>OX463227.1:141275873-141875873 GCA_949820135.1 Sylvilagus floridanus
TTCCCAAGCACAAAATTACTCCTTGGTCCTGTTGCCTGCTAATTTCTAAAAATGAAACGGCAATTTGCAGGTTTTTTTATTTCATTATGGATATTCTGGCTAAACTTTTTACTGTATGGGGTAAGATACAAAATAGAAAAGGAAGAAGGCAAAGCAACCGCCAACCCAGAACACATTTAGCAGATTGCCAAACAAGAAACCTGAATGCTGCTGACTGAATACACCTAAAAATCCCATTCTCACTCAATTTGGCGGCAATTCGTACCTGTTCCCTCGGCATAAGTGTTACATTTCATTTTCCAAAACACAAAAACTCACCTTGGTCCTGTTGCATGTTAATTTCTAAAATGAAACACCAATTTGCTGTTTTCTTTATTTCATTATGGATACTCTGGCTAACTTTTTTCTTCTATGGTGTAAGATTAAAAAATGAGAAAAGGAAGAAGGCAAAACAAATGCAAACCAAGAACACATTTAGCAAATTGCCAATCAGGAAACCTGAATGTTGCTGACTGAATATACTGGAAAACCCATTCACACTCAATTTGGAGGCAATTCGTAGCTGTCCCCTCGGCAAAAGTTTAAGATTTCATTTTCCAAAACACGAAAACTCACCTGTCGTGTTGCCTGTAGATTTCTTAGCATGAAACGCCAATTTGCACTGTATTTTTATTTCATTTTGACCACTCTGTCTAAAGGCTTTTGTGGATGGTGTCAGGATATAAAATTTGGAAAGAAAAAAGGCAAAACAAACGCAAACCCAGACGACATTTAAGAAATTGCCAATCAAGTAACCTGAATGCTGCTGACTGAATACACCTGAAAATCCCATTCAAACTCAATTTGGAGGCAATTCATAGCTTTACCCTCGGCAAAAGGGTTACATATCATTTTCCAAAGCACAAAAACACACCTTGGTCCTGTTGCCTGCTAATTTCTAAGAATCAAACCGGCAATTTGCAGTTTTTTTTTTATTTCATTATAGATATTCTGGCTAAATTTTTCTTGAATGGTGTAAGAATACAAAATTAGAAAAGGAAGAAGGCAAAACAAACGCAAACCCAGAACACATTTAGCAAATTGCCAAACAAGAAACCTGAATGCTGCTGACTGAATACACCTGAAAATCGCATTCACACTCAATTTGGCGGCAATTCGTAGCTGTTTCTTGGCAAAAGGGTTACATTTAATTTTCCAAAACATAAAAACTCACCTTGGTCCTGTTGCATGCTAATTTCTAAAAATGAAACACCAATTTCTGTTTTCTTTATTTCATTATGTATACTCTGGCTAAACTTTTTCTTGTATGGGGTAAGAATACAAAATTAGAAAAGGAAGAAGGCAAAACAAATGCAAACCAAGAACACATTTAGCAAATTGCCAATCAGGAAACCTGAGTGTTGCTGACTGAATACACCTGAAAATCCCATTCAAACTCAATTTGGAGGCAATTAGCAGCTATGCCCTCGGCAAAAGGGAAAGATTTCATTTTCCAAAACACTAAAACTCACCTTGGTCCAGTTGCCTGTTAATTTCTAAGCATGGGACGCCCATTTGCTGTTTTTCTTTTTTTTTCTTTCATTAAGGATACTCTGGCTAAAATTTATTGTATGGTTGTAAGAATACAAAATTAGAAAAGGAAGAAGGCAAAACAAAAGGAATGCCCAAACACATTTAAGAAATTGCCAATCAAGAAACCTGAATGCTGCTGACTGAATACACCTGAAAATCCCATTCACACTCAATTTGGAGGCAACTTGTAGCTGTCCCCTCGGCAAAAGGGTTACATTTCATTTTTCAAAGCACAAAAACACACCTTGATCCTGTTGCCAGCTAATTTCTAGGAATGAAACGGCAATTTGCAGTTTCTTTTTATTTCATTAAGGATATTCTGGCTAAACTTTTTATTGTATGGGGTAAGAATACAAAATTAGAAAAGGAAGAAGGCAAAACAACCGCAAATCCAAAACACATTTAGCAAATTGCCAAACAAGAAACCTGAATGCTGCTGACTGAATACACCTGAAAATCCCATTCACACTCTATTTGGTGGCAATTCATAGCTGTTCCCTTGGCAAAAGGGTTACATTTCAATTTCCAAAACACAAAAACTCACCTTGGTCCTGTTGCTTGTTCATTTCTAAAAATGAAACACCAATTTGCTGTTTTCTTTATTTCATTATGGATACTCTGGCTAAACTTTTTCTTGTAGGGTGTTAGAATACAAAATGAGAAAAGGAAGAAGGCAAAACAAATGCAAAGGAAGAACACATTTAGCAAATTGCCAATCAGGAAACCTGAATGTTGCTGACTCAATACACCTGAAAATCCCATTCACACTCAATTTGGAGGCAATTCGTAGCTGTGCCCTCGGCAAAAGGGAAAGATTTCATTTTCCAAAACACGAAAACTCACCTTAGTCGTGTTGCCTGTAGATTTCTTAGCATGAAATGACAATTTGCTCTGCATTTCTATTTCATTTTGACCACTCAGTCTAAAGGCTTTTTTGGATGGTTTCAGGATATAAAATTTGGAAAGAAAAAAGACAAAACAAACGCAAACCCAGACGACATTTAAGAAATTGCCAATCAAGTAACCTGAATGCTGCTGACTGAATACACCTGAAAATCCCATTCATACTCAATTTGGAGGCAATTCATAGCTGTCCCCTCGGCAAAAGGGTTACATATCATTTTCCAAAGCACAAAAACACACCTTGGTCCTGTTGCCTGCTAATTTCTAAGAATGAAACGGCAATTTGCAGTTTTTTTTATGTCATTATGGATATTCTGGCTAAGCTTTTTATTGTATGGGGTAAGAATACAAAATTAGAAAAGGAAGAAGGCAAAGCAACCGCAAACCCAGAACACATGTAGCAAATTGCCAAACAAGAAACCTGAAAGCTGCTGACAGAATACACCTGAAAATCCCATTCATACTCAATTTGGAGGCAATTCATACCTGTCCCCTCGGCAAAAGTGTTACATTTCATTTTCTAAAACACTAAAACTCACCTTAGTCGTGTTGCCTGTAGATTTCTTAGCATGAAACGCCAATTTGCACTGTATTTTTATTTCATTTTGACCACTCTGTCTAAAGGCTTTTTTGGATGGTGTCAGGATAGAAAATTTGGAAAAAAGAAGGCAAAACAAACGCAAACCCAGACGACATTTAAGAAATTGCCAATCAAGAAACCTGAATGCTGCTGACTGAATACACCTGAAAATCCCATTCACACTCAATTTGGAGGCAACTCGTAGCTGTCCCCTCGGCAAAAGGGTTACATTTCATTTTCCAAAGCACAAAAACACACCTTGGTCCTGTTGCCTGCTAATTTCTAAGAATGAAACGGCAATTTCCAGTTTTTTTTTTTTATTACATTATGGATATTCTGGTTAAACTATTTATTGTATGGGGTAAGAATACAAAATTAGAAAAGGAAGAAGGCAAAACAAACACAAACCCAGAACACATTTAGCAAATTGCCAAACAAGAAACCTGAAAGCTGCTGACTGAATACACCTGAAAATCCCCTTCACACTCAAGTTGGCGGCAATTCGTAGCTGTTCCCTTGGCAAAAGGGATACATTTCATTTTCCAAAGCACAAAAACACACCTTGGTCCTGTTGCCTGCTAATTTCTAAGAATGAAACACCAATTTGCTGTTTTCTTAATTTCATTATGGATACTCTGGCTAAACTTTTTCTTGTATGGTGTAAGAAAACAAAAATAGAAAAGGAAAAAGGCAAAACAAATGGAATGCTCAAACACATTTAAGGAATTGCCAATCAAGAAACCTGAATGCTGCTGACTGAATACACCTGAAAATCCCATTCACACTCAATTGGAGGCAACTCGTAGCTGTCCCCTCCGCAAAAGGGTTACATTTCATTTTCCAAAACACAAAAACACACCTTGGTACTGTTGCATGTTCATTTCTAAAAATGAAACACCAATTTGCTGTTTTCTTAATTTCATTATGGATACTCTGGCTAAACTTTTTCTTGTATGGTGTAAGAAAACAAAAATAGAAAAGGAAAAAGGCAAAACAAATGGAATGCTCAAACACATTTAAGGAATTGCCAATCAAGAAACCTGAATGCTGCTGACTGAATACACCTGAAAATCCCATTCACACTCAATTGGAGGCAACTCGTAGCTGTCCCCTCCGCAAAAGGGTTACATATCATTTTCCAAAGCACAAAATCACACCTTGGTCCTGTTGCCTGCTAATTTCTAAGAATGAAACAGCAATTTGCAGTTTTTTTTTTTATTTCATTATGGATATTCTGGTTAACTTTTTATTGTATGGGATAAGAATACAAAATTAGAAAAGAAAGAAGGCAAAACAAACGCAAAACCAGACGACATTTAAGAAATTGCCAATCAAGAAACCTGAATGCTGCTGACTGAATACACCTGAAAATCCCATTCACACTCGATTTGGCAGCAAATCGTAGCTGTTCCCTTGGCAAAAGGGTTACATTTCATTTTTCAAAGCACAAAAACACAACTTGGTCCTGTTGCCTGCTAATTTCTAAGAATGAAACGGCAATATGCAGTTTTTTTTTATTTCATTATGGATATTCTGGCTAAACTTTTTATTGTATGGGGTAAGAATACAAAATTAGAAAAGGAAGAAGGCAAAACAAACGCAAACCCAGAACACATTTAGCAAATTGCCAAACAACAATCCTGAATGCTGCTGACTGAATGCACCTGAAAATCGCATTCACACTCAATTTGGCAGCAAATCGTAGCTGTTCCCTTGGCAAAAGGGTTACATTTCATTTTCCAAAACACAAAAACTCACCTTGGTCCTGTTGCATGTTCATTTCTAAAAATGAAACACCAATTTGCTGTTTTCTTTATTTCATTATGGATACTCTGGCTAAACATTTTCTTGTAAGGTGTAAGAATACAAAATTAGAAAAGGAAGAAGGCAAAACAAATGCAAACCAAGAACACATTTAGCAAATTGCCAATCAGGAAACCTGAATGTTGCTGACTGAATACACCTGAAAATCCCATTCACACACAATTTGGAGGCAATTCGTTGCTGTGCCCTCGGCAAAAGGGAAAGATTTCATTTTCCAAAACATTAAATCTCACCTTGGTCCAGTTGCCTGTTAATTTCTAAGCATGGAATGTCCATTTGCTGTTTTTTTTTTTTTTATTTCATTAAGGATACTCTGGCTAAACTTTTAATGTATGGTGTAATAATACAAAATTAGAAAAGGAAGAAGTCAAAGCAACCGCAATCCCAGAACACATTTAGCAAATTGCCAAACAAGTAACCTGAATGCTGCTGACGGAATGAACCTGAAAATCCCATTCACACTCAATTTGGCGGCAATTCGTAGCTGTTCCCTTGGCAAAAGGGTTACATTTCATTTTCCAAAACACAAAAACTCACCTAAGTCGTGTTGCATGTTCATTTCTAAAAATGAAACACCAACTTGCTGTTTTCTTTATTTCATTAAGGATACTCTGGCTAAACTTTCATTGTATGGTGTAATTATACAAAATTAGAAAAGGAAGAAGGCAAACAAATGGAACACCCAAACTCATTCAAGAAATTGCCAATCAAGAAACCTGAATGCTGCTGACTGAATACACCTGAAAATCCCATTCACACTCAATTTGGCGGCAATTCGGGGCTGTTCCCTTGGCAAAAGGGTTACATTTCATTTTCCAAAACAGAAAAAATCACCTTGGTCCTGTTGCATGTTAATTTCTAAAAATGAAACACCAATTTGCTGTTTTCTTTATTTCATTATGGATAATCAGGCTAAACTTTTTCTTGTACGGTGTAAGAATATAAAATTAGAAAAGGAAGAAGGCAAAACAAATGCAAACCCAGAACACATTTAGCATATTACCAATCGGGAAACCTGAATGCTGCTGACTGAATACACCTGAAAATCCCATTCACACTCAATTTGGAGGCAATTTGTAGCTGTGCCCTCGGCAAAAGGGAAATATTTCATTTTCCAAAACACTAAAACTCACCTTGGTCCAGTTGCCTGTTAATTTCTAAGCATGGAACGCCCATTTGCTGTTTTTTTTTTTTTTTATTTCATTAAGG
Organism: Sylvilagus floridanus; assembly: GCA_949820135.1. Taxonomy (NCBI): domain Eukaryota; kingdom Metazoa; phylum Chordata; class Mammalia; order Lagomorpha; family Leporidae; genus Sylvilagus; species Sylvilagus floridanus. The sequence continues at coordinate 141,281,962 of OX463227.1, forward strand.
ATATTCTGGCTAAACTTTTATTGTATGGTGTAAGAAAACAAAAATAGAAAAGGAAAAAGCAAAACAAATGGAATGCTCAAACTCATTTAAGGAATTGCCAATCAAGAAACCTGAATGCTGCTGATTGAATACACCTGAAAATCCCATTCACACTCAATTTGGAGGCAACTCGTAGCTGTCCCCTCAGCAAAAGAGTTACATATCATTTTCCAAAGCACAAAATCACACCTTGGTCCTGTTGCCTGCTAATTTCTAAGAATGAAACGGCAATTTGCAGGTTTTTTTTATTGCATTATGGATATTCTGGCTAAACTTTTTATTGTATGGGGTAAGAATACAAAATTAGAAAAGAAAGAAGGCAAAACAAACGCAAACCCAAACGACATTTAGGAAATTGCCAATCAAGAAACCTGAATGCTGCTGACTGAATACACCAGAAAATCCCATTCACACTCGATTTGAAGGCAACTCGTAACTGTCCCCTCGGCAAAAGGGTTACATTTCATTTTCCAAAGCACAAAAACACACCTTGGTCCTGTTGCCTGCTAATTTCTAAGAATGAAACGGCAATTTGCAATTTTTTTTTCTTTCATTTTGGATATTCTGGCTAAACTTTTCATTGTATGGGGTAAGAATACAAAATTAGAAAAGGAAGAAGGCAAAACAAATGCAAACACAGAACACATTTAGCAAATTGCCAAACAAGAAACCTGAATGCTGCTGACTGAATACACCTGAAAATCCCATTCACACTCAATTCGGCAACAATTCGTAGCTGTTCCCTTGGCAAAAGGGTTACATTTCATTTTCCAAAACACAAAAACTCACCTTGGTCCTGTTGTATGTTCATTTCTAAAAATGAAACACCAATTTGCTGTTTTCTTTATTTCATTATGGATACTCTGGCTAAAATTTTTCTGGTATAGTGTAAGAATACAAAATTAGAAAAGGAAGAAGGCAAAACAAATGCAAGCCAAGAACACAATTAGCAAATTGCCAGTCAGGAAACCTGAATGTTGCTGACTGAATACACCTGAAAATCCCATTCACACTCAATTTGGAGGCAATTCGTAGGTGTCCCCTCGGCAAAAGTGTTACATTTCATTTTCTAAAACACGAAAACTCACCTTAGTCGTGTTGCCTGTAGATTTCTAAGCATGAAACGCCAATTTGCACTGTATTTTTATTTCATTTTGACCACTCTGTCTAAAGGCTTTTTTGGATGGTGTCAGGATATAAAATTGGAAAAAAGAAGGCAAAACAAACATAAACCCAGATGACATTTAAGAAATTGCCAATCAAGAAACCTGAATGCTGCTGACTGAATACACCTGAAAATCCCATTCACACTCAATTTGGAGGCAACTCGCAGCTGTCCCCTCGATAAAAGGGTTACATTTCATTTTCCAAAGCACAAAAACACACCTTGGTCCTGTTGCCTGCTAATTTCTAAGAATGAAACGGCAATTTGCAGTTTTTCTTATTTCATTATGGATACTCTGGCTAAACATTTTCTTGTAAGTGTAAGAATACAAAATTAGAAAAGGAATTAGGCGAAACAAATGCAAACCAAGAACACATTTAGCAAATTGCCAATCAGGAAACTTGAATGTTGCTGACTGAATACACCTGAAAATCCCATTCACACTCAATTTGGAGGCAATTCGTAGCTGTGCCATCGCCAAAAGGGAAACATTTCAATTTCCAAATCACGAAAAGTCACCTTAGTCGTGTTGCCTGTAGATTTCTTAGCATGAAACGCCAATTTGCACTGTATTTGTATCTCATTTTGACCACTCTGTCTAAAGGCTTTTTTGGATGGTGTCAGGATAGTAAATTTGGAAAGAAAGAAGGCAAAACAAAGGCAAACCCAGACGACATTTAAGAAGTTGCCAATCAAGAAACCTGAATGCTGCTTACTGAATACACCTGAAAATCGCATTCACACTCAATTTGGAGGCAACTCGCAGCTGTCCCCTCGATAAAAGTGTTACATTTCATTTTCCAAAGCACAAAAACACACCTAAGTCCTGTTGCATGTTAATTTCTAAAAATGAAACACCAATTTGCTGTTTTCTTTATTTCATTATGGATACTCTGGCTAAACATTTTCTTGTAGGTGTAAGAATACAAAATTAGAAAAGGAAGAAGGCAAAACAAATGCAAACCCAGAACACATTGCAAATTGCCAATCAGGAAACGTGAATGTTGCTTACTGAGTACACCTGAAAATCCCATTCACACTCAATTTGGAGGCAATTCCTAGCTGTTCCCTTGGCAAAAGGGTTACATTTCATTTTCCAAAACACAAAAACTCACCTTGGTCCTGTTGCATGTTAATTTCTAAAAATGAAACCCTAATTTGCTGTTTTCTTTATTTCATTATGGATACTCTGGCTAAACATTTTCTTGTATGGGGTAAGAATACAAAATTAGAAAAGGAAGAAGGCAAAACAAATGGAATGCCCAAACACATTTAAGAAATTGCCAATCAAGAAACCTGAATGCTGCTGACTGAATACACCTGAAAATCCCATTCACACTCAATTTGGAGGCAATTCGTAGCTGTGCCCTCGGCAAAAGGGAAAGATTTCATTTTCCAAAACACGAAAACTCACCTTAGTCGTGTTGCCTGTAGATTTCTTAGCATGAAACGCCAATTTGCACTGTATTTTTATTGCATTTTGACCACTGTGTCTAAAGCCTTTTTTGGATGGTGTCAGGATAGTAAATTTGGAAAGAAAAATGGCAAAACAAACGCAAACCCAGACGACATTTAAGAAATTGCCAATCAAGAAACCTGAATGCTGCTGACTGAATACACCTGAAAATCCCATTCACACTCAATGTGGAGGCAACTCGTAGCTGTCCCCTTGCCAAAAGGGTTACATTTCATTTTCCAAAGCACAAAACCACACCTTGCCCCTGTTGCCTGTTAATTTCTAAGAATGAAACGGCAATTTGCATTTTTTTATATCATTTTGGATATCCTGGCTAAGCTTTTTATTGTATGGTGTAAGAATACAAAATGAGAAAAGGAAGAAGTCAAAACAAACGCAACACATTTAGCAAATTGCCAAACAAGAAACCTGAATGCTGCAGACTGAGTACACCTGAAAATCCCATTCACACTCAATTTGGAGGCAATTGGTAGCTGTTCCCTTGGCAGAAGGGTTACATTTCATTTTCCAAAACACAGAAACTCACCTTGGTCCTGTTGCATGTTAATTTCTAAAAATGAAACACCAATTTGCTGTTTTCTTTATTTCATTATGGATACTCTGGCTAACCTTTTTCTTGTATGGTGTAAGAATACAAAATTAGAGAAGGAAGAAGGCAAAACAAATGCAAACCAAGAACACATTTAGCAAATTGCCAATCAGGAAACCTGAATGTTGCTGACTGAATACACCTGAAAATCCCATTCACACTCAATTTGGCGGCAATTCGTAGCTGTCCCCTCGGCAAAAGTGTTACATTTCATTTTCTAAAACACGAAAACTCACCTTAGTCGTGTTGCCTGTAGATTTCTTAGCATGAAACGCCAATTTGCACTGTATATTTATTTCATTTTGACCACTCTGTCTAAAGGCTATTTTGGATGGTGTCAGGATAGTAAATTTGGAAAGAAAGAAGGCAAAAGAAACGCAAACCAAGACGACATTTCAGAAATTGCCAATCAAGAAACCTGATTGCTGCTGAATGAATACACCTGAAAATCCCATTCACACTCAATTTGGAGGCAATTCGTAGCTGTGCCCTCAGCAAAAGGGTAAGATTTCATTTTCCAAAACACAAAAACTCACCTTGGTCCAGTTGCCCCTTAATTTCTAAGCATGGAACACCCATTTGCTGTTTTTTTTTTTTATTTCATTAAGGATACTCTAGCTAAACATTTATTGTATGGTGTAAGAATACAAAATTGGAAAAGGAAGAAGGCAAAACTAATGGAATGCTCAAACACATTTAAGAAATTGCCAATCAAGAAACCTGAATGCTGCTTACTGAATACACCTGAAAATCCCATTCACACTCAATTTGGAGGCAACTCGTAGCTGTCCCCTCGGCAAAAGGGTTACATTTCATTTTCCAAAGCACAAAAACTCACCTTGTTCCTGTTGCATGTTAATTTCTAAGAAGGAAACGGTAATTTGAAGTTTTTTTTTTTTTATTTCATTATGGATATTGTGGCTAAACTTTTTATTGTTGGGGGTAAGAATACAAAATTAGAAAAGGAAGAAGGTAAAACAAATGGAATGCCCAAACACATTTAGCAAATTGCCAATCAGGAAACCTGAATGTTGCTGACTGAATACACCTGAAAATCCCATTCACACTCAATTTGGCGGCAATTCGTAGCTGTCCCCTCGGCAAAAGTGTTACATTTCATTTTCTAAATCACGAAAACTCACCTTAGTCGTGTTGCCTGTAGATTTCTTAGCATGAAACGCCAATTTGCACTGTATATTTATTTCATTTTGACCACTCTGTCTAAAGGCTATTTTGGATGGTGTCAGGATAGTAAATTTGGAAAGAAAGAAGGCAAAAGAAACGCAAACCAAGATGACATTTCAGAAATTGCCAATCAAGAAACCTGATTGCTGCTGAATGAATACACCTGAAAATCCCATTCACACTCAATTTGGAGGTAATTCGTAGCTGTGCCCTCAGCAAAAGGGAAAGATTTCATTTTCCAAAACACAAAAACTCACCTTGGTCCAGTTGCCCCTTAATTTCTAAGCATGGAACACCCATTTGCTGTTTTTTTTTTTTTTTATTTCATTAAGGATACTCTAGCTAAACGTTTATTGTATGGTGTAAGAATACAAAATTGGAAAAGGAAGAAGGCAAAACTAATGGAATGCTCAAACACATTTAAGAAATTGCCAATCAAGAAACCTGAATGCTGCTGACTGAATACACCTGAAAATCCCATTCACACTCAATTTGGAGGCAACTCGTAGCTGTCCCCTCGGCAAAAGGGTTACATTTCATTTTCCAAAGCACAAAAACTCACCTTGTTCCTGTTGCATGTTAATTTCTAAGAAGGAAACGGTAATTTGAAGTTTTTTTTTTTTATTTCATTATGGATATTGTGGCTAAACTTTTTATTGTTGGGGGTAAGAATACAAAATTAGAAAAGGAAGAAGGTAAAACAAATGGAATGCCCAAACACATTTAGCAAATTGCCAATCAGGAAACCTGAATGTTGCTGACTGAATACACCTGAAAATGCAATTCACACTCAATTTGGAGGCAATTCGTAGCTGTGCCCTCGGCAAAAGGGAAAGATTTCATTTTCCAAAACAGTAAATCTCACCTATCGTGATGCCTGTAGATTTCTTAGCATGAAACGCCAATTTGCATTGTATATTTATTTCATTTTGTCCACTCTGTCTAAAGCCTTTTTTGGATGGTGTCAGGATAGAAAATTTGGAACGAAAAAGGTAAAACAAATGAAATCCCAGAACACATTTAGCAAATTGCCAATCAAGAATCCTGAATGTTGCTGACTGAATACACATGAAAATCCCATTCACACTCAATTTGGAGGCAATGCGTAGCTGTGCCCTCGGCAAAAGGGTTACATTTCATTTTTCAAAACGTAAAACCTCACTTGGTCCTGTTGCCTGTTAATATCTAAGCATGGAACGTCAATTTGATGTTTTTTTTTTATTTCATTAAGGATACTCTCGCTAACCTTTTTATTGTATGGGGTAAGAATACAAAATTAGAAAAGGAAGAAGGCAAAACAAACGCAAACCCAGAAGACATTAAGTAAATTGCCAATTAAGAAACCTGAATGCTGCTGACTGAATACACCTGAAAATCCCATTCACACTCAATTTGGAGGCAATTCGTAGCTGTCCCCTCGGCAAAAGGGTTACATTTCATTTTCCAAAACACAAAAACTCACCTTGGTCGGCTTGCCTGTTAATTTCTCAGCATGGAACGCCAATTTGCTGGTTTTTTTTTTCTTTCATTAAGGATACTCTGGCTAAACTTTTATTGTATGGTGTAAGAATACAAAATTAGAAAAGGAAGAAGGCAAAACAAATGAAATGCCCCAACACATTTACGAAATTGCCAATCAAGCAACCTGAATGCTGCTGACTGAATACACCTGAAAATCCCATTCACACTCAATTTGGAGGCAACTCGTAGCTGTCCCCTGGGCAAAAGTGTTACATTTCATTTTCTAAAACACGAAAACTCAGCTTAGTCGTGTTGCCTGAAGATTTCTTAGCATGAAACGTCAATTTGCACTGTATTTTGATCTCATTTTGACCACTCTGTCTAAATGCTTTTTTCGATGGTGTCTGGATAGTAAATTTGGAAAGAAAGAAGGCAAAAGAAACGCAAACCCAGATGACATTTAAGAAATTGCCAATCAAGAAACCTGAATGCTGCTGACTGAATACACCTGAAAATCCCATTCACACTCAATTTGGAGGCAACTCGTAGCTGTCGCCTCGGCAAAAGGGTTACATTTCATTTTCCACAGCACAAAAACACACCTTGGTCCTGTTGCCTGATATTTTCCAAGAATTAAACGGCAATTTGCAGTTTTATTTTATTTCATTATGGATATTCTGGCTGAACTTTTTATTGTATGGGGTAAGAATACAAAATTAGAAAAGGAAGAAGGCAAAACAAATGCAAACCAAGAACACATTTAGTAAATTACTAATCGGGAAACCTGAATTTTGCTGACTGAATACACCTGAAAATCGCATTCACACTCAATTTGGAGGCAATTCGTAGCTGTGCCCTCGGCAAAAGGGAAAGATTTCATTTTCCAAAGCACAAAAACTCACATTGGTCCAGTTGCCTGTTAATTTCTAAGCATGGAACGCCCATTTGCTGTTTTTTTTTTTTTATTTCATTAAGGATACTCTGGGTAAACTTTTATTGTATGGTGTAAGAATACAAAATTAGAAAAGGAAGAAGGCAAATCAAATGGAATGCCCAAACACATTTAAGAAATTGCCAATCAAGAAACCTGAATGCTGCTGACTGAATACACCTGAAAATCCCATTCACACTCAATTTGGAGGCAATTCATAGCTGTCCCCTCGGCAAAAGTGTTACATTTCATTTTCTAAAACACGAAAACTCACCTTAGTCGTGTTGCCTGTAGATTTCTTAGCATGAAACCCCAATTTGCACTGTATATGATTTCATTCTGACAACTCTGTCTAAAGGCTTTTTTGGATGGTGTCAGGATATAAAGTTTGGAATGAAAAAAGGCAAAACAAACCTAAACCCAGACGACATTTAAGAAATTGAGAATCAAGAAACCTGAATGCTGCTGACTGAATACACCTGAAAATCCCATTCACACTCAATTTGGTGGCAATTTTTAGCTGTGCCCTCGGCAAAAGAGAAAGATTTCATTTTCCAAAACACAAAAACACACCTTGGTCCAGTTGCCTGTTAATTTCTAAGCATGGAACGCCCATTTGCTTTTTTTTTTTATTTCATTAAGGATATTCTGGCTAAACTTTTATTGTATGGTGTAAGAATACAAAATTAGAAAAGGAAGAAGGCAAGGGAAATGGAATGCCGAAACACATTTAAGAAATTGCCAATCAGGGCCGGCGCCGTGGCTCAACAGGCTAATCCTCTGCCTTGCAGCGACGGCACACCGGGTTCTAGTCCCGGTGGGGCGCTGGATTCTGTCCCGGTTGCCCCTCTTCCTGGCCAGCCCTCTGCTGTGGCCCGGGAGTGCAGTGGAGGATGGCCCAGGTGCTTGGGCCCTGTACCCCATGGGGAGACCAGGAAAAGCACTGTCCACTCTGCCTGTCAAAAAAAAAAAAAAAAAGAAATTGCCAATCAAGAAACCTGAATGCTGCTGACTGAATACACCTGAAAATCCCATTCACACTCAATTTGGCAGCAATTCGTAGCTGTTCCATTGGCAAAAGGGTTACATTTCATTTTCCAAAGCACAAAAACACACCTTGTTCCTGTTGCTTGCTAATTTCAAAGAATGAAACGGGAATTTGCAGTTTTTTTTTTTATTTCATTATGGATATTCTGGCTAAACATTTTATTGTATGGGGTAAGAATACAAAATCAGAAAAGGAAGAAGGCAAATCAAATGGAAACCAAGAACACATTTAGCAAATTACCAATCAGGAAACCTGAATGCTGCTGACTGAATACACCTGAAAATCCCATTCACACTCAATTTGCAGGCAATTCATAGCTGTGCCCTCGGCAAAAGTGTTACATTTCATTTTCTAAAACACGAAAATTCACCTTAGTCGTGTTGCCTGTAGTTTTCTTAGCATGAAACGCCAATTTGCACTGCATTTCTATTTCATTTTGACCACTCTGTCTAAAGGGTTTTTTGGATGGTGTCAGGATAGAAAATTTCGAAAGAAAGAAGGCAAAACAAACGCAAACCCAGACGACATTTAAGAAATTGCCAATCAAGAAACCTGAATGCTGGTGACTGAATACACCTGAAAACCCCATTCACACTCAATTTTGAGGCAACTCGTAGCTGTCCCCTAGGCAAAGGGGTTACATTTCATTTTCCAAGCACAAAAACAAACCTTGGTCGTCTTCCATTTAATTTCTAAAAATGAAACACCAATATGCTGTTTTCTTTATTTCATTATGGATACTCTTGGTAACCTTTTTATTGCATGGTGTAAGAATACAAAATTAGAAAAGGAAGAAGGCAAAACAAATGCAAACCAAGAACACATTTAGCAAATTGCCAATCAGGAAACCTGAATGTTGCTCACCGAATACACAGGAAAATCCCATTCACACTGAATTTGGAGGCAATTCGTAACTGTCCCTTCGGCAAAAGTGTTACATTTCATTTTCTAAAACAGAATAACTCACCTTAGTCGTGTTGCCTGTAGATTTCTTAGCATGAAACGCCAATTTGCACTGTATTTTTATTTCATTTTGACCACTTTGTCTAAAGGCTTTTTTGGATGGTGTCAGGATAGAAAATTTCGAAAGAAAGAAGGCAAAACAAACACAAACCCAGACGACATTTAAGAAATTGCCAATCAAGAAACCTGAATGCTGCTGACTGAATACACCTGAAAATCCCATTCACACTCAATTTGGAGGCAACTCGTAGCTGTCCCCTCGGCAAAAGGTTTACATTTCATTTTCCAAAACACAAAAACTCACCTTGGTCGGCTTGCCTGTTAATTTCTCAGCATGGAACGCCAATTTGCTGGTTTTTTTTTTCTTTCATTAAGGATACTCTGGCTAAACTTTTATTGTATGGTGTAAGAATACAAAATTAGAAAAGGAAGAAGGCAAAACAAATGAAATGCCCCAACACATTTACGAAATTGCCAATCAAGCAACCTGAATGCTGCTGACTGAATACACCTGAAAATCCCATTCACACTCAATTTGGAGGCAACTCGTAGCTGTCCCCTGGGCAAAAGTGTTACATTTCATTTTCTAAAACACGAAAACTCAGCTTAGTCGTGTTGCCTGAAGATTTCTTAGCATGAAACGTCAATTTGCACTGTATTTTGATCTCATTTTGACCACTCTGTCTAAATGCTTTTTTCGATGGTGTCTGGATAGTAAATTTGGAAAGAAAGAAGGCAAAAGAAACGCAAACCCAGATGACATTTAAGAAATTGCCAATCAAGAAACCTGAATGCTGCTGACTGAATACACCTGAAAATCCCATTCACACTCAATTTGGAGGCAACTCGTAGCTGTCGCCTCGGCAAAAGGGTTACATTTCATTTTCCACAGCACAAAAACACACCTTGGTCCTGTTGCCTGATATTTTCCAAGAATTAAACGGCAATTTGCAGTTTTATTTTATTTCATTATGGATATTCTGGCTGAACTTTTTATTGTATGGGGTAAGAATACAAAATTAGAAAAGGAAGAAGGCAAAACAAATGCAAACCAAGAACACATTTAGTAAATTACTAATCGGGAAACCTGAATTTTGCTGACTGAATACACCTGAAAATCGCATTCACACTCAATTTGGAGGCAATTCGTAGCTGTGCCCTCGGCAAAAGGGAAAGATTTCATTTTCCAAAGCACAAAAACTCACATTGGTCCAGTTGCCTGTTAATTTCTAAGCATGGAACGCCCATTTGCTGTTTTTTTTTTTTTTTATTTCATTAAGGATACTCTGGGTAAACTTTTATTGTATGGTGTAAGAATACAAAATTAGAAAAGGAAGAAGGCAAATCAAATGGAATGCCCAAACACATTTAAGAAATTGCCAATCAAGAAACCTGAATGCTGCTGACTGAATACACCTGAAAATCCCATTCACACTCAATTTGGAGGCAATTCATAGCTGTCCCCTCGGCAAAAGTGTTACATTTCATTTTCTAAAACACGAAAACTCACCTTAGTCGTGTTGCCTGTAGATTTCTTAGCATGAAACCCCAATTTGCACTGTATATGATTTCATTCTGACAACTCTGTCTAAAGGCTTTTTTGGATGGTGTCAGGATATAAAGTTTGGAATGAAAAAAGGCAAAACAAACCTAAACCCAGATGACATTTAAGAAATTGAGAATCAAGAAACCTGAATGCTGCTGACTGAATACACCTGAAAATCCCATTCACACTCAATTTGGTGGCAATGTTTAGCTGTGCCCTCGGCAAAAGAGAAAGATTTCATTTTCCAAAACACAAAAACACACCTTGGTCCAGTTGCCTGTTAATTTCTAAGCATGGAACGCCCATTTGCTTTTTTTTTTTATTTCATTAAGGATATTCTGGCTAAACTTTTATTGTATGGTGTAAGAATACAAAATTAGAAAAGGAAGAAGGCAAGGGAAATGGAATGCCGAAACACATTTAAGAAATTTCCAATCAGGGCCGGCGCCGTGGCTCAACAGGCTAATCCTCTGCCTTGCAGCGACGGCACACCGGGTTCTAGTCCCGGTGGGGCGCTGGATTCTGTCCCGGTTGCCCCTCTTCCTGGCCAGCCCTCTGCTGTGGCCCGGGAGTGCAGTGGAGGATGGCCCAGGTGCTTGGGCCCTGTACCCCATGGGGAGACCAGGAAAAGCACTGTCCACTCTGCCTGTCAAAAAAAAAAAAAAAAAGAAATTGCCAATCAAGAAACCTGAATGCTGCTGACTGAATACACCTGAAAATCCCATTCACACTCAATTTGGCAGCAATTCGTAGCTGTTCCATTGGCAAAAGGGTTACATTTCATTTTCCAAAGCACAAAAACACACCTTGTTCCTGTTGCTTGCTAATTTCAAAGAATGAAACGGGAATTTGCAGTTTTTTTTTTTTATTTCATTATGGATATTCTGGCTAAACATTTTATTGTATGGGGTAAGAATACAAAATCAGAAAAGGAAGAAGGCAAATCAAATGGAAACCAAGAACACATTTAGCAAATTACCAATCAGGAAACCTGAATGCTGCTGACTGAATACACCTGAAAATCCCATTCACACTCAATTTGCAGGCAATTCATAGCTGTGCCCTCGGCAAAAGTGTTACATTTCATTTTCTAAAACACGAAAATTCACCTTAGTCGTGTTGCCTGTAGTTTTCTTAGCATGAAACGCCAATTTGCACTGCATTTCTATTTCATTTTGACCACTCTGTCTAAAGGGTTTTTTGGATGGTGTCAGGATAGAAAATTTCGAAAGAAAGAAGGCAAAACAAACGCAAACCCAGACGACATTTAAGAAATTGCCAATCAAGAAACCTGAATGCTGGTGACTGAATACACCTGAAAACCCCATTCACACTCAATTTTGAGGCAACTCGTAGCTGTCCCCTAGGCAAAGGGGTTACATTTCATTTTCCAAGCACAAAAACAAACCTTGGTCGTCTTCCATTTAATTTCTAAAAATGAAACACCAATATGCTGTTTTCTTTATTTCATTATGGATACTCTTGGTAACCTTTTTATTGCATGGTGTAAGAATACAAAATTAGAAAAGGAAGAAGGCAAAACAAATGCAAACCAAGAACACATTTAGCAAATTGCCAATCAGGAAACCTGAATGTTGCTCACCGAATACACAGGAAAATCCCATTCACACTGAATTTGGAGGCAATTCGTAACTGTCCCTTCGGCAAAAGTGTTACATTTCATTTTCTAAAACAGAATAACTCACCTTAGTCGTGTTGCCTGTAGATTTCTTAGCATGAAACGCCAATTTGCACTGTATTTTTATTTCATTTTGACCACTTTGTCTAAAGGCTTTTTTGGATGGTGTCAGGATAGAAAATTTCGAAAGAAAGAAGGCAAAACAAACACAAACCCAGACGACATTTAAGAAATTGTCAATCAAGAAACCTGAATGCTGCTGACTGAATACACCTGAAAATCCCATTCACACTCAATTTGGAGGCAACTCGTAGCTGTCCCCTCGGCAAAAGGTTTACATTTCATTTTCCAAAGCACAAAAACACACCTTGGTCCTGTTGCATGTTAATTTCTAAAAATGAAAAACCAATTTGCTGTTTTCTTTATTTCATTATGGATACTCTGGCTAAACATTTTCTTGTAAGGTGTAGGAATACAAAATTAGAAAAGGAAGAAGGCAAAACAACCACAAACCAAGAACACATTTAGCAAATTGCCAATCAGGAAACCTGAATGCTGCTCACTGAATACACCTGAAAATCCCATTCACACTCTATTTGGCGGCAATTCGTAGCTGTTCCCTTGGCAAAAGGGTTACATTTCATTTTCTAAAACACGAAAACTCACCTTAGTCGTGAAACGCCAATTGGCACTGTATTGTTATTTCATTTTGACCACACTTTCTAAAGGCTTTTTTGGATGGTGTCAGGATATAAAATTTGGAAAGAAAAATGGCAAAACAAACGCAAACCCAGACGACATTTAAGAAATTGCCAATCAAGAAACCGGAATGTTGCTTACTGAATACACCTGAAAATCCCATTCACACTCAATATGGAGGCAACTCGTAGCTGTCCCCTCGGCAAAAGGGTTTCATTTCATTTTCCAAAGCACAAAACCACACCTTGGTCCTGTTGCCTGCTAATTTCTAAGAATGAAACGGCAATTTGCAGTTTTTTTTATTTCGTTATGAATATTCTGGCTAAACTTTTTATTGTATGGGGTAAGAATACAAAATTAGAAAAGGAAGAAGGCAAAACAAATGCAAACCAAGAACACATTTAGCAAATTACCAATCGGGAAACCTGATTTTTGCTGACTGAAAACACCTGAAAATCCCATTCACACTCAATTTGGAGGCAATTCGTAGCTGTGCCCTCGGCAAAAGTGTTACATTTCATTTTCCAAAACACAAAAACTCACCTTGGTCCAGTTGCATGTTAATTTCTAAAAATGAAACACCAATTTGCTGTTTAATTTATTCCATTATAGATACTCTGTCTGACCTTTTTATTGTATGGTGTAAGAATACAAAATTAGAAAAGGAAGAAGGTAAAAAAATGCAAACCAAGAACATATTTAGCAAAATACCAATTGTGAAACCTGAATGCTGCTGACTGAATACACCTGAAAATCCCATTCCCACTCAATTTGGAGGCAATTTGTAGCTGTGCCCTCGGCAAATGGGTTACATTTCATTTTCCAAAACGCAAAACCTCACTTGTTCCTGTTGCCTGTTAATATCTAAGCATGGAATGCCAATTTGATTTTTTTTTTATTTCATTAAGGATACTCTCGCTAACCTTTTTATTGTATGGTGTAAGAATACAAAATTAGAAAAGGAAGAAGCAAAACAAACGCAAACCCAGAAGACAATAAGAAAATTGCCAATTATGAAACCTGAATGCTGCTGACTGAATACACCTGAAAATCCCATTCACACTCAGTTTGGAGGCACTTCGTAGCTGTCCCCTCGGCAAAAGGGTTACATTTCATTTTCCAAAACACAAAAACTCACCTTGGTCGGCTTGCCTGTTAATTTCTAAGCATGGATCGCCAATTTGTTGTTTTTTTTTTATTTCATTAAGGATACTCTGGCTAAACTTTTATTGTATGGTGTAAGAATACAAAATTAGAAAAGGAAGAAGGCAAAACAAATGAAATGCCCGAACACATTTAAGAAATTGCCAATCAAGAAACCAGAATGCTTCTGACTGAATACACCTGAAAATCCCATTCACACTCAATTTGGAGGCAACTCGTAGCTGTCGCCTCGGCAAAAGGGTTACATTTCATTTTCCACAGCACAAAAACACACCTTGGTCCTGTTGCCTGATATTTTCCAAGAATTAAACGGCAATTTGCAGTTTTATTTTATTTCATTATGGATATTCTGGCTGAACTTTTTATTGTATGGGGTAAGAATACAAAATTAGAAAAGGAAGAAGGCAAAACAAATGCAAACCAAGAACACATTTAGTAAATTACTAATCGGGAAACCTGAATTTTGCTGACTGAATACACCTGAAAATCGCATTCACACTCAATTTGGAGGCAATTCGTAGCTGTGCCCTCGGCAAAAGGGAAAGATTTCATTTTCCAAAGCACAAAAACTCACATTGGTCCAGTTGCCTGTTAATTTCTAAGCATGGAACGCCCATTTGCTGTTTTTTTTTTTTTTATTTCATTAAGGATACTCTGGGTAAACTTTTATTGTATGGTGTAAGAATACAAAATTAGAAAAGGAAGAAGGCAAATCAAATGGAATGCCCAAACACATTTAAGAAATTGCCAATCAAGAAACCTGAATGCTGCTGACTGAATACACCTGAAAATCCCATTCACACTCAATTTGGAGGCAATTCATAGCTGTCCCCTCGGCAAAAGTGTTACATTTCATTTTCTAAAACACGAAAACTCACCTTAGTCGTGTTGCCTGTAGATTTCTTAGCATGAAACCCCAATTTGCACTGTATATGATTTCATTCTGACAACTCTGTCTAAAGGCTTTTTTGGATGGTGTCAGGATATAAAGTTTGGAATGAAAAAAGGCAAAACAAACCTAAACCCAGACGACATTTAAGAAATTGAGAATCAAGAAACCTGAATGCTGCTGACTGAATACACCTGAAAATCCCATTCACACTCAATTTGGTGGCAATTTTTAGCTGTGCCCTCGGCAAAAGAGAAAGATTTCATTTTCCAAAACACAAAAACACACCTTGGTCCAGTTGCCTGTTAATTTCTAAGCATGGAACGCCCATTTGCTTTTTTTTTTTATTTCATTAAGGATATTCTGGCTAAACTTTTATTGTATGGTGTAAGAATACAAAATTAGAAAAGGAAGAAGGCAAGGGAAATGGAATGCCGAAACACATTTAAGAAATTGCCAATCAGGGCCGGCGCCGTGGCTCAACAGGCTAATCCTCTGCCTTGCAGCGACGGCACACCGGGTTCTAGTCCCGGTGGGGCGCTGGATTCTGTCCCGGTTGCCCCTCTTCCTGGCCAGCCCTCTGCTGTGGCCCGGGAGTGCAGTGGAGGATGGCCCAGGTGCTTGGGCCCTGTACCCCATGGGGAGACCAGGAAAAGCACTGTCCACTCTGCCTGTCAAAAAAAAAAAAAAAAAGAAATTGCCAATCAAGAAACCTGAATGCTGCTGACTGAATACACCTGAAAATCCCATTCACACTCAATTTGGCAGCAATTCGTAGCTGTTCCATTGGCAAAAGGGTTACATTTCATTTTCCACAGCACAAAAACACACCTTGGTCCTGTTGCTTGCTAATTTCAAAGAATGAAACGGGAATTTGCAGTTTTTTTTTTTATTTCATTATGGATATTCTGGCTAAACATTTTATTGTATGGGGTAAGAATACAAAATCAGAAAAGGAAGAAGGCAAATCAAATGGAAACCAAGAACACATTTAGCAAATTACCAATCAGGAAACCTGAATGCTGCTGACTGAATACACCTGAAAATCCCATTCACACTCAATTTGCAGGCAATTCATAGCTGTGCCCTCGGCAAAAGTGTTACATTTCATTTTCTAAAACACGAAAATTCACCTTAGTCGTGTTGCCTGTAGTTTTCTTAGCATGAAACGCCAATTTGCACTGCATTTCTATTTCATTTTGACCACTCTGTCTAAAGGGTTTTTTGGATGGTGTCAGGATAGAAAATTTCGAAAGAAAGAAGGCAAAACAAACGCAAACCCAGACGACATTTAAGAAATTGCCAATCAAGAAACCTGAATGCTGGTGACTGAATACACCTGAAAACCCCATTCACACTCAATTTTGAGGCAACTCGTAGCTGTCCCCTAGGCAAAGGGGTTACATTTCATTTTCCAAGCACAAAAACAAACCTTGGTCGTCTTCCATTTAATTTCTAAAAATGAAACACCAATATGCTGTTTTCTTTATTTCATTATGGATACTCTTGGTAACCTTTTTATTGCATGGTGTAAGAATACAAAATTAGAAAAGGAAGAAGGCAAAACAAATGCAAACCAAGAACACATTTAGCAAATTGCCAATCAGGAAACCTGAATGTTGCTCACCGAATACACAGGAAAATCCCATTCACACTGAATTTGGAGGCAATTCGTAACTGTCCCTTCGGCAAAAGTGTTACATTTCATTTTCTAAAACAGAATAACTCACCTTAGTCGTGTTGCCTGTAGATTTCTTAGCATGAAACGCCAATTTGCACTGTATTTTTATTTCATTTTGACCACTTTGTCTAAAGGCTTTTTTGGATGGTGTCAGGATAGAAAATTTCGAAAGAAAGAAGGCAAAACAAACACAAACCCAGACGACATTTAAGAAATTGCCAATCAAGAAACCTGAATGCTGCTGACTGAATACACCTGAAAATCCCATTCACACTCAATTTGGAGGCAACTCGTAGCTGTCCCCTCGGCAAAAGGTTTACATTTCATTTTCCAAAGCACAAAAACACACCTTGGTCCTGTTGCATGTTAATTTCTAAAAATGAAAAACCAATTTGCTGTTTTCTTTATTTCATTATGGATACTCTGGCTAAACATTTTCTTGTAAGGTGTAGGAATACAAAATTAGAAAAGGAAGAAGGCAAAACAACCACAAACCAAGAACACATTTAGCAAATTGCCAATCAGGAAACCTGAATGCTGCTCACTGAATACACCTGAAAATCCCATTCACACTCTATTTGGCGGCAATTCGTAGCTGTTCCCTTGGCAAAAGGGTTACATTTCATTTTCTAAAACACGAAAACTCACCTTAGTCGTGAAACGCCAATTGGCACTGTATTGTTATTTCATTTTGACCACACTTTCTAAAGGCTTTTTTGGATGGTGTCAGGATATAAAATTTGGAAAGAAAAATGGCAAAACAAACGCAAACCCAGACGACATTTAAGAAATTGCCAATCAAGAAACCGGAATGTTGCTTACTGAATACACCTGAAAATCCCATTCACACTCAATATGGAGGCAACTCGTAGCTGTCCCCTCGGCAAAAGGGTTTCATTTCATTTTCCAAAGCACAAAACCACACCTTGGTCCTGTTGCCTGCTAATTTCTAAGAATGAAACGGCAATTTGCAGTTTTTTTTATTTCGTTATGAATATTCTGGCTAAACTTTTTATTGTATGGGGTAAGAATACAAAATTAGAAAAGGAAGAAGGCAAAACAAATGCAAACCAAGAACACATTTAGCAAATTACCAATCGGGAAACCTGATTTTTGCTGACTGAAAACACCTGAAAATCCCATTCACACTCAATTTGGAGGCAATTCGTAGCTGTGCCCTCGGCAAAAGTGTTACATTTCATTTTCCAAAACACAAAAACTCACCTTGGTCCAGTTGCATGTTAATTTCTAAAAATGAAACACCAATTTGCTGTTTAATTTATTCCATTATAGATACTCTGTCTGACCTTTTTATTGTATGGTGTAAGAATACAAAATTAGAAAAGGAAGAAGGTAAAAAAATGCAAACCAAGAACATATTTAGCAAAATACCAATTGTGAAACCTGAATGCTGCTGACTGAATACACCTGAAAATCCAATCCCACTCAATTTGGAGGCAATTTGTAGCTGTGCCCTCGGCAAATGGGTTACATTTCATTTTCCAAAACGCAAAACCTCACTTGTTCCTGTTGCCTGTTAATATCTAAGCATGGAATGCCAATTTGATTTTTTTTTTATTTCATTAAGGATACTCTCGCTAACCTTTTTATTGTATGGTGTAAGAATACAAAATTAGAAAAGGAAGAAGCAAAACAAACGCAAACCCAGAAGACAATAAGAAAATTGCCAATTATGAAACCTGAATGCTTCTGACTGAATACACCTGAAAATCCCATTCACACTCAGTTTGGAGGCACTTCGTAGCTGTCCCCTCGGCAAAAGGGTTACATTTCATTTTCCAAAACACAAAAACTCACCTTGGTCGGCTTGCCTGTTAATTTCTAAGCATGGATCGCCAATTTGTTGTTTTTTTTTTATTTCATTAAGGATACTCTGGCTAAACTTTTATTGTATGGTGTAAGAATACAAAATTAGAAAAGGAAGAAGGCAAAACAAATGAAATGCCCGAACACATTTAAGAAATTGCCAATCAAGAAACCAGAATGCTTCTGACTGAATACACCTGAAAATCCCATTCACACTCAATTTGGAGGCAATTCATAGCTGTGCCCTCTGCAAAATGGAAAGATTTCATTTTCCAAAACACGAAAACTCACCTTAGCCGTGTTGCCCGTAGATTTCTTAGCATGAAACATCAATTTGCACTGTATTTTGATCTCATTTTGACCACTCTGTCTAAATGCTTTTTTCGATGGTGTCTGGATAGTAAATTTGGAAAGAAAGAAGGCAAAAGAAACGCAAACCCAGATGACATTTAAGAAATTGCCAATAAAGAAACCTGAATGCTGCTGAATGAATACACATGAAAATCCCATTCACACTCAATTTGGAGGCAACTCATTGCTGTCCCCTCGGCAAAAGGGTTACATTTCATTTTCCACAGCACAAAAACACACCTTGGTCCTGTTGCTTGCTAATTTCAAAGAATGAAACGGGAATTTGCAGTTTTTTTTTTATTTCATTATGGATATTCTGGCTAAACATTTTATTGTATGGGGTAAGAATACAAAATCAGAAAAGGAAGAAGGCAAATCAAATGGAAACCAAGAACACGTTTAGCAAATTACCAATCAGGAAACCTGAATGTTGCTGACTGAATACACCTGAAAATCTCATTCACACTCCATTTAGAGGCAATTCGTAGCTTTTCCCTCGGCAAAAGGGAAAGATTACATTTTCAAAAAAAAAAAATCATCTTGGTGAAGTTCCCTGTTAATTTCTAAGCATGGAATGCCCTTTTTTTTTATTTCATTAAGGATACTCCGGCTAAACTTCATTGTATGGTGTGAGAATACAAAATTAGAAAAGGAAGAAGGCAAAACAATTGGAATGCCCAAACATATTTAAGAATTGCCAATCAACAAACCTGAATGCTGCTGACTGAATACACCTGAAAATCCCATTCACACTCATTTTGGAGGCAACTCGTAGTTGTCCCCTCGGCAAAAGGATTACATTTCATTTTCCAAAGCACAAAAACACACCTTGGTCCTGTTGCCTGCTAATTTCTAAGAATGAAACGGCAATTTGCAGTTTTTTTTTATTTCATTATGGATATTCTGGCTAAACATTTTATTGTATGGGGTAAGAATACAAAATGAGAAAAGGAAGAAGGCAAAAAAAACGCAAACCCAGAACACATTTAGCAAATTGCTAAGCAAGAAACCTGAATGCTGCTGACTGAATACACCTGAAAATCCCATTCACACTCTATTTGGCGGCAATTCGTAGCTGTTCCCTTGGCAAAAGGGTTACATTTCATTTCCCAAAACACAAAAACTCACCTTGGTCCTGTTGCATGTTAATTTCTAAAAATGAAACACCAATTTGCTGTTTTCTTTATTTTATTATGGATACTCTGGCTAACCTTTTTATTGTACGGTGTAAGAATACAAAATTAGAAAAGGAAGAAGGCAAAACAAATGCAAACCAAGAACACATTTAGCAAATTGCCAATCGGGAAACCTGAATGTTGCTGACTGAATACACCTGAAAATCCCATTCACACTCAATTTGGAGGCAATTCATAGCTGTCCCCTCGGCAAAAGTGTTACATTTCATTTTCTAAATCACGAAAACTCACCTTAGTCATGTTGCCTGTAGATTTCTTAGCATGAAACGCCAATTTGCACTATATTTTTATTTCATTTTGACCACTCTGTCTAAAGGCTTTTTGGATGGTGTCAGGACATAAAATTTGGAAAGAAAAAAGGCAAAACAAACGCAAACCCAGATGACATTTAAGAAATTGCCAATCAAGAAACCTGAATGCTGCTGACTGAATACACGTGAAAATCCCAATCACACTCAATTTGGAGGCAATTCATAGCTGTGCCCTCGGCAAAAGGGAAAGATTTCATTTTCCAAAACACAAAAACTCACCTTGGTCCAGTTGCCTGTTAATTTCTAAGCATGGAACGCCCATTTGCTGTTTTTTTTTAATTTCATTATGGATACTCTGGCTAAACTTTTATTGTATGGTGTAAGAATACAAAATTAGAAAAGGAAGAAGGCAAAAGAAATGGAATGCCCAAACACATTTAAGAAATTGCCAATCAAGAAACATGAATGCTGCTGACTGAAATCACCTGAAAATCCTATTCACACTCAATTTGGAGGCAACTCGTAGCTGTGCCCTCGGCAAAAGGGTTACATTTCATTTTCCTAAGCACAAAATCACACCTTGGTCCTGTTGCCTGCTAATTTCTAATAATGAAACGGCAATTTGCTGTTTTTTTTATTTCATTATGGATACTCTGGCTAATCTTTTTATTGCATTGGGTAAGAATACAAAATTAGAAAAGGAAGAAGGCAAAACAAATGCAAACCAAGAACACATTTAGCAAATTACTAATCGGGAAACCTGAATTTTGCTGACTGAATACACCTGAAAATCCCATTCACACTAAATTTGGAGGCAATTCGTAGCTGTGCCCTCAGTAAAAGGGAAAGATTTCATTTTCCAAAACACAAAAACTCACCTTGGTCCAGTTCCCTGTTAATTTCTAAGCATGGAATGCCCATTTTTTGTTTTATTTCATTAAGGATACTCCGGCTAAACTTTATTGTATGGTGTGAGAATACAAAATTAGAAAAGGAAGAAGGCAAAACAAATGGAATGCCCAAACACATTTAAGAAATTTCCAATCAAGAAACCTGAATGCTGCTGACTGAATACACCTGAAAATCCCATTCACACTCATTTTGGAGGCAACTCGTAGCTGTCCCCTCAGCAAACGGGTTACATTTCATTTTTCAAAGCACAAAAACACACCTTGGTCCTGTTGCCTGCTAATTTCTAAGAATGAAACGGCAATTTGCAGTTTTTTTTATTTCATCATGGATATTCTGGCTAAACTTTTTATTGTATAGGGTAAGAATACAAAATTAGAAAAGGAAGAAGGCAAAACAACCGCAAACCCAGAACACATTTCGCAAATTGCCAAACAAGAAACCTGAATGCTGCTGACTGAATACACCTGAAAATCCCATTCACACTCAATTTGGCGACAATTCGTAGCTGTTCCCTTGGCGAAAGAGTTACATTTCATTTCCCAAAACACAAAAACTCACCTTGGTCCTGTTGCATGTTAATTTCCAAAATGAAACACCAATTTGCTGTTTTCTTTATTTCATTATGGATACTCTGGCTAACCTTTTTATTGTATGGTGTAAGAATACAAAATTAGAAAAGGAAGAATGCAAAACAAATGCAAACCAAGAACATATTTAGCAAATTACCAATTGGGAAACCTGAATGTTGCTGACTGAATACACCTGAAAATCCCATTCACACTCAATTTGCAGGCAATTCGTAGCTGTCCCCTCAGCAAATGTGTTACATTTCATTTTCTAAATCACGAAAACTCACCTTAGTCGTGTTGCCTGTAGATTTCTTAGCATGAAACGCCAATTTGCACTATATTTTTATTTCATTTTGACCACTCTGTCTAAAGGCTTTTTTGGATGGTGTCAGGATATTAAATTTGGAAAGAAAAAAGGCAAAACAAACGCAAACCCAGATGACATTTAAGAAATTACCAATCAAGAAACCTGAATGCTGCTGACTAAATACACCTGAAAATCCCATTCACACTAAATTTGGAGGCAATTCGTAGCTGTGCCCTCGGCAAAAGGGAAAGATTTCATTTTCAAAAACACGAAAACTCACCTTGGTCCAGTTGCCTGTTAATTTCTAAGCATGGAACGCCAATTTGCTGTTTTTTTTTTTTTTTAATTTCATTATGG
Source organism: Sylvilagus floridanus (assembly GCA_949820135.1). Classification (NCBI taxonomy): domain Eukaryota; kingdom Metazoa; phylum Chordata; class Mammalia; order Lagomorpha; family Leporidae; genus Sylvilagus; species Sylvilagus floridanus. The sequence goes on from OX463227.1 coordinate 141,304,208, forward strand.
ATACTCTGGCTAAACTTTTACTGTATGGTGTAAGAATACAAAATTAGAAAAGGAAGAAGGCAAAACAAAATCAAACCAAGAACATATTTAGCAAATTGCCAGTCAGGATACCTGAATGCTGCTGACTGAAATCACCTGAACATCCCATTCACACTCAATTTTGAGGCAACTCGTAGCTGTCCCCTAGGCAAAGGGGTTACATTTCATTTTCCAAGCACAAAAACAAACCTTGGTCGTCTTCCATTTAATTTCTAAAAATGAAACACCAATATGCTGTTTTCTTTATTTCATTATGGATACTCTGGTTAACCTTTTTATTGCATGGTGTAAGAATACAAAATTAGAAAAGGAAGAAGGCAAAACAAATGCAAACCAAGAACACATTTAGCAAATTGCCAATCAGGAAACCTGAATGTTGCTCACTGAATACACAGGAAAATCCCATTCACACTCAATTTGGAGGCAATTCTTAACTGTCCCTTCGGCAAAAGTGTTACATTTCATTTTCTAAAACAGAATAACTCACCTTAGTCGTGTTGCCTGTAGATTTCTTAGCATGAAACGCCAATTTGCACTATATTTTTATTTCATTTTGACCACTCTGTCTAAAGACTTTTTTGGATGGTGTCAGGATATAAAATTTGGAAAGAAAAAAGGCAAAACAAACGCAAACCCAGATGACATTTAAGAAATTACCAATCAAGAAACCTGAATGCTGCTGACTAAATACACCTGAAAATCCCATTCACACTAAATTTGGAGGCAATTCGTAGCTGTGCCCTCGGCAAAAGGGAAAGATTTCATTTTCAAAAACACGAAAACTCACCTTGGTCCAGTTGCCTGTTAATTTCTAAGCATGGAACGCCCATTTGCTGTTTTTTTTTTTTTTAATTTCATTATGGATACTCTGGCTAAACTTTTACTGTATGGTGTAAGAATACAAAATTAGAAAAGGAAGAAGGCAAAACAAAATCAAACCAAGAACATATTTAGCAAATTGCCAGTCAGGATACCTGAATGCTGCTGACTGAAATCACCTGAACATCCCATTCACACTCAATTTTGAGGCAACTCGTAGCTGTCCCCTAGGCAAAGGGGTTACATTTCATTTTCCAAGCACAAAAACAAACCTTGGTCGTCTTCCATTTAATTTCTAAAAATGAAACACCAATATGCTGTTTTCTTTATTTCATTATGGATACTCTGGTTAACCTTTTTATTGCATGGTGTAAGAATACAAAATTAGAAAAGGAAGAAGGCAAAACAAATGCAAACCAAGAACACATTTAGCAAATTGCCAATCAGGAAACCTGAATGTTGCTCACTGAATACACAGGAAAATCCCATTCACACTCAATTTGGAGGCAATTCTTAACTGTCCCTTCGACAAAAGTGTTACATTTCATTTTCTAAAACAGAATAACTCACCTTAGTCGTGTTGCCTGTAGATTTCTTAGCATGAAACGCCAATTTGCACTGTATTTTTATTTCATTTTGACCACTTCGTCTAAAGGCTTTTTTGGATGGTGTCAGGATAGAAAATTTCGAAAGAAATAAGGCAAAACAAACACAAACCCAGACGACATTTAAGAAATTGCCAATCAAGAAACCTGAATGCTGCTGACTGAATACACCTGAAAATCCCATTCACACTCAATTTGGAGGCAACTCGTAGCTGTCCCCTCGGCAAAAGGTTTACATTTCATTTTCCAAAGCACAAAAACACACCTTGGTCCTGTTGCCTGCTAATTTCTAAGAATGAAACGGCAATTTCCAGTTTTTTTTTTATTTCATTATGCATATTCTGGCTAAACTTTTATTGTATGGGGTAAGAATACAAAATTAGAAAAGGAAGAAGTCAAAACAACCACAAACCCAGAACACATTTAGCAAATTGCCAAACAAGAAACCTGAAAGCTGCTGACTGAATACACCTGAAAATCGCATTCACATTCAATTTGGCGGCAATTCGTAGCAGTTCCCTTGGCAAAAGGGTTACATTTCATTTTCCAAAACACAAAAACACACCTTGGTCCTGTTGCATGTTAATTTCTAAAAATGAAACACCAATTTGCTGTTTTCTTTATTTCATTATGGATACTCTGGCTAAACATTTTCTTGTAAGGTGTAAGAATACAAAATTAGAAAAGGAAGAAGGCAAAACAACCACAAACCAAGAACACATTTAGCAAATTGCCAATCAGGAAACCTGAATGCTGCTCACTGAATACACCTGAAAATCCCATTCACACTCAATTTGGCGGCAATTCGTAGCTGTTCCCTTGGCAAAAGGGTTACATTTCATTTTCTAAAACACGAAAACTCACCTTAGTCGTGAAACGCCAATTGGCACTGTATTGTTATTTCATTTTGACCACACTTTCTAAAGGCTTTTTTGGATGGTGTCAGGATATAAAATTTGGAAAGAAAAATGGCTAAACAAACGCAAACCCAGACGACATTTAAGAAATTGCCAATCAAGAAACCGGAATGTTGCTTACTGAATACACCTGAAAATCCCATTCACACTCAATATGGAGGCAACTCGTAGCTGTCCCCTCGGCAAAAGGGTTTCATTTCATTTTCCAAAGCACAAAACCACACCTTGGTCCTGTTGCCTGCTAATTTCTAAGAATGAAACGGCAATTTGCAGTTTTTTTTTATTTCGTTATGAATATTCTGGCTAAACTTTTTATTGTATGGGGTAAGAATACAAAATTAGAAAAGGAAGAAGGCAAAACAAATGCAAACCAAGAACACATTTAGCAAATTACCAATCGGGAAACCTGATTTTTGCTGACTGAAAACACCTGAAAATCCCATTCACACTCAATTTGGAGGCAATTCGTAGCTGTGCCCTCGGCAAAAGTGTTACATTTCATTTTCCAAAACACAAAAACTCACCTTGGTCCAGTTGCATGTTAATTTCTAAAAATGAAACACCAATTTGCTGTTTAATTTATTCCATTATAGATACTCTGTCTGACCTTTTTATTGTATGGTGTAAGAATACAAAATTAGAAAAGGAAGAAGGTAAACAAATGCAAACCAAGGACATATTTAGCAAAATACCAATTGTGAAACCTGAATGCTGCTGACTGAATACACCTGAAAATCCCATTCCCACTCAATTTGGAGGCAATTTGTAGCTGTGCCCTCGGCAAAAGGGTTACATTTCATTTTCCAAAACACAAAACCTCACTTGTTCCTGTTGCCTGTTAATATCTAAGCATGGAATGCCAATTTGATTTTTTTTTTAATTTCATTATGGATACTCTCGCTAACCTTTTTATTGTATGGTGTAAGAATACAAAATTAGAAAAGGAAGAAGGCAAAACAAACGCAAACCCAGAAGACATTAAGAAAATTGCCAATTATGAAACCTGAATGCTGCTGACTGAATACACCTGAAAATCCCATTCACACTCAGTTTGGAGGCACTTCGTAGCTGTCCCCTCGGCAAAAGGGTTACATTTCATTTTCCAAAACACAAAAACTCACCTTGGTCGGCTTGCCTGTTAATTTCTAAGCATGAATCGCCAATTTGTTGTTTTTTTTTTTATTTCATTAAGGATACTCTGGCTAAACTTTTATTGTATGGTGTAAGAATACAAAATTAGAAAAGGAAGAAGGCAAAACAAATGAAATGCCCGAACACATTTAAGAAATTGCCAATCAAGAAACCAGAATGCTTCTAACTGAATACACCTGAAAATCCCATTCACACTCAATTTGGAGGCAATTCATAGCTGTGCCCTCTGCAAAAGGGAAAGATTTCATTTTCCAAAACACGAAAACTCACCTTAGCCGTGTTGCCCGTAGATTTCTTAGCATGAAACGTCAATTTGCACTGTATTTTGATCTCATTTTGACCACTCTGTCTAAATGCTTTTTTCGATGGTGTCTGGATAGTAAATTTGGAAAGAAAGAAGGCAAAAGAAACGCAAACCCAGATGACATTTAAGAAATTGCCAATCAAGAAACCTGAATGCTGCTGAATGAATACACCTGAAAATCCCATTCACACTCAATTTGGAGGCAACTCATTGCTGTCCCCTCGGCAAAAGGGTTACATTTCATTTTCCACAGCACAAAAACACACCTTGGTCCTGTTGCCTGATATTTTCCAAGAATTAAACGGCAATTAGCAGTTTTATTTTATTTCATTATGGATATTCTGGCTAAACTTTTTATCGTATGGGGTAAGAATACAAAATTAGAAAAGGAAGAAGGCAAAACAAATGCAAACCAAGAACACATTTAGTAAATTACTAATCGGGAAACCTGAATTTTGCTGACTGAATACACCTGAAAATCGCATTCACACTCAATTTGGAGGCAATTCGTAGCTGTTCCCTCGGCAAAAGGGAAAGATTACATTTTCCAAAAAAAAAAAAAAAATCACCTTGGTGCAGTTCCCTGTTAATTTCTAAGCATGGAATGCCCTTTTTTTTTTTTATTTCATTAAGGATACTCCGGCTAAACTTTATTGTATGGTGTGAGAATACAAAATTAGAAAAGGAAGAAGGCAAAAGAAATGGAATGCCCAAACACATTTAAGAATTGCCAATCAACAAACCTGAATGCTGCTGACTGAATAAACCTGAAAATCCCATTCACACTCATTTTGGAGGCAACTCGTAGTTGTCCCCTCGGCAAAAGGATTACATGTCATTTACCAAAGCACAAAAACACACCTTGGTCCTGTTGCCTGCTAATTTCTAAGAATGAAACGGCAATTTGCAGTTTTTTTTTTATTTCATTATGGAAATTCTGGCTAAACTTTTTATTGTATGGGGTAAGAATACAAAATGAGAAAAGGAAGAAGGCAAAAAAAACGCAAACCCAGAACACATTTAGCAAATTGCGAAGCAAGAAACCTGAATGCTGCTGACTGAATACACCTGAAAATCCCATTCACACTCTATTTGGCGGCAATTCGTAGCTGTTCCCTTGGCAAAAGGGTTACATTTCATTTCCCAAAACACAAAAACTCACCTTGGTCCTGTTGCATGTTAATTTCTAAAAATGAAACACCAATTTGCTGTTTTCTTTATTTCATTATGGATACTCTGGCTAACCTTTTTATTGTACGGTGTAAGAATACAAAATTAGAAAAGGAAGAAGGCAAAACAAATGCAAACCAAGAACATATTTAGCAAATTACCAATTGGGAAACCTGAATGTTGCTGACTGAATACACCTGAAAATCCCATTCACACTCAATTTGGAGGCAATTCATAGCTGTCCCCTCGGCAAAAGTGTTACATTTCATTTTCTAAATCACGAAAACTCACCTTAGTCGTGTTGCCTGTAGATTTCATAGCATGAAATGCCAATTTGCACTATATTTTTATTTCATTTTGACCACTCTGTCTAAAGGCTTTTTTGGATGGTGTCAGGATATTAAATTTGGAAAGAAAAAAGGCAAAACAAACGCAAACCCAGATGACATTTAAGAAATTACCAATCAAGAAACCTGAATGCTGCTGACTAAATACACCTGAAAATCCCATTCACACTAAATTTGGAGGCAATTCGTAGCTGTGCCCTCGGCAAAAGGGAAAGATTTCATTTTCAAAAACACGAAAACTCACCTTGGTCCAGTTGCCTGTTAATTTCTAAGCATGGAACGCCCATTTGCTGTTTTTTTTTTTTTTTTTTAATTTCATTATGGATACTCTGGCTAAACTTTTACTGTATGGTGTAAGAATACAAAATTAGAAAAGGAAGAAGGCAAAACAAAATCAAACCAAGAACATATTTAGCAAATTGCCAGTCAGGATACCTGAATGCTGCTGACTGAAATCACCTGAAAATCCCATTCACACTCAATTTTGAGGCAACTCGTAGCTGTCCCCTAGGCAAAGGGGTTACATTTCATTTGCCAAGCACAAAAACAAACCTTGGTCGTCTTCCATTTAATTTCTAAAAATGAAACACCAATATACTGTTTTCTTTATTTCATTATGGATACTCTGGTTAACCTTTTTATTGCATGGTGTAAGAATACAAAATTAGAAAAGGAAGAAGGCAAAACAAATGCAAACCAAGAACACATTTAGCAAATTGCCAATCAGGAAACCTGAATGTTGCTCACTGAATACACAGGAAAATCCCATTCACACTCAATTTGGAGGCAATTCGTAACTGTCCCTTCGGCAAAAGTGTTACATTTCATTTTCTAAAACAGAATAACTCACCTTAGTCGTGTTGCCTGTAGATTTCTTAGCATGAAACACCAATTTGCACTGTATTTTTATTTCATTTTGACCACTTCGTCTAAAGGCTTTTTTGGATGGTGTCAGGATAGAAAATTTCGAAAGAAATAAGGCAAAACAAACACAAACCCAGATGACATTTAAGAAATTGCCAATCAAGAAACCTGAATGCTGCTGACTGAATAAACCTGAAAATCCCATTCACACTCAATTTGGAGGCAACTCGTAGCTGTCCCCTCGGCAAAAGGTTTACATTTCATTTTCCAAAGCACAAAAACACACCTTGGTCCTGTTGCCTGCTAATTTCTAAGAATGAAACGGCAATTTCCAGTTTTTTTTTTATTTCATTATGCATATTCTGGCTAAACTTTTATTGTATGGGGTAAGAATACAAAATTAGAAAAGGAAGAAGGCAAAACAAGCGCAAACCCAGAACACATTTAGCAAATTGCCAAACAAGAAACCTGAATGCTGCTGACTGAATACACCTGAAAATCCCATTCACAGTCAATTTGGCGGCAATTCGTAGCAGTTCCCTTGGCAAAAGGGTTACATTTCATTTTCCAAAACACAAAAACTCACCTTGGTCGGCTTGCCTGTTAATTTCTAAGCATGAATCGCCAATTTGTTGTTTTTTTTTTTTATTTCATTAAGGATACTCTGGCTAAACTTTTATTGTATGGTGTAAGAATACAAAATTAGAAAAGGAAGAAGGCAAAACAAATGAAATGCCCGAACACATTTAAGAAATTGCCAATCAAGAAACCAGAATGCTTCTAACTGAATACACCTGAAAATCCCATTCACACTCAATTTGGAGGCAATTCATAGCTGTGCCCTCTGCAAAAGGGAAAGATTTCATTTTCCAAAACACGAAAACTCACCTTAGCCGTGTTGCCCGTAGATTTCTTAGCATGAAACGTCAATTTGCACTGTATTTTGATCTCATTTTGACCACTCTGTCTAAATGCTTTTTTCGATGGTGTCTGGATAGTAAATTTGGAAAGAAAGAAGGCAAAAGAAACGCAAACCCAGATGACATTTAAGAAATTGCCAATCAAGAAACCTGAATGCTGCTGAATGAATACACCTGAAAATCCCATTCACACTCAATTTGGAGGCAACTCATTGCTGTCCCCTCGGCAAAAGGGTTACATTTCATTTTCCACAGCACAAAAACACACCTTGGTCCTGTTGCCTGATATTTTCCAAGAATTAAACGGCAATTAGCAGTTTTATTTTATTTCATTATGGATATTCTGGCTAAACTTTTTATCGTATGGGGTAAGAATACAAAATTAGAAAAGGAAGAAGGCAAAACAAATGCAAACCAAGAACACATTTAGTAAATTACTAATCGGGAAACCTGAATTTTGCTGACTGAATACACCTGAAAATCGCATTCACACTCAATTTGGAGGCAATTCGTAGCTGTTCCCTCGGCAAAAGGGAAAGATTACATTTTCCAAAAAAAAAAAAAAAATCACCTTGGTGCAGTTCCCTGTTAATTTCTAAGCATGGAATGCCCTTTTTTTTTTTTATTTCATTAAGGATACTCCGGCTAAACTTTATTGTATGGTGTGAGAATACAAAATTAGAAAAGGAAGAAGGCAAAAGAAATGGAATGCCCAAACACATTTAAGAATTGCCAATCAACAAACCTGAATGCTGCTGACTGAATAAACCTGAAAATCCCATTCACACTCATTTTGGAGGCAACTCGTAGTTGTCCCCTCGGCAAAAGGATTACATGTCATTTACCAAAGCACAAAAACACACCTTGGTCCTGTTGCCTGCTAATTTCTAAGAATGAAACGGCAATTTGCAGTTTTTTTTTTATTTCATTATGGAAATTCTGGCTAAACTTTTTATTGTATGGGGTAAGAATACAAAATGAGAAAAGGAAGAAGGCAAAAAAAACGCAAACCCAGAACACATTTAGCAAATTGCTAAGCAAGAAACCTGAATGCTGCTGACTGAATACACCTGAAAATCCCATTCACACTCTATTTGGCGGCAATTCGTAGCTGTTCCCTTGGCAAAAGGGTTACATTTCATTTCCCAAAACACAAAAACTCACCTTGGTCCTGTTGCATGTTAATTTCTAAAAATGAAACACCAATTTGCTGTTTTCTTTATTTCATTATGGATACTCTGGCTAACCTTTTTATTGTACGGTGTAAGAATACAAAATTAGAAAAGGAAGAAGGCAAAACAAATGCAAACCAAGAACATATTTAGCAAATTACCAATTGGGAAACCTGAATGTTGCTGACTGAATACACCTGAAAATCCCATTCACACTCAATTTAGAGGCAATTCATAGCTGTCCCCTCGGCAAAAGTGTTACATTTCATTTTCTAAATCACGAAAACTCACCTTAGTCGTGTTGCCTGTAGATTTCTTAGCATGAAATGCCAATTTGCACTATATTTTTATTTCATTTTGACCACTCTGTCTAAAGGCTTTTTTGGATGGTGTCAGGATATTAAATTTGGAAAGAAAAAAGGCAAAACAAACGCAAACCCAGATGACATTTAAGAAATTACCAATCAAGAAACCTGAATGCTGCTGACTAAATACACCTGAAAATCCCATTCACACTAAATTTGGAGGCAATTCGTAGCTGTGCCCTCGGCAAAAGGGAAAGATTTCATTTTCAAAAACACGAAAACTCACCTTGGTCCAGTTGCCTGTTAATTTCTAAGCATGGAACGCCCATTTGCTGTTTTTTTTTTTTTTTTAATTTCATTATGGATACTCTGGCTAAACTTTTACTGTATGGTGTAAGAATACAAAATTAGAAAAGGAAGAAGGCAAAACAAAATCAAACCAAGAACATATTTAGCAAATTGCCAGTCAGGATACCTGAATGCTGCTGACTGAAATCACCTGAAAATCCCATTCACACTCAATTTTGAGGCAACTCGTAGCTGTCCCCTAGGCAAAGGGGTTACATTTCATTTGCCAAGCACAAAAACAAACCTTGGTCGTCTTCCATTTAATTTCTAAAAATGAAACACCAATATGCTGTTTTCTTTATTTCATTATGGATACTCTGGTTAACCTTTTTATTGCATGGTGTAAGAATACAAAATTAGAAAAGGAAGAAGGCAAAACAAATGCAAACCAAGAACACATTTAGCAAATTGCCAATCAGGAAACCTGAATGTTGCTCACTGAATACACAGGAAAATCCCATTCACACTCAATTTGGAGGCAATTCGTAACTGTCCCTTCGGCAAAAGTGTTACATTTCATTTTCTAAAACAGAATAACTCACCTTAGTCGTGTTGCCTGTAGATTTCTTAGCATGAAACACCAATTTGCACTGTATTTTTATTTCATTTTGACCACTTCGTCTAAAGGCTTTTTTGGATGGTGTCAGGATAGAAAATTTCGAAAGAAATAAGGCAAAACAAACACAAACCCAGATGACATTTAAGAAATTGCCAATCAAGAAACCTGAATGCTGCTGACTGAATAAACCTGAAAATCCCATTCACACTCAATTTGGAGGCAACTCGTAGCTGTCCCCTCGGCAAAAGGTTTACATTTCATTTTCCAAAGCACAAAAACACACCTTGGTCCTGTTGCCTGCTAATTTCTAAGAATGAAACGGCAATTTCCAGTTTTTTTTTATTTCATTATGCATATTCTGGCTAAACTTTTATTGTATGGGGTAAGAATACAAAATTAGAAAAGGAAGAAGGCAAAACAAGCGCAAACCCAGAACACATTTAGCAAATTGCCAAACAAGAAACCTGAATGCTGCTGACTGAATACACCTGAAAATCCCATTCACAGTCAATTTGGCGGCAATTCGTAGCAGTTCCCTTGGCAAAAGGGTTACATTTCATTTTCCAAAACACAAAAACACACCTTGGTCCTGTTGCATGTTAATTTCCAAAATGAAACACCAATTTGCTGTTTTCTTTATTTCATTATGGATACTCTGGCTAAACATTTTCTTGTAAGGTGTAAGAATACAAAATTAGAAAAGGAAGAAGGCAAAACAACCACAAACCAAGAACACATTTAGCAAATTGCCAATCAGGAAACCTGAATGCTGCTCACTGAATACACCTGAAAATCCCATTCACACTCAATTTGGCGGCAATTCGTAGCTGTTCCCTTGGCAAAAGGGTTACATTTCATTTTCTAAAACACGAAAACTCACCTTAGTCGTGAAACGCCAATTGGCACTGTATTGTTATTTCATTTTGACCACACTTTCTAAAGGCTTTTTTGGATGGTGTCAGGATATAAAATTTGGAAAGAAAAATGGCTAAACAAACGCAAACCCAGACGACATTTAAGAAATTGCCAATCAAGAAACCGGAATGTTGCTTACTGAATACACCTGAAAATCCCATTCACACTCAATATGGAGGCAACTCGTAGCTGTCCCCTCGGCAAAAGGGTTTCATTTCATTTTCCAAAGCACAAAACCACACCTTGGTCCTGTTGCCTGCTAATTTCTAAGAATGAAACGGCAATTTGCAGTTTTTTTTATTTCGTTATGAATATTCTGGCTAAACTTTTTATTGTATGGGGTAAGAATACAAAATTAGAAAAGGAAGAAGGCAAAACAAATGCAAACCAAGAACACATTTAGCAAATTACCAATCGGGAAACCTGATTTTTGCTGACTGAAAACACCTGAAAATCCCATTCACACTCAATTTGGAGGCAATTCGTAGCTGTGCCCTCGGCAAAAGTGTTACATTTCATTTTCCAAAACACAAAAACTCACCTTGGTCCAGTTGCATGTTAATTTCTAAAAATGAAACACCAATTTGCTGTTTAATTTATTCCATTATAGATACTCTGTCTGACCTTTTTATTGTATGGTGTAAGAATACAAAATTAGAAAAGGAAGAAGGTAAACAAATGCAAACCAAGGACATATTTAGCAAAATACTAATTGTGAAACCTGAATGCTGCTGACTGAATACACCTGAAAATCCCATTCCCACTCAATTTGGAGGCAATTTGTAGCTGTGCCCTCGGCAAAAGGGTTACATTTCATTTTCCAAAACACAAAACCTCACTTGTTCCTGTTGCCTGTTAATATCTAAGCATGGAATGCCAATTTGATTTTTTTTTTTTATTTCATTATGGATACTCTCGCTAACCTTTTTATTGTATGGTGTAAGAATACAAAATTAGAAAAGGAAGAAGGCAAAACAAACGCAAACCCAGAAGACATTAAGAAAATTGCCAATTATGAAACCTGAATGCTGCTGACTGAATACACCTGAAAATCCCATTCACACTCAGTTTGGAGGCACTTCGTAGCTGTCCCCTCGGCAAAAGGGTTACATTTCATTTTCCAAAACACAAAAACTCACCTTGGTCGGCTTGCCTGTTAATTTCTAAGCATGAATCGCCAATTTGTTGTTTTTTTTTTTTATTTCATTAAGGATACTCTGGCTAAACTTTTATTGTATGGTGTAAGAATACAAAATTAGAAAAGGAAGAAGGCAAAACAAATGAAATGCCCGAACACATTTAAGAAATTGCCAATCAAGAAACCAGAATGCTTCTAACTGAATACACCTGAAAATCCCATTCACACTCAATTTGGAGGCAATTCATAGCTGTGCCCTCTGCAAAAGGGAAAGATTTCATTTTCCAAAACACGAAAACTCACCTTAGCCGTGTTGCCCGTAGATTTCTTAGCATGAAACGTCAATTTGCACTGTATTTTGATCTCATTTTGACCACTCTGTCTAAATGCTTTTTTCGATGGTGTCTGGATAGTAAATTTGGAAAGAAAGAAGGCAAAAGAAACGCAAACCCAGATGACATTTAAGAAATTGCCAATCAAGAAACCTGAATGCTGCTGAATGAATACACCTGAAAATCCCATTCACACTCAATTTGGAGGCAACTCATTGCTGTCCCCTCGGCAAAAGGGTTACATTTCATTTTCCACAGCACAAAAACACACCTTGGTCCTGTTGCCTGATATTTTCCAAGAATTAAACGGCAATTAGCAGTTTTATTTTATTTCATTATGGATATTCTGGCTAAACTTTTTATCGTATGGGGTAAGAATACAAAATTAGAAAAGGAAGAAGGCAAAACAAATGCAAACCAAGAACACATTTAGTAAATTACTAATCGGGAAACCTGAATTTTGCTGACTGAATACACCTGAAAATCGCATTCACACTCAATTTGGAGGCAATTCGTAGCTGTTCCCTCGGCAAAAGGGAAAGATTACATTTTCCAAAAAAAAAAAAAAAATCACCTTGGTGCAGTTCCCTGTTAATTTCTAAGCATGGAATGCCCTTTTTTTTTTTTATTTCATTAAGGATACTCCGGCTAAACTTTATTGTATGGTGTGAGAATACAAAATTAGAAAAGGAAGAAGGCAAAAGAAATGGAATGCCCAAACACATTTAAGAATTGCCAATCAACAAACCTGAATGCTGCTGACTGAATACACCTGAAAATCCCATTCACACTCATTTTGGAGGCAACTCGTAGTTGTCCCCTCGGCAAAAGGATTACATGTCATTTTCCAAAGCACAAAAACACACCTTGGTCCTGTTGCCTGCTAATTTCTAAGAATGAAACGGCAATTTGCAGTTTTTTTTTTATTTCATTATGGATATTCTGGCTAAACTTTTTATTGTATGGGGTAAGAATACAAAATGAGAAAAGGAAGAAGGCAAAAAAAACGCAAACCCAGAACACATTTAGCAAATTGCTAAGCAAGAAACCTGAATGCTGCTGACTGAATACACCTGAAAATCCCATTCACACTCTATTTGGCGGCAATTCGTAGCTGTTCCCTTGGCAAAAGGGTTACATTTCATTTCCCAAAACACAAAAACTCACCTTGGTCCTGTTGCATGTTAATTTCTAAAAATGAAACACCAATTTGCTGTTTTCTTTAATTCATTATGGATACTCTGGCTAACCTTTTTATTGTACGGTGTAAGAATACAAAATTAGAAAAGGAAGAAGGCAAAACAAATGCAAACCAAGAACATATTTAGCAAATTACCAATTGGGAAACCTGAATGTTGCTGACTGAATACACCTGAAAATCCCATTCACACTCAATTTGGAGGCAATTCATAGCTGTCCCCTCGGCAAAAGTGTTACATTTCATTTTCTAAATCACGAAAACTCACCTTAGTCGTGTTGCCTGTAGATTTCTTAGCATGAAATGCCAATTTGCACTATATTTTTATTTCATTTTGACCACTCTGTCTAAAGGCTTTTTTGGATGGTGTCAGGATATTAAATTTGGAAAGAAAAAAGGCAAAACAAACGCAAACCCAGATGACATTTAAGAAATTACCAATCAAGAAACCTGAATGCTGCTGACTAAATACACCTGAAAATCCCATTCACACTAAATTTGGAGGCAATTCGTAGCTGTGCCCTCGGCAAAAGGGAAAGATTTCATTTTCAAAAACACGAAAACTCACCTTGGTCCAGTTGCCTGTTAATTTCTAAGCATGGAACGCCCATTTGCTGTTTTTTTTTTTTTTTTTAATTTCATTATGGATACTCTGGCTAAACTTTTACTGTATGGTGTAAGAATACAAAATTAGAAAAGGAAGAAGGCAAAACAAAATCAAACCAAGAACATATTTAGCAAATTGCCAGTCAGGATACCTGAATGCTGCTGACTGAAATCACCTGAAAATCCCATTCACACTCAATTTTGAGGCAACTCGTAGCTGTCCCCTAGGCAAAGGGGTTACATTTCATTTGCCAAGCACAAAAACAAACCTTGGTCGTCTTCCATTTAATTTCTAAAAATGAAACACCAATATGCTGTTTTCTTTATTTCATTATGGATACTCTGGTTAACCTTTTTATTGCATGGTGTAAGAATACAAAATTAGAAAAGGAAGAAGGCAAAACAAATGCAAACCAAGAACACATTTAGCAAATTGCCAATCAGGAAACCTGAATGTTGCTCACTGAATACACAGGAAAATCCCATTCACACTCAATTTGGAGGCAATTCGTAACTGTCCCTTCGGCAAAAGTGTTACATTTCATTTTCTAAAACAGAATAACTCACCTTAGTCGTGTTGCCTGTAGATTTCTTAGCATGAAACGCCAATTTGCACTGTATTTTTATTTCATTTTGACCACTTCGTCTAAAGGCTTTTTTGGATGGTGTCAGGATAGAAAATTTCGAAAGAAATAAGGCAAAACAAACACAAACCCAGATGACATTTAAGAAATTGCCAATCAAGAAACCTGAATGCTGCTGACAGAATAAACCTGAAAATCCCATTCACACTCAATTTGGAGGCAACTCGTAGCTGTCCCCTCGGCAAAAGGTTTACATTTCATTTTCCAAAGCACAAAAACACACCTTGGTCCTGTTGCCTGCTAATTTCTAAGAATGAAACGGCAATTTCCAGTTTTTTTTTTATTTCATTATGCATATTCTGGCTAAACTTTTATTGTATGGGGTAAGAATACAAAATTAGAAAAGGAAGAAGGCAAAACAAGCGCAAACCCAGAACACATTTAGCAAATTGCCAAACAAGAAACCTGAATGCTGCTGACTGAATACACCTGAAAATCCCATTCACAGTCAATTTGGCGGCAATTCGTAGCAGTTCCCTTGGCAAAAGGGTTACATTTCATTTTCCAAAACACAAAAACACACCTTGGTCCTGTTGCATGTTAATTTCTAAAAATGAAACACCAATTTGCTGTTTTCTTTATTTCATTATGGATACTCTGGCTAAACATTTTCTTGTAAGGTGTAAGAATACAAAATTAGAAAAGGAAGAAGGCAAAACAACCACAAACCAAGAACACATTTAGCAAATTGCCAATCAGGAAACCTGAATGCTGCTCACTGAATACACCTGAAAATCCCATTCACACTCAATTTGGCGGCAATTCGTAGCTGTTCCCTTGGCAAAAGGGTTACATTTCATTTTCTAAAACACGAAAACTCACCTTAGTCGTGAAACGCCAATTGGCACTGTATTGTTATTTCATTTTGACCACACTTTCTAAAGGCTTTTTTGGATGGTGTCAGGATATAAAATTTGGAAAGAAAAATGGCAAAACAAACGCAAACCCAGACGACATTTAAGAAATTGCCAATCAAGAAACCGGAATGTTGCTTACTGAATACACCTGAAAATCCCATTCACACTCAATATGGAGGCAACTCGTAGCTGTCCCCTCGGCAAAAGGGTTTCATTTCATTTTCCAAAGCACAAAACCACACCTTGGTCCTGTTGCCTGCTAATTTCTAAGAATGAAACGGCAATTTGCAGTTTTTTTTATTTCGTTATGAATATTCTGGCTAAACTTTTTATTGTATGGGGTAAGAATACAAAATTAGAAAAGGAAGAAGGCAAAACAAATGCAAACCAAGAACACATTTAGCAAATTACCAATCGGGAAACCTGATTTTTGCTGACTGAAAACACCTGAAAATCGCATTCACACTCAATTTGGAGGCAATTCGTAGCTGTGCCCTCGGCAAAAGTGTTACATTTCATTTTCCAAAACACAAAAACTCACCTTGGTCCAGTTGCATGTTAATTTCTAAAAATGAAACACCAATTTGCTGTTTAATTTATTCCATTATAGATACTCTGTCTGACCTTTTTATTGTATGGTGTAAGAATACAAAATTAGAAAAGGAAGAAGGTAAACAAATGCAAACCAAGGACATATTTAGCAAAATACCAATTGTGAAACCTGAATGCTGCTGACTGAATACACCTGAAAATCCCATTCACACTCAATTTGGAGGCAATTTGTAGCTGTGCCCTTGGCAAAAGGGTTACATTTCATTTTCCAAAACACAAAACCTCACTTGTTCCTGTTGCCTGTTAATATCTAAGCATGGAATGCCAATTTGATTTTTTTTTTAATTTCATTATGGATACTCTCGCTAACCTTTTTATTGTATGGTGTAAGAATACAAAATTAGAAAAGGAAGAAGGCAAAACAAACGCAAACCCAGAAGACATTAAGAAAATTGCCAATTATGAAACCTGAATGCTGCTGACTGAATACACCTGAAAATCCCATTCACACTCAGTTTGGAGGCACTTCGTAGCTGTCCCCTCGGCAAAAGGGTTACATATCATTTTCCAAAACACAAAAACTCACCTTGGTCGGCTTGCCTGTTAATTTCTAAGCATGAATCGCCAATTTGTTGTTTTTTTTTTTTATTTCATTAAGGATACTCTGGCTAAACTTTTATTGTATGGTGTAAGAATACAAAATTAGAAAAGGAAGAAGGCAAAACAAATGAAATGCCCGAACACATTTAAGAAATTGCCAATCAAGAAACCAGAATGCTTCTAACTGAATACACCTGAAAATCCCATTCACACTCAATTTGGAGGCAATTCATAGCTGTGCCCTCTGCAAAAGGGAAAGATTTCATTTTCCAAAACACGAAAACTCACCTTAGCCGTGTTGCCCGTAGATTTCTTAGCATGAAACGTCAATTTGCACTGTATTTTGATCTCATTTTGACCACTCTGTCTAAATGCTTTTTTCGATGGTGTCTGGATAGTAAATTTGGAAAGAAAGAAGGCAAAAGAAACGCAAACCCAGATGACATTTAAGAAATTGCCAATCAAGAAACCTGAATGCTGCTGAATGAATACACCTGAAAATCCCATTCACACTCAATTTGGAGGCAACTCATTGCTGTCCCCTCGGCAAAAGGGTTACATTTCATTTTCCACAGCACAAAAACACACCTTGGTCCTGTTGCCTGATATTTTCCAAGAATTAAACGGCAATTAGCAGTTTTATTTTATTTCATTATGGATATTCTGGCTAAACTTTTTATCGTATGGGGTAAGAATACAAAATTAGAAAAGGAAGAAGGCAAAACAAATGCAAACCAAGAACACATTTAGTAAATTACTAATCGGGAAACCTGAATTTTGCTGACTGAATACACCTGAAAATCGCATTCACACTCAATTTGGAGGCAATTCGTAGCTGTTCCCTCGGCAAAAGGGAAAGATTACATTTTCCAAAAAAAAAAAAATCACCTTGGTGCAGTTCCCTGTTAATTTCTAAGCATGGAATGCCATTTTTTTTTTTTATTTCATTAAGGATACTCCGGCTAAACTTTATTGTCTGGTGTGAGAATACAAAATTAGAAAAGGAAGAAGGCAAAACAAATGGAATGCCCAAACACATTTAAGAATTGCCAATCAACAAACCTGAATGCTGCTGACTGAATACACCTGAAAATCCCATTCACACTCATTTTGGAGGCAACTCGTAGTTGACCCCTCGGCAAAAGGATTACATTTCATGTTCCAAAGCACAAAAACACACCTTGGTCCTGTTGCCTGCTAATTTCTAAGAATGAAACGGCAATTTGCAGTTTTTTTTTTATTTCATTATGGATATTCTGGCTAAACTTTTTATTGTATGGGGTAAGAATACAAAATGAGAAAAGGAAGAAGGCAAAAAAAACGCAAACCCAGAACACATTTAGCAAATTGCTAAGCAAGAAACCTGAATGCTGCTGACTGAATACACCTGAAAATCCCATTCACAATCTATTTGGCGGCAATTCGTAGCTGTTCCCTTGGCAAAAGGGTTACATTTCATTTCCCAAAACACAAAAACTCACCTTGGTCCTGTTGCATGTTAATTTCTAAAAATGAAACACCAATTTGCTGTTTTCTTTATTTCATTATGGATACTCTGGCTAACCTTTTTATTGTATGGTGTAAAAATACAAAATTAGAAAAGGAAGAAGGCAAAACAAATGCAAACCAAGAACATATTTAGCAAATTACCAATTGGGAAACCTGAATGTTGCTGACTGAATACACCTGAAAATCCCATTCACACTCAATTTGGAGGCAATTCATAGCTGTCCCCTCGGCAAAAGTGTTACATTTCATTTTCTAAATCACGAAAACTCACCTTAGTCGTGTTGCCTGTAGATTTCTTAGCATGAAACGCCAATTTGCACTATATTTTTATTTCATTTTGACCACTCTGTCTAAAGACTTTTTTGGATGGTGTCAGGATATAAAATTTGGAAAGAAAAAAGGCAAAACAAACGCAAACCCAGATGACATTTAAGAAATTACCAATCAAGAAACCTGAATGCTGCTGACTAAATACACCTGAAAATCCCATTCACACTAAATTTGGAGGCAATTCGTAGCTGTGCCCTCGGCAAAAGGGAAAGATTTCATTTTCAAAAACACGAAAACTCACCTTGGTCCAGTTGCCTTTTAATTTCTAAGCATGGAACGCCCATTTGCTGTTTTTTTTTTTTTTAATTTCATTATGGATACTCTGGCTAAACTTTTACTGTATGGTGTAAGAATACAAAATTAGAAAAGGAAGAAGGCAAAACAAAATCAAACCAAGAACATATTTAGCAAATTGCCAGTCAGGATACCTGAATGCTGCTGACTGAAATCACCTGAAAATCCCATTCACACTCAATTTTGAGGCAACTCGTAGCTGTCCCCTAGGCAAAGGGGTTACATTTCATTTGCCAAGCACAAAAACAAACCTTGGTCGTCTTCCATTTAATTTCTAAAAATGAAACACCAATATGCTGTTTTCTTTATTTCATTATGGATACTCTGGTTAACCTTTTTATTGCATGGTGTAAGAATACAAAATTAGAAAAGGAAGAAGGCAAAACAAATGCAAACCAAGAACACATTTAGCAAATTGCCAATCAGGAAACCTGAATGTTGCTCACTGAATACACAGGAAAATCCCATTCACACTCAATTTGGAGGCAATTCGTAACTGTCCCTTCGGCAAAAGTGTTACATTTCATTTTCTAAAACAGAATAACTCACCTTAGTCGTGTTGCCTGTAGATTTCTTAGCATGAAACGCCAATTTGCACTGTATTTTTATTTCATTTTGACCACTTCGTCTAAAGGCTTTTTTGGATGGTGTCAGGATAGAAAATTTCGAAAGAAATAAGGCAAAACAAACACAAACCCAGACGACATTTAAGAAATTGCCAATCAAGAAACCTGAATGCTGCTGACTGAATACACCTGAAAATCCCATTCACACTCAATTTGGAGGCAACTCGTAGCTGTCCCCTCGGCAAAAGGTTTACATTTCATTTTCCAAAGCACAAAAACACACCTTGGTCCTGTTGCCTGCTAATTTCTAAGAATGAAACGGCAATTTCCAGTTTTTTTTTATTTCATTATGCATATTCTGGCTAAACTTTTATTGTATGGGGTAAGAATACAAAATTAGAAAAGGAAGAAGGCAAAACAACCACAAACCCAGAACACATTTAGCAAATTGCCAAACAAGAAACCTGAAAGCTGCTGACTGAATACACCTGAAAATCGCATTCACATTCAATTTGGCGGCAATTCATAGCAGTTCCCTTGGCAAAAGGGTTACATTTCATTTTCCAAAACACAAAAACACACCTTGGTCCTGTTGCATGTTAATTTCTAAAAATGAAACACCAATTTGCTGTTTTCTTTATTTCATTATGGATACTCTGGCTAAACATTTTCTTGTAAGGTGTAAGAATACAAAATTAGAAAAGGAAGAAGGCAAAACAACCACAAACCAAGAACACATTTAGCAAATTGCCAATCAAGAAACCTGAATGCTGCTGACTGAATACACCTGAAAATCCCATTCACACTCAATTTGGAGGCAACTCATTGCTGTCCCTTCGGCAAAAGGGTTACATTTCATTTTCCACAGCACAAAAACACACCTTGGTCCTGTTGCCTGATATTTTCCAAGAATTAAACGGCAATTAGCAGTTTTATTTTATTTCATTATGGATATTCTGGCTAAACTTTTTATCGTATGGGGTAAGAATACAAAATTAGAAAAGGAGGAAGGCAAAACAAATGCAAACCAAGAACACATTTAGTAAATTACTAATCGGGAAACCTGAATTTTGCTGACTGAATACACCTGAAAATCGCATTCACACTCAATTTGGAGGCAATTCGTAGCTGTTCCCTCGGCAAAAGGGAAAGATTACATTTTCCAAAAAAAAAAAAAATCACCTTGGTGCAGTTCCCTGTTAATTTCTAAGCATGGAATGCCCTTTTTTTTGTTTATTTCATTAAGGATACTCCGGCTAAACTTTATTGTATGGTGTGATAATACAAAATTAGAAAAGGAAGAAGGCAAAACAAATGGAATACCCAAACACATTTAAGAATTGCCAATCAAGAAACATGAATGCTGCTGACGGAAATCACCTGAAAATCCCATTCACACTCTATTTGGCGGCAATTCGTAGCTGTCCCCTCAGCAAAAGTGTTACATTTCATTTTCTAAATCACGAAAACTCACCTTAGTCGTGTTGCCTGTAGATTTCTTAGCATGAAACGCCAATTTGCACTATATTTTTATTTCATTTTGACCACTCTGTCTAAAGGCTTTTTTGGATGGTGTCAGGATATAAAATTTGGAAAGAAAAAAGGCAAAACAAACGCAAACCCAGATGACATTTAAGAATTTACCAATCAAGAAACCTGAATGCTGCTGACTAAATACACCTGAAAATCCCATTCACACTCAATTTGGAGGCAATTCATAGCTGTGCCCTCGGCAAAAGGGAAAGATTTCATTTTCAAAAACACAAAAACTCACATTGGTCCAGTTGCCCGTTAATTTCTAAGCATGGAACGCCCATTTGCTGTTTTTTTTTTTTTAATTTCATTATGGATATTCTGGCTAAACTTTTATTGTATGGTGTAAGAATACAAAATTAGAAAAGGAAGATGGCAAGGGAAATGGAATGCCCAAACACATTTAAGAAATTGCCAATCAAGAAACCTGAATGCTGCTGACTGAATACACGTGAAAATCCCATTCACACTAAATTTGGAGGCAATTCGTAGCTGTGCCCTCGGCAAAAGGGAAAGATTTCATTTTCAAAAACACAAAAACTCACATTGGTCCAGTTGCCTGTTAATTTCTAAGCATGGAACGCCCATTTGCTGTTTTTTTTTTTTTTAATTTCATTATGGATACTCTGGCTAAACTTTTATTGTATGGTGTAAGAATACAAAATTAGAAAAGGAAGAAGGCAAAAGAAATGGAATGCCCAAACACATTTAAGAAATTGCCAATCAAGAAACATGAATGCTGCTGAATGAATACACCTGAAAATCCCATTCACACTCAATTTGGAGGCAACTCTTAGCTGTGCCCTCGGCAAAAGGGTTACATTTCATTTTCCTAAGCACAAAATCACACCTTGGTCCTGTTGCCTGCTAATTTCTAAGAATGAAACGGCAATTTGCAGTTTTTTTTATTTCATTATGGATACTCTGGCTAAACTTTTTATTGCATGGGGTAAGAATACAAAATTAGAAAAGGAAGAAGGCAAAACAAATGCAAACCAAGAACACATTTAGCAAATTACTAATCGGGAAACATGAATTTTGCTGACTGAATACACCTGAAAATCCCATTCACACTCTATTTGGCGGCAATTCGTAGCTGTGCCCTCAGTAAAAGGGAAAGATTTCATTTTCCAAAACACAAAAACTCACCTTGGTCCAGTTCCCTGTTAATTTCTAAGCATGGAATGCCCATTTTTTTTTTTTTTATTTCATTAAGGATACTCCGGCTAAACTTTATTGTATGGTGTGAGAATACAAAATTAGAAAAGTAAGAAGGCAAAACAAATGGAATGCCCAAACACATTTAAGAAATTGCCAATCAAGAAACCTGAATGCTGCTGACTGAATACACCTGAAAATCCCATTCACACTCAATTTGGAGGCAACTCGTAGCTGTCCCCTCGGCAAACGGGTTACATTTCATTTTTCAAAGCACAAAAACACACCTTGGTCCTATTGCCTGCTAATTTCTAAGAATGAAACGGCAATTTGCAGGTTTTTTTTATTTCATCATGGATATTCTGGCTAAACTTTTTATTGTATAGGGTAAGAATACAAAATTAGAAAAGGAAGAAGGCAAAACAACCGCAAACCCAGAACACATTTAGCAAATTGCCAAACAAGAAACCTGAATGCTGCTGACTGAATACACCTGAAAATCCCATTCACACTCAATTTGGCGGCAATTCGTAGCTGTTCCCTTGGCGAAAGAGTTACATTTCATTTCCCAAAACACAAAAACTCACCTTGGTCCTGTTGCGTGTTAATTTCCAAAATGAAACACCAATTTGCTGTTTTCTTTATTTCATTATGGATACTCTGGCTAACCTTTTTATTGTATGGTGTAAGAATACAAAATTAGAAAAGGAAGAATGCAAAACAAATGCAAACCAAGAACATATTTAGCAAATTACCAATTGGGAAACCTGAATGTTGCTCACTGAATACACCTGAAAATCCCATTCACACTCATTTTGGAGGCAATTCGTAGCTGTCCCCTCTACAAAAGTGTTACATTTCATTTTCTAAATCACGAAAACTCACCTTAGTCGTGTTGCCTGTAGATTTCTTAGCATGAAACACCAATTTGCACTATATTTTTATTTCATTTTGACCACTCTGTCTAAAGGCTTTTTTGGATGGTGTCAGGATATAAAATTTGGAAAGAAAAAAGGCAAAACAAACGCAAACCCAGATGACATTTAAGAAATTACCAATCAAGAAACCTGAATGCTGCTGACTAAATACAACTGAAAATCCCATTCACACTGAATTTGGAGGCAATTCGTAGCTGTGCCCTCGGCAAAAGGGAAAGATTTCATTTTCAAAAACACGAAAACTCACCTTGGTCCAGTTGCCTGTTAATTTCTAAGCATGGAACGCCCATTTGCTGTTTTTTTTTTTTTAATTTCATTATGGATACTCTGGCTAAACTTTTATTGTATGGTGTAAGAATACAAAATTAGAAAAGGAAGAAGGCAAAAGAAAATCAAACCAAGAACATATTTAGCAAATTGCCAGTCAGAATACCTGAATGTTGCTGACTGCATACACCTGAAAATCCCATTCACACTCAATTTTGAGGCAACTCGTAGCTGTCCCCTAGGCAAAGGGGTTACATTTCATTTTCCAAGCACAAAAACAAACCTTGTTCGTCTTCAATTTAATTTCTAAAAATGAAACACCAATATGCTGTTTTCTTTATTTCATTATGGATACTCTGGTTAACCTTTTTATTGCATGGTGTAAGAATACAAAATTAGAAAAGGAAGAAGGCAAAACAAATGCAAACCAAGAACACATTTAGCAAATTGCCAATCAGGAAACCTGAATGTTGCTCACTGAATACACAGGAAAATCCCATTCACACTCAATTTGGAGGCAATTCGTAACTGTCCCTTCGGCAAAAGTGTTACATTTCATTTTCTAAAACAGAATAACTCACCTTAGTCGTGTTGCCTGTAGATTTCTTAGCATGAAACGCCAATTTGCACTGTATTTTTATTTCATTTTGACCACTTCGTCTAAAGGCTTTTTTGGATGGTGTCAGGATAGAAAATTTCGAAAGAAATAAGGCAAAACAAACACAAACCCAGACGACATTTAAGAAATTGCCAATCAAGAAACCTGAATGCTGCTGACTGAATACACCTGAAAATCCCATTCACACTCAATTTGGAGGCAACTCGTAGCTGTCCCCTCGGCAAAAGGTTTACATTTCATTTTCCAAAGCACAAAAACACACCTTGGTCCTGTTGCCTGCTAATTTCTAAGAATGAAACGGCAATTTCCAGTTTTTTTTTATTTCATTATGCATATTCTGGCTAAACTTTTATTGTATGGGGTAAGAATACAAAATTAGAAAAGGAAGAAGGCAAAACAAGCGCAAACCCAGAACACATTTAGCAAATTGCCAAACAAGAAACCTGAAAGCTGCTGACTGAATACACCTGAAAATCGCATTCACATTCAATTTGGCGGCAATTCGTAGCAGTTCCCTTGGCAAAAGGGTTACATTTCATTTTCCAAAACACAAAAACACACCTTGGTCCTGTTGCATGTTAATTTCTAAAAATGAAACACCAATTTGCTGTTTTCTTTATTTCATTATGGATACTCTGGCTAAACATTTTCTTGTAAGGTGTAAGAATACAAAATTAGAAAAGGAAGAAGGCAAAAGAAATGGAATGCCCAAACACATTTAAGAAATTGCCAATCAAGAAACATGAATGCTGCTGACTGAAATCACCTGAAAATCCCATTCACACTCAATTTGGAGGCAACTCGTAGCTGTGCCCTCGGCAAAAGGTTTACCTTTCATTTTCCTAAGCACAAAATCACACCTTGGTCCTGTTGCCTGCTAATTTCTAAGAATGAAACGGCGATTTGCAGTTTTTTTTATTTCATTATGGATACTCTGGCTTAACTTTTTATTGCATGGGATAAGAATACAAAATTAGAAAAGAAAGAAGGCAAAACAAATGCAAACCAAGAACACATTTAGCAAATTACTAATCGGGAAACCTGAATTTTGCTGACTGAATACACCTGAAAATCCCATTCACACTAAATTTGGAGGCAATTCGTAGCTGTGCCCCCAGTAAAAGGGAAAGATTTCATTTTCCAAAACACAAAAACTCACCTTGGTCCAGTTCCCTGTTAATTTCTAAGCATGGATGCCCATTTTTTTTTTTTTATTTCATTAAGGATACTCCGGCTAAACTTTATTGTATGGTGTGAGAATACAAAATTAGAAAAGGAAGAAGGCAAGGGAAATGGAATGCCCAAACACATTTAAGAAATTGCCAATCAAGAAACCTGAATGCTGCTGACTGAATACACCTGAAAATCCCATTCACACTCAATTTGGAGGCAACTCGTAGCTGTCCCCTCGGCAAACGGGTTACATTTCATTTTTCAAAGCACAAAAACACACCTTGGTCCTATTGCCTGCTAATTTCTAAGAATGAAACGGCAATTTGCAGTTTTTTTTTATTTCATCATGGATATTCTGGCTAAACTTTTTATTGTATAGGGTAAGAATACAAAATTAGAAAAGGAAGAAGGCAAAACAACCGCAAACCCAGAACACATTTAGCAAATTGCCAAACAAGAAACCTGAATGCTGCTGACTGAATACACCTGAAAATCCCATTCACACTCAATTTGGCGGCAATTCGTAGCTGTTCCCTTGGCGAAAGAGTTACATTTCATTTCCCAAAACACAAAAACTCACCTTGGTCCTGTTGCATGTTAATTTCCAAAAATGAAACACCAATTTGCTGTTTTCTTTATTTCATTATGGATACTCTGGCTAACCTTTTTATTGTATGGTGTAAGAATACAAAATTAGAAAAGGAAGAATGCAAAACAAATGCAAACCAAGAACATATTTAGCAAATTACCAATTGGGAAACCTGAATGTTGCTGACTGAATACACCTGAAAATCCCATTCACACTCATTTTGGAGGCAATTCGTAGCTGTCCCCTCAGCAAAAGTGTTACATTTCATTTTCTAAATCACGAAAACTCACCTTAGTCGTGTTGCCTGTAGATTTCTTAGCATGAAACGCCAATTTTCACTATATTTTTATTTCATTTTGACCACTCTGTCTAAAGGCTTTTTTGGATGGTGTCAGGATATAAAATTTGGAAAGAAAAAAGGCAAAACAAATGCAAACCCAGATGACATTTAAGAAATTACCAATCAAGAAACCTGAATGCTGCTGACTAAATACACCTGAAAATCCCATTCACACTAAATTTGGAGGCAATTCATAGCTGTGCCCTCGGCAAAAGGGAAAGATTTCATTTTCAAACACAAAAACTCACATTGGTCAAGTTGCCTGTTAATTTCTAAGCATGGAACGCCCATTTGCTGTTTTTTTTTTTTTTAATTTCATTATGGATACTCTGGCTAAACTTTTATTGTATGGTGTAAGAATACAAAATTAGAAAAGGAAGAAGGCAAGGGAAATGGAATGCCCAAACACATTTAAGAAATTGCCAATCAAGAAACCTGAATGCTGCTGACTGAATACACCTGAAAATCCCATTCACACTCAATTTGGAGGCAACTCGTAGCTGTCCCCTCGGCAAACGGGTTACATTTCATTTTTCAAAGCACAAAAACACACCTTGGTCCTATTGCCTGCTAATTTCTAAGAATGAAATGGCAATTTGCAGTTTTTTTTTATTTCTTCATGGATATTCTGGCTAAACTTTTTATTGTATAGGGTAAGAATACAAAATTAGAAAAGGAAGAAGGCAAAACAACCGCAAACCCAGAACACATTTAGCAAATTGCCAAACAAGAAACCTGAATGCTGCTGACTGAATACACCTGAAAATCCCATTCACACTCAATTTGGCGGCAATTCGTAGCTGTTCCCTTGGCGAAAGAGTTACATTTCATTTCCCAAAACACAAAAACTCACCTTGGTCCTGTTGCATGTTAATTTCCAAAAATGAAACACCAATTTGCTGTTTTCTTTATTTCATTATGGATACTCTGGCTAACCTTTTTATTGTATGGTGTAAGAATACAAAATTAGAAAAGGAAGAATGCAAAACAAATGCAAACCAAGAACATATTTAGCAAATTACCAATTGGGAAACCTGAATGTTGCTGACTGAATACACCTGAAAATCCCATTCACACTCATTTTGGAGGCAATTCGTAGCTGTCCCCTCAGCAAAAGTGTTACATTTCATTTTCTAAATCACGAAAACTCACCTTAGTCGTGTTGCCTGTAGATTTCTTAGCATGAAACGCCAATTTTCACTATATTTTTATTTCATTTTGACCACTCTGTCTAAAGGCTTTTTTGGATGGTGTCAGGATATAAAATTTGGAAAGAAAAAAGGGAAAACAAATGCAAACCCAGATGACATTTAAGAAATTACCAATCAAGAAACCTGAATGCTGCTGACTAAATACACCTGAAAATCCCATTCACACTAAATTTGGAGGCAATTCATAGCTGTGCCCTCGGCAAAAGGGAAAGATTTCATTTTCAAACACAAAAACTCACATTGGTCAAGTTGCCTGTTAATTTCTAAGCATGGAACGCCCATTTGCTGTTTTTTTTTTTTTTAATTTCATTATGGATACTCTGGCTAAACTTTTATTGTATGGTGTAAGAATACAAAATTAGAAAAGGAAGAAGGCAAGGGAAATGGAATGCCCAAACACATTTAAGAAATTGCCAATCAAGAAACCTGAATGCTGCTGACTGAATACACCTGAAAATCCCATTCACACTCAATTTGGAGGCAACTCGTAGCTGTTCCCTCGGCAAACGGGTTACATTTCATTTTTCAAAGCACAAAAACACACCTTGGTCCTATTGCCTGCTAATTTCTAAGAATGAAATGGCAATTTGCAGTTTTTTTTTATTTCTTCATGGATATTCTGGCTAAACTTTTTATTGTATAGGGTAAGAATACAAAATTAGAAAAGGAAGAAGGCAAAACAACCGCAAACCCAGAACACATTTAGCAAATTGCCAAACAAGAAACCTGAATGCTGCTGACTGAATACACCTGAAAATCCCATTCACACTCAATTTGGCGGCAATTCGTAGCTGTTCCCTTGGCGAAAGAGTTACATTTCATTTCCCAAAACACAAAAACTCACCTTGGTCCTGTTGCATGTTAATTTCCAAAAATGAAACACCAATTTGCTGTTTTCTTTATTTCATTATGGATACTCTGGCTAACCTTTTTATTGTATGGTGTAAGAATACAAAATTAGAAAAGGAAGAATGCAAAACAAATGCAAACCAAGAACATATTTAGCAAATTACCAATTGGGAAACCTGAATGTTGCTGACTGAATACACCTGAAAATCCCATTCACACTCATTTTGGAGGCAATTCGTTGCTGTTCCCTCAGCAAAAGTGTTACATTTCATTTTCTAAATCACGAAAACTCACCTTAGTCGTGTTGCCTGTAGATTTCTTAGCATGAAACGCCAATTTGCACTATATTTTTATTTCATTTTGACCACTCTGTCTAAAGGCTTTTTTGGATGGTGTCAGGATATAAAATTTGGAAAGAAAAAAGGCAAAACAAATGCAAACCCAGATGACATTTAAGAAATTACCAATCAAGAAACCTGAATGCTGCTGACTAAATACACCTGAAAATCCCATTCACACTAAATTTGGAGGCAATTCATAGCTGTGCCCTCGGCAAAAGGGAAAGATTTCATTTTCAAACACAAAAACTCACATTGGTCCAGTTGCCTGTTAATTTCTAAGCATGGAACGCCCATTTGCTGTTTTTTTTTTTTTTAATTTCATTATGGATACTCTGGCTAAACTTTTATTGTATTGTGTAAGAATACAAAATTAGAAAAGGAAGAAGGCAAAAGAAATGGAATGCCCAAACACATTTAAGAAATTGCCAATCAAGAAACCTGAATGCTGCTGACTGAAATCACCTGAAAATCCCATTCACACTCAATTTTGAGGCAACTCGTAGCTGTGCCCTCGGCAAAAGGGTTACATTTCATTTTCCTAAGCACAAAATCACACCTTGGTCCTGTTGCCTGCTAATTTCTAAGAATGAAACGGCAATTTGCAGTTTTTTTTATTTCATTATGGATACTCTGGCTAAACTTTTTATTGTATGGGGTAAGAATACAAAATTAGAAAAGGAAGAAGGCAAAAAAAACGCAAACCCAGAACACATTTAGCAAATTGCTAAGCAAGAAACCTGAATGCTGCTGACTGAATACACCTGAAAATCCCATTCACACTCTATTTGGCGTCAATTCGTAGCTGTTCCCTTGGCAAAAGGGTTACATTTCATTTCCCAAAACACAAAAACTCACCTTGGTCCTGTTGCATGTTAATTTCTAAAAATGAAACACCAATTTGCTCTTTTCTTTATTTCATTATGGATACTCTGGCTAACCTTTTTATTGTACGGTGTAAGAATACAAAATTAGAAAAGGAAGAAGGCAAAACAAATGCAAACCAAGAACATATTTAGCAAATTTCCAATTGGGAAACCTGAATGTTGCTGACTGAATACACCTGAAAATCCCATTCACACTCATTTTGGAGGCAATTCGTTGCTGTTCCCTCGGCAAAAGTGTTACATTTCATTTTCTAAATCACGAAAACTCACCTTAGTCGTGTTGCCTGTAGATTTCTTAGCATGAAACGCCAATTTGCACTATATTTTTATATCATTTTGACCACTCTGTCTAAAGGCTTTTTTGGATGGTGTCAGGATATAAAATTTGGAAAGAAAAAAGGCAAAACAAACGCAAACCCAGATGACATTTAAGAAATTGCCAATCAAGAAACCTGAATGCTGCTGACTGAATACACGTGAAAGTCCCATTCACACTCAATTTGGCGGCAATTCGTAGCTGTGCCCTCGGCCAAAGGGAAAGATTTCATTTTCAAAAACACAAAAACTCACATTGGTCCAGTTGCCTGTTAATTTCTAAGCATGGAACGCCCATTTGCTGTTTTTCTTTTTAATTTCATTATGGATACTCTGGCCAAACTTTTATTGTATGGTGTAAGAATACAAAATTAGAAAAGGAAGAAGGCAAAAGAAATGGAATGCCCAAACACATTTAAGAAATTGCCAATCAAGAAACCTGAATGCTGCTGACTGAAATCACCGGAAAATCCCATTCACACTCAATTTGGAGGCAACTCGTAGCTGTGCCCTCGGCAAAAGGGTTACATTTCATTTTCCTAAGCACAAAATCACACCTTGGTCCTGTTGCCTGCTAATTTCTAAGAATGAAACGGCAATTTGCAGTTTTTTTTATTTCATTATGGATACTCTGGCTAAACTTTTTATTGCATGGGGTAAGAATACAAAATTAGAAAAGGAAGAAGGCAAAACAAATGCAAACCAAGAACACATTTAGCAAATTACTAATCGGGAAACCTGAATTTTGCTGACTGAATGCACCTGAAAATCCCATTCACACTAAATTTGGAGGCAATTCATAGCTGTGCCCCCAGTAAAAGGGAAAGATTTCATTTTCCAAAACACAAAAACTCACCTTGGTCCAGTTCCCTGTTAATTTCTAAGCATGGAATGCCCATTTTTTTTTTTATTTCATTAAGGATACTCCGGCTAAACTTTATTGTATGGTGTGAGAATACAAAATTAGAAAAGGAAGAAGGCAAAACAAATGGAATGCCCAAACACATTTAAGAAATTGCCAATCAAGAAACCTGAATGCTGCTGACTGAATACACCTGAAAATCCCATTCACACTCAATTTGGAGGCAACTCGTAGCTGTCCCCTCGGCAAACGGGTTACATTTCATTTTTCAAAGCACAAAAACACACCTTGGTCCTATTGCCTGCTAATTTCTAAGAATGAAACTGCAATTTGCAGTTTTTTTTATTTCATCATGGATATTCTGGCTAAACTTTTTATTGTATATGGTAAGAATACAAAATTAGAAAAGGAAGAAGGCAAAACAACCGCAAACCCAGAACACATTTAGCAAATTGCCAAACAAGAAACCTGAATGCTGCTGACTGAATACACCTGAAAATCCCATTCACACTCAATTTGGCGGCAATTCGTAGCTGTTCCCTTGGCGAAAGAGTTACATTTCATTTCCCAAAACACAAAAACTCACCTTGGTCCTGTTGCATGTTAATTTCCAAAAATGAAACACCAATTTGCTGTTTTCTTTATTTCATTATGGATACTCTGGCTAACCTTTTTATTGTATGGTGTAAGAATACAAAATTAGAAAAGGAAGAATGCAAAACAAATGCAAACCAAGAACATATTTAGCAAATTACCAATTGGGAAACCTGAATGTTGCTGACTGAATACACCTGAAAATCCCATTCACACTCATTTTGGAGGAAATTCCTAGCTGTCCCGTCAGAAAAAAGTGTTACATTTCATTTTCTAAATCATGAAAACTAACCTTAGTCGTGTTGCCTGTAGATTTCTTAGCATGAAACGCCAATTTGCACTATATTTTTATTTCATTTTGACCACTCTGTCTAAAGGCCTTTTTGGATGGTGTCAGGATATAAAATTTGGAAAGAAAAAAGGCAAAACAAACGCAAACCCAGATGACATTTAAGAAATTACCAATCAAGAAACCTGAATGCTGCTGACTAAATACACCTGAAAATCCCATTCACACTCAATTTGGAGGCAATTCGTAGCTGTGCCCTCGGCAAAAGGGAAAGATTTCATTTTCAAAAACACGAAAACTCACCTTGGTCCAGTTGCCTGTTAATTTCTAAGCATGGAACGCCCATTTGCTGTTTTTTTTTTTTTTAATTTCATTATGGATACTCTGGCTAAACTTTTATTGTATGGTGTAAGAATACAAAATTAGAAAAGGAAGAAGGAAAGGGAAATGGAATGCCCAAACACATTTAAGAAATTGCCAATCAAGAAACCTGAATGCTGCTGACTGAAATCACCTGAAAATCCCATTCACACTCAATTTGGAGGCAACTCATAGCTGTGCCCTCGGCAAAAGGGTTACATTTCATTTTCCAAAGCACAAAAACACACCTTGGTCCTGTTGCCTGCTAATTTCTAAGAATGAAACGGCAATTTGCAGTTTTTTTTATTTCATTATGGATACTCTGGATAACTTTTTATTGTATGGGGTAAGAATACAAATTTAGAAAAGGAAGAAGGCAAAACAACCGCAAACCCAGAACACATTTAGCAAATTGCCAAACAAGAAACCTGAGTGCTGCTTACTGAATACACCTGAAAATCCCATTCACACTCAATTTGGCGGCAATTGGTAGCTGTTCCCTTGGGAAAAGGGTTACATTTCATTTTCCAAAATACAAAAACTCACCTTGGTCCTCTTGCATGTTAATTTCTAAAAATGAAACACCAATTTGCTGTTTTCTTTATTTAATTATGGATACTCCTGCTAACCTTTTTATTGTATGGTGTAAGAATACAAAATGAGAAAAGGAAGAAGGCAAAACAAATGCAAACCAAGAACACATTTAGCAAATTACCAATTGGGAAACCTAAATGTTGCTGACTGAATACACCTGAAAATCCCATTCACACTCAATTTGCAGGCAATTCGTAGCTGTCCCCTCAGCAAAAGTGTTGCATTTCATTTTCTAAATCACGAAAACTCACCTTAGTCGTGTTGCCTGTAGATTTCTTAGCATGAAACGCCAATTTGCACTGTATTTTTATTTCATTTTGACCACTCTGTCTAAAGTCTTTTTTGGATGGTGTCAGGATATAAAGTTTGGAATGAAAGAAGGCAAAACAAACCTAAACCCAGACGACATTTAAGAAATTGCCAATCAAGAAACCTGAATGCTGCTGACTGAATACACCTGAAAATCCCATTCACACTCAATTTGGAGGCAATTCATAGCTGTCCCCTCGGCAAAAGGGTTACATGTCATTTTCCAATGCACAAAAATACACCTTGGTCCTGTTGCCTGCTAATTTCTAAGAATGAAACGGCAATTTGCAGTTTTATTTATTTCATTATGGATATTCTGGCTAAACTTTTTATTGTATGGGGTAAGAATACAAAATTAGAAAAGGAAGAAGGCAAAACAAACGCAAACCCAGAACACATTTAGCAAATTGCCAAACAAGAAACCTGAATGCTGCTGACTGAATACACCTGAAAATCCCATTCACACTCAATTTGGCGGCAATTCGTAGCTGTTCCCTTGGCAAAAGGTGTAGTGGAGTGAGAAGGCCATGCCAAGGTGGCCACTGGCAAGCGAGCGTCAGTTACTCAGGAATGGCTTTGAAACCCACCTGGCAATGGAGCCTGCCTGGCAACAGGCTGTGATTGGATGGATTGGAAACTGCCTGGGAACAGGCTATGATTGGATGGAGTGGAAACTGCCTGGGAACAGGCTGTGACTGGATGGATTGGAAACTGCCTGAGAGCAAGCTGTGATTGGATGTATTTGAAACTGCCTGGCAACAGGCTGTGATTGGATGGCTTTGGAAACTGCCTGGCAACAGGCTGTGATTGGATGTATTTGAAACTGCCTAGCAACAGGCTATGATTGGATGGCTTTGGAAACTGCCTGGCAACAGGCTATGATTGGATGGATTTGAAACTGCCTGGTAAAAGGCTGTGATTGGATGGCTATGGAAACTGCCTGATAATAGGCTGTGATTGGTTGGGGCATAGACCGCCCCTTGACCAGATTGGCTGGTCTTGGCTATATAAGAAGTTGTACCAACTGTAATAAAGGAGTCTGCAGGCTGCTCGCCTCGAGCCTGCTTTCACCCGACTCCCGGCATCTGTGTGTTGACTCCGTGCCTCTTGCCCCCACCACACACCTCCTCTCAGAAACGAATCCACTGCAACATTGTTGAGAAACTAAACCGCAACAAAAAGGGTTATATTTCATTTTCCAAAACACAAAAACTCACCTTGTTCCTGTTGCATGTTAATTTCTAAAAATGAAACACCAATTTGCTGTTTTCTTTATTTCATTATGGATACTCTGGCAAACCTTTTTATTGTATGGTATAAGAATACAAAATGAGAAAAGGAAGAAGGCAAAACAAATGCAAACCAAGAACACATTTAGCAAATTGCCAATCGGGAAACCTGAATGTTGCTGACTGAATACACCTAAAAATCCCATTCACACTCAATTTGGAGGCAATTCGTAGCTGTGCCCTCGGCAAAAGGGAAAGATTTCATTTTCCAAAACACAAAAACTCACATTGGTCCAGTTGCCTGTTAATTTTTAAGCATGGAACGCCCATTTGCTGTTTTTTTTTTTTTATTTCATTAAGGATACTCTGGCTAAACTTTTATTGTATGGTGTAAGAATACAAAATTAGAAAAGGAAGAAGGCAAACCAAATGGAATGCACAAACACATTTAAGAAATTGCCAATCAAGAAACCTGAATGCTGCTGACTGTATACACCTGAAAATCCCATTCACACTCAATTTTGAGGCAACTCATAGCTGTCCCCTCGGCAAAAGGGTTACAATTCATTTTCCACAGCACAAACACACCTTGGTCCTGTTGCCTGATATTTTCCAAGAATTAAACGGCAATTTGCAGTTTTATTTTATTTCATTATGGATATTCTGGCTAAACTTTTTATTGTATAGGGTAAGAATACAAAATTAGAAAAGGAAGAAGGCAAAACAAATGCAAACCAAGAACACATTTAGTAAATTACTAATCGGGAAACCTGAATTTTGCTGACTGAATACACCTGAAAATCCCATTCACACTCAATTTGGAGGCAATTCGTAGCTGTTCCCTCGGCAAAAGGGAAAGATTTCATTTTCAAAAAAAAAAAAAAATCACCTTGGTGCAGTTCCCTGTTAATTTCTAAGCATGGAATGCCTATTTTTTTTTTATTTCATTAAGGAAACTCCGGCTAAACTTTATTGTATGGTGTGAGAATACAAAAATTAGAAAAGGAAGAAGGCAAAACAAATGGAATGCCCAAACACATTTAAGAAATTGCCAATCAAGAAACCTGAATGCTGCTGACTGAATACACCTGAAAATCCCATTCACACTCAATTTGGAGGCAATTCGTAGCTGTCCCCTCGGCAAAAGTGGTACATTTCATTTTCTAAATCACGAAAACTCACCTTAGTCGTGTTGCCTGTAGATTTCTTAGCATGAAACGCCAATTTGCACTATATTTTTATTTCATTTTGACCACTCTGTCTAATGGCTTTTTTGGATGGTGTCAGGATATAAAATTTGGAAAGAAAAAAGGCAAAACAAACGCAAACCCAGATGACATTTAAGAAATTGCCAATCAAGAAACCTGAATGCTGCTGACTGAATACACCTGAAAATTCCATTAACACTCAATTTGCAGGCAATTCGTAGCTCTGCCCTCGGCAAAAGGGAAAGATTTCATTTTCAAAAACACAAAAACTCACATTGGTCCAGTTGCCTGTTAATTTCTAAGCATGGAACGCCCATTTGCTGTTTTTTTTTTTTTTAATTTCATTATGGATACTCCGGCTAAACTTTTATTGTATGGTGTAAGAATACAAAATTAGAAAAGGAAGAAGGCAAAAGAAATGAAATGCCCAAACACATTTAAGAAATTGCCAATCAAGAAACCTGAATGCTGCTGACTGAAATCACCGGAAAATCCCATTCACTCTCAATTTGGAGGCAACTCGTAGCTGTGCCCTCGGCAAAAGTGTTACATTTCATTTTCCAAAGCACCAAATCACACCTTGGTCCTGTTGCCTGCTAATTTCTAAGAATGAAACGGCAATTTGCAGTTTTTTTTATTTCATTATGGATACTCTGGCTAAACTTTTTATTGCATGGGGTAAGAATACAAATTTAGAAAAGGAAGAAGGCAAAACAAATGCAAACCAAGAACACATTTAGCAAATTACTAATCGGGAAACCTGAATTTTGCTGACTGAATACACCTGAAAATCCCATTCACACTAAATTTGGATGCAATTCGTAGCTGTACCCTCAGTAAAAGGGAAAGATTTCATTTTCCAAAACAGAAAAACTCACTTTGGTCCAGTTCCCTGTTAATTTCTAAGCATGGAATGCCCATTTTTTTTTTTATTTCATTAATGATACTCCGGCTAAACTTTATTGTATGGTGTGAGAATACAAAATGAGAAAAGTAAGAAGGCAAAACAAATGGAAGGCCCAAACACACTTAAGAAATTGCCAATCAAGAAACCTGAATGCTGCTGACTGAATACACCTGAAAATCCCATTCACACTCAATTTGGAGGCAATTCATAGCTGTCCCCTCGGCAAAAGGGTTACATGTCATTTTCCAATGCACAAAAATACACCTTGGTCCTGTTGCCTGCTAATTTCTAAGAATGAAACGGCAATTTGCAGTTTTTTTTTATTTCATCATGGATATTCTGGCTAAACTTTTTATTGTATAGGGTAAGAATACAAAATTAGAAAAGGAAGAAGGCAAAACAACCGCAAACCCAGAACACATTTAGCAAATTGCCAAACAAGAAACCTGAATGCTGCTGACTGAATACACCTGAAAATCCCATTCACACTCAATTTGGCGGCAATTC
Organism: Sylvilagus floridanus; assembly: GCA_949820135.1. NCBI lineage: Eukaryota > Metazoa > Chordata > Mammalia > Lagomorpha > Leporidae > Sylvilagus > Sylvilagus floridanus. The sequence continues at coordinate 141,340,346 of OX463227.1, forward strand.
GTAGCTGTTCCCTTGGCAAAAGAGTTACATTTCATTTCCCAAAACACAAAAACTCACCTTGGTCCTGTTGCATGTTAATTTCCAAAAATGAAACACCAATTTGCTGTTTTCTTTATTTCATTATGGATACTCTGGCTAACCTTTTTATTGTATGGTGTAAGAATACAAAAACAGAAAAACAAGAAGGCAAAACAAATGCAAACCAAGAACATATTTAGCAAATTACCAATTGGGAAACCTGAATGTTGCTGACTGAATACACCTGAAAATCCCATTCACACTCAATTTGGAGGCAATTCGTAGCTGTCCCTTCAGCAAAAGTGTTACATTTCATTTTCTAAATCACGAAAACTCACCTTAGTCGTGTTGCCTGTAGATTTCTTAGCATGAAACGCCAATTTGCACTATATTTTTATTTCATTTTGACCACTTTGTCTAAAGGCTTTTTTGGATGGTGTCAGGATATAAAATTTGGAAAGAAAAAAGGCAAAACAAACGCAAACCCAGATGACATTTAAGAAATTGCCAATCAAGAAACCTGAATGCTGCTGACTAAATACACCTGAAAATCCCATTCACACTCAATTTGGAGGCAATTCGTAGCTGTGCCCTTGGCAAAAGGGAAAGATTTCATTTTCAAAAACACAAAAACTCACATTGGTCCAGTTGCCTGTTAATTTCTAAGCATGGAACGCCGATTTGCTGTTTTTTTTTTTTTTTTTAACTTCATTATGGATACTCTGGCTAAACTTTTATTGTATGGTGTAAGAATACAAAATTAGAAAAGGAAGAAGGCAAAACAAATGGAAGGCCCAAACACATTTAAGAAATTGCCAATCAAGAAACCTGAATGCTGCTGACTGAAATCACCTGAAAATCCCATTCACACTCAATTTGGAGGCAACTCGTAGCTGTGCCCTCGGCAAAAGGGTTACATTTCATTTTCCAAAGCACAAAAACACACCTTGGTCCTGTTGCCTGCTAATTTCTAAGAATGAAACGGCAATTTGCAGTTTTTTTTATTTCTTTATGGATACCTCTGCTAACCTTTTTATTCTATGGTGTAAGAATACAAAATGAGAAAAGGAAGAAGGCAAAACAAATGCAAACCAAGAACACATTTAGCAAATTACCAATTGGGAAACCTAAATGTTGCTGACTGAATACACCTGAAAATCCCATTCACACTCAATTTGCAGGCAATTCGTAGCTGTCCCCTCGGCAAAAGTGTTACATTTCATTTTCTAAATCACGAAAACTCACCTTAGTCGTGTTGCCTGTAGATTTCTTAGCATGAAACGCCAATTTGCACTGTATTTTTATTTCATTTTGACCACTCTGTCTAAAGTCTTTTTTGGATGGTGTCAGGATATAAAGTTTGGAATGAAAGAAGGCAAAACAAACCTAAACCCAGACGACATTTAAGAAATTGCCAATCAAGAAACCTGAATGCTGCTGACTGAATACACCTGAAAATCCCATTCACACTCAATTTGGAGGCAATTCATAGCTGTCCCCTCGGCAAAAGGTTTACATGTCATTTTCCAATGCACAAAAATACACCTTGGTCCTGTTGCCTGCTAATTTCTAAGAATGAAACGGCAATTTGCAGTTTTATTTATTTCATTATTGATATTCTGGCTAAACTTTTATTGTATGGGGTAAGAATACAAAATTAGAAAAGGAAGAAGGCAAAACAAACGCAAACCCAGAACACATTTAGCAAATTGCCAAACAAGAAACCTGAATGCTGCTGACTGAATACACCTGAAAATCCCATTCACACTCAATTTGGCGGCAATTCGTAGCTGTTCCCTTGGCAAAAGGTGTAGTGGAGTGAGAAGGCCATGCCAAGGTGGCCACTGGCAAGCGAGCGTCAGTTACTCAGGAATGGCTTTGAAACCCACCTGGCAATGGAGCCTGCCTGGCAACAGGCTGTGATTGGATGGATTGGAAACTGCCTGGGAACAGGCTATGATTGGATGGAGTGGAAACTGCCTGGGAACAGGCTGTGACTGGATGGATTGGAAACTGCCGGAGAGCAAGCTGTGATTGGATGTATTTGAAACTGCCTGGCAACAGGCTGTGATTGGATGGCTTTGGAAACTGCCTGGCAACAGGCTGTGATTGGATGTATTTGAAACTGCCTAGCAACAGGCTATGATTGGATGGCTTTGGAAACTGCCTGGCAACAGGCTATGATTGGATGGATTTGAAACTGCCTGGTAAAAGGCTGTGATTGGATGGCTATGGAAACTGCCTGATAATAGGCTGTGATTGGTTGGGGCATAGACCGCCCCTTGACCAGATTGGCTGGTCTTGGCTATATAAGAAGTTGTACCAACTGTAATAAAGGAGTCTGCGGGCTGCTCGCCTCGAGCCTGCTTTCACCCGACTCCCGGCGTCTGTGTGTTGACTCCGCGCCTCTTGCCCCCACCACGCTGCTCCTCTCAGAAACGAATCCACTGCAACATTGTTGAGAAACTAAACCCCAACAAAAAGGGTTATATTTCATTTTCCAAAACAGAAACTCACCTTGTTCCTGTTGCATGTTAATTTCTAAAAATGAAACACCAATTTGCTGTTTTCTTTATTTCATTATGGATACTCTGGCAAACATTTTTATTGTATGGTGTAAGAATACAAAATGAGAAAAGGAAGAAGGCAAAACAAATGCAAACCAAGAACACATTTAGCAAATTGCCAATTGGGAAACCTGAATGTTGCTGACTGAATACACCTAAAAATCCCATTCACACTCAATTTGGAGGCAATTCGTAGCTGTGCCCTCGGCAAAAGGGAAAGATTTCATTTTCAAAAACACAAAAACTCACATTGGTCCAGTTGCCTGTTAATTTTTAAGCATGGAACGCCCATTTGCTGTTTTGTTTTTTTTTTTTTATTTCATTAAGGATACTCTGGCTAAACTTTTATTGTATGGTGTAAGAATACAAAATTAGAAAAGCAAGAAGGCAAATCAAATGGAATGCCCAAACACATTTAAGAAATTGCCAATCAAGAAACCTGAATGCTGCTGACTGAATACACCTGAAAATCACATTTACACTCAATTTGGAGGCAATTCATAGCTGTCCCCTCGGCAAAAGTGTTACATTTCATTTTCTAAAACACGAAAACTCACCTTAGTCGTGTTGCCTGTAGATTTCTTAGCATGACACGCCAATTTGCAAGGTATATGATTTCATTTTGACAACTCTCTCTAAAGGCTTTTTTGGATGGTGTCAGGATATAAAGTTTGGAATGAAAAAAGGCAAAACAAACCTAAACCCAGACGACATTTAAAAAATTGAGAATCAAGAAACCTGAATGCTGCTGACTGAATACACCTGAAAATCCCATTAACACTCAATTTGCAGGCAATTCGTAGCTGTTCCCTTGGCAAAGGGGTTACATTTCATTTTCCAAAACACAAAAACTCACCTTGGTCCTGTTGCATGTTAATTTCTAAGAATGAAACACCAATTTGCTGTTTTCTTTATTTCATTATGGATACTCTGGCTAAATTTTTATTGTATGGTGTAAGAATTCAAAATTAGAAAAGGAAGAAGGCAAAACAAATGCAAACCAAGAACACATTTAGCAAATTACCAATCGGGAAACCTGAATTTTACTGACTGAATACACCTGAAAATCCCATTCACACTAAATTTGGAGGCAATTCGTAGCTGTGCCCTCAGTAAAAGGGAAAGATTTCATTTTCCAAAACACAAAAACTCACCTTGGTCCAGTTCCCTGTTAATTTCTAAGCATGGAATGCCCATTTTTTTTTTTTCATTAAGCATATTCTGGCTAAACTTTTATTGTATGGTATGAGAATACAAAATTAGAAAAGTAAGAAGGCAAAACAAATGGAATGCCCAAACACATTTAAGAAATTGCCAATCAAGAAACCTGAATGCTGCTGACTGAATACACCTGAAAATCCCATTCACACTCAATTTGGAGGCAACTCGTAGCTGTCCCCTTGGCAAAAGGATTACATTTCATTTTTCAAAGCACAAAAACACACCTTGGTCCTATTGCCTGCTAATTTCTAAGAATGAAACGGCAATTTGCAGTTTATTTTTATTTCATCATGGATATTCTGGCTAAACTTTTTATTGTATAGGGTAAGAATACAAAATTAGAAAAGGAAGAAGGCAAAATAACCGCAAACCCAGAACACATTTAGCAAATTGCCAAACAAGAAACCTGAATGCTGCTGACTGAATACACCTGAAAATCCCATTCACACTCAATTTGGAGGCAATTCGTAGCTGTTCCCTTGGCAAAAGAGTTACATTTCATTTCCCAAAACACAAAAACTCACCTTGGTCCTGTTGCATGTTAATTTCCAAAAATGAAACACCAATTTGCTGTTTTCTTTATTTCATTATGGATACTCTGGCTAACCTTTTTATTGTATGGTGTAAGAATACAAAAATAGAAAAAGAAGAATGCAAAACAAATGCAAACCAAGAACATATTTAGCAAATTACCAATTGGGAAACCTGAATGTTGCTGACTGAATACACCTGAAAATCCCATTCACACTCAATTTGGAGGCAATTCGTAGCTGTCCCCTCAGCAAAAGTGTTACATTTCATTTTCTAAATCACGAAAACTCACCTTAGTCGTGTTGCCTGTAGATTTCTTAGCATGAAACGCCAATTTGCACTATATTTTTATTTCATTTTGACCAGTTTTTCTAAAGGCTTTTTTGGATGGTGTCAGGATATAAAATTTGGAAAGAAAAAAGGCAAAACAAACGCAAACCCAGATGACATTTAAGAAATTGCCAATCAAGAAACCTGAATGCTGCTGACTAAATACACCTGAAAATCCCATTCACACTCAATTTGGAGGCAATTCGTAGCTGTGCCCTTGGCAAAAGGGAAAGATTTCATTTTCAAAAACACAAAAACTCACATTGGTCCAGTTGCCTGTTAATTTCTAAGAATGGAACGCCCATTTGCTGTTTTTTTTTTTTAATTTCATTATGGATACTCTGGCTAAACTTTTATTGTATGGTGTAAGAATACAAAATTAGAAAAGGAAGAAGGCAAAAGAAATGGAATGCCCAAACACATTTAAGAAATTGCCAATCAAGAAACCTGAATGCTGCTGACTGAAATCACCTGAAAATCCCATTCACACTCAATTTGGAGGCAACTCGTAGCTGTGCCCTCGGCAAAAGGGTTACATTTCATTTTCCAAAGCACAAAAACACACCTTGGTCCTGTTGCCTGCTAATTTCTAAGAATGAAACGGCAATTTGCAGTTTTTTTTATTTCATTATGGATACTCCTGCTAACCTTTTTATTGTATGGTGTAAGAATACAAAATTAGAAAAGGAAGAAGGCAAAACAACCACAAACCAAGAACACATTTAGCAAATTACCAATTGGGAAACCTAAATGTTGCTGACTGAATACACCTGAAAATCCCATTCACACTCAATTTGCAGGCAATTCGTAGCTGTCTCCTCGGCAAAAGTGTTACATTTCATTTTCTAAATCAGGAAAACTCACCTTAGTCGTGTTGCCTGTAGATTTCTTAGCATGAAACGCCAATTTGCACTGTATTTTTATTTCATTTTGACCACTCTGTCTAAAGGCTTTTTTGGATGGTGTCAGGATATAAAGTTTGGAATGAAAGAAGGCAAAACAAACCTAAACCCAGACGACATTTAAGAAATTGCCAATCAAGAAACCTGAATGCTGCTGACTGAATACACCTGAAAATCCCATTCACACTCAATTTGGAGGCAATTCATAGCTGTCCCCTTGGCAAAAGGTTTACATGTCATTTTCCAATGCACAAAAATACACCTTGGTCCTGTTGCCTGCTAATTTCTAAGAATGAAACGGCAATTTGCAGTTTTATTTATTTCATTATTGATATTCTGGCTAAACTTTTAATGTATGGGGTAAGAATACAAAATTAGAAAAGGAAGAAGGCAAAACAAACGCAAACCCAGAACACATTTAGCAAATTGCCAAACAAGAAACCTGAATGCTGCTGACTGAATACACCTGAAAATCCCATTCACACTCAATTTGGCGGCAATTTGTAGCTGTTCCCTTGGCAAAAGGTGTAGTGGAGTGAGAAGGCCATGCCAAGGTGGCCACTGGCAAGCGAGCGTCAGTTACTCAGGAATGGCTTTGAAACCCACCTGGCAATGGAGCCTGCCTGGCAACAGGCTGTGATTGGATGGATTGGAAACTGCCTGGGAACAGGCTATGATTGGATGGAGTGGAAACTGCCTGGGAACAGGCTGTGACTGGATGGATTGGAAACTGCCTGAGAGCAAGCTGTGATTGGATGTATTTGAAACTGCCTGGCAACAGGCTGTGATTGGATGGCTTTGGAAACTGCCTGGCAACAGGCTGTGATTGGATGTATTTGAAACTGCCTAGCAACAGGCTATGATTGGATGGCTTTGGAAACTGCCTGGCAACAGGCTATGATTGGATGGATTTGAAACTGCCTGGTAAAAGGCTGTGATTGGATGGCTATGGAAACTGCCTGATAATAGGCTGTGATTGGTTGGGGCATAGACCGCCCCTTGACCAGATTGGCTGGTCTTGGCTATATAAGAAGTTGTACCAACTGTAATAAAGGAGTCTGCAGGCTGCTCGCCTCGAGCCTGCTTTCACCCGACTCCCGGCATCTGTGTGTTGACTCCGCGCCTCTTGCCCCCACCACGCTGCTCCTCTCAGAAACGAATCCACTGCAACATTGTTGAGAAACTAAACCCCAACAAAAAGGGTTATATTTCATTTTCCAAAACAGAAACTCACCTTGTTCCTGTTGCATGTTAATTTCTAAAAATGAAACACCAATTTGCTGTTTTCTTTATTTCATTATGGATACTCTGGCAAACCTTTTAATTGTATGGTGTAAGAATACAAAATGAGAAAAGGAAGAAGGCAAAACAAATGCAAACCAAGAACACATTTAGCAAATTGCCAATTGGGAAACCTGAATGTTGCTGACTGAATACACCTAAAAATCCCATTCACACTCAATTTGGAGGCAATTCGTAGCTGTGCCCTCGGCAAAAGGGAAAGATTTCATTTTCCAAAACACAAAAACTCACATTGGTCCAGTTGCCTGTTAATTTTTAAGCATGGAACGCCCATTTGCTGTTTTGTTTTTTTTTTTTATTTCATTAAGGATACTCTGGCTAAACTTTTATTGTATGGTGTAAGAATACAAAATTAGAAAAGCAAGAAGGCAAATCAAATGGAATGCCCAAACACATTTAAGAAATTGCCAATCAAGAAACCTGAATGCTGCTGACTGAATACACCTGAAAATCACATTTACACTCAATTTGGAGGCAATTCATAGCTGTCCCCTCGGCAAAAGTGTTACATTTCATTTTCTAAAACACGAAAACTCACCTTAGTCGTGTTGCCTGTAGATTTCTTAGCATGACACGCCAATTTGCACTGTATATGATTTCATTTTGACAACTCTCTCTAAAGGCTTTTTTGGATGGTGTCAGGATATAAAGTTTGGAATGAAAAAAGGCAAAACAAACCTAAACCCAGACGACATTTAAAAAATTGAGAATCAAGAAACCTGAATGCTGCTGACTGAATACACCTGAAAATCCCATTAACACTCAATTTGCAGGCAATTCGTAGCTGTTCCCTTGGCAAAGGGGTTACATTTCATTTTCCAAAACACAAAAACTCACCTTGGTCCTGTTGCATGTTAATTTCTAAGAATGAAACACCAATTTGCTGTTTTCTTTATTTCATTATGGATACTCTGGCTAAATTTTTATTGTATGGTGTAAGAATTCAAAATTAGAAAAGGAAGAAGGCAAAACAAATGCAAACCAAGAACACATTTAGCAAATTACCAATCGGGAAACCTGAATTTTACTGACTGAATACACCTGAAAATCCCATTCACACTAAATTTGGAGGCAATTCGTAGCTGTTCCCTCAGTAAAAGGGAAAGATTTCATTTTCCAAAACACAAAAACTCACCTTGGTCCAGTTCCCTGTTAATTTCTAAGCATGGAATGCCCATTTTTTTTTTTATTTCATTAAGCATATTCTGGCTAAACTTTTATTGTATGGTATGAGAATACAAAATTAGAAAAGTAAGAAGGCAAAACAAATGGAATGCCCAAACACATTTAAGAAATTGCCAATCAAGAAACCTGAATGCTGCTGACTGAATACACCTGAAAATCCCATTCACACTCAATTTGGAGGCAACTCGTAGCTGTCCCCTTGGCAAAAGGATTAAAGGATTACATTTCATTTTTCAAAGCACAAAAACACACCTTGGTCCTATTGCCTGCTAATTTCTAAGAATGAAACGGCAATTTGCAGTTTATTTTTATTTCATCATGGATATTCTGGCTAAACTTTTATTGTATAGGGTAAGAATACAAAATTAGAAAAGGAAGAAGGCAAAACAACCGCAAACCCAGAACACATTTAGCAAATTGCCAAACAAGAAACCTGAATGCTGCTGACTGAATACACCTGAAAATCCCATTCACACTCAATTTGGCGGCAATTCGTAGCTGTTCCCTTGGCAAAAGAGTTACATTTCATTTCCCAAAACACAAAAACTCACCTTGGTCCTGTTGCATGTTAATTTCCAAAAATGAAACACCAATTTGCTGTTTTCTTTATTTCATTATGGATACTCTGGCTAACCTTTTTATTGTATGGTGTAAGAATACAAAAATAGAAAAAGAAGAATGCAAAACAAATGCAAACCAAGAACATATTTAGCAAATTACCAATTGGGAAACCTGAATGTTGCTGACTGAATACACCTGAAAATCCCATTCACACTCAATTTGGAGGCAATTCGTAGCTGTCCCCTCAGCAAAAGTGTTACATTTCATTTTCTAAATCACGAAAACTCACCTTAGTCGTGTTGCCTGTAGATTTCTTAGCATGAAACGCCAATTTGCACTATATTTTTATTTCATTTTGACCAGTTTTTCTAAAGGCTTTTTTGGATGGTGTCAGGATATAAAATTTGGAAAGAAAAAAGGCAAAACAAACGCAAACCCAGATGACATTTAAGAAATTGCCAATCAAGAAACCTGAATGCTGCTGACTAAATACACCTGAAAATCCCATTCACACTCAATTTGGAGGCAATTCGTAGCTGTGCCCTTGGCAAAAGCGAAAGATTTCATTTTCAAAAACACAAAAACTCACATTGGTCCAGTTGCCTGTTAATTTCTAAGCATGGAACGCCCATTTGCTGTTTTTTTTTTTTTAATTTCATTATGGATACTCTGGCTAAACTTTTATTGTATGGTGTAAGAATACAAAATTAGAAAAGGAAGAAGGCAAAAGAAATGGAATGCCCAAACACATTTAAGAAATTGCCAATCAAGAAACCTGAATGCTGCTGACTGAAATCACCTGAAAATCCCATTCACACTCAATTTGGAGGCAACTCGTAGCTGTGCCCTCGGCAAAAGGGTTACATTTCATTTTCCAAAGCACAAAAACACACCTTGGTCCTGTTGCCTGCTAATTTCTAAGAATGAAACGGCAATTTGCAGTTTTTTTTATTTCATTATGGATACTCCTGCTAACCTTTTTATTGTATGGTGTAAGAATACAAAATGAGAAAAGGAAGAAGGCAAAACAAATGCAAACCAAGAACACATTTAGCAAATTACCAATTGGGAAACCTAAATGTTGCTGACTGAATACACCTGAAAATCCCATTCACACTCAATTTGCAGGCAATTCGTAGCTGTCTCCTCGGCAAAAGTGTTACATTTCATTTTCTAAATCACGAAAACTCACCTTAGTCGTGTTGCCTGTAGACTTCTTAGCATGAAACGCCAATTTGCACTGTATTTTTATTTCATTTTGACCACTCTGTCTAAAGTCTTTTTTGGATGGTGTCAGGATATAAAGTTTGGAATGAAAGAAGGCAAAACAAACCTAAACCCAGATGACATTTAAGAAATTGCCAATCAAGAAACCTGAATGCTGCTGACTGAATACACCTGAAAATCCCATTCACACTCAATTTGGAGGCAATTCATAGCTGTACCCTCGGCAAAAGGGTTACATGTCATTTTCCAATGCACAAAAATACACCTTGGTCCTGTTGCCTGCTAATTTCTAAGAATGAAACGGCAATTTCCAGTTTTTTTTTATTTCATTATGCATATTCTGGCTAAACTTTTATTGTATGGGGTAAGAATACAAAATTAGAAAAGGAAGAAGGCAAAACAACCACAAACCCAGAACACATTTAGCAAATTGCCAAACAAGAAACCTGAAAGCTGCTGACTGAATACACCTGAAAATCCCAATCACACTCAATTTGGCGGCAATTCGTAGCAGTTCCCTTGGCAAAAGGGTTACATTTCATTTTCCAAAACACAAAAACACACCTTGGTCCTGTTGCATGTTAATTTCTAAAAATGAAACACCAATTTGCTGTTTTCTTTATTTCATTATGGATACTCTGGCTAAACATTTTCTTGTAAGGTGTAAGAATACAAAATTAGAAAAGGAAGAAGGCAAAACAACCACAAACCAAGAACACATTTAGCAAATTACCAATTGGGAAACCTAAATGTTGCTGACTGAATACACCTGAAAATCCCATTCACACTCAATTTGGCGGCAATTCGTAGCTGTCTCCTCGGCAAAAGTGTTACATTTCATTTTCTAAATTAGGAAAACTCACCTTAGTCGTGTTGCCTGTAGATTTCTTAGCAGGAAACGCCAATTTGCACTGTATTTTTATTTCATTTTGACCACTCTGTCTAAAGGCTTTTTTGGATGGTGTCAGGATATAAAGTTTGGAATGAAAGAAGACAAAACAAACCTAATCCCAGACGACATTTAAGAAATTACCAATCAAGAAACCTGAATGCTGCTGACTGAATACACCTGAAAATCCCATTCACACTCAATTTGCAGGCAATTCATAGCTGTCCCCTCGGCAAAAGGGTTTCATGTCATTTTCCAATGCACAAAAATACACCTTGGTCCTGTTGCCTGCTAATTTCTAAGAATGAAACGGCAATTTGCAGTTTTATTTATTTCATTATGGATATTCTGGCTAAAGTTTTTATTGTATGGGGTAAGAATACAAAATTAGAAAAGGAAGAAGGCAAAACAAACGCAAACCCAGAACACATTTAGCAAATTGCCAGACAAGAAACCTGAATGCTGCTGACTGAATACACCTGAAAATCCCATTCACACTCAATTTGGAGGCAATTCGTAGCTGTTCCCTTGGCAAAAGAGTTACATTTCATTTCCCAAAACACCAAAACTCACCTTGGTCCTGTTGCATGTTAATTTCCAAAAATGAAACACCAATTTGCTGTTTTCTTTATTTCATCATGGGTATTCTGCCTAAACTTTTTATTGTATGGTGTAAGAATACAAAATTAGAAAAGGAAGAATGCAAAACAAATGCAAACCAAGAACATATTTAGCAAATTACCAATTGGGAAACCTGAATGTTGCTGACTGAATACACCTGAAAATCCCATTCACACTCAATTTGGAGGCAATTCGTAGCTGTCCCCTCAGCAAAAGTGTTACATTTCATTTTCTAAATCAGGAAAACTCACCTTAGTCGTGTTGCCTGTAGATTTCTTAGCATGAAACGCCAATTTGCACTGCATTTCTATTTCATTTTGACCACTCTGTCTAAAGGCTTTTTTGGATGGTGTCAGGATATAAAATTTGGAAAGAAAAAAGGCAAAACAAACGCAAACCCAGATGACATTTAAGAAATTGCCAATCAAGAAACCTGAATGCTGCTGACTATATACACCTGAAAATCCCATTCACACTAAATTTGGAGGCAATTCGTAGCTGTGCCCTCGGCAAAAGGGAAAGATTTCATTTTCAAAAACACGAAAACTCACATTGGTCCAGTTGCCTGTTAATTTCTAAGAATGGAACGCCCATTTGCTGTTTTTTTTTTTTAATTTCATTATGGATACACTGGCTAAACTTTTATTGTATGGTGTAAGAATACAAAATTAGAAAAGGAAGAAGGCAAAAGAAATGGAATGCCCAAACACATTTAAGAAATTGCCAATCAAGAAACCTGAATGCTGCTGACTGAAATCACCTGAAAATCCCATTCACACTCAATTTGGAGGCAACTCGTAGCTGTGCCCTCGGCAAAAGGGTTACATTTCATTTTCCAAAGCACAAAAACACACCTTGGTCCTGTTGCCTGCTAATTTCTAAGAATGAAACGGCAATTTGCAGTTTTTTTTTATTTCATTATGGATACTCTGGCTAAACTTTTTATTGTATGGGGTAAGAATACAAAATTAGAAAAGGAAGAAGGCAAAACAACCGCAAACCCAGAACACATTTAGCAAATTGCCAATCAAGAAACCTGAATGCTGCTGACTGAATACACCTGAAAATCCCATTCACACTCAATTTGGCGGCAATTCATAGCTGTTCCCTTGGCAAAAGGGTTACATTTCATTTTCCAAAACACAAAAACTCACCTTGGTCCTCTTGCATGTTAATTTCTAAAAATGAAACACGAATTTGCTGTTTTCTTTATTTAATTATGGATACTCCTGCTAACCTTTTTATTGTATGGTGTAAGAATACAAAATGAGAAAAGGAAGAAGGCAAAACAAATGCAAACCAAGAACACATTTAGCAAATTACCAATTGGGAAACCTAAATGTTGCTGACTGAATACACCTGAAAATCCCATTCACACTCAATTTGCAGGCAATTCGTAGCTGTCTCCTCGGCAAAAGTGTTACATTTCATTTTCTAAATCAGGAAAACTCACCTTAGTCGTGTTGCCTGTAGATTTCTTAGCATGAAACGCCAATTTGCACTGTATTTTTATTTCATTTTGACCACTCTGTCTAAAGGCTTTTTTGGATGGTGTCAGGATATAAAGTTTGGAATGAAAGAAGGCAAAACAAACCTAAACCCAGACGACATTTAAGAAATTGCCAATCAAGAAACCTGAATGCTGCTGACTGAATACACCTGAAAATCCCATTCACACTCAATTTGGAGGCAATTCATAGCTGTCCCCTCGGCAAAAGGGTTTCATGTCATTTTCCAATGCACAAAAATACACCTTGGTCCTGTTGCCTGCTAATTTCTAAGAATGAAACGGCAATTTGCAGTTTTATTTATTTCATTATGGATATTCTGGCTAAAGTTTTTTTGTATGGGGTAAGAATACAAAATTAGAAAAGGAAGAAGGCAAAACAAACGCAAACCCAGAACACATTTAGCAAATTGCCAAACAAGAAACCTGAATGCTGCTGACTGAATACACCTTAAAATCCCATTCACACTCAATTTGGCGGCAATTTGTAGCTGTTCCCTTGGCAAAAGGTGTAGTGGAGTGAGAAGGCCATGCCAAGGTGGCCACTGGCAAGCGAGCGTCAGTTACTCAGGAATGGCTTTGAAACCCACCTGGCAATGGAGCCTGCCTGGCAACAGGCTGTGATTGGATGGATTGGAAACTGCCTGGGAACAGGCTATGATTGGATGGAGTGGAAACTGCCTGGGAACAGGCTGTGACTGGATGGATTGGAAACTGCCGGAGAGCAAGCTGTGATTGGATGTATTTGAAACTGCCTGGCAACAGGCTGTGATTGGATGGCTTTGGAAACTGCCTGGCAACAGGCTGTGATTGGATGTATTTGAAACTGCCTAGCAACAGGCTATGAATGGATGGCTTTGGAAACTGCCTGGCAACAGGCTATGATTGGATGGATTTGAAACTGCCTGGTAAAAGGCTGTGATTGGATGGCTATGGAAACTGCCTGATAATAGGCTGTGATTGGTTGGGGCATAGACCGCCCCTTGACCAGATTGGCTGGTCTTGGCTATATAAGAAGTTGTACCAACTGTAATAAAGGAGTCTGCGGGCTGCTCGCCTCGAGCCTGCTTTCACCCGACTCCCGGCGTCTGTGTGTTGACTCCGCGCATCTTGCCCCCACCACGCTGCTCCTCTCAGAAACGAATCCACTGCAACATTGTTGAGAAACTAAACCGCAACAAAAAGGGTTATATTTCATTTTCCAAAACACAAAAACTCACCTTGTTCCTGTTGCATGTTAATTTCTAAAAATGAAACACCAATTTGCTGTTTTCTTTATTTCATTATGGATACTCTGGCAAACCTTTTTATTGTATGGTGTAAGAATACAAAATGAGAAAAGGAAGAAGGCAAAACAAATGCAAACCAAGAACACATTTAGCAAATTGCCAATCGGGAAACCTGAATGTTGCTGACTGAATACACCTGAAAATCCCATTCACACTCAATTTGGAGGCAATTCGTAGCTGTGCCCTCGGCAAAAGGGAAAGATTTCATTTTCCAAAACACAAAAACTCACATTGGTCCAGTTGCCTGTTAATTTTTAAGCATGGAAAGCCCATTTGCTGTTTTTTTTTTTTTTATTTCATTAAGGATACTCTGGCTAAACTTTTATTGTATGGTGTAAGAATACAAAATTAGAAAAGCAAGAAGGCAAATCAAATGGAATGCCCAAACACATTTAAGAAATTGCCAATCAAGAAACCTGAATGCTGCTGACTGAATACACCTGAAAATCACATTTACACTCAATTTGGAGGCAATTCATAGCTGTCCCCTCGGCAAAAGTGTTACATTTCATTTTCCAAAACACAAAAACTCACCTTGGTCCTCTTGCATGTTAATTTCTAAAAATGAAACACGAATTTGCTGTTTTCTTTATTTAATTATGGATACTCCTGCTAACCTTTTTATTGTATGGTGTAAGAATACAAAATGAGAAAAGGAAGAAGGCAAAACAAATGCAAACCAAGAACACATTTAGCAAATTACCAATTGGGAAACCTAAATGTTGCTGACTGAATACACCTGAAAATCCCATTCACACTCAATTTGCAGGCAATTCGTAGCTGTCTCCTCGGCAAAAGTGTTACATTTCATTTTCTAAATCAGGAAAACTCACCTTAGTCGTGTTGCCTGTAGATTTCTTAGCATGAAACGCCAATTTGCACTGTATTTTTATTTCATTTTGACCACTCTGTCTAAAGGCTTTTTTGGATGGTGTCAGGATATAAAGTTTGGAATGAAAGAAGGCAAAACAAACCTAAACCCAGACGACATTTAAGAAATTGCCAATCAAGAAACCTGAATGCTGCTGACTGAATACTCCTGAAAATCCCATTCACACTCAATTTGGAGGCAATTCATAGCTGTCCCCTCGGCAAAAGGGTTTCATGTCATTTTCCAATGCACAAAAATACACCTTGGTCCTGTTGCCTGCTAATTTCTAAGAATGAAACGGCAATTTGCAGTTTTATTTATTTCATTATGGATATTCTGGCTAAACTTTTTATTGTATGGGGTAAGAATACAAAATTAGAAAAGGAAGAAGGCAAAACAAACGCAAACCCAGAACACATTTAGCAAATTGCCAAACAAGAAACCTGAATGCTGCTGACTGAATACACCTGAAAATCCCATTCACACTCAATTTGGCGGCAATTTGTAGCTGTTCCCTTGGCAAAAGGTGTAGTGGAGTGAGAAGGCCATGCCAAGGTGGCCACTGGCAAGCGAGCGTCAGTTACTCAGGAATGGCTTTGAAACCCACCTGGCAATGGAGCCTGCCTGGCAACAGGCTGTGATTGGATGGATTGGAAACTGCCTGGGAACAGGCTATGATTGGATGGAGTGGAAACTGCCTGGGAACAGGCTGTGACTGGATGGATTGGAAACTGCAGGAGAGCAAGCTGTGATTGGATGTATTTGAAACTGCCTGGCAACAGGCTGTGATTGGATGGCTTTGGAAACTGCCTGGCAACAGGCTGTGATTGGATGTATTTGAAACTGCCTAGCAACAGGCTATGATTGGATGGCTTTGGAAACTGCCTGGCAACAGGCTATGATTGGATGGATTTGAAACTGCCTGGTAAAAGGCTGTGATTGGATGGCTATGGAAACTGCCTGATAATAGGCTGTGATTGGTTGGGGCATAGACCGCCCCTTGACCAGATTGGCTGGTCTTTGCTATATAAGAAGTTGTACCAACTGTAATAAAGGAGTCTGCGGGCTGCTCGCCTCGAGCCTGCTTTCACCCGACTCCCGGCGTCTGTGTGTTGACTCCGCGCCTCTTGCCCCCACCACGCTGCTCCTCTCAGAAACGAATCCACTGCAACATTGTTGAGAAACTAAACCGCAACAAAAAGGGTTATATTTCATTTTCCAAAACACAAAAACTCACCTTGTTCCTGTTGCATGTTAATTTCTAAAAATGAAACACCAATTTGCTGTTTTCTTTATTTCATTATGGATACTCTGGCAAACCTTTTTATTGTATGGTGTAAGAATACAAAATGAGAAAAGGAAGAAGGCAAAACAAATGCAAACCAAGAACACATTTAGCAAATTGCCAATCAGGAAACCTGAATGTTGCTGACTGAATACACCTGAAAATCCCATTCACACTCAATTTGGAGGCAATTCGTAGCTGTGCCCTCGGCAAAAGGGAAAGATTTCATTTTCAAAAACACAAAAACTCACATTGGTCCAGTTGCCTGTTAATTTTTAAGCATGGAACGCCCATTTGCTGTTTTGTTTTTTTTTTTTTATTTCATTAAGGATACTCTGGCTAAACTTTTATTGTATGGTGTAAGAATACAAAATTAGAAAAGCAAGAAGGCAAATCAAATGGAATGCCCAAACACATTTAAGAAATTGCCAATCAAGAAACCTGAATGCTGCTGACTGAATACACCTGAAAATCACATTTACACTCAATTTGGAGGCAATTCATAGCTGTTCCCTTGGCAAAAGGGTTACATTTCATTTTCCAAAACACAAAAACTCACCTTGGTCCTCTTGCATGTTAATTTCTAAAAATGAAACACGAATTTGCTGTTTTCTTTATTTAATTATGGATACTCCTGCTAACCTTTTTATTGTATGGTGTAAGAATACAAAATGAGAAAAGGAAGAAGGCAAAACAAATGCAAACCAAGAACACATTTAGCAAATTACCAATTGGGAAACCTAAATGTTGCTGACTGAATACACCTGAAAATCCCATTCACACTCAATTTGCAGGCAATTCGTAGCTGTCTCCTCGGCAAAAGTGTTACATTTTATTTTCTAAATCAGGAAAACTCACCTTAGTCGTGTTGCCTGTAGATTTCTTAGCATGAAACGCCAATTTGCACTGTATTTTTATTTCATTTTGACCACTCTGTCTAAAGGCTTTTTTGGATGGTGTCAGGATATAAAGTTTGGAATGAAAGAAGGCAAAACAAACCTAAACCCAGACGACATTTAAGAAATTGCCAATCAAGAAACCTGAATGCTGCTGACTGAATACACCTGAAAATCACATTTACACTCAATTTGGAGGCAATTCATAGCTGTCCCCTCGGCAAAAGTGTTACATTTCATTTTCTAAAACACGAAAACTCACCTTAGTCGTGTTGCCTGTAGATTTCTTACCATGACACGCCAATTTGCACTGTATATGATTTCATTTTGACAACTCTCTCTAAAGGCTTTTTTGGATGGTGTCAGGATATAAAGTTTGGAATGAAAAAAGGCCAAACAAACCTAAACCCAGACGACATTAAAAAATTGAGAATCAAGAAACCTGAATGCTGCTGACTGAATACACCTGAAAATCCCATTCACACTCAATTTGGCGGCAATTCGTAGCTGTTCCCTTGGGAAAAGTGTTACATTTCATTTTCCAAAACACAAAAACTCACCTTGTTCCTGTTGCATGTTAATTTCTAAGAATGAAACACCAATTTGCTGTTTTCTTTATTTCATTATGGATACTCTGGCTAAACTTTTTATTGTATGGTGTAAGAATTCAAAATTAGAAAAGGAAGAAGGCAAAACAAATGCAAACCAAGAACATATTTAGCAAATTACCAATTGGGAAACCTGAATGTTGCTGACTGAATACACCTGAAAATCCCATTCACACTCATTTTGGAGGCAATTCGTAGCTGTCCCCTCAGCAAAAGTGTTACATTTCATTTTCTAAATCACGAAAACTCACCTTAGTCGTGTTGCCTGTAGATTTCTTAGCATGAAACGCCAATTTGCACTGCATTTCTATTTCATTTTGAGAACTCTGTCTAAAGGCTTTTTTGGATGGTGTCAGGATATAAAATTTGGAAAGAAAAAAGGCAAAACAAACGCAAACCCAGATGACATTTAAGAAATTGCCAATCAAGAAACCTGAATGCTGCTGACTATATACACCTGAAAATCCCATTCACACTAAATTTGGAGGCAATTCGTAGCTGTGCCCTCGGCAAAAGGGAAAGATTTCATTTTCAAAAACACGAAAACTCACATTGGTCCAGTTGCCTGTTAATTTCTAAGAATGGAACGCCCATTTGCTGTTTTTTTTTTTTTTAATTTCATTATGGATACTCTGGCTAAACTTTTATTGTATGGTGTAAGAATACAAAATTAGAAAAGGAAGAAGGCAAAAGAAATGGAATGCCCAAACACATTTAAGAAATTGCCAATCAAGAATCCTGAATGCTGCTGACTGAAATCACCTGAAAATCCCATTCACACTCAATTTGGAGGCAACTCGTAGCTGTGCCCTCGGCAAAAGGGTTACATTTCATTTTCCAAAGCACAAAAACACACCTTGGTCCTGTTGCCTGCTAATTTCTAAGAATGAAACGGCAATTTGCAGTTTTTTTTATTTCATTATGGATACTCTGGCTAAACTTTTTATTGTATGGGGTAAGAATACAAAATTAGAAAAGGAAGAAGGCAAAACAAACGCAAACCCAGAACACATTTAGCAAATTGCCAATCAAGAAACCTGAATGCTGCTGACTGAATACACCTGAAAATCCCATTCACACTCAATTTGGCGGCAATTCATAGCTGTTCCCTTGGCAAAAGGGTTACATTTCATTTTCCAAAACACAAAAACTCACCTTGGTCCTCTTGCATGTTAATTTCTAAAAATGAAACACGAATTTGCTGTTTTCTTTATTTAATTATGGATACTCCTGCTAACCTTTTTATTGTATGGTGTAAGAATACAAAATGAGAAAAGGAAGAAGGCAAAACAAATGCAAACCAAGAACACATTTAGCAAATTACCAATTGGGAAACCTAAATGTTGCTGACTGAATACACCTGAAAATCCCATTCACACTCAATTTGCAGGCAATTCATAGCTGTCTCCTCGGCAAAAGTGTTACATTTCATTTTCTAAATCAGGAAAACTCACCTTAGTCGTGTTGCCTGTAGATTTCTTAGCATGAAACGCCAATTTGCACTGTATTTTTATTTCATTTTGACCACTCTGTCTAAAGTCTTTTTTGGATGGTGTCAGGATATAAAGTTTGGAATGAAAGAAGGCAAAACAAACCTAAACCCAGACGACATTTAAGAAATTGCCAATCAAGAAACCTGAATGCTGCTGACTGAATACACCTGAAAATCCCATTCACACTCAATTTGGAGGCAATTCATAGCTGTCCCCTCGGCAAAAGGGTTTCATGTCATTTTCCAATGCACAAAAATACACCTTGGTCCTGTTGCCTGCTAATTTCTAAGAATGAAATGGCAATTTGCAGTTTTATTTATTTCATTATGGATATTCTGGCTAAAGTTTTTATTGTATGGTGTAAGAATACAAAATTAGAAAAGGAAGAAGGCAAAACAAACGCAAACCCAGAACACATTTAGCAAATTGCCAAACAAGAAACCTGAATGCTGCTGACTGAATACACCTGAAAATCCCATTCACACTCAATTTGGCGGCAATTTGTAGCTGTTCCCTTGGCAAAAGGTGTAGTGGAGTGAGAAGGCCATGCCAAGGTGGCCACTGGCAAGCGAGCGTCAGTTACTCAGGAATGGCTTTGAAACCCACCTGGCAATGGAGCCTGCCTGGCAACAGGCTGTGATTGGATGGATTGGAAACTGCCTGGGAACAGGCTATGATTGGATGGAGTGGAAACTGCCTGGGAACAGGCTGTGACTGGATGGATTGGAAACTGCCGGAGAGCAAGCTGTGATTGGATGTATTTGAAACTGCCTGGCAACAGGCTGTGATTGGATGGCTTTGGAAACTGCCTGGCAACAGGCTGTGATTGGATGTATTTGAAACTGCCTAGCAACAGGCTATGATTGGATGGCTTTGGAAACTGCCTGGCAACAGGCTATGATTGGATGGATTTGAAACTGCCTGGTAAAAGGCTGTGATTGGATGGCTATGGAAACTGCCTGATAATAGGCTGTGATTGGTTGGGGCATAGACCGCCCCTTGACCAGATTGGCTGGTCTTGGCTATATAAGAAGTTGTACCAACTGTAATAAAGGAGTCTGCGGGCTGCTCGCCTCAAGCCTGCTTTCACCCGACTCCCGGCGTCTGTGTGTTGACTCCGCGCCTCTTGCCCCCACCACGCTGCTCCTCTCAGAAACGAATCCACTGCAACATTGTTGAGAAACTAAACCCCAACAAAAAGGGTTATATTTCATTTTCCAAAACACAAAAACTCACCTTGTTCCTGTTGCATGTTAATTTCTAAAAATGAAACACCAATTTGCTGTTTTCTTTATTTCATTATGGATACTCTGGCAAACCTTTTTATTGTATGGTGTAAGAATACAAAATGAGAAAAGGAAGAAGGCAAAACAAATGCAAACCAAGAACACATTTAGCAAATTGCCAATCGGGAAACCTGAATGTTGCTGACTGAATACACCTGAAAATCCCATTCACACTCAATTTGGAGGCAATTCGTAGCTGTGCCCTCGGCAAAAGGGAAAGATTTCATTTTCCAAAACACAAAAACTCACATTGGTCCAGTTGCCTGTTAATTTTTAAGCATGGAACGCCCATTTGCTGTTTTTTTTTTTTTTTATTTCATTAAGGATACTCTGGCTAAACTTTTATTGTATGGTGTAAGAATACAAAATTAGAAAAGCAAGAAGGCAAATCAAATGGAATGCCCAAACACATTTAAGAAATTGCCAATCAAGAAACCTGAATGCTGCTGACTGAATACACCTGAAAATCACATTTACACTCAATTTGGAGGCAATTCATAGCTGTCCCCTCGGCAAAAGTGTTACATTTCATTTTCCAAAACACAAAAACTCACCTTGGTCCTCTTGCATGTTAATTTCTAAAAATGAAACACGAATTTGCTGTTTTCTTTATTTAATTATGGATACTCCTGCTAACCTTTTTATTGTATGGTGTAAGAATACAAAATGAGAAAAGGAAGAAGGCAAAACAAATGCAAACCAAGAACACATTTAGCAAATTACCAATTGGGAAACCTAAATGTTGCTGACTGAATACACCTGAAAATCCCATTCACACTCAATTTGCAGGCAATTCGTAGCTGTCTCCTCGGCAAAAGTGTTACATTTCATTTTCTAAATCAGGAAAACTCACCTTAGTCGTGTTGCCTGTAGATTTCTTAGCATGAAACGCCAATTTGCACTGTATTTTTATTTCATTTTGACCACTCTGTCTAAAGGCTTTTTTGGATGGTGTCAGGATATAAAGTTTGGAATGAAAGAAGGCAAAACAAACCTAAACCCAGACGACATTTAAGAAATTGCCAATCAAGAAACCTGAATGCTGCTGACTGAATACACCTGAAAATCCCATTCACACTCAATTTGGAGGCAATTCATAGCTGTCCCCTCGGCAAAAGGGTTTCATGTCATTTTCCAATGCACAAAAATACACCTTGGTCCTGTTGCCTGCTAATTTCTAAGAATGAAACGGCAATTTGCAGTTTTATTTATTTCATTATGGATATTCTGGCTAAAGTTTTTATTGTATGGGGTAAGAATACAAAATTAGAAAAGGAAGAAGGCAAAACAAACGCAAACCCAGAACACATTTAGCAAATTGCCAAACAAGAAACCTGAATGCTGCTGACTGAATACACCTGAAAATCCCATTCACACTCAATTTGGCGGCAATTTGTAGCTGTTCCCTTGGCAAAAGGTGTAGTGGAGTGAGAAGGCCATGCCAAGGTGGCCACTGGCAAGCGAGCGTCAGTTACTCAGGAATGGCTTTGAAACCCACCTGGCAATGGAGCCTGCCTGGCAACAGGCTGTGATTGGATGGATTGGAAACTGCCTGGGAACAGGCTATGATTGGATGGAGTGGAAACTGCCTGGGAACAGGCTGTGACTGGATGGATTGGAAACTGCCGGAGAGCAAGCTGTGATTGGATGTATTTGAAACTGCCTGGCAACAGGCTGTGATTGGATGGCTTTGGAAACTGCCTGGCAACAGGCTGTGATTGGATGTATTTAAAACTGCCTAGCAACAGGCTATGATTGGATGGCTTTGGAAACTGCCTGGCAACAGGCTATGATTGGATGGATTTGAAACTGCCTGGTAAAAGGCTGTGATTGGATGGCTATGGAAACTGCCTGATAATAGGCTGTGATTGGTTGGGGCATAGACCGCCCCTTGACCAGATTGGCTGGTCTTGGCTATATAAGAAGTTGTACCAACTGTAATAAAGGAGTCTGCGGGCTGCTCGCCTCGAGCCTGCTTTCACCCGACTCCCGGCGTCTGTGTGTTGACTCCGCGCCTCTTGCCCCCACCACGCTGCTCCTCTCAGAAACGAATCCACTGCAACATTGTTGAGAAACTAAACCGCAACAAAAAGGGTTATATTTCATTTTCCAAAACACAAAAACTCACCTTGTTCCTGTTGCATGTTAATTTCTAAAAATGAAACACCAATTTGCTGTTTTCTTTATTTCATTATGGATACTCTGGCAAACCTTTTTATTGTATGGTGTAAGAATACAAAATGAGAAAAGGAAGAAGGCAAAACAAATGCAAACCAAGAACACATTTAGCAAATTGCCAATCGGGAAACCTGAATGTTGCTGACTGAATACACCTGAAAATCCCATTCACACTCAATTTGGAGGCAATTCGTAGCTGTGCCCTCGGCAAAAGGGAAAGATTTCATTTTCCAAAACACAAAAACTCACATTGGTCCAGTTGCCTGTTAATTTTTAAGCATGGAACGCCCATTTGCTGTTTTTTTTTTTTATTTCATTAAGGATACTCTGGCTAAACTTTTATTGTATGGTGTAAGAATACAAAATTAGAAAAGCAAGAAGGCAAATCAAATGGAATTCCCAAACACATTTAAGAAATTGCCAATCAAGAAACCTGAATGCTGCTGACTGAATACACCTGAAAATCACATTTACACTCAATTTGGAGGCAATTCATAGCTGTCCCCTCGGCAAAAGTGTTACATTTCATTTTCTAAAACACGAAAACTCACCTTAGTCGTGTTGCCTGTAGATTTCTTACCATGACAAGCCAATTTACACTGTATATGATTTCATTTTGACAACTCTCTCTAAAGGCTTTTTTGGATGGTGTCAGGATATAAAGTTTGGAATGAAAAAAGGCCAAACAAACCTAAACCCAGACGACATTAAAAAATTGAGAATCAAGAAACCTGAATGCTGCTGACTGAATACACCTGAAAATCCCATTCACACTCAATTTGGCGGCAATTCGTAGCTGTTCCCTTGGGAAAAGTGTTACATTTCATTTTCCAAAACACAAAAACTCACCTTGTTCCTGTTGCATGTTAATTTCTAAGAATGAAACACCAATTTGCTGTTTTCTTTATTTCATTATGGATACTCTGGCTAAACTTTTTATTGTATGGTGTAAGAATTCAAAATTAGAAAAGGAAGAAGGCAAAACAAATGCAAACCAAGAACATATTTAGCAAATTACCAATTGGGAAACCTGAATGTTGCTGACTGAATACACCTGAAAATCCCATTCACACTCATTTTGGAGGCAATTCGTAGCTGTCCCCTCAGCAAAAGTGTTACATTTCATTTTCTAAATCACGAAAACTCACCTTAGTCGTGTTGCCTGTAGATTTCTTAGCATGAAACGCCAATTTGCATTGCATTTCTATTTCATTTTGAGAACTCTGTCTAAAGGCTTTTTTGGATGGTGTCAGGATATAAAATTTGGAAAGAAAAAAGGCAAAACAAACGCAAACCCAGATGACATTTAAGAAATTGCCAATCAAGAAACCTGAATGCTGCTGACTATATACACCTGAAAATCCCATTCACACTAAATTTGGAGGCAATTCGTAGCTGTGCCCTCGGCAAAAGGGAAAGATTTCATTTTCAAAAACACGAAAACTCACATTGGTCCAGTTGCCTGTTAATTTCTAAGAATGGAACGCCCATTTGCTGTTTTTTTTTTTTTTTAATTTCATTATGGATACTCTGGCTAAACTTTTATTGTATGGTGTAAGAATACAAAATTAGAAAAGGAAGAAGGCAAAAGAAATGGAATGCCCAAACACATTTAAGAAATTGCCAATCAAGAAACCTGAATGCTGCTGACTGAAATCACCTGAAAATCCCATTCACACTCAATTTGGAGGCAACTCGTAGCTGTGCCCTCGGCAAAAGGGTTACATTTCATTTTCCAAAGCACAAAAACACACCTTGGTCCTGTTGCCTGCTAATTTCTAAGAATGAAACGGCAATTTGCAGTTTTTTTTATTTCATTATGGATACTCTGGCTAAACTTTTTATTGTATGGGGTAAGAATACAAAATTAGAAAAGGAAGAAGGCAAAACAACCGCAAACCCAGAACACATTTAGCAAATTGCCAATCAAGAAACCTGAATGCTGCTGACTGAATACACCTGAAAATCCCATTCACACTCAATTTGGCGGCAATTCATAGCTGTTCACTTGGCAAAAGGGTTACATTTCATTTTCCAAAACACAAAAACTCACCTTGGTCCTCTTGCATGTTAATTTCTAAAAATGAAACACGAATTTGCTGTTTTCTTTATTTAATTATGGATACTCCTGCTAACCTTTTTATTGTATGGTGTAAGAATACAAAATGAGAAAAGGAAGAAGGCAAAACAAATGCAAACCAAGAACACATTTAGCAAATTACCAATTGGGAAACCTAAATGTTGCTGACTGAATACACCTGAAAATCCCATTCACACTCAATTTGCAGGCAATTCGTAGCTGTCTCCTCGGCAAAAGTGTTACATTTCATTTTCTAAATCACGAAAACTCACCTTAGTCGTGTTGCCTGTAGATTTCTTAGCATGAAACGCCAATTTGCACTGTATTTTTATTTCATTTTGACCACTCTGTCTAAAGTCTTTTTTGGATGGTGTCAGGATATAAAGTTTGGAATGAAAGAAGGCAAAACAAACCTAAACCCAGACGACATTTAAGAAATTGCCAATCAAGAAACCTGAATGCTGCTGACTGAATACACCTGAAAATCCCATTCACACTCAATTTGGAGGCAATTCATAGCTGTCCCCTCGGCAAAAGGGTTACATGTCATTTTCCAATGCACAAAAATACACCTTGGTCCTGTTGCCTGCTAATTTCTAAGAATGAAACGGCAATTTGCAGTTTTATTTATTTCATTATGGATATTCTGGCTAAAGTTTTTATTGTATGGGGTAAGAATACAAAATTAGAAAAGGAAGAAGGCAAAACAAACGCAAACCCAGAACACATTTAGCAAATTGCCAAACAAGAAACCTGAATGCTGCTGACTGAATACACCTGAAAATCCCATTCACACTCAATTTGGCGGCAATTTGTAGCTGTTCCCTTGGCAAAAGGTGTAGTGGAGTGAGAAGGCCATGCCAAGGTGGCCACTGGCAAGCGAGCGTCAGTTACTCAGGAATGGCTTTGAAACCCACCTGGCAATGGAGCCTGCCTGGCAACAGGCTGTGATTGGATGGATTGGAAACTGCCTGGGAACAGGCTATGATTGGATGGAGTGGAAACTGCCTGGGAACAGGCTGTGACTGGATGGATTGGAAACTGCCGGAGAGCAAGCTGTGATTGGATGTATTTGAAACTGCCTGGCAACAGGCTGTGATTGGATGGCTTTGGAAACTGCCTGGCAACAGGCTGTGATTGGATGTATTTGAAACTGCCTAGCAACAGGCTATGATTGGATGGCTTTGGAAACTGCCTGGCAACAGGCTATGATTGGATGGATTTGAAACTGCCTGGTAAAAGGCTGTGATTGGATGGCTATGGAAACTGCCTGATAATAGGCTGTGATTGGTTGGGGCATAGACCGCCCCTTGACCAGATTGGCTGGTCTTGGCTATATAAGAAGTTGTACCAACTGTAATAAAGGAGTCTGCGGGCTGCTCGCCTCGAGCCTGCTTTCATCCGACTCCCGGCGTCTGTGTGTTGACTCCGCGCCTCTTGCCCCCACCACGCTGCTCCTCTCAGAAACGAATCCACTGCAACATTGTTGAGAAACTAAACCGCAACAAAAAGGGTTATATTTCATTTTCCAAAACACAAAAACTCACCTTGTTCCTGTTGCATGTTAATTTCTAAAAATGAAACACCAATTTGCTGTTTTCTTTATTTCATTATGGATACTCTGGCAAACCTTTTTATTGTATGGTGTAAGAATACAAAATGAGAAAAGGAAGAAGGCAAAACAAATGCAAACCAAGAACACATTTAGCAAATTGCCAATCGGGAAACCTGAATGTTGCTGACTGAATACACCTGAAAATCCCATTCACACTCAATTTGGAGGCAATTCATAGCTGTGCCCTCGGCAAAAGGGAAAGATTTCATTTTCCAAAACACAAAAACTCACATTGGTCCAGTTGCCTGTTAATTTTTAAGCATGGAAAGCCCATTTGCTGTTTTTTTTTTTTTATTTCATTAAGGATACTCTGGCTAAACTTTTATTGTATGGTGTAAGAATACAAAATTAGAAAAGCAAGAAGGCAAATCAAATGGAATGCCCAAACACATTTAAGAAATTGCCAATCAAGAAACCTGAATGCTGCTGACTGAATACACCTGAAAATCCCATTCACACTCAATTTGCAGGCAATTCATAGCTGTCCCCTCGGCAAAAGTGTTACATTTCATTTTCCAAAACACAAAAACTCACCTTGGTCCTCTTGCATGTTAATTTCTAAAAATGAAACACGAATTTGCTGTTTTCTTTATTTAATTATGGATACTCCTGCTAACCTTTTTATTGTATGGTGTAAGAATACAAAATGAGAAAAGGAAGAAGGCAAAACAAATGCAAACCAAGAACACATTTAGCAAATTACCAATTGGGAAACCTAAATGTTGCTGACTGAATACACCTGAAAATCCCATTCACACTCAATTTGCAGGCAATTCGTAGCTGTCTCCTCGGCAAAAGTGTTACATTTCATTTTCTAAATCAGGAAAACTCACCTTAGTCGTGTTGCCTGTAGATTTCTTAGCATGAAACGCCAATTTGCACTGTATTTTTATTTCATTTTGACCACTCTGTCTAAAGTCTTTTTTGGATGGTGTCAGGATATAAAGTTTGGAATGAAAGAAGGCAAAACAAACCTAAACCCAGACGACATTTAAGAAATTGCCAATCAAGAAACCTGAATGCTGCTGACTGAATACACCTGAAAATCCAATTCACACTCAATTTGGAGGCAATTCATAGCTGTCCCCTCGGCAAAAGGGTTTCATGTCATTTTCCAATGCACAAAAATACACCTTGGTCCTGTTGCCTGCTAATTTCTAAGAATGAAACGGCAATTTGCAGTTTTATTTATTTCATTATGGATATTCTGGCTAAAGTTTTTATTGTATGGGGTAAGAATACAAAATTAGAAAAGGAAGAAGGCAAAACAAACGCAAACCCAGAACACATTTAGCAAATTGCCAAACAAGAAACCTGAATGCTGCTGACTGAATACACCTGAAAATCCCATTCACACTCAATTTGGCGGCAATTTGTAGCTGTTCCCTTGGCAAAAGGTGTAGTGGAGTGAGAAGGCCATGCCAAGGTGGCCACTGGCAAGCGAGCGTCAGTTACTCAGGAATGGCTTTGAAACCCACCTGGCAATGGAGCCTGCCTGGCAACAGGCTGTGATTGGATGGATTGGAAACTGCCTGGGAACAGGCTATGATTGGATGGAGTGGAAACTGCCTGGGAACAGGCTGTGACTGGATGGATTGGAAACTGCCGGAGAGCAAGCTGTGATTGGATGTATTTGAAACTGCCTGGCAACAGGCTGTGATTGGATGGCTTTGGAAACTGCCTGGCAACAGGCTGTGATTGGATGTATTTGAAACTGCCTAGCAACAGGCTATGATTGGATGGCTTTGGAAACTGCCTGGCAACAGGCTATGATTGGATGGATTTGAAACTGCCTGGTAAAAGGCTGTGATTGGATGGCTATGGAAACTGCCTGATAATAGGCTGTGATTGGTTGGGGCATAGACCGCCCCTTGACCAGATTGGCTGGTCTTGGCTATATAAGAAGTTGTACCAACTGTAATAAAGGAGTCTGCGGGCTGCTCGCCTCGAGCCTGCTTTCACCCGACTCCCGGCGTCTGTGTGTTGACTCCGCGCCTCTTGCCCCCACCACGCTGCTCCTCTCAGAAACGAATCCACTGCAACATTGTTGAGAAACTAAACCGCAACAAAAAGGGTTATATTTCATTTTCCAAAACACAAAAACTCACCTTGTTCCTGTTGCATGTTAATTTCTAAAAATGAAACACCAATTTGCTGTTTTCTTTATTTCATTATGGATACTCTGGCAAACCTTTTTATTGTATGGTGTAAGAATACAAAATGAGAAAAGGAAGAAGGCAAAACAAATGCAAACCAAGAACACATTTAGCAAATTGCCAATCGGGAAACCTGAATGTTGCTGACTGAATACACCTGAAAATCCCATTCACACTCAATTTGGAGGCAATTCGTAGCTGTGCCCTCGGCAAAAGGGAAAGATTTCATTTTCCAAAACACAAAAACTCACATTGGTCCAGTTGCCTGTTAATTTTTAAGCATGGAACGCCCATTTGCTGTTTTTTTTTTTTATTTCATTAAGGATACTCTGGCTAAACTTTTATTGTATGGTGTAAGAATACAAAATTAGAAAAGCAAGAAGGCAAATCAAATGGAATTCCCAAACACATTTAAGAAATTGCCAATCAAGAAACCTGAATGCTGCTGACTGAATACACCTGAAAATCACATTTACACTCAATTTGGAGGCAATTCATAGCTGTCCCCTCGGCAAAAGTGTTACATTTCATTTTCTAAAACACGAAAACTCACCTTAGTCGTGTTGCCTGTAGATTTCTTACCATGACAAGCCAATTTACACTGTATATGATTTCATTTTGACAACTCTCTCTAAAGGCTTTTTTGGATGGTGTCAGGATATAAAGTTTGGAATGAAAAAAGGCCAAACAAACCTAAACCCAGACGACATTAAAAAATTGAGAATCAAGAAACCTGAATGCTGCTGACTGAATACACCTGAAAATCCCATTCACACTCAATTTGGCGGCAATTCGTAGCTGTTCCCTTGGGAAAAGTGTTACATTTCATTTTCCAAAACACAAAAACTCACCTTGTTCCTGTTGCATGTTAATTTCTAAGAATGAAACACCAATTTGCTGTTTTCTTTATTTCATTATGGATACTCTGGCTAAACTTTTTATTGTATGGTGTAAGAATTCAAAATTAGAAAAGGAAGAAGGCAAAACAAATGCAAACCAAGAACATATTTAGCAAATTACCAATTGGGAAACCTGAATGTTGCTGACTGAATACACCTGAAAATCCCATTCACACTCATTTTGGAGGCAATTCGTAGCTGTCCCCTCAGCAAAAGTGTTACATTTCATTTTCTAAATCACGAAAACTCACCTTAGTCGTGTTGCCTGTAGATTTCTTAGCATGAAACGCCAATTTGCACTGCATTTCTATTTCATTTTGAGAACTCTGTCTAAAGGCTTTTTTGGATGGTGTCAGGATATAAAATTTGGAAAGAAAAAAGGCAAAACAAACGCAAACCCAGATGACATTTAAGAAATTGCCAATCAAGAAACCTGAATGCTGCTGACTATATACACCTGAAAATCCCATTCACACTAAATTTGGAGGCAATTCGTAGCTGTGCCCTCGGCAAAAGGGAAAGATTTCATTTTCAAAAACACGAAAACTCACATTGGTCCAGTTGCCTGTTAATTTCTAAGAATGGAACGCCCATTTGCTGTTTTTTTTTTTTTTTAATTTCATTATGGATACTCTGGCTAAACTTTTATTGTATGGTGTAAGAATACAAAATTAGAAAAGGAAGAAGGCAAAAGAAATGGAATGCCCAAACACATTTAAGAAATTGCCAATCAAGAAACCTGAATGCTGCTGACTGAAATCACCTGAAAATCCCATTCACACTCAATTTGGAGGCAACTCGTAGCTGTGCCCTCGGCAAAAGGGTTACATTTCATTTTCCAAAGCACAAAAACACACCTTGGTCCTGTTGCCTGCTAATTTCTAAGAATGAAACGGCAATTTGCAGTTTTTTTTATTTCATTATGGATACTCTGGCTAAACTTTTTATTGTATGGGGTAAGAATACAAAATTAGAAAAGGAAGAAGGCAAAACAACCGCAAACCCAGAACACATTTAGCAAATTGCCAATCAAGAAACCTGAATGCTGCTGACTGAATACACCTGAAAATCCCATTCACACTCAATTTGGCGGCAATTCATAGCTGTTCACTTGGCAAAAGGGTTACATTTCATTTTCCAAAACACAAAAACTCACCTTGGTCCTCTTGCATGTTAATTTCTAAAAATGAAACACGAATTTGCTGTTTTCTTTATTTAATTATGGATACTCCTGCTAACCTTTTTATTGTATGGTGTAAGAATACAAAATGAGAAAAGGAAGAAGGCAAAACAAATGCAAACCAAGAACACATTTAGCAAATTACCAATTGGGAAACCTAAATGTTGCTGACTGAATACACCTGAAAATCCCATTCACACTCAATTTGCAGGCAATTCGTAGCTGTCTCCTCGGCAAAAGTGTTACATTTCATTTTCTAAATCACGAAAACTCACCTTAGTCGTGTTGCCTGTAGATTTCTTAGCATGAAACGCCAATTTGCACTGTATTTTTATTTCATTTTGACCACTCTGTCTAAAGTCTTTTTTGGATGGTGTCAGGATATAAAGTTTGGAATGAAAGAAGGCAAAACAAACCTAAACCCAGACGACATTTAAGAAATTGCCAATC
This sequence comes from Sylvilagus floridanus, assembly GCA_949820135.1. Lineage (NCBI taxonomy): Eukaryota > Metazoa > Chordata > Mammalia > Lagomorpha > Leporidae > Sylvilagus > Sylvilagus floridanus. The sequence goes on from OX463227.1 coordinate 141,371,493, forward strand.
AAGAAACCTGAATGCTGCTGACTGAATACACCTGAAAATCCCATTCACACTCAATTTGGAGGCAATTCATAGCTGTCCCCTCGGCAAAAGGGTTACATGTCATTTTCCAATGCACAAAAATACACCTTGGTCCTGTTGCCTGCTAATTTCTAAGAATGAAACGGCAATTTGCAGTTTTATTTATTTCATTATGGATATTCTGGCTAAAGTTTTTATTGTATGGGGTAAGAATACAAAATTAGAAAAGGAAGAAGGCAAAACAAACGCAAACCCAGAACACATTTAGCAAATTGCCAAACAAGAAACCTGAATGCTGCTGACTGAATACACCTGAAAATCCCATTCACACTCAATTTGGCGGCAATTTGTAGCTGTTCCCTTGGCAAAAGGTGTAGTGGAGTGAGAAGGCCATGCCAAGGTGGCCACTGGCAAGCGAGCGTCAGTTACTCAGGAATGGCTTTGAAACCCACCTGGCAATGGAGCCTGCCTGGCAACAGGCTGTGATTGGATGGATTGGAAACTGCCTGGGAACAGGCTATGATTGGATGGAGTGGAAACTGCCTGGGAACAGGCTGTGACTGGATGGATTGGAAACTGCCGGAGAGCAAGCTGTGATTGGATGTATTTGAAACTGCCTGGCAACAGGCTGTGATTGGATGGCTTTGGAAACTGCCTGGCAACAGGCTGTGATTGGATGTATTTGAAACTGCCTAGCAACAGGCTATGATTGGATGGCTTTGGAAACTGCCTGGCAACAGGCTATGATTGGATGGATTTGAAACTGCCTGGTAAAAGGCTGTGATTGGATGGCTATGGAAACTGCCTGATAATAGGCTGTGATTGGTTGGGGCATAGACCGCCCCTTGACCAGATTGGCTGGTCTTGGCTATATAAGAAGTTGTACCAACTGTAATAAAGGAGTCTGCGGGCTGCTCGCCTCGAGCCTGCTTTCATCCGACTCCCGGCGTCTGTGTGTTGACTCCGCGCCTCTTGCCCCCACCACGCTGCTCCTCTCAGAAACGAATCCACTGCAACATTGTTGAGAAACTAAACCGCAACAAAAAGGGTTATATTTCATTTTCCAAAACACAAAAACTCACCTTGTTCCTGTTGCATGTTAATTTCTAAAAATGAAACACCAATTTGCTGTTTTCTTTATTTCATTATGGATACTCTGGCAAACCTTTTTATTGTATGGTGTAAGAATACAAAATGAGAAAAGGAAGAAGGCAAAACAAATGCAAACCAAGAACACATTTAGCAAATTGCCAATCGGGAAACCTGAATGTTGCTGACTGAATACACCTGAAAATCCCATTCACACTCAATTTGGAGGCAATTCATAGCTGTGCCCTCGGCAAAAGGGAAAGATTTCATTTTCCAAAACACAAAAACTCACATTGGTCCAGTTGCCTGTTAATTTTTAAGCATGGAAAGCCCATTTGCTGTTATTTTTTTTTTATTTCATTAAGGATACTCTGGCTAAACTTTTATTGTATGGTGTAAGAATACAAAATTAGAAAAGCAAGAAGGCAAATCAAATGGAATGCCCAAACACATTTAAGAAATTGCCAATCAAGAAACCTGAATGCTGCTGACTGAATACACCTGAAAATCCCATTCACACTCAATTTGCAGGCAATTCATAGCTGTCCCCTCGGCAAAAGTGTTACATTTCATTTTCCAAAACACAAAAACTCACCTTGGTCCTCTTGCATGTTAATTTCTAAAAATGAAACACGAATTTGCTGTTTTCTTTATTTAATTATGGATACTCCTGCTAACCTTTTTATTGTATGGTGTAAGAATACAAAATGAGAAAAGGAAGAAGGCAAAACAAATGCAAACCAAGAACACATTTAGCAAATTACCAATTGGGAAACCTAAATGTTGCTGACTGAATACACCTGAAAATCCCATTCACACTCAATTTGGAGGCAATTTGTAGCTGTCCCCTCGGCAAAAGTGTTACATTTCATTTTCTAAATCAGGAAAACTCACCTTAGTCGTGTTGCCTGTAGATTTCTTAGCATGAAACGCCAATTTGCACTGTATTTTTATTTCATTTTGACCACTCTGTCTAAAGGCTTTTTTGGATGGTGTCAGGATATAAAGTTTGGAATGAAAGAAGGCAAAACAAACCTAAACCCAGACGACATTTAAGAAATTGCCAATCAAGAAACCTGAATGCTGCTGACTGAATACACCTGAAAATCCCATTCACACTCAATTTGGAGGCAATTCATAGCTGTCCCCTCGGCAAAAGGGTTTCATGTCATTTTCCAATGCACAAAAATACACCTTGGTCCTGTTGCCTGCTAATTTCTAAGAATGAAACGGCAATTTGCAGTTTTATTTATTTCATTATGGATATTCTGGCTAAAGTTTTTATTGTATGGGGTAAGAATACAAAATTAGAAAAGGAAGAAGGCAAAACAAACGCAAACCCAGAACACATTTAGCAAATTGCCAAACAAGAAACCTGAATGCTGCTGACTGAATACACCTGAAAATCCCATTCACACTCAATTTGGCGGCAATTTGTAGCTGTTCCCTTGGCAAAAGGTGTAGTGGAGTGAGAAGGCCATGCCAAGGTGGCCACTGGCAAGCGAGCGTCAGTTACTCAGGAATGGCTTTGAAACCCACCTGGCAATGGAGCCTGCCTGGCAACAGGCTGTGATTGGATGGATTGGAAACTGCCTGGGAACAGGCTATGATTGGATGGAGTGGAAACTGCCTGGGAACAGGCTGTGACTGGATGGATTGGAAACTGCCTGAGAGCAAGCTGTGATTGGATGTATTTGAAACTGCCTGGCAACAGGCTGTGATTGGATGGCTTTGGAAACTGCCTGGCAACAGGCTGTGATTGGATGTATTTGAAACTGCCTAGCAACAGGCTATGATTGGATGGCTTTGGAAACTGCCTGGCAACAGGCTATGATTGGATGGATTTGAAACTGCCTGGTAAAAGGCTGTGATTGGATGGCTATGGAAACTGCCTGATAATAGGCTGTGATTGGTTGGGGCATAGACCGCCCCTTGACCAGATTGGCTGGTCTTGGCTATATAAGAAGTTGTACCAACTGTAATAAAGGAGTCTGCGGGCTGCTCGCCTCGAGCCTGCTTTCACCCGACTCCCGGCGTCTGTGTGTTGACTCCGCGCCTCTTGCCCCCACCACGCTGCTCCTCTCAGAAACGAATCCACTGCAACATTGTTGAGAAACTAAACCCCAACAAAAAGGGTTATATTTCATTTTCCAAAACACAAAAACTCACCTTGTTCCTGTTGCATGTTAATTTCTAAAAATGAAACACCAATTTGCTGTTTTCTTTATTTCATTATGGATACTCTGGCAAACCTTTTTATTGTATGGTGTAAGAATACAAAATGAGAAAAGGAAGAAGGCAAAACAAATGCAAACCAAGAACACATTTAGCAAATTGCCAATCGGGAAACCTGAATGTTGCTGACTGAATACACCTGAAAATCCCATTCACACTCAATTTGGAGGCAATTCGTAGCTGTGCCCTCGGCAAAAGGGAAAGATTTCATTTTCCAAAACACAAAAACTCACATTGGTCCAGTTGCCTGTTAATTTTTAAGCATGGAAATCCCATTTGCTGTTTTTTTTTTTTTATTTCATTAAGGATACTCTGGCTAAACTTTTATTGTATGGTGTAAGAATACAAAATTAGAAAAGCAAGAAGGCAAATCAAATGGAATGCCCAAACACATTTAAGAAATTGCCAATCAAGAAACCTGAATGTTGCTGACTGAATACACCTGAAAATCACATTTACACTCAATTTGGAGGCAATTCATAGCTGTCCCCTCGGCAAAAGTGTTACATTTCATTTTCCAAAACACAAAAACTCACGTTGGTCCTCTTGCATGTTAATTTCTAAAAATGAAACACGAATTTGCTGTTTTCTTTATTTAATTATGGATACTCCTGCTAACCTTTTTATTGTATGGTGTAAGAATACAAAATGAGAAAAGGAAGAAGGCAAAACAAATGCAAACCAAGAACACATTTAGCAAATTACCAATTGGGAAACCTAAATGTTGCTGACTGAATACACCTGAAAATCCCATTCACACTCAATTTGCAGGCAATTCATAGCTGTCTCCTCGGCAAAAGTGTTACATTTCATTTTCTAAATCAGGAAAACTCACCTTAGTCGTGTTGCCTGTAGATTTCTTAGCATGAAACGCCAATTTGCACTGTATTTTTATTTCATTTTGACCACTCTGTCTAAAGGCTTTTTTGGATGGTGTCAGGATATAAAGTTTGGAATGAAAGAAGGCAAAACAAACCTAAACCCAGACGACATTTAAGAAATTGCCAATCAAGAAACCTGAATGCTGCTGACTGAATACACCTGAAAATCCCATTCCCACTCAATTTGGAGGCAATTCATAGCTGTCCCCTCGGCAAAAGGGTTTCATGTCATTTTCCAATGCACAAAAATACACCTTGGTCCTGTTGCCTGCTAATTTCTAAGAATGAAACGGCAATTTGCAGTTTTATTTATTTCATTATGGATATTCTGGCTAAAGTTTTTATTGTATGGGGTAAGAATACAAAATTAGAAAAGAAGAAGGCAAAACAAACGCAAACCAAGAACACATTTAGCAAATTGCCAAACAAGAAACCTGAATGCTGCTGACTGAATACACCTGAAAATCCCATTCACACTCAATTTGGCGGCAATTTGTAGCTGTTCCCTTGGCAAAAGGTGTAGTGGAGTGAGAAGGCCATGCCAAGGTGGCCACTGGCAAGCGAGCGTCAGTTACTCAGGAATGGCTTTGAAACCCACCTGGCAATGGAGCCTGCCTGGCAACAGGCTGTGATTGGATGGATTGGAAACTGCCTGGGAACAGGCTATGATTGGATGGAGTGGAAACTGCCTGGGAACAGGCTGTGACTGGATGGATTGGAAACTGCCGGAGAGCAAGCTGTGATTGGATGTATTTGAAACTGCCTGGCAACAGGCTGTGATTGGATGGCTTTGGAAACTGCCTGGCAACAGGCTGTGATTGGATGTATTTGAAACTGCCTGGTAAAAGGCTGTGATTGGATGGCTATGGAAACTGCCTGATAATAGGCTGTGATTGGTTGGGGCATAGACCGCCCCTTGACCAGATTGGCTGGTCTTGGCTATATAAGAAGTTGTACCAACTGTAATAAAGGAGTCTGCGGGCTGCTCGCCTCGAGCCTGCTTTCATCCGACTCCCGGCGTCTGTGTGTTGACTCCGCGCCTCTTGCCCCCACCACGCTGCTCCTCTCAGAAACGAATCCACTGCAACATTGTTGAGAAACTAAACCGCAACAAAAAGGGTTATATTTCATTTTCCAAAACACAAAAACTCACCTTGTTCCTGTTGCATGTTAATTTCTAAAAATGAAACACCAATTTGCTGTTTTCTTTATTTCATTATGGATACTCTGGCAAACCTTTTTATTGTATGGTGTAAGAATACAAAATGAGAAAAGGAAGAAGGCAAAACAAATGCAAACCAAGAACACATTTAGCAAATTGCCAATCGGGAAACCTGAATGTTGCTGACTGAATACACCTGAAAATCCCATTCACACTCAATTTGGAGGCAATTCATAGCTGTGCCCTCGGCAAAAGGGAAAGATTTCATTTTCCAAAACACAAAAACTCACATTGGTCCAGTTGCCTGTTAATTTTTAAGCATGGAAAGCCCATTTGCTGTTATTTTTTTTTTATTTCATTAAGGATACTCTGGCTAAACTTTTATTGTATGGTGTAAGAATACAAAATTAGAAAAGCAAGAAGGCAAATCAAATGGAATGCCCAAACACATTTAAGAAATTGCCAATCAAGAAACCTGAATGCTGCTGACTGAATACACCTGAAAATCCCATTCACACTCAATTTGCAGGCAATTCATAGCTGTCCCCTCGGCAAAAGTGTTACATTTCATTTTCCAAAACACAAAAACTCACCTTGGTCCTCTTGCATGTTAATTTCTAAAAATGAAACACGAATTTGCTGTTTTCTTTATTTAATTATGGATACTCCTGCTAACCTTTTTATTGTATGGTGTAAGAATACAAAATGAGAAAAGGAAGAAGGCAAAACAAATGCAAACCAAGAACACATTTAGCAAATTACCAATTGGGAAACCTAAATGTTGCTGACTGAATACACCTGAAAATCCCATTCACACTCAATTTGGAGGCAATTCGTAGCTGTCCCCTCGGCAAAAGTGTTACATTTCATTTTCTAAATCAGGAAAACTCACCTTAGTCGTGTTGCCTGTAGATTTCTTAGCATGAAACGCCAATTTGCACTGTATTTTTATTTCATTTTGACCACTCTGTCTAAAGGCTTTTTTGGATGGTGTCAGGATATAAAGTTTGGAATGAAAGAAGGCAAAACAAACCTAAACCCAGACGACATTTAAGAAATTGCCAATCAAGAAACCTGAATGCTGCTGACTGAATACACCTGAAAATCCCATTCCCACTCAATTTGGAGGCAATTCATAGCTGTCCCCTCGGCAAAAGGGTTTCATGTCATTTTCCAATGCACAAAAATACACCTTGGTCCTGTTGCCTGCTAATTTCTAAGAATGAAACGGCAATTTGCAGTTTTATTTATTTCATTATGGATATTCTGGCTAAAGTTTTTATTGTATGGGGTAAGAATACAAAATTAGAAAAGAAGAAGGCAAAACAAACGCAAACCAAGAACACATTTAGCAAATTGCCAAACAAGAAACCTGAATGCTGCTGACTGAATACACCTGAAAATCCCATTCACACTCAATTTGGCGGCAATTTGTAGCTGTTCCCTTGGCAAAAGGTGTAGTGGAGTGAGAAGGCCATGCCAAGGTGGCCACTGGCAAGCGAGCGTCAGTTACTCAGGAATGGCTTTGAAACCCACCTGGCAATGGAGCCTGCCTGGCAACAGGCTGTGATTGGATGGATTGGAAACTGCCTGGGAACAGGCTATGATTGGATGGAGTGGAAACTGCCTGGGAACAGGCTGTGACTGGATGGATTGGAAACTGCCGGAGAGCAAGCTGTGATTGGATGTATTTGAAACTGCCTGGCAACAGGCTGTGATTGGATGGCTTTGGAAACTGCCTGGCAACAGGCTGTGATTGGATGTATTTGAAACTGCCTGGTAAAAGGCTGTGATTGGATGGCTATGGAAACTGCCTGATAATAGGCTGTGATTGGTTGGGGCATAGACCGCCCCTTGACCAGATTGGCTGGTCTTGGCTATATAAGAAGTTGTACCAACTGTAATAAAGGAGTCTGCGGGCTGCTCGCCTCGAGCCTGCTTTCATCCGACTCCCGGCGTCTGTGTGTTGACTCCGCGCCTCTTGCCCCCACCACGCTGCTCCTCTCAGAAACGAATCCACTGCAACATTGTTGAGAAACTAAACCGCAACAAAAAGGGTTATATTTCATTTTCCAAAACACAAAAACTCACCTTGTTCCTGTTGCATGTTAATTTCTAAAAATGAAACACCAATTTGCTGTTTTCTTTATTTCATTATGGATACTCTGGCAAACCTTTTTATTGTATGGTGTAAGAATACAAAATGAGAAAAGGAAGAAGGCAAAACAAATGCAAACCAAGAACACATTTAGCAAATTGCCAATCGGGAAACCTGAATGTTGCTGACTGAATACACCTGAAAATCCCATTCACACTCAATTTGGAGGCAATTCATAGCTGTGCCCTCGGCAAAAGGGAAAGATTTCATTTTCCAAAACACAAAAACTCACATTGGTCCAGTTGCCTGTTAATTTTTAAGCATGGAAAGCCCATTTGCTGTTTTTTTTTTTTTATTTCATTAAGGATACTCTGGCTAAACTTTTATTGTATGGTGTAAGAATACAAAATTAGAAAAGCAAGAAGGCAAATCAAATGGAATGCCCAAACACATTTAAGAAATTGCCAATCAAGAAACCTGAATGCTGCTGACTGAATACACCTGAAAATCCCATTCACACTCAATTTGCAGGCAATTCATAGCTGTCCCCTCGGCAAAAGTGTTACATTTCATTTTCCAAAACACAAAAACTCACCTTGGTCCTCTTGCATGTTAATTTCTAAAAATGAAACACGAATTTGCTGTTTTCTTTATTTAATTATGGATACTCCTGCTAACCTTTTTATTGTATGGTGTAAGAATACAAAATGAGAAAAGGAAGAAGGCAAAACAAATGCAAACCAAGAACACATTTAGCAAATTACCAATTGGGAAACCTAAATGTTGCTGACTGAATACACCTGAAAATCCCATTCACACTCAATTTGGAGGCAATTCGTAGCTGTCCCCTCGGCAAAAGTGTTACATTTCATTTTCTAAATCAGGAAAACTCACCTTAGTCGTGTTGCCTGTAGATTTCTTAGCATGAAACGCCAATTTGCACTGTATTTTTATTTCATTTTGACCACTCTGTCTAAAGTCTTTTTTGGATGGTGTCAGGATATAAAGTTTGGAATGAAAGAAGGCAAAACAAACCTAAACCCAGACGACATTTAAGAAATTGCCAATCAAGAAACCTGAATGCTGCTGACTGAATACACCTGAAAATCCCATTCCCACTCAATTTGGAGGCAATTCATAGCTGTCCCCTCGGCAAAAGGGTTACATGTCATTTTCCAATGCACAAAAATACACCTTGGTCCTGTTGCCTGCTAATTTCTAAGAATGAAACGGCAATTTGCAGTTTTATTTATTTCATTATGGATATTCTGGCTAAAGTTTTTATTGTATGGGGTAAGAATACAAAATTAGAAAAGGAAGAAGGCAAAACAAACGCAAACCCAGAACACATTTAGCAAATTGCCAAACAAGAAACCTGAATGCTGCTGACTGAATACACCTGAAAATCCCATTCACACTCAATTTGGCGGCAATTTGTAGCTGTTCCCTTGGCAAAAGGTGTAGTGGAGTGAGAAGGCCATGCCAAGGTGGCCACTGGCAAGCGAGCGTCAGTTACTCAGGAATGGCTTTGAAACCCACCTGGCAATGGAGCCTGCCTGGCAACAGGCTGTGATTGGATGGATTGGAAACTGCCTGGGAACAGGCTATGATTGGATGGAGTGGAAACTGCCTGGGAACAGGCTGTGACTGGATGGATTGGAAACTGCCGGAGAGCAAGCTGTGATTGGATGTATTTGAAACTGCCTGGCAACAGGCTGTGATTGGATGGCTTTGGAAACTGCCTGGCAACAGGCTGTGATTGGATGTATTTGAAACTGCCTAGCAACAGGCTATGATTGGATGGCTTTGGAAACTGCCTGGCAACAGGCTATGATTGGATGGATTTGAAACTGCCTGGTAAAAGGCTGTGATTGGATGGCTATGGAAACTGCCTGATAATAGGCTGTGATTGGTTGGGGCATAGACCGCCCCTTGACCAGATTGGCTGGTCTTGGCTATATAAGAAGTTGTACCAACTGTAATAAAGGAGTCTGCGGGCTGCTCGCCTCGAGCCTGCTTTCACCCGACTCCCGGCGTCTGTGTGTTGACTCCGCACCTCTTGCCCCCACCACGCTGCTCCTCTCAGAAACGAATCCACTGCAACATTGTTGAGAAACTAAACCCCAACAAAAAGGGTTATATTTCATTTTCCAAAACACAAAAACTCACCTTGTTCCTGTTGCATGTTAATTTCTAAAAATGAAACACCAATTTGCTGTTTTCTTTATTTCATTATGGATACTCTGGCAAACCTTTTTATTGTATGGTGTAAGAATACAAAATGAGAAAAGGAAGAAGGCAAAACAAATGCAAACCAAGAACACATTTAGCAAATTGCCAATCGGGAAACCTGAATGTTGCTGACTGAATACACCTGAAAATCCCATTCACACTCAATTTGGAGGCAATTCGTAGCTGTGCCCTCGGCAAAAGGGAAAGATTTCATTTTCCAAAACACAAAAACTCACATTGGTCCAGTTGCCTGTTAATTTTTAAGCATGGAAATCCCATTTGCTGTTTTTTTTTTTTTATTTCATTAAGGATACTCTGGCTAAACTTTTATTGTATGGTGTAAGAATACAAAATTAGAAAAGCAAGAAGGCAAATCAAATGGAATGCCCAAACACATTTAAGAAATTGCCAATCAAGAAACCTGAATGTTGCTGACTGAATACACCTGAAAATCACATTTACACTCAATTTGCAGGCAATTCATAGCTGTCCCCTCGGCAAAAGTGTTACATTTCATTTTCCAAAACACAAAAACTCACCTTGGTCCTCTTGCATGTTAATTTCTAAAAATGAAACACGAATTTGCTGTTTTCTTTATTTAATTATGGATACTCCTGCTAACCTTTTTATTGTATGGTGTAAGAATACAAAATGAGAAAAGGAAGAAGGCAAAACAAATGCAAACCAAGAACACATTTAGCAAATTACCAATTGGGAAACCTAAATGTTGCTGACTGAATACACCTGAAAATCCCATTCACACTCAATTTGCAGGCAATTCGTAGCTGTCTCCTCGGCAAAAGTGTTACATTTCATTTTCTAAATCAGGAAAACTCACCTTAGTCGTGTTGCCTGTAGATTTCTTAGCATGAAACGCCAATTTGCACTGTATTTTTATTTCATTTTGACCACTCTGTCTAAAGGCTTTTTTGGATGGTGTCAGGATATAAAGTTTGGAATGAAAGAAGGCAAAACAAACCTAAACCCAGACGACATTTAAGAAATTGCCAATCAAGAAACCTGAATGCTGCTGACTGAATACACCTGAAAATCCCATTCCCACTCAATTTGGAGGCAATTCATAGCTGTCCCCTCGGCAAAAGGGTTTCATGTCATTTTCCAATGCACAAAAATACACCTTGGTCCTGTTGCCTGCTAATTTCTAAGAATGAAACGGCAATTTGCAGTTTTATTTATTTCATTATGGATATTCTGGCTAAAGTTTTTATTGTATGGGGTAAGAATACAAAATTAGAAAAGAAGAAGGCAAAACAACCGCAAACCAAGAACACATTTAGCAAATTGCCAAACAAGAAACCTGAATGCTGCTGACTGAATACACCTGAAAATCCCATTCACACTCAATTTGGCGGCAATTTGTAGCTGTTCCCTTGGCAAAAGGTGTAGTGGAGTGAGAAGGCCATGCCAAGGTGGCCACTGGCAAGCGAGCGTCAGTTACTCAGGAATGGCTTTGAAACCCACCTGGCAATGGAGCCTGCCTGGCAACAGGCTGTGATTGGATGGATTGGAAACTGCCTGGGAACAGGCTATGATTGGATGGAGTGGAAACTGCCTGGGAACAGGCTGTGACTGGATGGATTGGAAACTGCCGGAGAGCAAGCTGTGATTGGATGTATTTGAAACTGCCTGGCAACAGGCTGTGATTGGATGGCTTTGGAAACTGCCTGGCAACAGGCTGTGATTGGATGTATTTGAAACTGCCTGGTAAAAGGCTGTGATTGGATGGCTATGGAAACTGCCTGATAATAGGCTGTGATTGGTTGGGGCATAGACCGCCCCTTGACCAGATTGGCTGGTCTTGGCTATATAAGAAGTTGTACCAACTGTAATAAAGGAGTCTGCGGGCTGCTCGCCTCGAGCCTGCTTTCACCCGACTCCCGGCGTCTGTGTGTTGACTCCGCGCCTCTTACCCCCACCACGCTGCTCCTCTCAGAAACGAATCCACTGCAACATTGTTGAGAAACTAAACCGCAACAAAAAGGGTTATATTTCATTTTCCAAAACACAAAAACTCACCTTGTTCCTGTTGCATGTTAATTTCTAAAAATGAAACACCAATTTGCTGTTTTCTTTATTTCATTATGGATACTCTGGCAAACCTTTTTATTGTATGGTGTAAGAATACAAAATGAGAAAAGGAAGAAGGCAAAACAAATGCAAACCAAGAACACATTTAGCAAATTGCCAATCGGGAAACCTGAATGTTGCTGACTGAATACACCTGAAAATCCCATTCACACTCAATTTGGAGGCAATTCGTAGCTGTGCCCTCGGCAAAAGGGAAAGATTTCATTTTCCAAAACACAAAAACTCACATTGGTCCAGTTGCCTGTTAATTTTTAAGCATGGAACGCCCATTTGCTGTTTTTTTTTTTTATTTCATTAAGGATACTCTGGCTAAACTTTTATTGTATGGTGTAAGAATACAAAATTAGAAAAGCAAGAAGGCAAATCAAATGGAATGCCCAAACACATTTAAGAAATTGCCAATCAAGAAACCTGAATGCTGCTGACTGAATACACCTGAAAATCACATTTACACTCAATTTGGAGGCAATTCATAGCTGTCCCCTCGGCAAAAGTGTTACATTTCATTTTCCAAAACACAAAAACTCACCTTGGTCCTCTTGCATGTTAATTTCTAAAAATGAAACACGAATTTGCTGTTTTCTTTATTTAATTATGGATACTCCTGCTAACCTTTTTATTGTATGGTGTAAGAATACAAAATGAGAAAAGGAAGAAGGCAAAACAAATGCAAACCAAGAACACATTTAGCAAATTACCAATTGGGAAACCTAAATGTTGCTGACTGAATACACCTGAAAATCCCATTCACACTCAATTTGCAGGCAATTCGTAGCTGTCTCCTCGGCAAAAGTGTTACATTTCATTTTCTAAATCAGGAAAACTCACCTTAGTCGTGTTGCCTGTAGATTTCTTAGCATGAAACGCCAATTTGCACTGTATTTTTATTTCATTTTGACCACTCTGTCTAAAGGCTTTTTTGGATGGTGTCAGGATATAAAGTTTGGAATGAAAGAAGGCAAAACAAACCTAAACCCAGACGACATTTAAGAAATTGCCAATCAAGAAACCTGAATGCTGCTGACTGAATACACCTGAAAATCCCATTCACACTCAATTTGGAGGCAATTCATAGCTGTCCCCTCGGCAAAAGGGTTTCATGTCATTTTCCAATGCACAAAAATACACCTTGGTCCTGTTGCCTGCTAATTTCTAAGAATGAAACGGCAATTTGCAGTTTTATTTATTTCATTATGGATATTCTGGCTAAAGTTTTTATTGTATGGGGTAAGAATACAAAATTAGAAAAGGAAGAAGGCAAAACAAACGCAAACCCAGAACACATTTAGCAAATTGCCAAACAAGAAACCTGAATGCTGCTGACTGAATACACCTGAAAATCCCATTCACACTCAATTTGGCGGCAATTTGTAGCTGTTCCCTTGGCAAAAGGTGTAGTGGAGTGAGAAGGCCATGCCAAGGTGGCCACTGGCAAGCGAGCGTCAGTTACTCAGGAATGGCTTTGAAACCCACCTGGCAATGGAGCCTGCCTGGCAACAGGCTGTGATTGGATGGATTGGAAACTGCCTGGGAACAGGCTATGATTGGATGGAGTGGAAACTGCCTGGGAACAGGCTGTGACTGGATGGATTGGAAACTGCCGGAGAGCAAGCTGTGATTGGATGTATTTGAAACTGCCTGGCAACAGGCTGTGATTGGATGGCTTTGGAAACTGCCTGGCAACAGGCTGTGATTGGATGTATTTGAAACTGCCTGGTAAAAGGCTGTGATTGGATGGCTATGGAAACTGCCTGATAATAGGCTGTGATTGGTTGGGGCATAGACCGCCCCTTGACCAGATTGGCTGGTCTTGGCTATATAAGAAGTTGTACCAACTGTAATAAAGGAGTCTGCGGGCTGCTCGCCTCGAGCCTGCTTTCACCCGACTCCCGGCGTCTGTGTGTTGACTCCGCGCCTCTTACCCCCACCACGCTGCTCCTCTCAGAAACGAATCCACTGCAACATTGTTGAGAAACTAAACCGCAACAAAAAGGGTTATATTTCATTTTCCAAAACACAAAAACTCACCTTGTTCCTGTTGCATGTTAATTTCTAAAAATGAAACACCAATTTGCTGTTTTCTTTATTTCATTATGGATACTCTGGCAAACCTTTTTATTGTATGGTGTAAGAATACAAAATGAGAAAAGGAAGAAGGCAAAACAAATGCAAACCAAGAACACATTTAGCAAATTGCCAATCGGGAAACCTGAATGTTGCTGACTGAATACACCTGAAAATCCCATTCACACTCAATTTGGAGGCAATTCGTAGCTGTGCCCTCGGCAAAAGGGAAAGATTTCATTTTCCAAAACACAAAAACTCACATTGGTCCAGTTGCCTGTTAATTTTTAAGCATGGAACGCCCATTTGCTGTTTTTTTTTTTTATTTCATTAAGGATACTCTGGCTAAACTTTTATTGTATGGTGTAAGAATACAAAATTAGAAAAGCAAGAAGGCAAATCAAATGGAATGCCCAAACACATTTAAGAAATTGCCAATCAAGAAACCTGAATGCTGCTGACTGAATACACCTGAAAATCACATTTACACTCAATTTGGAGGCAATTCATAGCTGTCCCCTCGGCAAAAGTGTTACATTTCATTTTCCAAAACACAAAAACTCACCTTGGTCCTCTTGCATGTTAATTTCTAAAAATGAAACACGAATTTGCTGTTTTCTTTATTTAATTATGGATACTCCTGCTAACCTTTTTATTGTATGGTGTAAGAATACAAAATGAGAAAAGGAAGAAGGCAAAACAAATGCAAACCAAGAACACATTTAGCAAATTACCAATTGGGAAACCTAAATGTTGCTGACTGAATACACCTGAAAATCCCATTCACACTCAATTTGCAGGCAATTCGTAGCTGTCTCCTCGGCAAAAGTGTTACATTTCATTTTCTAAATCAGGAAAACTCACCTTAGTCGTGTTGCCTGTAGATTTCTTAGCATGAAACGCCAAATTGCACTGTATTTTTATTTCATTTTGACCACTCTGTCTAAAGGCTTTTTTGGATGGTGTCAGGATATAAAGTTTGGAATGAAAGAAGGCAAAACAAACCTAAACCCAGACGACATTTAAGAAATTGCCAATCAAGAAACCTGAATGCTGCTGACTGAATACACCTGAAAATCCCATTCACACTCAATTTGGAGGCAATTCATAGCTGTCCCCTCGGCAAAAGGGTTTCATGTCATTTTCCAATGCACAAAAATACACCTTGGTCCTGTTGCCTGCTAATTTCTAAGAATGAAACGGCAATTTGCAGTTTTATTTATTTCATTATGGATATTCTGGCTAAAGTTTTTATTGTATGGGGTAAGAATACAAAATTAGAAAAGGAAGAAGGCAAAACAAACGCAAACCCAGAACACATTTAGCAAATTGCCAAACAAGAAACCTGAATGCTGCTGACTGAATACACCTGAAAATCCCATTCACACTCAATTTGGCGGCAATTTGTAGCTGTTCCCTTGGCAAAAGGTGTAGTGGAGTGAGAAGGCCATGCCAAGGTGGCCACTGGCAAGCGAGCGTCAGTTACTCAGGAATGGCTTTGAAACCCACCTGGCAATGGAGCCTGCCTGGCAACAGGCTGTGATTGGATGGATTGGAAACTGCCTGGGAACAGGCTATGATTGGATGGAGTGGAAACTGCCTGGGAACAGGCTGTGACTGGATGGATTGGAAACTGCCGGAGAGCAAGCTGTGATTGGATGTATTTGAAACTGCCTGGCAACAGGCTGTGATTGGATGGCTTTGGAAACTGCCTGGCAACAGGCTGTGATTGGATGTATTTGAAACTGCCTAGCAACAGGCTATGATTGGATGGCTTTGGAAACTGCCTGGCAACAGGCTATGATTGGATGGATTTGAAACTGCCTGGTAAAAGGCTGTGATTGGATGGCTATGGAAACTGCCTGATAATAGGCTGTGATTGGTTGGGGCATAGACCGCCCCTTGACCAGATTGGCTGGTCTTGGCTATATAAGAAGTTGTACCAACTGTAATAAAGGAGTCTGCGGGCTGCTCGCCTCGAGCCTGCTTTCACCCGACTCCCGGCGTCTGTGTGTTGACTCCGCGCCTCTTGCCCACACCACGCTGCTCCTCTCAGAAACGAATCCACTGCAACATTGTTGAGAAACTAAACCCCAACAAAAAGGGTTATATTTCATTTTCCAAAACACAAAAACTCACCTTGTTCCTGTTGCATGTTAATTTCTAAAAATGAAACACCAATTTGCTGTTTTCTTTATTTCATTTTGGATACTCTGGCAAACCTTTTTATTGTATGGTGTAAGAATACAAAATGAGAAAAGGAAGAAGGCAAAACAAATGCAAACCAAGAACACATTTAGCAAATTGCCAATCGGGAAACCTGAATGTTGCTGACTGAATACACCTAAAAATCCCATTCACACTCAATTTGGAGGCAATTCGTAGCTGTGCCCTCGGCAAAAGGGAAAGATTTCATTTTCCAAAACACAAAAACTCACATTGGTCCAGTTGCCTGTTAATTTTTAAGCATGGAAAGCCCATTTGCTGTTTTTTTTTTTTATTTCATTAAGGATACTCTGGCTAAACTTTTATTGTATGGTGTAAGAATACAAAATTAGAAAAGGAAGAAGGCAAAACAATTGGAATGCCCAAACACATTTAAGAAATTGCCAATCAAGAAACCTGAATGCTGCTGACTGAATACACCTGAAAATCCCATCCACACTCAATTTGGCGGCAATTCGTAGCTGTTCCCTTGGCAAAAGTGTTACATTTCATTTCCCAAAACACAAAAACTCACCTTGGTCCTGTTGCATGTTAATTTCCAAAAATGAAACACCAATTTGCTGTTTTCTTTATTTCATTATGGATACTCTGGCAAACCTTTTTATTGTATGGTGTAAGAATACAAAATGAGAAAAGGAAGAAGGCAAAACAAATGCAAACCAAGAACACATTTAGCAAATTGCCAATCGGGAAACCTGAATGTTGCTGACTGAATACACCTGAAAATCCCATTCACACTCAATTTGGAGGCAATTCGTAGCTGTGCCCTCGGCAAAAGGGAAAGATTTCATTTTCCAAAACACAAAAACTCACATTGGTCCAGTTGCCTGTTAATTTTTAAGCATGGAACGCCCATTTGCTGTTTTTTTTTTTTTTTATTTCATTAAGGATACTCTGGCTAAACTTTTATTGTATGGTGTAAGAATACAAAATTAGAAAAGCAAGAAGGCAAATCAAATGGAATGCCCAAACACATTTAAGAAATTGCCAATCAAGAAACCTGAATGCTGCTGACTGAATACACCTGAAAATCACATTTACACTCAATTTGGAGGCAATTCATAGCTGTCCCCTCGGCAAAAGTGTTACATTTCATTTTCTAAAACACGAAAACTCACCTTACTCGTGTTGCCTGTAGATTTCTTACCATGACACGCCAATTTGCACTGTATATGATTTCATTTTGACAACTCTCTCTAAAGGCTTTTTTGGATGGTGTCAGGATATAAAGTTTGGAATGAAAAAAGGCCAAACAAACCTAAACCCAGACGACATTAAAAAATTGAGAATCAAGAAACCTGAATGCTGCTGACTGAATACACCTGAAAATCCCATTCACACTCAATTTGGCGGCAATTCGTAGCTGTTCCCTTGGGAAAAGTGTTACATTTCATTTTCCAAAACACAAAAACTCACCTTGTTCCTGTTGCATGTTAATTTCTAAGAATGAAACACCAATTTGCTGTTTTCTTTATTTCATTATGGATACTCTGGCTAAACTTTTTATTGTATGGTGTAAGAATTCAAAATTAGAAAAGGAAGAAGGCAAAACAAATGCAAACCAAGAACATATTTAGCAAATTACCAATTGGGAAACCTGAATGTTGCTGACTGAATACACCTGAAAATCCCATTCACACTCATTTTGGAGGCAATTCGTAGCTGTCCCCTCAGCAAAAGTGTTACATTTCATTTTCTAAATCACGAAAACTCACCTTAGTCGTGTTGCCTGTAGATTTCTTAGCATGAAACGCCAATTTGCACTGCATTTCTATTTCATTTTGAGAACTCTGTCTAAAGGCTTTTTTGGATGGTGTCAGGATATAAAATTTGGAAAGAAAAAAGGCAAAACAAACGCAAACCCAGATGACATTTAAGAAATTGCCAATCAAGAAACCTGAATGCTGCTGACTATATACACCTGAAAATCCCATTCACACTAAATTTGGAGGCAATTCGTAGCTGTGCCCTCGGCAAAAGGGAAAGATTTCATTTTCAAAAACACGAAAACTCACATTGGTCCAGTTGCCTGTTAATTTCTAAGAATGGAACGCCCATTTGCTGTTTTTTTTTTTTTTTAATTTCATTATGGATACTCTGGCTAAACTTTTCTTGTATGGTGTAAGAATACAAAATTAGAAAAAGAAGAAGGCAAAAGAAATGGAATGCCCAAACACATTTAAGAAATTGCCAATCAAGAATCCTGAATGCTGCTGACTGAAATCACCTGAAAATCCCATTCACACTCAATTTGGAGGCAACTCGTAGCTGTGCCCTCGGCAAAAGGGTTACATTTCATTTTCCAAAGCACAAAAACACACCTTGGTCCTGTTGCCTGCTAATTTCTAAGAATGAAATGGCAATTTGCAGTTTTTTTTATTTCATTACGGATACTCTGGCTAAACTTTTTATTGTATGGGGTAAGAATACAAAATTAGAAAAGGAAGAAGGCAAAACAACCGCAAACCCAGAACACATTTAGCAAATTGCCAATCAAGAAACCTGAATGCTGCTGACTGAATACACCTGAAAATCCCATTCACACTCAATTTGGCGGCAATTCATAGCTGTTCCCTTGGCAAAAGGGTTACATTTCATTTTCCAAAACACAAAAACTCACGTTGGTCCTCTTGCATGTTAATTTCTAAAAATGAAACACGAATTTGCTGTTTTCTTTATTTAATTATGGATACTCCTGCTAACCTTTTTATTGTATGGTGTAAGAATACAAAATGAGAAAAGGAAGAAGGCAAAACAAATGCAAACCAAGAACACATTTAGCAAATTACCAATTGGGAAACCTAAATGTTGCTGACTGAATACACCTGAAAATCCCATTCACACTCAATTTGCAGGCAATTCGTAGCTGTCTCCTCGGCAAAAGTGTTACATTTCATTTTCTAAATCAGGAAAACTCACCTTAGTCGTGTTGCCTGTAGATTTCTTAGCATGAAACGCCAATTTGCACTGTATTTTTATTTCATTTTGACCACTCTGTCTAAAGTCTTTTTTGGATGGTGTCAGGATATAAAGTTTGGAATGAAAGAAGGCAAAACAAACCTAAACCCAGACGACATTTAAGAAATTGCCAATCAAGAAACCTGAATGCTGCTGACTGAATACACCTGAAAATCCCATTCCCACTCAATTTGGAGGCAATTCATAGCTGTCCCCTCGGCAAAAGGGTTTCATGTCATTTTCCAATGCACAAAAATACACCTTGGTCCTGTTGCCTGCTAATTTCTAAGAATGAAACGGCAATTTGCAGTTTCTTTTATTTCATTATGGATATTCTGGCTAAAGTTTTTATTGTATGGGGTAAGAATACAAAATTAGAAAAGGAAGAAGGCAAAACAAACGCAAACCCAGAACACATTTAGCAAATTGCCAAACAAGAAACCTGAATGCTGCTGACTGAATACACCTGAAAATCCCATTCACACTCAATTTGGCGGCAATTTGTAGCTGTTCCCTTGGCAAAAGGTGTAGTGGAGTGAGAAGGCCATGCCAAGGTGGCCACTGGCAAGCGAGCGTCAGTTACTCAGGAATGGCTTTGAAACCCACCTGGCAATGGAGCCTGCCTGGCAACAGGCTGTGATTGGATGGATTGGAAACTGCCTGGGAACAGGCTATGATTGGATGGAGTGGAAACTGCCTGGGAACAGGCTGTGACTGGATGGATTGGAAACTGCCGGAGAGCAAGCTGTGATTGGATGTATTTGAAACTGCCTGGCAACAGGCTGTGATTGGATGGCTTTGGAAACTGCCTGGCAACAGGCTGTGATTGGATGTATTTGAAACTGCCTAGCAACAGGCTATGATTGGATGGCTTTGGAAACTGCCTGGCAACAGGCTATGATTGGATGGATTTGAAACTGCCTGGTAAAAGGCTGTGATTGGATGGCTATGGAAACTGCCTGATAATAGGCTGTGATTGGTTGGGGCATAGACCGCCCCTTGACCAGATTGGCTGGTCTTGGCTATATAAGAAGTTGTACCAACTGTAATAAAGGAGTCTGCGGGCTGCTCGCCTCGAGCCTGCTTTCACCCGACTCCCGGCGTCTGTGTGTTGACTCCGCGCCTCTTGCCCCCACCACGCTGCTCCTCTCAGAAACGAATCCACTGCAACATTGTTGAGAAACTAAACCCCAACAAAAAGGGTTATATTTCATTTTCCAAAACACAAAAACTCACCTTGTTCCTGTTGCATGTTAATTTCTAAAAATGAAACACCAATTTGCTGTTTTCTTTATTTCATTATGGATACTCTGGCAAACCTTTTTATTGTATGGTGTAAGAATACAAAATGAGAAAAGGAAGAAGGCAAAACAAATGCAAACCAAGAACACATTTAGCAAATTGCCAATCGGGAAACCTGAATGTTGCTGACTGAATACACCTGAAAATCCCATTCACACTCAATTTGGAGGCAATTCGTAGCTGTGCCCTCGGCAAAAGGGAAAGATTTCATTTTCCAAAACACAAAAACTCACATTGGTCCAGTTGCCTGTTAATTTTTAAGCATGGAACGCCCATTTGCTGTTTTTTTTTTTTTATTTCATTAAGGATACTCTGGCTAAACTTTTTATTGTATGGTGTAAGAATTCAAAATTAGAAAAGGAAGAAGGCAAAACAAATGCAAACCAAGAACATATTTAGCAAATTACCAATTGGGAAACCTGAATGTTGCTGACTGAATACACCTGAAAATCCCATTCACACTCATTTTGGAGGCAATTCATAGCTGTCCCCTCAGCAAAAGTGTTACATTTCATTTTCTAAATCACGAAAACTCACCTTAGTCGTGTTGCCTGTAGATTTCTTAGCATGAAACGCCAATTTGCACTGCATTTCTATTTCATTTTGAGAACTCTGTCTAAAGGCTTTTTTGGATGGTGTCAGGATATAAAATTTGGAAAGAAAAAAGGCAAAACAAACGCAAACCCAGATGACATTTAAGAAATTGCCAATCAAGAAACCTGAATGCTGCTGACTATATACACCTGAAAATCCCATTCACACTAAATTTGGAGGCAATTCGTAGCTGTGCCCTCGGCAAAAGGGAAAGATTTCATTTTCAAAAACATGAAAACTCACATTGGTCCAGTTGCCTGTTAATTTCTAAGAATGGAACGCCCATTTGCTGTTTTTTTTTTTTAATTTCATTATGGATACTCTGGCTAAACTTTTATTGTATGGTGTAAGAATACAAAATTAGAAAAGGAAGAAGGCAAAAGAAATGGAATGCCCAAACACATTTAAGAAATTGCCAATCAAGAATCCTGAATGCTGCTGACTGAAATCACCTGAAAATCCCATTCACACTCAATTTGGAGGCAACTCGTAGCTGTGCCCTCGGCAAAAGGGTTACATTTCATTTTCCAAAGCACAAAAACACACCTTGGTCCTGTTGCCTGCTAATTTCTAAGAATGAAACGGCAATTTGCAGTTTTTTTTATTTCATTATGGATACTATGGCTAAACTTTTTATTGTATGGGGTAAGAATACAAAATTAGAAAAGGAAGAAGGCAAAACAACCGCAAACCCAGAACACATTTAGCAAATTGCCAATCAAGAAACCTGAATGCTGCTGACTGAATACACCTGAAAATCCCATTCACACTCAATTTGGCGGCAATTCATAGCTGTTCCCTTGGCAAAAGGGTTACATTTCATTTTCCAAAACACAAAAACTCACCTTGGTCCTCTTGCATGTTAATTTCTAAAAATGAAACACGAATTTGCTGTTTTCTTTATTTAATTATGGATACTCCTGCTAAACATTTTCTTGTAAGGTGTAAGAATACAAAATTAGAAAAGGAAGAAGGCAAAACAACCACAAACCAAGAACACATTTAGCAAATTACCAATTGGGAAACCTAAATGTTGCTGACTGAATATACCTGAAAATCCCATTCACACTCAATTTGCAGGCAATTCGTAGCTGTCTCCTCGGCAAAAGTGTTACATTTCATTTTCTAAATCAGGAAAACTCACCTTAGTCGTGTTGCCTGTAGATTTCTTAGCATGAAACGCCAATTTGCACTGTATTTTTATTTCATTTTGACCACTCTGTCTAAAGTCTTTTTTGGATGGTGTCAGGATATAAAGTTTGGAATGAAAGAAGGCAAAACAAACCTAAACCCAGACGACATTTAAGAAATTGCCAATCAAGAAACCTGAATGCTGCTGACTGAATACACCTGAAAATCCCATTCCCACTCAATTTGGAGGCAATTCATAGCTGTCCCCTCGGCAAAAGGGTTTCATGTCATTTTCCAATGCACAAAAATACACCTTGGTCCTGTTGCCTGCTAATTTCTAAGAATGAAACGGCAATTTGCAGTTTCTTTTATTTCATTATGGATATTCTGGCTAAAGTTTTTATTGTATGGGGTAAGAATACAAAATTAGAAAAGGAAGAAGGCAAAACAAACGCAAACCCAGAACACATTTAGCAAATTGCCAAACAAGAAACCTGAATGCTGCTGACTGAATACACCTGAAAATCCCATTCACACTCAATTTGGCGGCAATTTGTAGCTGTTCCCTTGGCAAAAGGTGTAGTGGAGTGAGAAGGCCATGCCAAGGTGGCCACTGGCAAGCGAGCGTCAGTTACTCAGGAATGGCTTTGAAACCCACCTGGCAATGGAGCCTGCCTGGCAACAGGCTGTGATTGGATGGATTGGAAACTGCCTGGGAACAGGCTATGATTGGATGGAGTGGAAACTGCCTGGGAACAGGCTGTGACTGGATGGATTGGAAACTGCCGGAGAGCAAGCTGTGATTGGATGTATTTGAAACTGCCTGGCAACAGGCTGTGATTGGATGGCTTTGGAAACTGCCTGGCAACAGGCTGTGATTGGATGTATTTGAAACTGCCTAGCAACAGGCTATGATTGGATGGCTTTGGAAACTGCCTGGCAACAGGCTATGATTGGATGGATTTGAAACTGCCTGGTAAAAGGCTGTGATTGGATGGCTATGGAAACTGCCTGATAATAGGCTGTGATTGGTTGGGGCATAGACCGCCCCTTGACCAGATTGGCTGGTCTTGGCTATATAAGAAGTTGTACCAACTGTAATAAAGGAGTCTGCGGGCTGCTCGCCTCGAGCCTGCTTTCACCCGACTCCCGGCGTCTGTGTGTTGACTCCGCGCCTCTTGCCCCCACCACGCTGCTCCTCTCAGAAACGAATCCACTGCAACATTGTTGAGAAACTAAACCCCAACAAAAAGGGTTATATTTCATTTTCCAAAACACAAAAACTCACCTTGTTCCTGTTGCATGTTAATTTCTAAAAATGAAACACCAATTTGCTGTTTTCTTTATTTCATTATGGATACTCTGGCAAACCTTTTTATTGTATGGTGTAAGAATACAAAATGAGAAAAGGAAGAAGGCAAAACAAATGCAAACCAAGAACACATTTAGCAAATTGCCAATCGGGAAACCTGAATGTTGCTGACTGAATACACCTGAAAATCCCATTCACACTCAATTTGGAGGCAATTCGTAGCTGTGCCCTCGGCAAAAGGGAAAGATTTCATTTTCCAAAACACAAAAACTCACATTGGTCCAGTTGCCTGTTAATTTTTAAGCATGGAACGCCCATTTGCTGTTTTTTTTTTTTTATTTCATTAAGGATACTCTGGCTAAACTTTTATTGTATGGTGTAAGAATACAAAATTAGAAAAGCAAGAAGGCAAATCAAATGGAATGCCCAAACACATTTAAGAAATTGCCAATCAAGAAACCTGAATGCTGCTGACTGAATACACCTGAAAATCACATTTACACTCAATTTGGAGGCAATTCATAGCTGTCCCCTCGGCAAAAGTGTTACATTTCGTTTTCTAAAACACGAAAACTCACCTTAGTCGTGTTGCCTGTAGATTTCTTACCATGACACGCTAATTTGCACTGTATATGATTTCATTTTGACAACTCTCTCTAAAGGCTTTTTTGGATGGTGTCAGGATATAAAGTTTGGAATGAAAAAAGGCCAAACAAACCTAAACCCAGACGACATTAAAAAATTGAGAATCAAGAAACCTGAATGCTGCTGACTGAATACACCTGAAAATCCCATTCACACTCAATTTGGCGGCAATTCGTAGCTGTTCCCTTGGGAAAAGTGTTACATTTCATTTTCCAAAACACAAAAACTCACCTTGTTCCTGTTGCATGTTAATTTCTAAGAATGAAACACCAATTTGCTCTTTTCTTTATTTCATTATGGATACTCTGGCTAAACTTTTTATTGTATGGTGTAAGAATTCAAAATTAGAAAAGGAAGAAGGCAAAACAAATGCAAACCAAGAACATATTTAGCAAATTACCAATTGGGAAACCTGAATGTTGCTGACTGAATACACCTGAAAATCCCATTCACACTCATTTTGGAGGCAATTCGTAGCTGTCCCCTCAGCAAAAGTGTTACATTTCATTTTCTAAATCACGAAAACTCACCTTAGTCGTGTTGCCTGTAGATTTCTTAGCATGAAACGCCAATTTGCACTGCATTTCTATTTCATTTTGAGAACTCTGTCTAAAGGCTTTTTTGGATGGTGTCAGGATATAAAATTTGGAAAGAAAAAAGGCAAAACAAACGCAAACCCAGATGACATTTAAGAAATTGCCAATCAAGAAACCTGAATGCTGCTGACTATATACACCTGAAAATCCCATTCACACTAAATTTGGAGGCAATTCGTAGCTGTGCCCTCGGCAAAAGGGAAAGATTTCATTTTCAAAAACATGAAAACTCACATTGGTCCAGTTGCCTGTTAATTTCTAAGAATGGAACGCCCATTTGCTGTTTTTTTTTTTTAATTTCATTATGGATACTCTGGCTAAACTTTTATTGTATGGTGTAAGAATACAAAATTAGAAAAGGAAGAAGGCAAAAGAAATGGAATGCCCAAACACATTTAAGAAATTGCCAATCAAGAATCCTGAATGCTGCTGACTGAAATCACCTGAAAATCCCATTCACACTCAATTTGGAGGCAACTCGTAGCTGTGCCCTCGGCAAAAGGGTTACATTTCATTTTCCAAAGCACAAAAACACACCTTGGTCCTGTTGCCTGCTAATTTCTAAGAATGAAACGGCAATTTGCAGTTTTTTTTATTTCATTATGGATACTATGGCTAAACTTTTTATTGTATGGGGTAAGAATACAAAATTAGAAAAGGAAGAAGGCAAAACAACCGCAAACCCAGAACACATTTAGCAAATTGCCAATCAAGAAACCTGAATGCTGCTGACTGAATACACCTGAAAATCCCATTCACACTCAATTTGGCGGCAATTCATAGCTGTTCCCTTGGCAAAAGGGTTACATTTCATTTTCCAAAACACAAAAACTCACCTTGGTCCTCTTGCATGTTAATTTCTAAAAATGAAACACGAATTTGCTGTTTTCTTTATTTAATTATGGATACTCCTGCTAAACATTTTCTTGTAAGGTGTAAGAATACAAAATTAGAAAAGGAAGAAGGCAAAACAACCACAAACCAAGAACACATTTAGCAAATTACCAATTGGGAAACCTAAATGTTGCTGACTGAATATACCTGAAAATCCCATTCACACTCAATTTGCAGGCAATTCGTAGCTGTCTCCTCGGCAAAAGTGTTACATTTCATTTTCTAAATCAGGAAAACTCACCTTAGTCGTGTTGCCTGTAGATTTCTTAGCATGAAACGCCAATTTGCACTGTATTTTTATTTCATTTTGACCACTCTGTCTAAAGTCTTTTTTGGATGGTGTCAGGATATAAAGTTTGGAATGAAAGAAGGCAAAACAAACCTAAACCCAGACGACATTTAAGAAATTACCAATCAAGAAACCTGAATGCTGCTGACTGAATACACCTGAAAATCCCATTCCCACTCAATTTGGAGGCAATTCATAGCTGTCCCCTCGGCAAAAGGGTTTCATGTCATTTTCCAATGCACAAAAATACACCTTGGTCCTGTTGCCTGCTAATTTCTAAGAATGAAACGGCAATTTGCACTTTTATTTATTTCATTATGGATATTCTGGCTAAACTTTTTATTGTATGGGGTAAGAATACAAAATTAGAAAAGGAAGAAGGCAAAACAAACGCAAACCCAGAACACATTTAGCAAATTGCCAAACAAGAAACCTGAATGCTGCTGACTGAATACACCTGAAAATCCCATTCACACTCAATTTGGCAGCAATTCGTAGCTGTTCCCTTGGCAAAAGAGTTACATTTCATTTCCCAAAACACAAAAACTCACCTTGGTCCTGTTGCATGTTAATTTCCAAAAATGAAACACCAATTTGCTGTTTTCTTTATTTCATTATGGATACTCTGGCTAAACATTTTCTTGTAAGGTGTAAGAATACAAAATTAGAAAAGGAAGAAGGCAAAACAACCACAAACCAAGAACACATTTAGCAAATTACCAATTGGGAAACCTAAATGTTGCTGACTGAATACACCTGAAAATCCCATTCACACTCAATTTGCAGGCAATTCGTAGCTGTCTCCTCGGCAAAAGTGTTACATTTCATTTTCTAAATCAGGAAAACTCACCTTAGTCGTGTTGCCTGTAGATTTCTTAGCTTGAAACGCCAATTTGCACTGTATTTTTATTTCATTTTGACCACTCTGTCTAAAGTCTTTTTTGGATGGTGTCAGGATATAAAGTTTGGAATGAAAGAAGGCAAAACAAACACAAACCCAGACGACATTTAAGAAATTGCCAATCAAGAAAACTGAATGCTGCTGACTGAATACACCTGAAAATCGCATTCACACTCAATTTGGCGGCAATTCGTAGCAGTTCCCTTGGCAAAAGGGTTACATTTCATTTTCCAAAACACAAAAACACACCTTGGTCCTGTTGCATGTTAATTTCTAAGAATGAAACGGCAATTTGCAGTTTTTTTTTATTTCATTATGCATATTCTGGCTAAACTTTTATTGTATGGGGTAAGAATACAAAATTAGAAAAGGAAGAAGGCAAAACAACCACAAACCCAGAACACATTTAGCAAATTGCCAAACAAGAAACCTGAAAGCTGCTGACTGAATACACCTGAAAATCGCATTCACACTCAATTTGGCGGCAATTCGTAGCAGTTCCCTTGGCAAAAGGGTTACATTTCATTTTCCAAAACACAAAAACACACCTTGGTCCTGTTGCATGTTAATTTCTAAAAATGAAACACCAATTTGCTGTTTTTTTTATTTCATTATGGATACTCTGGCTAAACATTTTCTTGTAAGGTGTAAGAATACAAAATTAGAAAAGGAAGAAGGCAAAACAACCACAAACCAAGAACACATTTAGCAAATTACCAATTGGGAAACCTAAATGTTGCTGACTGAATACACCTGAAAATCCCATTCACACTCAATTTGCAGGCAATTCGTAGCTGTCTCCTCGGCAAAAGTGTTACATTTCATTTTCTAAATCAGGAAAACTCACCTTAGTCGTGTTGCCTGTAGATTTCTTAGCATGAAACGCCAATTTGCACTGTATTTTTATTTCATTTTGACCACTCTGTCTAAAGTCTTTTTTGGATGGTGTCAGGATATAAAGTTTGGAATGAAAGAAGGCAAAACAAACCTAAACCCAGACGACATTTAAGAAATTACCAATCAAGAAACCTGAATGCTGCTGACTGAATACACCTGAAAATCCCATTCACAGTCAATTTGGAGGCAATTCATAGCTGTCCCCTTGGCAAAAGGGTTACACGTCATTTTCCAATGCACAAAAATACACCTTGGTCCTGTTGCCTGCTAATTTCTAAGAATGAAACGGCAATTTGCAGTTTCTTTTATTTCATTATGGATATTCTGGCTAAACTTTTTATTGTATGGGGTAAGAATACAAAATTAGAAAAGGAAGAAGGCAAAACAAACGCAAACCCAGAACACATTTAGCAAATTGCCAAACAAGAAACCTGAATGCTGCTGACTGAATACACCTGAAAATCCCATTCACACTCAATTTGGCAGGAATTCGTAGCTGTTCCCTTGGCAAAAGAGTTACATTTCATTTCCCAAAACACAAAAACTCACCTTGGTCCTGTTGCATGTTAATTTCCAAAAATGAAACACCAATTTGCTGTTTTCTTTATTTCATTATGGATACTCTGGCTAAACATTTTCTTGTAAGGTGTAAGAATACAAAATTAGAAAAGGAAGAAGGCAAAACAACCACAAACCAAGAACACATTTAGCAAATTACCAATTGGGAAACCTAAATGTTGCTGACAGAATATACCTGAAAATCCCATTCACACTCAATTTGCAGGCAATTCGTAGCTGTCTCCTCGGCAAAAGTGTTACATTTCATTTTCTAAATCAGGAAAACTCACCTTAGTCGTGTTGCCTGTAGATTTCTTAGCATGAAACGCCAATTTGCACTGTATTTTTATTTCATTTTGACCACTCTGTCTAAAGTCTTTTTTGGATGGTGTCAGGATATAAAGTTTGGAATGAAAGAAGGCAAAACAAACACAAACCCAGACGACATTTAAGAAATTGCCAATCAAGAAACCTGAATGCTGCTGACTGAATACACCTGAAAATCCCATTCACACTCAATTTGGAGGCAACTCTTAGCTGTCCCCTAGGCAAAGGGGTTACATTTCATTTTCCAAGCACAAAAACAAACCTTGGTCGTCTTGCATGTTAATTTCTAAAAATGAAACACCAATATGCTGTTTTCTTTATTTCATTATGGGTACTCTGGTTAACCTTTTTATTGTATGGTGTAAGAATACAAAATTAGAAAAGGAAGAAGGCAAAGCAAATGCAAACCAAGAACACATTTAGCAAATTGCCAATCAGAAAACCTGAATGATGCTCACTGAATACACAGGAAAATCCCATTCACACTCATTTGGAGGCAATTCGTAGCTGTCCCTTCGGCAAAAGTGTTACATTTCATTTTCTAAAACAGAAAAACTCACCTTAGTCGTGTTGCCTGTAGATTTCTTAGCATGAAACGCCAATTTGCACTGTATTTTTATTTCATTTTGACCACTCTGTATAAAGACTTTTTTGGATGGTGTCAGGATAGAAAATTTTGAAAGAAAGAAGGCAAAACAAACACAAACCCAGACGACATTTAAGAAATTGCCAATCAAGAAACCTGAATGCTGCTGACTGAATACGCCTGAAAATCCCATTCACACTCAATTTGGAGGCAACTCGTAGCTGTCCCCTCGGCAAAAGGTTTACATTTCATTTTCCAAAGCACAAAAACACACCTTGGTCCTGTTGCCTGCTAATTTCTAAGAATGAATCGGCAATTTCCAGTTTTTTTTTTATTTCATTATGCATATTCTGGGTAAACTTTTATTGTATGGGGTAAGAATACAAAATTAGAAAAGGAAGAAGGCAAAACAACCGCAAACCAAGAACACATTTAGCAAATTGCCAAACAAGAAACCTGAAAGCTGCTGACTGAATACATCTGAAAATCGCATTCACACTCAATTTGGCGGCAATTCGTAGCAGTTCCCTTGGCAAAAGGGTTACATTTCATTTTCCAAAACACAAAAACACACCTTGGTCCTGTTGCATGTTAATTTCTAAAAATGAAACACCAATTTGCTGTTTTCTTTATTTCATTATGGATACTCTGGCTAAACATTTTCTTGTAAGGTGTAAGAATACAAAATTAGAAAAGGAAGAAGGCAAAACAACCACAAACCAAGAACACATTTAGCAAATTACCAATTGGGAAACCTAAATGTTGCTGACTGAATACACCTGAAAATCCCATTCACACTCAATTTGCAGGCAATTCGTAGCTGTCTCCTCGGCAAAAGTGTTACATTTCATTTTCTAAATCAGGAAAACTCACCTTAGTCGTGTTGCCTGTAGATTTCTTAGCATGAAACGCCAATTTGCACTGTATTTTTATTTCATTTTGACCACTCTGTCTAAAGTCTTTTTTGGATGGTGTCAGGATATAAAGTTTGGAATGAAAGAAGGCAAAACAAACCTAAACCCAGACGACATTTAAGAAATTACCAATCAAGAAACCTGAATGCTGCTGACTGAATACACCTGAAAATCCCATTCACAGTCAATTTGGAGGCAATTCATAGCTGTCCCCTCGGCAAAAGGGTTACATGTCATTTTCCAATGCACAAAAATACACCTTGGTCCTGTTGCCTGCTAATTTCTAAGAATGAAACGGCAATTTGCAGTTTCTTTTATTTCATTATGGATATTCTGGCTAAACTTTTTATTGTATGGGGTAAG
Source organism: Sylvilagus floridanus (assembly GCA_949820135.1). NCBI lineage: Eukaryota > Metazoa > Chordata > Mammalia > Lagomorpha > Leporidae > Sylvilagus > Sylvilagus floridanus. The sequence continues at coordinate 141,401,874 of OX463227.1, forward strand.
AATACAAAATTAGAAAAGGAAGAAGGCAAAACAAACGCAAACCCAGAACACATTTAGCAAATTGCCAAACAAGAAACCTGAATGCTGCTGACTGAATACACCTGAAAATCCCATTCACACTCAATTTGGCAGCAATTCGTAGCTGTTCCCTTGGCAAAAGAGTTACATTTCATTTCCCAAAACACAAAAACTCACCTTGGTCCTGTTGCATGTTAATTTCCAAAAATGAAACACCAATTTGCTGTTTTCTTTATTTCATTATGGATACTCTGGCTAAACATTTTCTTGTAAGGTGTAAGAATACAAAATTAGAAAAGGAAGAAGGCAAAACAACCACAAACCAAGAACATATTTAGCAAATTACCAATTGGGAAACCTGAATGTTGCTGACTGAATACACCTGAAAATCCCATTCACACTCAATTTGCAGGCAATTCGTAGCTGTCTCCTCGGCAAAAGTGTTACATTTCATTTTCTAAATCAGGAAAACTCACCTTAGTCGTGTTGCCTGTAGATTTCTTAGCATGAAACGCCAATTAGCACTGTATTTTTATTTCATTTTGACCACTCTGTCTAAAGTCTTTTTTGGATGGTGTCAGGATATAAAGTTTGGAATGAAAGAAGGCAAAACAAACCTAAACCCAGACGACATTTAAGAAATTGCCAATCAAGAAACCTGAATGCTGCTGACTGAATACACCTGAAAATCCCATTCACAGTCAATTTGGAGGCAATTCATAGCTGTCCCCTCGGCAAAAGGGTTACATGTCATTTTCCAATGCACAAAAATACACCTTGGTCCTGTTGCCTGCTAATTTCTAAGAATGAAACGGCAATTTGCAGTTTTTTTTTATTTCATTATGCATATTCTGGCTAAACTTTTATTGTATGGGGTAAGAATACAAAATTAGAAAAGGAAGAAGGCAAAACAACCACAAACCCAGAACACATTTAGCAAATTGCCAAACAAGAAACCTGAAAGCTGCTGACTGAATACACCTGAAAATCGCATTCACACTCAATTTGGCGGCAATTCGTAGCAGTTCCCTTGGCAAAAGGGTTACATTTCATTTTCCAAAACACAAAAACACACCTTGGTCCTGTTGCATGTTAATTTCTAAAAATGAAACACCAATTTGCAGTTTTCTTTATTTCATTATGGATACTCTGGCTAAACTTTTTATTGTATGGTGTAAGAATACAAAATTAGAAAAGGAAGAATGCAAAACAAATGCAAACCAAGAACATATTTAGCAAATTACCAATTGGGAAACCTGAATGTTGCTGACTGAATACACCTGAAAATCCCATTCACACTCAATTTGGAGGCAATTCGTAGCTGTCCCCTCAGCAAAAGTGTTACATTTCATTTTCTAAATCAGGAAAACTCACCTTAGTCGTGTTGCCTGTAGATTTCTTAGCATGAAACGCCAATTTGCACTGCATTTCTATTTAATTTTGACCACTCTGTCTAAAGGCTTTTTTGGATGGTGTCAGGAGATAAAATTTGGAAAGAAAAAAGGCAAAACAAACGCAAACCCAGATGACATTTAAGAAATTGCCAATCAAGAAACCTGAATGCTGCTGAATATATACACCTGAAAATCCCATTCACACTAAATTTGGAGGCAATTCGTAGCTGTGCCCTCGGCAAAAGGGAAAGATTTCATTTTCAAAAACACGAAAACTCACATTGGTCCAGTTGCCTGTTAATTTCTAAGAATGGAACGCCCATTTGCTGTTTTTTTTTTTTTAATTTCATTATGGATACTCTGGCTAAACTTTTATTGTATGGTGTAAGAATACAAAATTAGAAAAGGAAGAAGGCAAAAGAAATGGAATGCCCAAACACATTTAAGAAATTGCCAATCAAGAAACCTGAATGCTGCTGACTGAAATCACCTGAAAATCCCATTCACACTCAATTTGGAGGCAACTCGTAGCTGTGCCCTCGGCAAAAGGGTTACATTTCATTTTCCAAAGCACAAAAACACACCTTGGTCCTGTTGCCTGCTAATTTCTAAGAATGAAACGGCAATTTGCAGTTTTTTTTATTTCATTATGGATACTCTGGCTAAACTTTTTATTGTATGGGGTAAGAATACAAAATTAGAAAAGGAAGAAGGCAAAACAACCGCAAACCCAGAACACATTTAGCAAATTGCCAAACAAGAAACCTGAATGCTGCTGACTGAATACACCTGAAAATCCCATTCACACTCAATTTGGCGGCAATTCATAGCTGTTCCCTTGGCAAAAGGGTTATATTTCATTTTCCAAACACAAAAACTCACGTTGGTCCTCTTGCATGTTAATTTCCAAAAATGAAACACCAATTTGCTGTTTTCTTTATTTCATTATGGATACTCTGGCTAAACATTTTCTTGTAAGGTGTAAGAATACAAAATTAGAAAAGGAAGAAGGCAAAACAACCACAAACCAAGAACACATTTAGCAAATTACCAATTGGGAAACCTAAATGTTGCTGACTGAATACACCTGAAAATCCCATTCACACTCAATTTGCAGGCAATTCGTAGCTGTCTCCTCGGCAAAAGTGTTACATTTCATTTTCTAAATCAGGAAAACTCACCTTAGTCGTGTTGCCTGTAGATTTCTTAGCATGAAACGCCAATTTGCACTGTATTTTTATTTCATTTTGACCACTCTGTCTAAAGTCTTTTTTGGATGGTGTCAGGATATAAAGTTTGGAATGAAAAAAGGCAAAACAAACACAAACCCAGACGACATTTAAGAAATTGCCAATCAAGAAACCTGAATGCTGCTGACTGAATACACCTGAAAATCCCATTCACACTCAATTTGGAGGCAATTCATAGCTGTCCCCTCGGCAAAAGGGTTTCATGTCATTTTCCAATGCACAAAAATACACCTTGGTCCTGTTGCCTGCTAATTTCTAAGAATGAAACGGCAATTTGCAGTTTTTTTTTTATTTCATTATGCATATTCTGGCTAAACTTTTATTGTATGGGGGAAGAATACAAAATTAGAAAAGGAAGAAGGCAAAACAACCACAAACCCAGAACACATTTAGCAAATTGCCAAACAAGAAACCTGAAAGCTGCTGACTGAATACACCTGAAAATCGCATTCACACTCAATTTGGCGGCAATTCGTAGCAGTTCCCTTGGCAAAAGGGTTACATTTCATTTTCCAAAACACAAAAACACACCTTGGTCCTGTTGCATGTTAATTTCTAAAAATGAAACACCAATTTGCTGTTTTCTTTATTTCATTATGGATACTCTGGCTAAACATTTTCTTGTAAGGTGTAAGAATACAAAATTAGAAAAGGAAGAAGGCAAAACAACCACAAACCAAGAACACATTTAGCAAATTACCAATTGGGAAACCTAAATGTTGCTGACTGAATACACCTGAAAATCCCATTCACACTCAATTTGCAGGCAATTCGTAGCTGTCTCCTCGGCAAAAGTGTTACATTTCATTTTCTAAATCAGGAAAACTCACCTTAGTCGTGTTGCCTGTAGATTTCTTAGCATGAAACGCCAATTTGCACTGTATTTTTATTTCATTTTGACCACTCTGTCTAAAGTCTTTTTTGGATGGTGTCAGGATATAAAGTTTGGAATGAAAGAAGGCAAAACAAACCTAAACCCAGACGACATTTAAGAAATTACCAATCAAGAAACCTGAATGCTGCTGACTGAATACACCTGAAAATCCCATTCACAGTCAATTTGGAGGCAATTCATAGCTGTCCCCTTGGCAAAAGGGTTACATGTCATTTTCCAATGCACAAAAATACACCTTGGTCCTGTTGCCTGCTAATTTCTAAGAATGAAACGGCAATTTGCATTTTCTTTTATTTCATTATGGATATTCTGGCTAAAGTTTTTATTGTATGGGGTAAGAATACAAAATTAGAAAAGGAAGAAGGCAAAACAAACGCAAACCCAGAACACATTTAGCAAATTGCCAAACAAGAAACCTGAATGCTGCTGACTGAATACACCTGAAAATCCCATTCACACTCAATTTGGCGGCAATTTGTAGCTGTTCCCTTGGCAAAAGAGTTACATTTCATTTCCCAAAACACAAAAACTCACCTTGGTCCTGTTGCATGTTAATTTCCAAAAATGAAACACCAATTTGCTGTTTTCTTTATTTCATTATGGATACTCTGGCTAACCTTTTTATTGTATGGTGTAAGAATACAAAATTAGAAAAGGAAGAATGCAAAACAAATGCAAACCAAGAACATATTTAGCAAATTACCAATTGGGAAACCTGAATGTTGCTGACTGAATACACCTGAAAATCCCATTCACACTCAATTTGGAGGCAATTCGTAGCTGTGCCCTCGGCAAAAGGGAAAGATTTCATTTTCAAAAACACGAAAACTCACATTGGTCCAGTTGCCTGTTAATTTCTAAGAATGGAACGCCCATTTGCTGTTTTTTTTTTTTTAATTTCATTATGGATACTCTGGCTAAACTTTTATTGTATGGTGTAAGAATACAAAATTAGAAAAGGAAGAAGGCAAAAGAAATGGAATGCCCAAACACATTTAAGAAATTGCCAATCAAGAAACCTGAATGCTGCTGACTGAAATCACCTGAAAATCCCATTCACACTCAATTTGGAGGCAACTCGTAGCTGTGCCCTCGGCAAAAGGGTTACATTTCATTTTCCAAAGCACAAAAACACACCTTGGTCCTGTTGCCTGCTAATTTCTAAGAATGAAACGGCAATTTGCAGTTTTTTTTATTTCATTATAGATACTCTGGCTAAACTTTTTATTGTATGGGGTAAGAATACAAAATTAGAAAAGGAAGAAGGCAAAACAACCGCAAACCCAGAACACATTTAGCAAATTGCCAAACAAGAAACCTGAATGCTGCTGACTGAATACACCTGAAAATCCCATTCACACTCAATTTGGCGGCAATTCATAGCTGTTCCCTTGGCAAAAGGGTTACATTTCATTTTCCAAACACAAAAACTCACGTTGGTCCTCTTGCATGTTAATTTCTAAAAATGAAACACGAATTTGCTGTTTTCTTTATTTAATTATGGATACTCCTGCTAACCTTTTTATTGTATGGTGTAAGAATACAAAATGAGAAAAGGAAGAAGGCAAAACAAATGCAAACCAAGAACACATTTAGCAAATTACCAATTGGGAAACCTAAATGTTGCTGACTGAATACACCTGAAAATCCCATTCACACTCAATTTGCAGGCAATTCGTAGCTGTCCCTTCGGCAAAAGTGTTACATTTCATTTTCTAAATCACGAAAACTCACCTTAGTCGTGTTGCCTGTAGATTTCTTAGCATGAAACGCCAATTTGCACTGTATTTTTATTTCATTTTGACCACTCTGTCTAAAGTCTTTTTTGGATGGTGTCAGGATAGAAAATTTTGAAAGAAAGAAGGCAAAACAAACACAAACCCAGACGACATTTAAGAAATTGCCAATCAAGAAACCTGAATGCTGCTGACTGAATACGCCTGAAAATCCCATTCACACTCAATTTGGAGGCAACTCGTAGCTGTCCCCTCGGCAAAAGGGTTACATATCATTTTCCAAAGCAGAAAAACACACCTTGGTCCTGTTGCCTGCTAATTTCTAAGAATGAAACGGCAATTTCCAGTTTTTTTTTATTTCATTATGCATATTCTGGCTAAACTTTTATTGTATGGGGTAAGAATACAAAATTAGAAAAGGAAGAAGGCAAAACAACCACAAACCCAGAACACATTTAGCAAATTGCCAAACAAGAAACCTGAAAGCTGCTGACTGAATACACCTGAAAATCGTATTCACACTCAATTTGGCGGCAATTCGTAGCAGTTCCCTTGGCAAAAGGGTTACATTTCATTTTCCAAAACACAAAAACACACCTTGGTCCTGTTGCATGTTAATTTCTAAAAATGAAACACCTATTTGCTGTTTTCTTTATTTCATTATGGATACTCTGGCTAAACATTTTCTTGTAAGGTGTAAGAATACAAAATTAGAAAAGGAAGAAGGCAAAACAACCACAAACCAAGAACACATTTAGCAAATTACCAATTGGGAAACCTAAATGTTGCTGACTGAATACACCTGAAAATCCCATTCACACTCAATTTGCAGGCAATTCGTAGCTGTCTCCTCGGCAAAAGTGTTACATTTCATTTTCTAAATCAGGAAAACTCACCTTAGTCGTGTTGCCTGTAGATTTCTTAGCATGAAACGCCAATTTGCACTGTATTTTTATTTCATTTTGACCACTCTGTCTAAAGTCTTTTTTGGATGGTGTCAGGATATAAAGTTTGGAATGAAAGAAGGCAAAACAAACCTAAACCCAGACGACATTTAAGAAATTACCAATCAAGAAACCTGAATGCTGCTGACTGAATACACCTGAAAATCCCATTCACAGTCAATTTGGAGGCAATTCATAGCTGTCCCCTTGGCAAAAGGGTTACATGTCATTTTCCAATGCACAAAAATACACCTTGGTCCTGTTGCCTGCTAATTTCTAAGAATGAAACGGCAATTTGCAGTTTCTTTTATTTCATTATGGATATTCTGGCTAAAGTTTTTATTGTATGGGGTAAGAATACAAAATTAGAAAAGGAAGAAGGCAAAACAAACGCAAACCCAGAACACATTTAGCAAATTGCCAAACAAGAAACCTGAATGCTGCTGACTGAATACACCTGAAAATCCCATTCACACTCAATTTGGCGGCAATTTGTAGCTGTTCCCTTGGCAAAAGAGTTACATTTCATTTCCCAAAACACAAAAACTCACCTTGGTCCTGTTGCATGTTAATTTCCAAAAATGAAACACCAATTTGCTGTTTTCTTTATTTCATTATGGATACTCTGGCTAACCTTTTTATTGTATGGTGTAAGAATACAAAATTAGAAAAGGAAGAAGGCAAAACAAATGCAAACCAAGAACATATTTAGCAAATTACCAATTGGGAAACCTGAATGTTGCTGACTGAATACACCTGAAAATCCCATTCACACTCAATTTGGAGGCAATTCGTAGCTGTCCCCTCAGCAAAAGTGTTACATTTCATTTTCTAAATCAGGAAAACTCAACTTAGTCGTGTTGCCTGTAGATTTCTTAGCATGAAACGCCAATTTGCACTGCATTTCTATTTCATTTTGACCACTCTGTCTAAAGGCTTTTTTGGATGGTGTCAGGAGATAAAATTTGGAAAGAAAAAAGGCAAAACAAACGCAAACCCAGATGACATTTAAGAAATTGCCAATCAAGAAACCTGAATGCTGCTGACTATATACACCTGAAAATCCCATTCACACTAAATTTGGAGGCAATTCGTAGCTGTGCCCTCGGCAAAAGGGAAAGATTTCATTTTCAAAAACACGAAAACTCACATTGGTCCAGTTGCCTGTTAATTTCTAAGAATGGAACGCCCATTTGCTGTTTTTTTTTTTTAATTTCATTATGGATACTCTGGCTAAACTTTTATTGTATGGTGTAAGAATACAAAATTAGAAAAGGAAGAAGGCAAAAGAAATGGAATGCCCAAACACATTTAAGAAATTGCCAATCAAGAAACTTGAATGCTGCTGACTGAAATCACCTGAAAATCCCATTCACACTCAATTTGGAGGCAACTCGTAGCTGTGCCCTCGGCAAAAGGGTTACATTTCATTTTCCAAAGCACAAAAACACACCTTGGTCCTGTTGCCTGCTAATTTCTAAGAATGAAATGGCAATTTGCAGTTTTTTTTATTTCATTATAGATACTCTGGCTAAACTTTTTATTGTATGGGGTAAGAATACAAAATTAGAAAAGGAAGAAGGCAAAACAACCGCAAACCCAGAACACATTTAGCAAATTGCCAAACAAGAAACCTGAATGCTGCTGACTGAATACACCTGAAAATCCCATTCACACTCAATTTGGCGGCAATTCATAGCTGTTCCCTTGGCAAAAGGGTTACATTTCATTTTCCAAACACAAAAACTCACGTTGGTCCTCTTGCATGTTAATTTCTAAAAATGAAACACGAATTTGCTGTTTTCTTTATTTAATTATGGATACTCCTGCTAACCTTTTTATTGTATGGTGTAAGAATACAAAATGAGAAAAGGAAGAAGGCAAAACAAATGCAAACCAAGAACACATTTAGCAAATTACCAATTGGGAAACCTAAATGTTGCTGACTGAATACACCTGAAAATCCCATTCACACTCAATTTGCAGGCAATTCGTAGCTGTCCCTTCGGCAAAAGTGTTACATTTCATTTTCTAAATCACGAAAACTCACCTTAGTCGTGTTGCCTGTAGATTTCTTAGCATGAAACGCCAATTTGCACTGTATTTTTATTTCATTTTGACCACTCTGTCTAAAGTCTTTTTTGGATGGTGTCAGGATAGAAAATTTTGAAAGAAAGAAGGCAAAACAAACACAAACCCAGACGACATTTAAGAAATTGCCAATCAAGAAACCTGAATGCTGCTGACTGAATACGCCTGAAAATCCCATTCACACTCAATTTGGAGGCAACTCGTAGCTGTCCCCTCGGCAAAAGGGTTACATATCATTTTCCAAAGCAGAAAAACACACCTTGGTCCTGTTGCCTGCTAATTTCTAAGAATGAAACGGCAATTTCCAGTTTTTTTTTATTTCATTATGCATATTCTGGCTAAACTTTTATTGTATGGGGTAAGAATACAAAATTAGAAAACGAAGAAGGCAAAACAAACGCAAACCCAGAACACATTTAGCAAATTGCCAAACAAGAAACCTGAAAGCTGCTGACTGAATACACCTGAAAATCGCATTCACACTCAATTTGGCGGCAATTCGTAGCAGTTCCCTTGGCAAAAGGGTTACATTTCATTTTCCAAAACACAAACACTCACCTTGGTCCTGTTGCATGTTAATTTCTAAAAATGAAACACAAATTTGCTGTTTTCTTTATTTCATTATGGATATTCTGGCTAAACATTTTCTTGTAGGTGTAAGAATACAAAATTAGAAAAGGAAGAAGGCAAAACAACCACAAACCAAGAACACATTTAGCAAATTACCAATTGGGAAACCTAAATGTTGCTGACTGAATACACCTGAAAATCCCATTCACACTCAATTTGCAGGCAATTCGTAGCTGTCTCCTCGGCAAAAGTGTTACATTTCATTTTCTAAATCAGGAAAACTCACCTTAGTCGTGTTGCCTGTAGATTTCTTAGCATGAAACGCCAATTTGCACTGTATTTTTATTTCATTTTGACCACTCTGTCTAAAGTCTTTTTTGGATGGTGTCAGGATATAAAGTTTGGAATGAAAGAAGGCAAAACAAACCTAAACCCAGACGACATTTAAGAAATTACCAATCAAGAAACCTGAATGCTGCTGACTGAATACACCTGAAAATCCCATTCACACTCAATTTGGAGGCAATTCATAGCTGTCCCCTCGGCAAAAGGGTTACATGTCATTTTCCAATGCACAAAAATACACCTTGGTCCTGTTGCCTGCTAATTTCTAAGAATGAAACGGCAATTTGCAGTTTCTTTTATTTCATTATGGATATTCTGGCTAACCTTTTTATTGTATGGGGTAAGAATACAAAATTAGAAAAGGAAGAAGGCAAAACAAACGCAAACCCAGAACACATTTAGCAAATTGCCAAACAAGAAACCTGAATGCTGCTGACTGAATACACCTGAAAATCCCATTCACACTCAATTTGGCGGCAATTCATAGCTGTTCCCTTGGCAAAAGAGTTACATTTCATTTCCCAAAACACAAAAACTCACCTTGGTCCTGTTGCATGTTAATTTCTAAAAATGAAACACCAATTTGCTGTTTTCTTTATTTCATTATGGATACTCTGCCTAACCTTTTTATTGTATGGTGTAAGAATACAAAATTAGAAAATGAAGAATGCAAAACATATGCAAACCAAGAACATATTTAGCAAATTACCAATTGGGAAACCTGAATGTTGCTGACTGAATACACCTGAAAATCCCATTCACACTCAATTTGCAGGCAATTCGTAGCTGTCCCCTCAGCAAAAGTGTTACATTTCATTTTCAAAATCAGGAAAACTCACCTTAGTCGTGTTGCCTGTAGATTTCTTAGCATGAAACGCCAATTTGCACAGCATTTCTATTTCATTTTGACCACTCTGTCTAAAGGCTTTTTTGGATGGTGTCAGGAGATAAAATTTGGAAAGAAAAAAGGCAAAACAAACGCAAACCCAGATGACATTTAAGAAATTGCCAATCAAGAAACCTGAATGCTGCTGAATATATACACCTGAAAATCCCATTCACACTAAATTTGGAGGCAATTCGTAGCTGTGCCCTCGGCAAAAGGGAAAGATTTCATTTTCAAAAACACGAAAACTCACATTGGTCCAGTTGCCTGTTAATTTCTAAGAATGGAATGCCCATTTGCTGTTTTTTTTTTTTTTAATTTCATTATGGATACTCTGGCTAAACTTTTATTGTATGGTGTAAGAATACAAAATTAGAAAAGGAAGAAGGCAAAAGAAATGGAATGCCCAAACACATTTAAGAAATTGCCAATCAAGAAACCTGAATGCTGCTGACTGAATACACCTGAAAATCCCATTCACACTCAATTTTGAGGCAACTCGTAGCTGTGCCCTCGGCAAAAGGGTTACATTTCATTTTCCAAAGCACAAAAACACACCTTGGTCCTGTTGCCTGCTAATTTCTAAGAATGAAACGGCAATTTGCAGTTTTTTTTTATTTCATTATGGATACTCTGGCTAAACTTTTTATTGTATGGGGTAAGAATACAAAATTAGAAAAGGAAGAAGGCAAAACAACCGCAAACCCAGAACACATTTAGCAAATTGCCAAACAAGAAACCTGAATGCTGCTGACTGAATACACCTGAAAATCCCATTCACACTCAATTTGGCGGCAATTCATAGCTGTTCCCTTGGCAAAAGGGTTACATTTCATTTTCCAAAACACAAAAACTCACGTTGGTCCTCTTGCATGTTAATTTCTAAAAATGAAACACGAATTTGCTGTTTTCTTTATTTAATTATGGATACTCCTGCTAACCTTTTTATTGTATGGTGTAAGAATACAAAATGAGAAAAGGAAGAAGGCAAAACAAATGCCAACCAAGAACACATTTAGCAAATTACCAATTGGGAAACCTAAATGTTGCTGACTGAATACACCTGAAAATCCCATTCACACTCAATTTGCAGGCAATTCGTAGCTGTCTCCTCGGCAAAAGTGTTACATTTCATTTTCTAAATCAGGAAAACTCACCTTAGTCGTGTTGCCTGTAGATTTCTTAGCATGAAACGCCAAATTGCACTGTATTTTTATTTCATTTTGACCACTCTGTCTAAAGGCTTTTTTGGATGGTGTCAGGATAGAAAATTTTGAAAGAAAGAAGGCAAAACAAACACAAACCCAGACGACATTTAAGAAATTGCCAATCAAGAAACCTGAATGCTGCTGACTGAATACGCCTGAAAATCCCATTCACACTCAATTTGGAGGCAACTCGTAGCTGTCCCCTCGGCAAAAGGGTTACATTTCATTTTCCAAAGCACAAAAACACACCTTGGTCCTGTTGCCTGCTAATTTCTAAGAATGAAACGGTAATTTCCAGTTTTTTTTTTTATTTCATTATGCATATTCTGGCTAAACTTTTATTGTATGGGGTAAGAATACAAAATTAGAAAAGGAAGAAGGCAAAACAACCACAAACCCAGAACACATTTAGCAAATTGCCAAACAAGAAACCTGAAAGCTGCTGACTGAATACACCTGAAAATCGCATTCACACTCAATTTGGCGGCAATTCGTAGCAGTTCCCTTGGCAAAAGGGTTACATTTCATTTTCCAAAACACAAAAACACACCTTGGTCCTGTTGCATGTTAATTTCTAAAAATGAAACACCAATTTGCTGTTTTCTTTATTTCATTATGGATACTCTGGCTAAACATTTTCTTGTAAGGTGTAAGAATACAAAATTAGAAAAGGAAGAAAGCAAAACAACCACAAACCAAGAACACATTTAGCAAATTACCAATTGGGAAACCTAAATGTTGCTGACAGAAATCACCTGAAAATCCCATTCACACTCAATTTGGAGGCAACTCGTAGCTGTGCCCTCGGCAAAATGGTTACATTTCATTTTCCAAAGCACAAAAACACACCTTGGTCCTGTTGCCTGCTAATTTCTAAGAATGAAATGGCAATTTGCAGTTTTTTTTATTTCATTATGGATACTCTGGCTAAACTTTTTATTGTATGGGGTAAGAATACAAAATTAGAAAAGGAAGAAGGCAAAACAACCGCAAACCCAGAACACATTTAGCAAATTGCCAAACAAGAAACCTGAATGCTGCTGACTGAATACACCTGAAAATCCCATTCACACTCAATTTGGCGGCAATTCATAGCTGTTCCCTTGGCAAAAGGGTTACATTTCCTTTTCCAAACACAAAAACTCACGTTGGTCCTCTTGCATGTTAATTTCTAAAAATGAAACACGAATTTGCTGTTTTCTTTATTTAATTATGGATACTCCTGCTAACCTTTTTATTGTATGGTGTAAGAATACAAAATGAGAAAAGGAAGAAGGCAAAACAAATGCAAACCAAGAACACATTTAGCAAATTACCAATTGGGAAACCTAAATGTTGCTGACTGAATACACCTGAAAATCCCGTTCACACTCAATTTGCAGGCAATTCGTAGCTGTCTCCTCGGCAAAAGTGTTACATTTCATTTTCTAAATCAGGAAAACTCACCTTAGTCGTGTTGCCTGTAGATTTCTTAGCATGAAACGCCAATTTGCACTGTATTTTTATTTCATTTTGACCACTCTTTCTAAAGGCTTTTTTGGATGGTGTCAGGATAGAAAATTTTGAAAGAAAGAAGGCAAAACAAACACAAACCCAGACGACATTTAAGAAATTGCCAATCAAGAAACCTGAATGCTGCTGACTGAATACACCTGAAAATCCCATTCCCACTCAATTTGGAGGCAATTCATAGCTGTCCCCTAGGCAAAAGGGTTACATGTCATTTTCCAATGCACAAAAATACACCTTGGTCCTGTTGCCTGCTAATCTCTAAGAATGAAACGGCAATTTGCAGTTTTATTTATTTCATTATGGATATTCTGGCTAAACTTTTTATTGTATGGGGTAAGAATACAAAATTAGAAAAGGAAGAAGGCAAAACAAACGCAAACCCAGAACACATTTAGCAAATTGCCAAACAAGAAACCTGAATGCTGCTGACTGAATACACCTGAAAATCCCATTCACACTCAATTTGGCGGCAATTCATAGCTGTTCCCTTGGCAAAAGGGTTACATTTCATTTTCCAAACACAAAAACTCACGTTGGTCCTCTTGCATGTTAATTTCTAAAAATGAAACACGAATTTGCTGTTTTCTTTATTTAATTATGGATACTCCTGCTAACCTTTTTATTGTATGGTGTAAGAATACAAAATGAGAAAAGGAAGAAGGCAAAACAAATGCAAACCAAGAACACATTTAGCAAATTACCAATTGGGAAACCTAAATGTTGCTGACTGAATACACCTGAAAATCCCATTCACACTCAATTTGCAGGCAATTCGTAGCTGTCCCTTCGGCAAAAGTGTTACATTTCATTTTCTAAATCACGAAAACTCACCTTAGTCGTGTTGCCTGTAGATTTCTTAGCATGAAACGCCAATTTGCACTGTATTTTTATTTCATTTTGACCACTCTGTCTAAAGTCTTTTTTGGATGGTGTCAGGATAGAAAATTTTGAAAGAAAGAAGGCAAAACAAACACAAACCCAGACGACATTTAAGAAATTGCCAATCAAGAAACCTGAATGCTGCTGACTGAATACGCCTGAAAATCCCATTCACACTCAATTTGGAGGCAACTCGTAGCTGTCCCCTCGGCAAAAGGGTTACATATCATTTTCCAAAGCAGAAAAACACACCTTGGTCCTGTTGCCTGCTAATTTCTAAGAATGAAACGGCAATTTCCAGTTTTTTTTTATTTCATTATGCATATTCTGGCTAAACTTTTATTGTATGGGGTAAGAATACAAAATTAGAAAACGAAGAAGGCAAAACAACCACAAACCCAGAACACATTTAGCAAATTGCCAAACAAGAAACCTGAAAGCTGCTGACTGAATACACCTGAAAATCGCATTCACACTCAATTTGGCGGCAATTCGTAGCAGTTCCCTTGGCAAAAGGGTTACATTTCATTTTCCAAAACACAAACACCCACCTTGGTCCTGTTGCATGTTAATTTCTAAAAATGAAACACGAATTTGCTGTTTTCTTTATTTCATTATGGATACTCTGGCTAAACATTTTCTTGTAGGTGTAAGAATACAAAATTAGAAAAGGAAGAAGGCAAAACAACCACAAACCAAGAACACATTTTGCAAATTACCAATTGGGAAACCTAAATGTTGCTGACTGAATACACCTGAAAATCCCATTCACACTCAATTTGCAGGCAATTCGTAGCTGTCTCCTCGGCAAAAGTGTTACATTTCATTTTCTAAATCAGGAAAACTCACCTTAGTCGTGTTGCCTGTAGATTTCTTAGCATGAAACGCCAATTTGCACTGTATTTTTATTTCATTTTGACCACTCTGTCTAAAGTCTTTTTTGGATGGTGTCAGGATATAAAGTTTGGAATGAAAGAAGGCAAAACAAACCTAAACCCAGACGACATTTAAGAAATTACCAATCAAGAAACCTGAATGCTGCTGACTGAATACACCTGAAAATCCCATTCACACTCAATTTGGAGGCAATTCATAGCTGTCCCCTCGGCAAAAGGGTTACATGTCATTTTCCAATGCACAAAAATACACCTTGGTCCTGTTGCCTGCTAATTTCTAAGAATGAAACGGCAATTTGCAGTTTCTTTTATTTCATTATGGATATTCTGGCTAACCTTTTTATTGTATGGGGTAAGAATACAAAATTAGAAAAGGAAGAAGGCAAAACAACCGCAAACCCAGAACACATTTAGCAAATTGCCAAACAAGAAACCTGAATGCTGCTGACTGAATACACCTGAAAATCCCATTCACACTCAATTTGGCGGCAATTCATAGCTGTTCCCTTGGCAAAAGAGTTACATTTCATTTCCCAAAACACAAAAACTCACCTTGGTCCTGTTGCATGTTAATTTCTAAAAATGAAACACCAATTTGCTGTTTTCTTTATTTCATTATGGATACTCTGCCTAACCTTTTTATTGTATGGTGTAAGAATACAAAATTAGAAAATGAAGAATGCAAAACAAATGCAAACCAAGAACATATTTAGCAAATTACCAATTGGGAAACCTGAATGTTGCTGACTGAATACACCTGAAAATCCCATTCACACTCAATTTGCAGGCAATTCGTAGCTGTCCCCTCAGCAAAAGTGTTACATTTCATTTTCAAAATCAGGAAAACTCACCTTAGTCGTGTTGCCTGTAGATTTCTTAGCATGAAACGCCAATTTGCACAGCATTTCTATTTCATTTTGACCACTCTGTCTAAAGGCTTTTTTGGATGGTGTCAGGAGATAAAATTTGGAAAGAAAAAAGGCAAAACAAACGCAAACCCAGATGACATTTAAGAAATTGCCAATCAAGAAACCTGAATGCTGCTGAATATATACACCTGAAAATCCCATTCACACTAAATTTGGAGGCAATTCGTAGCTGTGCCCTCGGCAAAAGGGAAAGATTTCATTTTCAAAAACACGAAAACTCACATTGGTCCAGTTGCCTGTTAATTTCTAAGAATGGAATGCCCATTTGCTGTTTTTTTTTTTTTAATTTCATTATGGATACTCTGGCTAAACTTTTATTGTATGGTGTAAGAATACAAAATTAGAAAAGGAAGAAGGCAAAAGAAATGGAATGCCCAAACACATTTAAGAAATTGCCAATCAAGAAACCTGAATGCTACTGACTGAATACACCTGAAAATCCCATTCACACTCAATTTTGAGGCAACTCGTAGCTGTGCCCTCGGCAAAAGGGTTACATTTCATTTTCCAAAGCACAAAAACACACCTTGGTCCTGTTGCCTGCTAATTTCTAAGAATGAAACGGCAATTTGCAGTTTTTTTTTATTTCATTATGGATACTCTGGCTAAACTTTTTATTGTATGGGGTAAGAATACAAAATTAGAAAAGGAAGAAGGCAAAACAACCGCAAACCCAGAACACATTTAGCAAATTGCCAAACAAGAAACCTGAATGCTGCTGACTGAATACACCTGAAAATCCCATTCACACTCAATTTGGCGGCAATTCATAGCTGTTCCCTTGGCAAAAGGGTTACATTTCATTTTCCAAAACACAAAAACTCACGTTGGTCCTCTTGCATGTTAATTTCTAAAAATGAAACACGAATTTGCTGTTTTCTTTATTTAATTATGGATACTCCTGCTAACCTTTTTATTGTATGGTGTAAGAATACAAAATGAGAAAAGGAAGAAGGCAAAACAAATGCAAACCAAGAACACATTTAGCAAATTACCAATTGGGAAACCTAAATGTTGCTGACTGAATACACCTGAAAATCCCATTCACACTCAATTTGCAGGCAATTCGTAGCTGTCTCCTCGGCAAAAGTGTTACATTTCATTTTCTAAATCAGGAAAACTCACCTTAGTCGTGTTGCCTGTAGATTTCTTAGCATGAAACGCCAAATTGCACTGTATTTTTATTTCATTTTGACCACTCTGTCTAAAGGCTTTTTTGGATGGTGTCAGGATAGAAAATTTTGAAAGAAAGAAGGCAAAACAAACACAAACCCAGACGACATTTAAGAAATTGCCAATCAAGAAACCTGAATGCTGCTGACTGAATACGCCTGAAAATCCCATTCACACTCAATTTGGAGGCAACTCGTAGCTGTCCCCTCAGCAAAAGGGTTACATTTCATTTTCCAAAGCACAAAAACACACCTTGGTCCTGTTGCCTGCTAATTTCTAAGAATGAAACGGTAATTTCCAGTTTTTTTTTTATTTCATTATGCATATTCTGGCTAAACTTTTATTGTATGGGGTAAGAATACAAAATTAGAAAAGGAAGAAGGCAAAACAACCACAAACCCAGAACACATTTAGCAAATTGCCAAACAAGAAACCTGAAAGCTGCTGACTGAATACACCTGAAAATCGCATTCACACTCAATTTGGCGGCAATTCGTAGCAGTTCCCTTGGCAAAAGGGTTACATTTCATTTTCCAAAACACAAAAACACACCTTGGTCCTGTTGCATGTTAATTTCTAAAAATGAAACACCAATTTGCTGTTTTCTTTATTTCATTATGGATACTCTGGCTAAACATTTTCTTGTAAGGTGTAAGAATACAAAATTAGAAAAGGAAGAAAGCAAAACAACCACAAACCAAGAACACATTTAGCAAATTACCAATTGGGAAACCTAAATGTTGCTGACAGAAATCACCTGAAAATCCCATTCACACTCAATTTGGAGGCAACTCGTAGCTGTGCCCTCGGCAAAATGGTTACATTTCATTTTCCAAAGCACAAAAACACACCTTGGTCCTGTTGCCTGCTAATTTCTAAGAATGAAATGGCAATTTGCAGTTTTTTTTATTTCATTATGGATACTCTGGCTAAACTTTTTATTGTATGGGGTAAGAATACAAAATTAGAAAAGGAAGAAGGCAAAACAACCGCAAACCCAGAACACATTTAGCAAATTGCCAAACAAGAAACCTGAATGCTGCTGACTGAATACACCTGAAAATCCCATTCACACTCAATTTGGCGGCAATTCATAGCTGTTCCCTTGGCAAAAGGGTTACATTTCCTTTTCCAAACACAAAAACTCACGTTGGTCCTCTTGCATGTTAATTTCTAAAAATGAAACACGAATTTGCTGTTTTCTTTATTTAATTATGGATACTCCTGCTAACCTTTTTATTGTATGGTGTAAGAATACAAAATGAGAAAAGGAAGAAGGCAAAACAAATGCAAACCAAGAACACATTTAGCAAATTACCAATTGGGAAACCTAAATGTTGCTGACTGAATACACCTGAAAATCCCGTTCACACTCAATTTGCAGGCAATTCGTAGCTGTCTCCTCGGCAAAAGTGTTACATTTCATTTTCTAAATCAGGAAAACTCACCTTAGTCGTGTTGCCTGTAGATTTCTTAGCATGAAACGCCAATTTGCACTGTATTTTTATTTCATTTTGACCACTCTTTCTAAAGGCTTTTTTGGATGGTGTCAGGATAGAAAATTTTGAAAGAAAGAAGGCAAAACAAACACAAACCCAGACGACATTTAAGAAATTGCCAATCAAGAAACCTGAATGCTGCTGACTGAATACACCTGAAAATCCCATTCACACTCAATTTGGAGGCAATTCATAGCTGTCCCCTAGGCAAAAGGGTTACATGTCATTTTCCAATGCACAAAAATACACCTTGGTCCTGTTGCCTGCTAATCTCTAAGAATGAAACGGCAAATTGCAGTTTTATTTATTTCATTATGGATATTCTGGCTAAACTTTTTATTGTATGGGGTAAGAATACAAAATTAGAAAAGGAAGAAGGCAAAACAAACGCAAACCCAGAACACATTTAGCAAATTGCCAAACAAGAAACCTGAATGCTGCTGACTGAATACACCTGAAAATCCCATTCACACTCAATTTGGCAGCAATTCGTAGCTGTTCCCTTGGCAAAATGGTTACATTTCATTTTCCACAACACAAAAACTCACCTTGGTCCTGTTGCATGTTAATTTCTAAAATGAAGCACCAATTTGCTGTTTTCTTTATTTCATTATGGATACTCTGGCTAAACATTTTCTTGTAAGGTGTAAGAATACAAAATGAGAGTAGGAAGAAGGCAAAACAAATGCAAACCAAGAACACATTTAGCAAAATACCAATCGGGAAACCTGAATGCTGCTGACTGAATACACCTGAAAATCCCATTCATACTCAATTTGGAGGCAATTCAGAGCTGTCCCCTAGGAATAAGGGTTACATATCATTTTCCAAAGCACAAAAACACACCTTTTTCCTGTTGCCTGCTAATTTCTAAGTATGAAACGGCAATTTGCAGTTTTTTTATTTCATTATGGATATTCTGGCTAACCTTTTTATTGTATGGGGTCAGAATACAAAATTAGAAAAGGAAGAAGGCAAAACAACCGCAAACCCAGAACACATTTAGCAAATTGCCAATCAGGAAACCTGAGTGCTGCTGACTGAATACACCTGAAAATCCCACTCACACTCAATTTGGAGGCAACTCGTAGCTGTCCCCTCGGCAAAAGTGAAACATTTCATTTTCAAAAACACGAGAAATTCCCTTAGTCGTGTTTTCTGTAGATTTCTTAGCATGAAACGCCAATTTGCAATGGATTTTTATTTCATTTTGACCACTCTGTCTAAAGGCTTTAGTGGATGGTGTCAGGATATAAAATTTGGAAAAAAAAAGGCAAAACAAACGCAAACCCAGACGACATGTAAGAAATTGCCAATCAAGAAACCTGAATGCTGCTGACTGAATACACCTGAAAATCCCATTCACACTCAATTTGGAGGCAACTCGTAGCTGTCCCCTCGGCAAAAGGGTTACATTTCATTTTCCAAAGCACAAAAACACACCTTGGTCCTGTTGCCTGCTAATTTCTAAGAATGAAACGGCAATTTGCAGGGTTTATTTAATTTCATTATGTATACTCTGGCTAACCTTTTTATTGTATGGAGTAAGAATACAAAATGAGAAAAGGAAGAAGGCAAAACAAATGCAAACCAAGAACACATTTAGCAAATTGTCAATCAGGAAACCTGAATGTTGCTGACTGAATACACCTGAAAATCCCATTCACACTCAATTTGGAGGCAATTCGTAGCTGTGCCCTCGGCAAAAGGGAAAGATTTCATTTTCCAAAACATTAAATCTCACCTTGGTCCAGTTGCCTGTTAATTTCTAAGCATGGAAGGCCCATTTGTTTTTTTTTTTCTTTCCATTAAGGATACTCTAGCTAAACTTTTATTGTATGGTGTAAGAATACAAAATTAGAAAAGGAAGAAGGCAAAACAAATGGAATGCACAAACACATTTAAGAAATTGCCAAACAAGAAACCTGAATGCTGCTGACTGAATACACCTGAAAATCCCATTCACACTCAATTTGGAGGCAACTCGTAGCTGTCCCCTTGGCAAAAGTGAAACATTTCATTTTCCAAAACACGAAAACTACCCTTAGTCGTGTTGCCTGTAGATTTCTTAGCATGAAACGCCAATTTGCAATGTATTTTTATTTCATTTTGACCACTCTGTCTAAAGGCTTTAGTGGATGGTCAGATTAAAAAATTTGGAAAGAAAGAAAGAAAAACAAACACAAACCCAGAACACATTTACGAAATTGCCAATCAAGAAACCGGAATGCTGCTGACTGAACATACCTGTAAATCAATTCACACTCAGTTTGGAGGCAATTCGTAGCAGTGCCCTCGGCAAAAGGGAAACATTTCATTTTCCAAAAAACAAAAACTCACCTTAGTCGTGCTGCCTGTAGATTTCTAAGGTTGAAATGCCAATTTGCTCTTTATTTTTCATTTCACCACTCTATCGAAACGCTTTTGTGGATGGTGTCAGGATAGAAAATTTGGATAGAAAGAAGGCAAAACAAACACAAACCCAGAACACATTTATCAAATTGCCAATCAAGAAACCTGAATGCTGCTGACTGAACACACCTGAAAATCCCATTCACACTCAATTTGCAGGCAATTCATAGCTGTTTTCTTGGCAAAAGTGTTAAATTTCATTTTCTAAAACACGAAAACTCACCTTAGTCGTGTTGCCTGTAGATTTCTTAGCATGAAACGCCAATTTGCACTGTATTTTTATTTCATTTTGACCACTCTGTCTAAAGGCGTTTTTGGATGGTGTCAGGATAGAAAATTTCGAAAGAAAGAAGGCAAAACAAATGGAATGCTCAAACACATTTAAGAAATTGCAAACCAACAAACCTCAATGCTGCAGACTGAATACACCTGAAAATCCCATTCACACTCAATTTGGAGGCAACTCGTAGCTGTCCCCTCGGCAAAAGGGTTACATTTCATTTTCCGAAGCAGAAAAACACACTTTGGTCCTGTTGCCTGCTAATTTCTAAGAATGAAACAGCAATTTGCAGTTTTTTTTTTATTTCATTATGGATATTCTGGCTAAAGTTTTTATCGTATGGGGTAAGAATACAAAATTAGAAAAGGAAGAAAGCAAAACAAAGGCAAACCCAGAACATATTTAGCAAATTGCCAAACAAGAAACCTGAATGCTGCTGACTGAATACACCTGAAAATCGCATTCACACTCAATTTGGCAGCAATTCGTAGCTGTTCCCTTGGCAAAAGGGTTACATTTATTTTTCCAAAACACAGAAACTCACCTTGGTCCTGTTGCATGTTAATGTTTAAATGAAACACCAATTTGCTGTTTTCTTTATTTCATTATGGATACTCTGGCTAAACATTTTCTTGTATGGTGTAAGAATACAAAATGAGTGTAGGAAGAAGGCAAAACAAATGCAAACCAAGAACACATTTAGAAAAATACCAATCGGGAAACCTGAATGCTGCTGACTGAATACACCTGAAAATCCCATTCACACTCAATTTGGTGGCAATTTGTGTCTGTGCCCTTGGCAAAAGAGAAAGATTTCATTTTCCAAAACACAAAAACTCACCTTGGTCCAGTTGCCTGTTAATTTCTAAGCATGGAACGCACATTTGCATTTTTTTTATTTCATTAAGGATATTCTGGCTAAACTTTTATTGTATGGTGTAAGAATACAAAATTAGAAAAGGAAGAAGGCAAAACAAATGGAATGCACAAACACATTTAAGAAATTGCCAATCAAGAAACCTGAATGTTGCTGACTGTATACACCTGAAAATCCCATTCACACTCAATTTTGAGGCAACTCATAGCTGTCCCCTCGGCAAAAGGGTTACATTTCATTTTCCAAAGCACAAAAACACACCTTGTTCCTGTTGCATGTTCATTTCTAAAAATGAAACACCAATTTGCAGTTTTTTTTTTATTTCATTATAGATATTCTGGCGAAACTTTTTATTGTATGGGGTAAGAATACAAAATTAGAAAAGGAAGAAGGCAAAACAACCGCAAACCCAGAACATATTTAGCAAATTGCCAAACAGGAAACGTGAATGTTGCTGACTGAATGCACCTAACAATCCCATTCACACTCAATTTGGAGGCAATTCGTAGCTGTGCCCTCGGCAAAAGGGAAAGATTTCATTTTCCAAAACAGTAAATCTCACCTTGGTCCAGTTGCCGGTTAATTTCTAAGCATGGAACGCCTATTTGCTGTTTTTTTTTTTTTTATTTCATTAAGGATACTCTGGCTAAACTTTTATTGTATGGGGTAAGAATACAAAATTAGAAAAGGAAGAAGGCAAAACAGTTGGAATGCCCAAACACATTTAAGAAATTGCCAATCAAGAAACCTGAATGCTGCTGACTGAATACACCTGAAAATCCCATTCATACTCAATTTGGAGGCAACTCGTAGCTGTCCCCTCGGCAAAAGGGTTACATTTCATATTCCAAAGCACAAAATCACACCATGGTCCTGTTGCCTGCTAATTTTAAGAATGAAAGGGCAATTTGCAGGTTTTTTTTATTTCATTAGGGACACTCTGGCTAAACTTTTATTGTATGGTGTAAGAATACAAAATTAGAAAATTAAGAAGGCAAAACAACCGCAAACCCAGAATACATTTAGCAAATTGTCAAACAAGAAACCCGAATGCTGCTGACTGAATACACCTGAAAATCGCATTCACACTCAATTGGCAGCATTTCGTAGCTGATCCCTTGGCAAAACGGTTACATTTCAGTTTCCAAAACACAAAAACTCACCTTGGTCCTGTTGCATGTTAATTTGTAAAAATGAAACACCAATTTGCTGTTTTCTTTATTTCATTATGGTTACTTTGGCTAAACTTTTTATTGTATGGTGTAAGAATACAAAATTAGAAAAGGAAGAAGGCAAAACAAATGCAAACCAAGAACATATTAGCAAATTGCCAATCAGGAAACCTGAATGCTGCTGACTGAATACACCTGAAAATCCCATTCACACTAAATTTGGAGGCAATTCGTAGCTGTCCCCTCGGCAAAAGGGTTACATATCATTTTCCAAAGCACAAAAACAAACTTTGGTCCTGTTGCCTGCTAATTTCTTTTTTTTTTTTTTGAAACGGCAATTTGAAGTTTTTTTTATTTCATTATGGATATTCTGGCTAAATTTTTTATTGTATGGTGTAAGAATACAAAATGAGAAAAGGACGAATGCAAAACAAATGCAAACCAAGAACACATTTAGCAAATTACCAATCAGGAAACCTGAATGTTGCTGACTGAATACACCTGAAAATCCCATTCACACTCAATTTGGAGGCAATTCGTAGCTGTGCCCTCTGCAAAGGGAAAGATTTCATTTTCCAAAACACTAAAACTCACCCGGTTCAGTTGCCTGTTAATTTCTAAGCATGGCACTCCCATTTGCTGGTTTTCTTTTTTTTATTTCATTAAGGACACTCTGGCTAAACTTTTATTGTATGGTGTAAGAATACAAAATTAGAAAAGGAAGAAGGCAAAACAATTGGAATGCCCAAACACATTTAAGAAATTGCCAATCAAGAAACCTGAATGCTGTTGACTGAATACACCTGAAAATCCCATTCACACTCAATTTGGAGGCAACTCGTAGCTGTCCCCTCGGCAAAAGAGTTACATTTCATTTTCCAAAACACAAAAACTCACCTTGGTCCTGTTGCATGTTAATTTCTAAAAACAAAACACCAATTTGCTGTTTTCTTTATTTCATTATGGTTACTCTGGCTAAACATTTTATTGTATGGTGTAAGAATACAAAATTAGAAAAGGAAGAAGGCAAAACAAATGCAAACCAGGAACACATTAGCAAATTGCCAATCAGGAAACCTGAATGTTGCTGACTGAATACACCTGATAATCCCATTCACACTCAATTTGGAGGCAATTCGTAGCTGTGCCCTCACCAAAGGGAAAGATTTCATTTTCCAAAACACAAAAACTCACCTTGGTTCTGTTGCATATTAATTTCCAAAAATGAAACACCAATTTGCTGTTATCTTTATTTCATTATGGATACTCTGGCTAAACTTTTTATTGTTTGGTGTAAGAATACAAAATGAGAAAAGGAAGAAGGCAAAACAAATGCAAACCAAGAACACATTTAGCAAATTACCAATCAGGAAACCTGAATGTTGCTGACTGAATACACCTGAAAATCCCATTCACACTCAATTTGCAGGCAATTCTTAGCAGTCCCCTCGGCAAAAGTGTTACATTTCATTTGCTAAATCACGAAAACTCACCTTAATCGTGTTGCCTGTAGATTTCTTAGCATGAAACGCCAATTTGCACTGCATTTCTATTTCATTTTGATAACACTGTCTAAAGGCTTTTTTGGATGGTGTCAGAATAGAAAATTTGGAAAGAAAGAAGGCAAACAAACGCAAACCCAGACAACATTTAAGAAATTGCCAATTAAGAGACCTGAATGCTGCTGACTGAATACACCTGAAAATCCCATTCACACTCAATTTGGAGGCAACTCGTAGCTGTCCCCTCGGCAAAAGGGTTACATTTCATTTTCCAAAGCACAAAAACACAACTTGGTCCTGTTGCCTGCTAATTTCTAAGAATGAAACGGCAATTTTTGTAGTTTTTTTTTATTTCATTATGGATATTCTGGCTAAACTTTTATTGTATGGGGTAAGAATACAAAATTAGAAAAGGAAGAAGGCAAAAGAAATGCAGACCCAGAACACATTTAGCAAATTGCCAAACAAGAAACCTGAATGCTGCTGACTGAACGCACCTGCAAATTGCATCACACTCAATTTGGCGGCAATTCGTAGCTGTGCCCTCGGTAAAAGGGAAAGATTCCATTTTCCAAAACAGAAAAACTCACCTTGGTCCTGTTGCATGTTAATTTCTAAAAATGAAACACCAATTTGTTGTTTTCTTTATTTCATTAAGGATATTCTGGCTAAACTTTTATTGTATGGTGTAAGAATACAAAATTAGAAAAGGAAGAAGGCAAAACAACCGCAAACCCAGAACACATTTAGCAAATTGCCAATCAGGAAACCTGAATGTTGCTGACTGAATACACCTGAAAATCCCATTCACACTCAATTTGGAGGCAATTCGTAGCTGTGCCCTCGGCAAAAGGGAAAGATTTCATTTTCCAAAACACTAAAACTCACCTTGGTCCAGTTGCCTGTTAAATTCTAAGCATGGAATGCCCATTTGGTGTTTTTTTTTTTTTTATTACATTAAGGACACTCTGGCTAAACTTTTTACTGTATGGTGTAAGAATACAAAATTAGAAAAGTAAGAAGGCAAAACAACCGCAAAGCCAGAATACATTTAGCAAATTGCCAAACAAGAAACCCGAATGCTGCTGACTGAATACACCTGAAAATCCCATTCACACTCAATTGGCAGCAATTCGCAGCTGTTCCCTTGGAAAAAGGGTTACATTTCATTTTCCAAAACACAAAAACTCACCTTGGTCCTGTTGCATGTTAATTTCTAAAAATGAAACACCAATTTGCCGTTTTCTTTATTTCATTATGGTTACTCTGGCTAAACTTTTTATTGTATGGGGTAAGAATACAAAATTAGAAAAGGAAGAAGGCAAAACAAATGCAAACCAGGAACACATTAGCAAATTGCCAATCAGGAAACCTGAATGTTGCTGACTGAATACACCTGATAATCCCATTCACACTCAATTTGGAGGCAATTCGTAGCTGTGCCCTCAGCAAAAGGGAAAGATTTCATTTTCCAAAACACAAAAACTCACCTTGGTCCTGTTGCATGTTAATTTCCAAAAATGAAACACCAATTTGCTGTTTTCTTTATTTCATTATGGATACTCTGGCTAACCTTTTTATTGTTTGGTGTAAGAATACAAAATGAGAAAAGGAAGATGGCAAAACAAATGCAAACCAAGAACACATTTAGCAAATTGTCAATCAGGAAACCTGAATGCTGCTGACTGAATACACCTGAAAATCCCATTCACACTCAATTTGGAGGCAATTCGTAGCTGTGCCCTCGGCAAAAGGGAAAGATTTCATTTTTCAAAACAGTAATTCTCACCTTGGTCCAGTTGCCTGTTAATTTCTAAGCATGGAACGCCCATTTGCTGTTTTTTTTTTTTTTTTATTTCATTAAGGATACTCTGGCTAAACTTTTATTGTATGGTGTAAGAATACAAAATTAGAAAAGGAAGAAGGCAAAACAATTGGAATGCCCAAACACATTTAAGAAATTGCCAATCAAGAAACCTGAATGCTGCTGACTGAATACACCTGAAAATCCCATTCACACTCAATTTGGAGGCAACTCGTAGCTGTCCCCTCGGCAAAAGGGTTACATTTCATTTTCCGAAGCAGAAAAACACACTTTGGTCCTGTTGCCTGCTAATTTCTAAGAATGAAACAGCAATTTGCAGTTTTTTTTTTATTTCATTATGGATATTCTGGCTAAAGTTTTTATCGTATGGGGTAAGAATACAAAATTAGAAAAGGAAGAAAGCAAAACAAAGGCAAACCCAGAACATATTTAGCAAATTGCCAAACAAGAAACCTGAATGCTGCTGACTGAATACACCTGAAAATCGCATTCACACTCAATTTGGCAGCAATTCGTAGCTGTTCCCTTGGCAAAAGGGTTACATTTATTTTTCCAAAACACAGAAACTCACCTTGGTCCTGTTGCATGTTAATGTTTAAATGAAACACCAATTTGCTGTTTTCTTTATTTCATTATGGATACTCTGGCTAAACATTTTCTTGTATGGTGTAAGAATACAAAATGAGTGTAGGAAGAAGGCAAAACAAATGCAAACCAAGAACACATTTAGAAAAATACCAATCGGGAAACCTGAATGCTGCTGACTGAATACACCTGAAAATCCCATTCACACTCAATTTGGTGGCAATTTGTGTCTGTGCCCTTGGCAAAAGAGAAAGATTTCATTTTCCAAAACACAAAAACTCACCTTGGTCCAGTTGCCTGTTAATTTCTAAGCATGGAACGCACATTTGCATTTTTTTTATTTCATTAAGGATATTCTGGCTAAACTTTTATTGTATGGTGTAAGAATACAAAATTAGAAAAGGAAGAAGGCAAAACAAATGGAATGCACAAACACATTTAAGAAATTGCCAATCAAGAAACCTGAATGTTGCTGACTGTATACACCTGAAAATCCCATTCACACTCAATTTTGAGGCAACTCATAGCTGTCCCCTCGGCAAAAGGGTTACATTTCATTTTCCAAAGCACAAAAACACACCTTGTTCCTGTTGCATGTTCATTTCTAAAAATGAAACACCAATTTGCAGTTTTTTTTTTATTTCATTATAGATATTCTGGCGAAACTTTTTATTGTATGGGGTAAGAATACAAAATTAGAAAAGGAAGAAGGCAAAACAACCGCAAACCCAGAACATATTTAGCAAATTGCCAAACAGGAAACGTGAATGTTGCTGACTGAATGCACCTAACAATCCCATTCACACTCAATTTGGAGGCAATTCGTAGCTGTGCCCTCGGCAAAAGGGAAAGATTTCATTTTCCAAAACAGTAAATCTCACCTTGGTCCAGTTGCCGGTTAATTTCTAAGCATGGAACGCCTATTTGCTGTTTTTTTTTTTTTTATTTCATTAAGGATACTCTGGCTAAACTTTTATTGTATGGGGTAAGAATACAAAATTAGAAAAGGAAGAAGGCAAAACAATTGGAATGCCAAACACATTTAAGAAATTGCCAATCAAGAAACCTGAATGCTGCTGACTGAATACACCTGAAAATCCCATTCATACTCAATTTGGAGGCAACTCGTAGCTGTCCCCTCGGCAAAAGGGTTACATTTCATATTCCAAAGCACAAAATCACACCATGGTCCTGTTGCCTGCTAATTTTAAGAATGAAAGGGCAATTTGCAGGTTTTTTTTATTTCATTAGGGACACTCTGGCTAAACTTTTATTGTATGGTGTAAGAATACAAAATTAGAAAATTAAGAAGGCAAAACAACCGCAAACCCAGAATACATTTAGCAAATTGCCAAACAAGAAACCCGAATGCTGCTGACTGAATACACCTGAAAATCGCATTCACACTCAATTGGCAGCAATTCGTAGCTGATCCCTTGGCAAAACGGTTACATTTCAGTTTCCAAAACACAAAAACTCACCTTGGTCCTGTTGCATGTTAATTTGTAAAAATGAAACACCAATTTGCTGTTTTCTTTATTTCATTATGGTTACTTTGGCTAAACTTTTTATTGTATGGTGTAAGAATACAAAATTAGAAAAGGAAGAAGGCAAAACAAATGCAAACCAAGAACATATTAGCAAATTGCCAATCAGGAAACCTGAATGCTGCTGACTGAATACACCTGAAAATCCCACTCACACTAAATTTGGAGGCAATTCGTAGCTGTCCCCTCGGCAAAAGGGTTACATATCATTTTCCAAAGCACAAAAACAAACTTTGGTCCTGTTGCTTGCTAATTTCTTTTTTTTTTTTTTGAAACGGCAATTTGAAGTTTTTTTTATTTCATTATGGATATTCTGGCTAAATTTTTTATTGTATGTGGTAAGAATACAAAATTAGAAAAGGAAGAAGGCAAAGCAACCGCAAACACAGAATACATTTAGCATATTGCCAAACAAGAAACCTGAATGCTGCTGACTGAATACACCTGAAAATCCCATTCACACTCAATTTGGAGGCAACTCGCAGCTGTCCCCTCGGCAAAAGGGTTACATTTCATTTTCCAAAACACAAAAATTCACCTTGGTCCTGTTGCATGTTCATTTCCAAAAATGAAACACGAATTTGCTGTTTTCTTTATTTCATTATGGATACTCTGGCTAAACTTTTTCTTGTATGGTGTAAGAATACAAAATTAGAAAAGAAGAAGGCAAAACAAATGCAAACCAAGAACACATTTAGCAAATTACCAATTGGGAAACCTGAATGTTGCTGACTGAATACACCTGAAAATCCCATTCACACTCAATTTGGAGGCAACTCGTAGCTGTCCCCTCGGCAAAAGGGTTGCATTTCATTTTCCAAAGCACAAAAACACACCTTGGTCCTGTTGTCTGCTAATTTCTAAAAATGAAACGGCAATTTGCAGTTTTTTTATTTCATTAGGGATATTCTGGCTAAACATTTTATTGTATGGGGTAAGAATACAAAATTAGAAAAGGAAGAAGGCAAAACAAACACAAACCCAGAACACATTTAGCAAATTGCCAAACAAGAAACCTGAATGCTGCTGACTGAATACACCTGAAAATCCCATTCACACTCAAATTGGCAGCAATTCGTATCTGTTCCCTTGGCAAAAGGGTTACATTTCATTTTCCAAAACACAAAAACTCACCTTGGTCCAGTTGCATGTCAATTTCTAAAAATGAAACACCAATTTGCTGTTTTCTTTATTTCATTATGGTTACTCTGGCTAAACTATTTATTGTATGGTGTAAAAATACAAAGTTAGAAAAGGAAGAAGCCAAATAAATGCAAACGAAGAACACATTTAGCAAATTACCAATCAAGAAACGTGAATGTTGCTGACTGAATACACCTAACAATCCCATTCACACTCAATTTGGAGGCAATTCGTAGCTGTGCCCTCAGCAAAAGGGAAAGATTTCATTTTCCAAAACAGTAAATCTCACCTTGGTCCAGTTGCCCGTTAATTTCTAAGCATGGAACGCCCATTTGCTGTTTTTTTTTTTATTTCATTAAGGATACTCTGGCTAAACTTTTATTGTATGGGGTAAGAATACAAAATTAGAAAAGGAATAAGGCAAATCAATTGGAATGCCCAAACACATTTAAGAAATTGCCAATCAAGAAACCTGAATGCTGCTGACTGAATACACCTGAAAATCCCATTCACACTCAATTTGGAGGCAACTCGTAGCTGTCCCCTCGGCAAAAGAGTTACATTTCATTTTCCAAAACACAAAAACTCACCTTGGTCCTGTTGCATGTTAATTTCTAAAAATGAAATACAAATTTGCTGTTTTCTTTATTTCATTATGGTTACTCTGGCTAAACATTTTATTGTATGGTGTGAGAATACAAAATTAGAAAAGGAAGAAGGCAAAACAAATGCAAACCAGGAACACATTAGCAAATTGCCAATCAGGAAACCTGAATGTTGCTGTCTGAATACACCTGATAATCCAATTCACACTCAATTTGGAGGCAATTCGTAGCTGTGCCCTCAGCAAAAGGGAAAGATTTCATTTTCCAATACACAAAAACTCACCTTGGTCCTGTTGCATGTTAATTTCCAAAAATGAAACACCAATTTGCTGTTATCTTTATTTCATTATGGATACTCTGGCTAGCCTTTTTATTGTTTGGTGTAAGAGTACAAAATGAGAAAAGGAAGAAGGCAAAACAAATGCAAACCAAGAACACATTTAGCAAATTACCAATCAGGAAACCTGAATGTTGCTGACTGAATACACCTGAAAATCCCATTCACACTCAATTTGCAGGCAATTCTTAGCAGTCCCCTAGGCAAAAGTGTTACATTTCATTTGCTAAATCACGAAAACTCACCTTAGTCGTGTTGCCTGTAGATTTCTTAGCATGAAACGCCAATTTGCACTGCATTTCTATTTCATTTTGATAACACTGTCTAAAGGCTTTTTTGGATGGTGTCAGAATAGAAAATTTGGAAAGAAAGAAGGCAAAACAAACGCAAACCCAGACAACATTTAAGAAATTGCCAATCAAGAAACCTGAATGTTGCTGACTGAATACACCTGAAAATCCCATTCACACTCAATTTGGAGGCAACTCGTAGCTGTCCCCTCGGCAAAAGTGTTACATTTCATTTTCCAAAGCACAAAAACACACCTTGGTCCTGTTGCCTGCTAATTTCTAAGAATGAAACGGCAATTTGTAGTTTTTTTTAATTTCATTATGGATATTCTGGCTAAACTTTTATTGTATGGGGTAAGAATACAAAATTAGAAAAGGAAGAAGGCAAAAGAAATGCAGACCCAGAACACATTTAGCAAATTGCCAAACAAGAAACCTGAGTGTTGCTGACTCAATACACCTGAAAATCCAATTCACACTCAATTTGGCGGCAATTCGTAGCTGTTCCCTTGGCAAAAGGGTTACATTTCATTTTCCAAAACACAAAAACTCACCTTGGTCCTGTTGCATGTTAATTTCTAAAAATGAAACACCAATTTGTTGTTTTCTTTATTTCATTAAGGATACTCTGGTAAACTTTTATTGTATGGTGTAAGAATACAAAATTAGAAAAGGAAGAAGGCAAAACAACCGCAAACCCAGAACACATTTAGCAAATTGCCAATCAGGAAACCTGAATGTTGCTGACTGAATACACCTGAAAATCCCATTCACACTCAATTTGGAGGCAATTAGTAGCTGTGCCCTCGAAAAAGAGAAAGATTTCATTTTCCAAAACACTAAAACTCACCTTGGTCCAGTTGCCTGTTAATTTCTAAGCATGGAATGCCAATTTGGTGTTTTTTTTTTTTTATTACATTAAGGACACTCTGGCTAAACTTTTATTGTATGGTGTAAGAATACAAAATTAGAAAAGTAAGAAGGCAAAACAACCGCAAACCCAGAATACATTTAGCAAATTGCCAAACAAGAAACCCGAATGCTGCTGACTGAATACACCTGAAAATCGCATTCACACTCAATTGGCAGCAATTCGTAGCTGTTCCCTTGGAAAAAGGGTTACATTTCATTTTCCAAAACACAAAAACTCACCTTGGTCCTGTTGCATGTTAATTTCTAAAAATGAAACACCAATTTGCTGTTTTCTTTATTTCATTATGGATACTCTGGCTAAACTTTTTCTTTAATTGTGTAAGAATACAAAGTTAGAAAAGGAAGAAGGCAAAACAAATGCAAACCAGGAACACATTAGCAAATTGCCAATCAGGAAACCTGAATGATGCTGACTGAATACACCTGATAATCCCATTCACACTCAATTTGGAGGCAATTCGTAGCTGTGCCCTCAGCAAAAGGGAAAGATTTCATTTTCCAAAACACAAAAACTCACCTTGGTCCTGTTGCATGTTAATTTCCAAAAATGAAACACCAATTTGCTGTTTTCTATATTTCATTATGGATACTCTGGCTAGCCTTTTTATTGTTTGGTGTAAGAGTACAAAATGAGAAAAGGAAGAAGGCAAAACAAATGCAAACCAAGAACACATTTAGCAAATTTTCAATCCGGAAATCTGAATGTTGCTGACTGAATACACCTGAAAATCCCATTCACACTCAATTTGGAGGCAATTCGTAGCTGTGCCCTCGGCAAAAGGGAAAGATTTCATTTTCCAAAACAGTAAATCTCACCTTCGTCCAGTTGCCTGTTAATTTCTAAGCATGGAACGCCCATTTGCTGTTTTTTTTTTTTTATTTCATTAGGGATATTCTGGCTAAACTTTTATTGTATGGTGTAAGAATACAAAATTAGAAAAGGAAGAAGGCAAAACAATTGGAATGCCCAAACACATTTAAGAAATTGCCAATCAAGAAACCTGAATGCTGCTGACTGAATACACCTGAAAATCCCATTCACACTCAATTTGGAGGCAACTCGTAGCTGTCCCCTCGGCAAAAGGGTTACATTTCATATTCCAAAGCACAAAATCACACCTTGGTCCTGTTGCATGTCAATTTCTAAAAATGAAACACCAATTTGCTGTTTTCTCTATTTCATTATGGTTACTGTGGCTAGACTTTTTATTGTATGGGGTAAGAATACAAAATTAGAAAAGGAAGAAGGCAAAACAACCGCAAACCCAGAACACATTTACCAAATTGCCAAACAAGAAACCTGAATGCTGCTGACTGAATACACCTGAAAATCCCATTCACACTCAATTTGGCGAAATTCGTAGCTGTTCCCTTGGCAAAAGGGTTACATTTCATTTTCCAAAACACAAAAACTCACCTTGGTCCTGTTGCATGCTAATTTCTAAAAATGAAACACCAATTTGCTGTTTTCTTTATTTCATTATCGATACTCTGGCTAAACTTTTTATTGTATGGTGTAAGAATACAAAATTAGAAAAGGAAGAAGGCAAAACAAATGCAAACGAAGAACACATTTAGCAAATTACCAATCGGGAAACCTGAATGTTGCTGACTGAATACACCTGAAAATCCAATTCACACTCAATTTGCAGGCAATTCTTAGCTGTCCCCTCGGCAAAAGTGTTACATTACTTTTTCTAATACACGAAAACTCACTTTAGTCGTGTTGCCGGTAGATTTCTTAGCATGAAACGCCAATTTGCACTGTATTTTTATTTCATTTGAACCACTCTGTCTAAAGGCTTTTTTGGATGGTGTCAGGATAGAAAATTTGGAAAAAAGAAGACAAAACAAACGGAAACCCAGACGACATTTAAGAAATTGCCAATCAAGAAACCTGGATGCTGCTGACTGAATACACATGAAAATCCCATTCACACACAATTTGGAGGCAATACGTACCTGTGCCCTCGGAAAAAGGGAAAAATTTCATTTTCCAAAACACAAAAAGTCACCTTGGTCCAGTTGCCCGTTAATTTCTAAGCATGGAACGCCCATTTGCTGTTTTTTTTTTATTTCATTATGGATACTCTGGCTAAACTTTTATTGTACGGTGTAAGAATACAAAATTAGAAAAGAAAGAAGGCAATACAAAAGGAATGCCCAAACACGTTTAAGAAATTGCCAATCAAGTAACCTGAATGTTGCTGACTGAATACACCTGAAAATCCCATTCACACTCAATTTGGAGGCAATTCGTAGCTGTGGCCATGGCAAAAGCGAAAGATTTCATTTTCCAAAACAGTAAATCTCACCTTGGTCCAGTTGCCTGTTAATTTCTAAGTATGGAACACCCATTTGCTGTTTTTTTTTTTTTATTTCATTAAGGATACTCTGGCTAAACTTTTATTGTATGGTGTAAGAATACAAAATTAGAAAAGGAAGAAGGCAAAACAAATGGAATGCCCAAACACATTTAAGAAATTGCCAATCAAGAAACCTGAATGCTGCTGACTGAATACACCTGAAAATCCCATTCACACTCAATTTGGAGGCAACTCGTAGCTGTCCCCTCGGCAAAAGGTTTACATTTCATATTCCAAAGCACAAAATCACACCTTGGTCCTGTTGCCTGCTAATTTCTAAGAATGAAATGGCAATTTGCAGTTTTTTTTATTTCATTATGGATATTCTGGCTAGACCTTTTATTGTATGGGGTAAGAATACAAAATTAGAAAAGGAAGAAGGCAAAACAAATGGAATGCCCAAACACATTTATGAAATTGCCAATCAAGAACCCTGAATGCTGCTGACTGAAATCACCTGAAAATCCCATTCACACTCAATTTGGCGGCAACTCGTAGCTGTGCCCTCGGAAAAAGTGTTACATTTCATATTCCAAAGCACAAAATCACACCTTGGTCCTGTTGCCTGCTAATTGCTAAGAATGAAACGGCAATTTGCAGTTTTTTTTTTATTTCGTTATGGATATTCTGGCTAAACTTTTT
This sequence comes from Sylvilagus floridanus, assembly GCA_949820135.1. Taxonomy (NCBI): domain Eukaryota; kingdom Metazoa; phylum Chordata; class Mammalia; order Lagomorpha; family Leporidae; genus Sylvilagus; species Sylvilagus floridanus. The sequence continues at coordinate 141,436,615 of OX463227.1, forward strand.
CTTGTATGGTGTAAGAATACAAAATTAGAAAAGGAAGAAGGCAAAACAAATGCAAACCAAGAACACATTTAGCAAATTACCAATGGGGAAACCTGAATGTTGCTGGTGAATACACCTGAAAATCCCATTCACACTCAATTTGGAGGCAACTCATAGCTGTCCCCTCGACAAAAGTGTTACATTTCATTTTGCAAAACATGAAAACTCACCTTAGTCGTGTTCCCTGTAGATTTCTTAGCATGAAACGCCCATTTGCACTGTTTTTTTATTTCATTTTGACCACTCTGTCTAAAGGCTTTTTTGGATGGTATCAGGATAGAATATTTGGAAAGAAAGAAGACAAAACAAACGCAAACCCAGACTATATTTAAGAATTGCCAATCAAGAAACCTGAATGCTGCTGACTGAATACACCTGAAAATCCCATTCACACTCAATTTGGAGGCAACTCGGAGCTGCCCCCTCGGCAAAAGGGTTACATTTCATTTTCCAAAGCACAAAAAAACACACCTTTTTCCTGTTGCCTGCTAATTTCTAAGTATGTAACGCCAATTTGCAGGTTTTTTTTTATTTCATTATGGATATTCTGGCTAGGCTTTTCATTGTATGGGGTAAGAATACAAAATTAGAAAAGGAAGAAGGCAAAACAAACGCAAACCCAGAACACATTTAGTAAATTGCCAAACAAGAAACCTGAATGCTGCTGACTGAATACACCTGAAAATCCCATTCACACTCAATTTGGCGGCAATTCATAGCTGTTCCCTTGGCAAAAGGGTTACATTTCATTTTCCAAAACACAAAAACTCACCTTGGTCCTGTTGCACGTTAATTTCTAAAAATGAAACACCAATTTGCTGTTTTCTTTATTTCATTATGGATACTCAGGCAAACCTTTTTATTGAATGGTGTAAGAATACAAAATGACAAAAGGAAGAAGGCAAAAAATATGCAAACCAAGAACACATTTAGCAAAGTACCAATCAAGAAACCTGAATGCTGCTGACTGAATACACCTGAAAATCCCATTCACACTCAATTTGCAGGCAATTCGTAGCTGTCCCCTCGCAAAAGGGTTACATTTCATTTTCCAAAGCACAAAAACACACCTTGGTCCTGTTGCCTGCTAATTTCTAAGAATGAAACGGCAATTTACACTGTATTTTTATTTCATTTTGACCACTCTGTCTAAAGGCTTTTTTGGATGGTGTCAGGATATAAAATTTGAAAAGAAAAAAGGCAAAACAAATGCAAACACAGACGACATTTAAAAAATTGCCAACCAAGAAACCTGAATGCTGCTGACTGAATACACCTGAAAATCCCATTCACACTCAATTTGGCGGCAATTCGTATCAGCTCCCTTAGCAAAAGGGTTAAATTTTATTTTACAAAACACAAAAACTCACCTTGGTCCTGTTGAATGTTAATTTCTAAAAATGAAACACCAATTTGCTGTTTTCTTTATTTCATTATGGTTACTCTGGCTAACCATTTTATTGTTTGGTGTAAGAATACAAAATTAGAAAAGAAAGAAGGCAAAACAAAATCAAACCAAGAACATAATTAGGAAATTGCCAATCAGGAAACCTGAATGTTGCTGACTGAATACACCTGAAAATCCCATTCACACTCAATTTGGAGGCAACTCGTAGCTCTCCCCGAGGCAAAGGGGTTACATTTCATTTTCCAAGCACAAAAACAAACCTTGGTCCTCTTGCATGTTAATTTCTAAAAATGAAACAACAATATGCTGTTTTCTTTATTTCATTATGGATACTCTGGTTAACCTTTTTATTGTATGGTGTAAGAATACAAAATTAGAAAAGGAAGAAGGCAAAACAAATGCAAACCAAGAACACATTTAGCAAATTGCCAATCAGGAAACCTGAATGTTGCTGACTGAATACACATGAAAATCCCTTTCACATTCAATTTGGAGGTAATTCGTAGCTGTCCCTTCCGCAATAGTGTTACATTTCATTTTCTAAAACACAAAAACTCACCTTAGTCGTGTTGCCTGTAAATTTCATAGTATGAAACGCCAATTTGCACTGTATTTTTATTTCATTTTGAATACTCTGTCTAAAGGCTTTTTTGGATGGAGTCAGGATAGAAAATTTCAAAAGAAAGAAGGCAAAACACACACAAACCCAGACGACATTTAAGAAATTGCCAATCAAGAAACCTGAATGCTGCTGACTGAATACGCCTGAAAATCCCATTCACACTCAATTTGGAGGCAACTCGTAGCTGTCCCCTCGGCAAAAGGGTTACATTTCATTTTCCAAAACACAAAAACTCACCTTGGTCCTGTTGCATGTTAATTTCTAAAAATGAAACACCAATATGCGGTTTTCTTTATTTCATTATGGATACTCTGGCTAAGCATTTTCTTGTAAGGTGTAAGAATACAAAATTAGAAAAGGAAGAAGGCTAAACAAATGCAAACCAATAACACATTCAGCAAATTGCCAATCAGGAAACCTGAATGCTGCTGACTGAATACACCTGAAAATCCCATTCACACTCAATTTGGAGGCAACTCGTAGCTGTCCCCTCGGCAAAAGTGAAACATTTATTTTTCCAGAATTCCAAAACTACCCTTAGTCGTGTTGCCTGTAGATTTCTTAGCATGAAACGCCAATTTGCACTGTATTTTTATTTTATTTTTACCACTCTGTCTAAAGGCTTTAGCGGATGGTCAGGATAGAAAATTTGGAAAAAAAGAAAGAAAAAAAACACAAACCCAGAACACATTTACGAAATTGCCAATCGAGAAACCCGAACGCTGCTGATTGAACATACCTGTAAATCCAATTCACACTCAGTTTGGAGGCAATTCGTAGCAGTGCCCTCGGCAAAAGGGAAACATTTCATTTTCCAAAACACAAAAACTCACCTTAGTCGTGCTGCCTGTAGATTTCTTAGCTTGAAACGCCAATTTGCACTGCATTTCTATTTCATTTTGCCCACTCTGTCTAAACGCTTTTGTGGATGGTGTCAGGATAGAAAATTTGGATAGAAAGAAGGCAAAAGAAACACAAACCCAGAACACATTTATTAAATTGCCAAAAAAGAAACCTGAATGCTGCTGACTGAATACACCTGAAAATCCCATTCACACTCAATTTGGAGGCAACTCGGAGCTGCCCCCTCGGCAAAAGGGTTACATTTCATTTTCAAAGCACAAAAATACACCTTGGTCCTGTTGCCTGCTAATTTCTAAGAATGAAACGGCAATTTGCAGTTTTATTTGTTTCGTTATGGATATTCTGGCTAAATTTTTATTGTATGGGGTAAGAATACAAAATTAGAAAAGGAAGAAGGCAAAACAAAAGCAAACCCAGAACACATTTAGCAAACTGCCAAACAAGAAACTTGAATGCTGCTGACTGAATACACCTGAAAATCCCATTCACACTCAATTTGCAGGCAATTCTTAGCTGTTCCCTTGGCAAAAGGGTTACATTTCATTTTCCAAAACACAAAAACTCACCTTGGTCCTGTTGCATGTTAATTCCTAAAAATGAAACACCAATTTGCTGTTTTCTTTATTTCATTATGGATACTCAGGCAAAACTTTTTATTGTATGGTGTATGAATACAAAATGAGAAAAGGAAGAAGGCAAAAAATATGCAAACCAAGAACACATTTAGCAAAGTACCAATCGGGAAACCTGAATGTTGCTGACTGAATACACCTGAAAATCCCATTCACACTCAATTTGGAGGCAATTCATAGCTGTGCCCTTGGCAAAAGGGAAAGATTTCATTTTCGAAAACTCTAAATCTCACCTTGGTCCAGTTGCCTGTTAATTTCTAAGCATGGAACGCCCATTTCCTGTTTTTTTTTTTTTTATTTCATTAAGGATACTCTGGCTAAACTTTTATTGTAAGGTGTAAGAATACAAAATTAGAAAAGGAAGAAGGCAAATCAAATGGAATGCCCAAACACATTTAAGAAATTGCCAATCAAGAAACCTGAATGTTGCTGACTGAATACACCTGAAAATCCCATTCAGACTCAATTTGCAGGCAATTCTTAGCTGTCCCCTTGGCAAAAGTGTTACATTTCATTTTCCAAAAACGAAAACTCACCTTAGTCGTGTTCCCTGTAGATTTCTTAGCATGAAACCCCAATTTGCACTGTATTTTTATTTCATTTTGACCACTCTGTCTAAAGGCTTTATTGGATGGAGTCAATATAGAAAATTTGGAAAGAAAGAAGGCAAAACAAACGCAAACCCACACGACATTTAAGAAATTGCCAATCAAGAAACCTGAATGCTGCTGACTGAATACACCTGAAAATCCCATTCACACTCAATTTGGAGGCAATTCATAGCTGTCCCCTTGGCAAAAGTGTTACATTTCATTTTCCAAAAGCGAAAACTCACCTTAGTCGTGTTCCCTGTAGATTTCTTAGCATGAAACGCCCATTTGCACTGTATTTTTATTTCATTTTGACCACTCTGTCTAAAGGCTTTTATGGATGGTGTCAGGATATAAAATTTGGAAAGAAAGAAGGCAAACAAACGCAAACCCACAGGACATTTAAGAAATTGCCAATCAAGAAACCTGAATGCTGCTGACTGAATACACCTGAAAATCCCATTCATACTCAATTTGGAGGCAATTCATAGCTGTCCCCTCGGCAAAAGTGTTACATTTCATTTTCTAAAACATGAAAACTCACCTTAGTCGTGTTGCCTGTAGATTTCTTAGCATGAAACGCCAATTTGCACTGTATTTTTATTTCATTTTGACCACTCTGTCTAAAGGCTTTATTGGATGGTATCAGGATAAAATATTTGGAAAGAAAGAAGACAAAACAAAGGCAAACCCAGACTATATTTAAGAATTGCCAATCAAGAAACCTGAATGCTGCTGACTGAATACACCTGAAAATCCCATTCACACTCAATTTGGAGGCAACTCGTAGCTGCCCCCTCGGCAAAAGGGTTACATTTCATTTTCCAAAGCACAAAAAAACACACCTTTTTCCTGTTGCCTGCTAATTTCTAAGTATGTAACGCCAATTTGCAGTTTTTTTTTTTTATTTCATTATGGATATTCTGGCTAGGCTTTTCATTGTATGGGGTAAGAATACAAAATTAGAAAAGGAAGAAGGCAAAACAACCGCAAACCCAGAACACATTTAGTAAATTGCCAAACAAGAAACCTGAATGCTGCTGACTGAATACACCTGAAAATCCCATTCACACTCAATTTGGTGGCAATTCATAGCTGTTCCCTTGGCAAAAGGGTTACATTTCATTTTCCAATCACAAAAACTAAACTTGGTCCTGTTGCATGTTAATTTCTAAAAATGAAACAGCAATTTGCTGTTTTCTTTATTTCCTTATGGATACTCTGGCTAAACTTTTTCTTGTATGGTGTAAGAATACAAAATTAGAAAAGGAAGAAAGCAAAATAAATGCAAATGAACAACACATTTAGCAAATTACCACTGGGGAAACCTGAATGTTGCTGACTGAATACACCTGAAAATCCCATTCACACTCAATTTGGAGGCAATTCGTAGCTGTCCCCTCGGCAAAAGTGTTACATTTCATTTTCTAAAACACGAAAACTCACCTTAGTCGTGTTGCCTGTAGATTTCTTAGCATGAAACGCCAATTTGCACTGTATTTTTATTTCATTTTGACCACTCTGTCTAAAGGCTTTATTGGATGGAGTCAGGATAGAAAATTTGGAAAGAAAGTAGGCAAAACAAACGCAAACCCAGACGACATTTAAGAAATTGCCAATCAAGAAACCTGAATGCTGCTGACTGAATACACCTGAAAATCCCATTCACACTCAATTTGGAGGCAATTCATAGCTGTCCCCTCGGCAAAAGGGTTAGATTTCATTTTCCAAAGCACAAAAATACACCTTGGTCCTGTTGCCTGCTAATTTCTAAGAATGAAATGGAATTTGCAGTTTTTTTTTATTTTGTTATGGATATTCTGGCTAAACTTTTTATTGTATGGGGTAAGAATACAAAATTAGAAAAGGAAGAAGGCAAAACAACTGCAAACCCAGAACACATTTCGCAAATTGCCAAACAAGAAACCTGAATGCTGCTGACTGAATACACCTGAAAATCCCATTCACACTCAATTTGGCGGCAATTCCTAGCTGTTCCCTTGGCACAAGGGTTACATTTCATTTTCCAAAACACAAAAACTCACCTTGGTCCTGTTGCATGTTAATTTCTAAAAACGAAACACCAATTTGCTGTTTTCTTTATTTCATTATGGATACTCAGGCAAACCTTTTTATTGTATGGTGTAAGAATACAAAATGACAAAAGGAAGAAGGCAAAAAATATGCAAACCAAGAACACATTTAGCAAAGTACCAATCAAGAAACCTGAATGCTGCTGACTGAATACACCTGAAAATCCCATTCACACTCAATTTGGAGGCAACTCGGAGCTGCCCCCTCGGCAAAAGGGTTACATTTCATTTTCCAAAGCACAAAAAAACACACATTTTTCCTGTTGCCTGCTAATTTCTAAGAATGTAACAGCAATTTTCAGTTTTTTTTTTTTTCATTATGGATGTTCTGGCTAAACATTTTATTGTAAGGGGTAAGAATACAAAATTAGAAAAGAAGAAGGCAAAACAACCGCAACCCAGAACACATTTAGCAAATTGCCAAACAAGAAACCCGAATGCTGCTGACTGAATACACCTGAAAATCCCATTCTCACTCAATTTGGCGGCAATTCGTAGCTGTTCCCTTGGCAAAAGGGTTACATTTCATTTTCCAAAACACAAAAACTCACCTTGACTGTTTCATGATAATTTCTAAAAATGAAACACGAATTTGCTGTTTTCTTTATTTCATTATGGATACTCTGGCTAACCTTTTTATTGTATGGTGCCAGAATACAAAATTAGAAAAGGAAGAAGGCAAAACAAATGCAAACCAAGAACACATTTAGCAAATTGCCAATCAGGAAACCTGAATGCTGCTGACTGAATACACCTGAAAATCCCATTCACACTCAATTTGCAGGCAATTCTTAGCTGTCCCCTCGGCAAAAGTGTTACATTTCATTTTCCAAAACACGAAAACTCACCTTAGTCGTGTTGCCTGTAGATTTCTTAGCATGAAACGCCAATTTGCACTGTATTTTTATTTCATTTTGACCACTCTTTCTAAAGGCTTTATTGGATGGAGTCAATATAGAAAATTTGGAAAGAAAGAAGGCAAAACAAACGCAAACCCACACGACATTTAAGAAATTGCCAATCAAGAAACCTGAATGCTGCTGACTGAATACACCTGAAAATCCCATTCACACTCAATTTGGAGGCAACTCGGAGCTGTCCCCTCGGCAAAAGGGTTACATTTCATTTTCCAAAGCACAAAAATACACCTTGGTCCTGTTGCCTGCTAATTTCTAAGAATGAAACGGCAATTTGCAGTTCTGTTTATTTCATTATGGATATTCTGGCTAAACTTTTTATTGTATGGGGTAAGAATACAAAATTAGAAAAGGAAGAACGCAAAACAACAGCAAACCCAGAACACATTTAGCAAATTGCCAAACAAGAAACCTGAATGCTGCTGACTGAATACACCTGAAAATCCCATTCACACTCAATTTGGCGGCAATTCCTAGCTGTTCCCTTGGCACAAGGGTTACATTTCATTTTCCAAAACACAAAAACTCACCTTGGTCCTGTTGCCTGCTAATTTCTAAGAATGAAACACTAATTTGCGGTTTTCTTTATTTCATTATGGATACTCTGGCTAAGTATTTTCTTGTATGGTGTAAGATTACAAAATGAGAAAATGAAGAAGGCAAAACAAGTGCAAACCCAGAACACATTTAGCAAATTGCCAATCAGGAAACCTGAATGTTGCAGACTGAATACACCTGAAAACCCATTCACACTCAATTTGGAGGCAATTCGTAGCTGTCCCCTCGGCAAAAGGGAAAGATTTCATTTTCCAAAATATGAAAACTCACCTGTCGTGTTGCCTGTAGATTTCTTAGCATGAAAGGCCAATTTGCACTGTATTTTTATTTCATTTTGACCACTCTGTCTAAAGGCTTTTTTGGATGGTGTCAGGATATAATATTTAGAAAGAAAAAAGGCAAAACAAAGGCAAACCAAGAACACATTTAGCAAATTACCAATCGGGAAACCTGAATGTTGCTAACTGAATACACCTGAAAATCCCATTCACACTCAATTTGCAGGCAATTCATAGCTGTCCGCTCGGCAAAAGTGTTACATTTCATTTTCCAAAACACAAAAACTCACCTTGGTCCTGTTGCATGTTAATTTCTAAAAATGAAACATCAATTTGCTGTTTTCTTTATTTCATTATGGATACTCTGGCTAAACTTTTTCTTGTATGGTGTAAGAATACAAAATGAGAAAATGAAGAAGGCAAAACAAATGCAAACGAAGAACACATTTAGCACTTTGCCAATCAGGAAACCTGAATGTTGCTGACTGAATACACCTGAAAATCCCATTCACACTCAATTTGGAGGCAATTCGTAGCTGTCCCCTCGGCAAAAGTGTTACATTTCATTTTCTAAATCAGGAAAACTCACCTTAGTCGTGTTGCCTGTAGATTTCTTAGCATGAAACGCCAATTTGAACTGTATTTCTATTTCATTTTGACCACTCTGTCTAAAGGCTTTTTTGGATGGTGTCAGGATAGAAAATTTGGAAAGAAAAAAGGCAAAACAAACGCAAACCCAGACAACATTTAAGAAATTGCCAATCAAGAAACCTGAATGCTGCTAAATGAATACACCTGAAAATCCCATTCATACTCAATTTGGAGGCAATTCATAGCAGTCCCCTCGGCAAAAGTGTTACATTTCATTTTCTAAAACACGAAATCTCACCTTAGTCGTGTTGTCTGTAGATTTCTTATCACGAAACGCCAATTTGCACTGTATTTTTATTTCATTTTGACCACTCTGTCTAAAGGCTTTTTTGGATGGTGTCAGGATAGAAAATTTGGAAAAAAGAAGGCAAAACAAACGCAAACCCAGACGACATTAAAGAAATTGCCAATCAAGAAACCTGAATGCTGCTGACTGAATACACCTGAAAATCCCATTCACACTCAATTTGCAGGCAATTCGTAGATGTCCCCTCGGCAAAAGGGAAAGATTTCATTTTCCAAAACACTAAAACTCACCTGTCGTGTTGCCTGTACATTTCTTAACATGAAACGCCCATTTGCTGTTTCTTTTTTTATTACTTCATTAAGGATACTCTGGCTAAACTTTTATAGTATGATGTAAGAATACAAAATTAGTAAAGGAAGAAAGCAAAACAACCGCAAACCCAGAACACATTTAGCAAATTGCCAAACAAGAAACCTGAATGCTGCTGACTGAATACACCTGAAAATCCCATTCCCACTCAATTTGGAGGCAACTCGTAGCTGTCCCCTCGGCAAAAGGGTTACATTTCATTTTCCAAAGCACATAAACACACCTTGGTCCTGTTGCCTGCTAATTTCTAACAATGAAATGGAAATTTGCAGTTTTTTTATTTCACTATGGATATTCTGGCTAAACGTTTTATTGTATGGGGTAAGAATACAAAATTAGAAAAGGAAGAAGGCAATGCAACCGCAAACCCAGAACACATTTAGCAAATTGCCAAACAAGAAACCTGAATGCTGCTGACTGAATACACCTGAAAATCCCATTCACACTCAATTTGGCGCAATTCGTAGCTGTTCCCTTGGCAAAAGGGTTCCATTTCATTTTCTAAAACACAAAAACTCACCTTGGTCCTGTTGCATGTTAATTTCTAAAAATGAAACACTAATTTGCGGTTTTCTTTATTTCATTATGGATACTCTGGCTAAGTATTTTCTTGTATGGTGTAAGATTACAAAATGAGAAAATGAAGAAGGCAAAACAAATGCAAACCAAGAACACAGTTAGCAAATTGCCAATCAGGAAACCTGAATGTAGCTCACTGAATACACCTGAAAATCCCATTAACACTCAATTTGGAGGCAATTCGTACCTGTGCCCTCAGCAAAAGGGAAAGATTTCATTTTCGAAAACTGTAAATCTCACCTTGGTCCAGTTGCCTGTTAATTTCTAAGCATGGAACGCACATTTGCTGTTTTTTTTTTTTTTATTTCATTAAGGATACTCTGGCTAAACTTTTATTGTATGGTGTAAGAATACAAAATTAGAAAAGGAAGAAGGCAAAACAATTGGAATGCCCATACACATTTAAGAAATTGCCAATCAAGAAACCTGAATGCTGCTGACTGAATACACCTGAAAATCCCATTCACACTCAATTTGGAGGCAACTCGTAGCTGTCCCCTCGGCAAAAGGGTTACATTTCATTTTCCAAAGCACAAAATCACACCTTGGTCCTGTTGCCTGCTAATTTCTAAGAATGAAACGGCAATTTTCAGGTTTTTTTATTTCATTATGGATATTCTGGCTAGACTTTTTATTGTATGGGGTAAGAATACAAAATTAGAAAAGGAAGAAGGCAAAACAACCGCAAACCCAGAACACATTTAGCAAATTGCCAAACAAGAAACCTGAATGCTGCTGACTGAATACACCTGAAAATCCCATTCACACTCAATTTGGCGCAATTCGTAGCTGTTCCCTTGGCAAAAGGGTTCCATTTCATTTTCTAAAACACAAAAACTCACCTTGGTCCTGTTGCATGTTAATTTCTAAAAATGAAACACTAATTTGCGGTTTTCTTTATTTCATTATGGATACTCTGGCTAAGTATTTTCTTGTATGGTGTAAGATTACAAAATGAGAAAATGAAGAAGGCAAAACAAATGCAAACCAAGAACACAGTTAGCAAATTGCCAATCAGGAAACCTGAATGTAGCTCACTGAATACACCTGAAAATCCCATTAACACTCAATTTGGAGGCAATTCGTACCTGTGCCCTCAGCAAAAGGGAAAGATTTCATTTTCGAAAACTGTAAATCTCACCTTGGTCCAGTTGCCTGTTAATTTCTAAGCATGGAACGCACATTTGCTGTTTTTTTTTTTTTTTATTTCATTAAGGATACTCTGGCTAAACTTTTATTGTATGGTGTAAGAATACAAAATTAGAAAAGGAAGAAGGCAAAACAATTGGAATGCCCATACACATTTAAGAAATTGCCAATCAAGAAACCTGAATGCTGCTGACTGAATACACCTGAAAATCCCATTCACACTCAATTTGGAGGCAACTCGTAGCTGTCCCCTCGGCAAAAGGGTTACATTTCATTTTCCAAAGCACAAAATCACACCTTGGTCCTGTTGCCTGCTAATTTCTAAGAATGAAACGGCAATTTTCAGGTTTTTTTATTTCATTATGGATATTCTGGCTAGACATTTTATTGTATGGGGTAAGAATACAAAATTAGAAAAGGAAGAAGGCAAAACAACCGCAAACCCAGAACACATTTAGCAAATTGCCAAACAAGAAACCTGAATGCTGCTGACTGAATACACCTGAAAATCCCATTCACACTCAATTTGGCGGCAATTCGTAGCTGTTCCCTTGGCAAAAGGGTTACATTTCATTTTCCAAAACACAAAAACTCACCTTGGTCCTGTTGCATGTTAATTTCTTTTTTTTTTATTTTCAGTTATCTTTATTTTTTATTTTTTTCTTTTTTATAATGCTTTTATTTAAAGAATATAAATTTCCAAAATACAGCTTATAGATTACAATGGCTTCCCCCCACATAACTTCCCCCCCACCCGCAACCCTCCCCTTTCCCACTCACTCTCCCCTTGCTTTACATCAAGATTCATTTTCAATTCTCTTTATATACAGAAGATCAGTTTACTATATATTAAGTAAAGATTTCAACAGTTTGCCCTCATATAGCAACACAAAGTGAAAAATACTGTTGGAGTATTAGTTATAGTATTAATTCACAATGTATAGCACATTAAGGACAGAGATCCTACATGATATATTTTTTTAAAAAGTTGATTAATTTTCTAGGCAATTTCCAATTTCACACCAAGATTTTTTTTTCATTTTTAATTATCTATATACAGAAGATAGATTCAGTATATACTAAGTAAAGATTTCATCAGTTTGTACCCACACAGAAACACAAAGTGTAAAATACTGTTTCAGTGCTAGTTATAGCATTACTTCACATTGGACAACACATTAAGGACAGATCCACATGAGACATAAGTAAAAATGAAACACCAATTTGCGGTTTTTTTTATTTCATTATGGATACTCTGGCTAAACTTTTTCTTGTATGGTGTAAGAATACAAAATTAGAAAAGGAAGAAGGCAAAACAAATGCAAACCAAGAACACATTTAGCAAATTGCCAATCAGGAAACCTGAATGTTGCTGACTGAATACACCTGAAAACCCATTCACACTCAATTTGGAGGCAATTCGTAGCTGTCCCCTCGGCAAAAGGGAAAGATTTCATTTTCCAAAATACGAAAACTCAACTGTCGTGTTGCCTGTAGATTTCTTAGCATGAAACGCCAATTTGCACTGTATTTTTATTTCATTTTGACCACTCTGTCGAAAGGCTTTTTTGGATGGTTTCAGGATATAATATTTAGAAAGAAAAAAGGCAAAACAAAGGCAAACCAAGAACACATTTAGCAAATTACCAATCGGGAAACCTGAATGTTGCTAACTGAATACACCTGAAAATCCCATTCACACTCAATTTGCAGTCAATTCATAGCTGTCCGCTCGGCAAAAGTGTTACATTTCATTTTCCAAAACACAAAAACTCACCTTGGTCCTGTTGAATGTTAATTTCTAAAAATGAAACACCAATTTGCTGTTTTCTTTATTTCATTATGGATACTCTGGCTAAACTTTTTCTTGTATGGTGTAAGAATACAAAATGAGAAAATGAAGAAGGCAAAACAAATGCAAACCAAGAACACATTTAGCACTTTGCCAATCAGGAAACCTGAATGTTGCTGACTGAATACACCTGAAAACCCATTCACACTCAATTTGCAGACAATTCCAAGCTGTCCTCTCGGCAAAAGTGTTACATTTCATTTTCTAAAACACGAAAACTCACCTTAGTCGTGTTGCCTGTAGATTTCTTAGCATGAAACGCCAATTTGCACTGTATTTTTATTTCATTTTGACCACTCTGTCTAAAGGCTTTTTTGGATGGTGTCAGGATAGAAAATTTGGAAAGAAAAAAGGCAAAACAAACGCAAACCCAGACGACATTTAAGAAATTGCCAATCAAGAAACCTGAATGCTGCTGAATGAATACACCTGAAAATCCCATTCATACTCAATTTGGAGGCAATTCATAGCAGTCCCCTCGGCAAAAGTGTTACATTTCATTTTCTAAAACACGAAATCTCACCTTAGTCGTGTTGTCTGTAGATTTCTTATCACGAAACGCCAATTTGCACTGTATTTTTATTTCATTTTGACCACTCTGTCTAAAGGCTTTTTTGGATGGTGTCAGGATAGAAAATTTGGAAAAAAGAAGGCAAAACAAACGCAAACCCAGACGACATTAAAGAAATTGCCAATCAAGAAACCTGAATGCTGCTGACTGAATACACCTGAAAATCCCATTCACACTCAATTTGGAGGCAACTCGTAGCTGCCCCCTCGGCAAAGGGTTACATATCATTTTCCAAAGCACAAAAACACACCTTGGTCCTGTTGCCTGCTAATTTCTAAGAATGAAATGGCAAATTGCAGTTTTTTTTATTTCATTATGGATATTCAGGCTAAAATTTTTATTGTATGGGTTAAGAATACAAAATTAGAAAAGGAAGAAGGCAAAACAAACGCAAACCCAGAACACATTTAGCAAATTGCCAAACGAGAAACCTGAATGCTGTGGACTGAATACACCAAAAAATCGCATTCACACTCAATTTTGCGGCAATTCGTAGCTGTTCCCTTGGCAAAAGATTTACATTTCATTTTCCAAAACACAAAAACTGACCTTGGTCCTGTTGCATGATAATTTCTAAAGTGAAACACCAATTTGCTGTTTTTTTTTATTTCATTATGGATACTCTGGCTAAACTTTTTATTGTATGGTGTAAGAATACAAAATTTTAAAAGGAAGTAGGCAAAACAAATGCAAACCAAGAACACATTTAGCAAATTGCCAATCAGGAAACCTGAATTCTGCTGACTGAATACACCTGAAAATCCCATTCATACTCAATTTGGAGGCAATTCATAGCTGTCCCCTCGGCAAAAGTGTTACATATCATTTTCCAATGCACAAAAACACACCTTGGTACTGTTGCCTACTAATTTCTAAGAATGAAACGGCAATATGCAGTTTTTTATTATTCATTATGGATATTCTGGCTAAACTTTTTATTATATGGGGTAAGAATACAAAATTAGAAAGGAAGAAGGCAAAACAACTGCAAACCCAGAACAGATTTAGCAAATTGCCAAACAAGAAAACTGAATGCTGCTGACTGAATACACCTGAAAATCCCATTCACACTCAATTTGGAGGCAATTCGTAGCTGTGCCCTTGGTAAAAGGGAAAGATTTCATTTTCCAAAACACAAAAACTCACCTTGGTCCAGTTGCCTGATAATTTCTAAGCATGGGACGCCCATTTGCTTTTTTTTTTTTTTTATTTCATTAAGGATACTCTAGCTAAACTTTTATTGTATCGTGTAAGAATACAAAATTAGAAAAGGAAGAAGGCAAAACAAATAGAATGCTCAAACACATTTAAGAAATTCCCAATCAAGAAACCTGAATGCTGCTGACTGAATACACCTGAAAATCCCATTCACACTCAATTTGGAGGCAACTCGTAGCTTTCCCCTCGGCAAAAGGGTTACATTTCATTTTCCAAAGCACAAAAACACACCTTGGTCTTGTTGCCTGCAAATTTCTAAGAATGAAACAGCAATTTGCAGTATTTTTTTTATTTCATTCTGGATATTCTGGCTAAACATTTATTGTATGGTGTAAGAATACAAAATTAGAAAAGGAAGAAGGCAAAACAAACGCAAACCCAGAACACATTTAGCAAATTGCCGAACAAGAAACCTGAATGCTGCTGACTGAATGCACCTGAAAATCCCATTCAAACTCAATTTGGCAGCAACTCATAGCTGTTCCTTTGGCAAAAGGGTTACATTTCATTTTCCAAAGCACAAAAACTCACCTTGGTCCTGTTGCATGTTAATTTCTAAAAATGAAACACCAATTTGCTGTTTTCTTTATTTCATTATGGATACTCTGGCTAAACATTTTCTTGTATGGTGTAAGAATACAAAATTAGAAAAGGAAGAAGGCAAAACAAATGCAAACCAAGAACACATTTAGCAAATTGCCAATCAGGAAACCTGAATGTTGCTGACTGAATACACCTGAAAATCCCATTCACACTCAATTTGGAGGCAATTCGTAGCTGTCCCCTCTGCAAAAGTGTTACATTTCATTTTCTAAAACGCGACAAATCACCTTAGTCGTGTTGCCTGTAAATTTCTGAGCATGAAACGCCAATTTGCACTGTATTTTTATTTCATTTTGACCACTCTGTCAAAAGGCTTTTTTGGATGGTGTCAGGATAGAAAATTTGGAAAGAAAGAAGGCAAAACAAACGCAAACCCACACGACATTTAAGAAATTGCCAATCAAGAAACCTGAATGCTGCTGACTGAATACACCTGAAAATCCCATTCACACTCAATTTGGCGGCAATTCATAGCTGTCCCCTAGGCAAAAGTGTTACATTTCATTTTCCAAAGCACAAAAACTCACCTTGGTCCTGTTGCCTGCTAATTTCTAAGAATGAAACGGCAATTTCCAGGTTTTCTTTATTTCATTATGGATATTATGGCTAAACTTTTTATTGTATGGGGTAAGAATACAAAATTAAAAAAGGAAGAAGGCAAAACAAACGCAAACCCAGAACACATTTAGCAAATTGCCAAACAAGAAACCTGAATGCTGCTGACTGAATACACCTGAAAATCGCATTCACACTCAATTTGGCGGCAATTCGTAGCGGTTCCCTTGGCAAAAGGGTTACATTTCATTTTGCAAAACACAAAAATTCACCTTGGTCCTGTTGCATGTTAATTTCTAAAAATGAAACACCAATTTGCTGTTTTCTTTATTTCATTATGCATACTCTGGCTAACCTTTTTCTTGTATGGTGTAAGAATACAAAATGAGAAAAGGAAGAAGGCAAAACAACCGCAAACCCAGAACACATTTAGCAAATTGCCAATCAGGAAACCTGAATGTTGCTGACTGAATACACCTTAAAATCCCATTCACACTCAATTTGGAGGCAATTCGTAGCTGTGCCCTCGGCAAAAGGGAAAGATTTCATTTTCCAAAACACAAAAACTAACCTTGGTCCAGTTGCCTGTTAATTTCTAAGCATGCGACGCCCATTTGCTGTTATTTTTTTTTTTTATTTCATTAAGGATACTCTAGTTAAACTTTTATTGTATGGTGTGAGAATACAAAATTAGAAAAGGAAGAAGGCAAAATAAATGGATTGCTCAAACACATTTAAGAAATTGCCAACAAGAAACCTGA
This sequence comes from Sylvilagus floridanus, assembly GCA_949820135.1. Taxonomy (NCBI): domain Eukaryota; kingdom Metazoa; phylum Chordata; class Mammalia; order Lagomorpha; family Leporidae; genus Sylvilagus; species Sylvilagus floridanus. The sequence goes on from OX463227.1 coordinate 141,453,171, forward strand.
ATGCTGCGGACTGAATACACCTGAAAATCACATTCACACTCAAATTGGAGGCAAGTCCTAGCTGTCCCCTAGGCAAAAGTGTTACATTTCATTTTCCAAAGCACAAAAACTCTTCTTGGTCCTGTTGACTGCTAATTTCGAAAATGAAACACCAATTAGCTGTTTTCTTTATTTCATTATGGATACTCTGGCTAACCTTTTTCTTGTATGGTGTAAGAATACAAAATGAGAAAAGGAAGAAGGCAAAACAAATGCAAACCAAGAACACATTTAGCAAATTGCCAATCAGGAAACCTGAATGTTGCTGACTCAATACACCTGAAAACCCATTCACACTCAATTTGGAGGAAATTCGTACCTGTGACCTCAGCAAAAGGGAAAGATTTCATTTTACAAAACAGTAAATCTCACCTATCGTGGTGCCTGTAGATTTCTTAGCATGAAACGCCAATTTGCACTGTATTTTTATTTTATTTTGACCACTCTGTCTGAAGTCTTTTTTGGATGGTGTCAGGATAGAAAATTTGGAAAGAAAAAAGGCAAAACAACCGCAAACCCAGACGACATTTAAGAAATTGCCAATCAAGAAACCTGAATGCTGCTGACTGAATACACCTGAAAATCCCATTCACACTCAATTTGGTGGCAATTCATAGCTGTCCCCTAGGCATAAGGGTTACATATCATTTTCCAAAGCACAAAAACACACCTTGGTCCTGTTGCCTGCTAATTTCTAAGAATGAAATGGCAATTTGCAGTTTTTTTTTATTTCATTTGGATATTCTGGCTATACTTTTTATTGTATGGGGTAAGAATACAAAATTAGAAAAGGAAGAAGGCAAAACAAACACAAACCCAGAATACATTTTGCAAATTGCCAAACAAGAAACCTGAATGCTGCTGACTGAATGCACCTGAAAATCCCATTCACACTCAATTTGGAGGCAATTCGTAGCTGTTCCCTTGGCAAAAGGGTTGCATTTCATTTTCCAAAACACAAAAATTCACCTTGGTCCTGTTGCATGTTAATTTCTAAAAATGGAATTCCCATTTCCTGTTTTTTTTTTTTTTATTTCATTAAGGATACTCTAGCTAAACTTTTATTGTATGGTGTAAGAATACAAAATTAGAAAAGGAAAAAGGCAAAACAAATGGAATGCTCAAACACATTTAAGACATTGCAAATCAAGAAACCTGTATGCTGCTGAATGAATACACCTGAAAATCCCATTCACACTCAATTTGGAGGCAACTCGTAGCTGTCCCCTCAGCAAAAGGGTTACATTTCATTTTCCAAAGCACAAAAATACACCTTGGTCCTGTTGACTACTAATTTCTAAGAAGGAAATGGCAATTTGCAGTTTTTTTTATTTCATTATGGATATCCTGGCTAAACTTTTTATTGTATGGGGTAAGAATACAAAATTAGAAAAGGAAGAAGGCAAAACAAACGCAAACCCAGAACACATTTAGCAAATTGCCAAACAAGAAACCTGAATGCTGCTGAATGAATACACCTGAAAATCCCATTCACACACAATTTGGCGGCAATTCGTAGCTGTTCCCTTGGCAAAAGGGTTATATTTCATTTTCCAAAACACAAAACCTCACCTTGGTCCTGTTGCCTGTTAATTTCTATGCATGGAACGCCAATTTGCTGTTTTTTTTTTTATTTCTTTATGGATACTCTGGCTAAACTTTTCATTGTATGGTGTAAGAATACAAAATTAGAAAACGAACAAGGCAAAACAAATGCAAACCCAGAACACATTTAGCTAATTGCCAATCAAGAAACCTGAATGTTACTGACTGAATACACCTGAAAATCCCATTCACACTCAATTTGGCGCAATTCGTAGCTGTGCCCTCGGCAAAAGGGAAACATATCATTTTCCAAAACACGAAAACTCACCTTAGTCGTGATGCCTGTAGATTTCTTAGCATGAAACGCCAATTTGCATTGTATTTTTATTTCATTTTGACCAATCTGTCAAAAGGCTTTTTTGGATGGTGTCAGGATAGAAAATTTGGAAAGAAAGAAGGTAAAACAAACGAAATCCCAGAACACATTTAGCAAATTGCCAATCAAGAATCCTGAATGCTGCTGACTGAATACACCTGAAAATCCCATTCACACTAAATTTGGAAGCAATTCGTAGCTGTGCCCTCAGCAAAAGGGAAACATTTCATTTTCCAAAACACGAAAACTCACCTTAGTCATGATGCCTGTAGATTTCTTAGCATGAAACGCCAATTTGCATTGTATTTTTATTTCATTTTGACCACTCTCTCAAAAGGCTTTTTTGGATGGTGTCAGGATAGAAAATTTGGAAACAAAGAAGATAAAACAAACGGAATCCCAGAACACATTTAGCAAATAGCCAATCAAGAAACCTGAATGCTGCTGACTGAATACACCTGAAAATCCCATTCACACTCAATTTGGAGGCAATTCGTAGCTGTCCCCTCGGCAAAAGTGTTACATTTCATTTTCCAAAACACAAAAACTCTCCTTGGTCGGGTTGCCTGTTAATTTCTCAGCTTGGAACGCCAATTTGCTGTTTTTTTTTTATTTCATTGAGGATACTCTGGCTAAACTTTTATTGTATGGTGTAAGAATACAAAATGAGAAAAGGAAGAAGGCAAAACAATGAAAACCAAGAACACATTTAGCAAATTGCCAATCAGGAAACCTGAATGTTGCTGACTGAATACACCTGAAAATCCCATTCACACTCAATTTGGAGGCAATTCATAGCTGTGTCCTCGGCAAAACAGAAGATTTCATTTTCTAAAACACAAAAACTCAACTTGGTCCAGTTGCCTGTTAATTTCTAAGCATGGAACGCCCATTTGCTGTTTTTTTTTTTTATTTCATTAAGGATTCTCTGGCTAAACTTTATTCTTTTGTAAGAACAAAATTAGAGAAGGACGAATGCAAAACAAATGGAATGCCCAAACACATTTAAGAAATTGCCAATCAAGAAACCTGAATGCTGCTAACTGAATACACCTGAAAATCCCATTCACACTCAATTTGGAGGCAACTCGTTGCTCTCCCCTGGGCAAAAGTCTTACATTTCGTTTTCCAAAGCACAAAAACACACCTTGGTCCTGTTCCCTCTAATTTCCAAGAATTGAATGGCAATTTTAAGTTTTTTCTATTTCATTATGGATATTCTGGCTAAACTTTTTATTGTATGGGGTAAGAATACAAAATTAGAAAAGGAAGAAGGGAAAGCAACCTTAAACCCAGAACACATTTAGCAAATTGCCAAACAAGAAACCTGAATGCTGCTGATTGAATACACCTGAAAATCCCATTCACACTCAATTTGGAGGCAATTCGTAGCTGTGCCCTCGGCAAAAGAAGAAGATTTCATTTTCCAAATCACAAAAATTCACCTTGGTCCAGTTGCATGTTAATTTCTAAAAATGAAACATCAATTTGCTGTTTAATTTATTTCATTATGGATACTCTGGCTAACCTTTTTATTGTATGGTGTAAGAATACAAAATGAGAAAAGGAAGAAGGTAAAACAAATGCAAACCAAGGACATATTTAGCAAATTACCAATTGGGAAACCTGAATGCTGCTGACTGAATACACCTGAAAATCCCATTCACACTCAATTTGGAGGCATTTTGTAGCTGTGCCCTCCCCAAAAGGGTTACATTTCATTTTCCAAAACACAAAAACTCACCTTGGTCGTGTTGCCTGTTAATTTCTAAGCATGGAACGCCAATTTCCTGATTTTTTTTTTTATTTCATTAAGGATACTCTGGCTAAACTTTTATTGTATGGTGTAAGAATACAAAATTAGAAAAGGAAGAAGGCAAAACAAATGCAAACCATGAACACATTTAGCAAATTGCCAATCAAGCAACCTGAAGGCTTCTGACTGAATGCACCTGAAAATCCCATTCACACTCAATTTGGCGGCAATTCATAGCTGTGCCCTCTGTAAAAGGGAAAGATTTCATTTTCCAAAACACGAAAGCTCACCTTAGTCGTGTTGCCTGTAGATATCTTAGCATGAAACGCCAATTTGCACTGCATTTTTATTTCATTTTGACCACTCAGTCTAAAGGCTTTTTTCGATGGTGTCAGGATAGTAAATTTGGAAAGAAAGAAGGCAAAAGAAACGCAAACCCACACGACATTTAAGAAATTGCCAATCAAGAAACCTGAATGCTGCTGACTGAATACACCTGAAAATGCCATTTGTAATCAATTTGGAGGCAATCCATAGCTGTCCCCTCGGCAAAAGGGTTACATTTCAATTTCCAAAGCACAAAAACACACCTTGGTCCTGTTGCCTGCTAATTTCTAAGAATGAAACGGCAATTTGCAGTTTTTTTAATTTCATTTTGGATATTCTGGCTAAGCTTTTTATTGTATGGGGTAAGAATACAAAATTAGAAAAGGAAGAAAGCAAAACAACCGCAAACCCAGAACACATTTAGCAAATTGCCAAACAAGAAACCTGAGTGTTGCTGACTCAATACACCTGAAAATCCAATTCACACTCAATTTGGCGGCAATTCGTAGCTGTTCCCTTGGCAAAAGGGTTACATTTCATTTTCCAAAACACAAAAACTCACCTTGGTCCTGTTGCAAGTTTATTTCTAAAAATGAAACACAAATTTGCTGTTTTCTTTATTTCATTATGGATACTCTGGCTAACCTTTTTCTTCTATGGTGTAAGAATACAAAATGTGAAAAGGAAGAAGGCAAAACAAATGCAAACCAAGAACACATTTAGCAAATTGTCAATCAGGAAACCTGAATGTTGCTGACTGAATATACCTGAAAATCCCATTCACACTCAATTTGGAGGCAATTCGTAGCTGTGCCCTCGTCAAAAGTGTTACATTTCATTTTCTAAAACACGAAAACTCAGCTTAGTCTTGTTGCCTGTAGATTTCTTAGCATGAAACGCCAATTTGCACAGTATTTTTATTTCATTTTGACCACTCTGTCTAAAGCCTTTTTTGGATGGTGTCAGGATAGTAAATTTGGAAAGAAAGAAGGCAAAACAAATGCAAACCCAGATGATATTTAAGAAATTGCCCATCAAGAAACCTGAATGCTGCTGACTGAATACACCTGAAAATCCCATTCACACTCAATTTGGAGGCAATTCGTAGCTGTGCCCTCAACAAAAGGGAAAGATTTCATTTTCCAAAACACAAAAAACCACCTTGGTCCTGTTGCCTGCTAATTTCTAAGAATGAAACGGCAATTTGCAGGTTTTTTTATTTCATTCTGGATACTCTGGCTAAACTTTTTATTGTATGGGGTAATAATACAAAATTAGAAAAGGAAGAAGGCAAAACAACCGCAAACCCAGAACACATTTAGCAAATTGCCAAACAAGAAACCTGAATGCTGCAGATTGAATACACCTGAAAATCCCATTCACACTCAATTTGGCGGCAATTCATAGCTGTACCCTTGGCAAAAGGGTTACATTTCATTTTCCAAAACACAGAAACTCACCTTGGTCCTGTTGCATGTTAATTTCTAAAAATGAAACACCAAATTGCTGTTTTCTTTATTTCATTATGGATACTCTGGCTAAAATTTTATTGTATGGTGTAAGAATACAAAATTAGAAAACGAACAAGGCAAAACAAATGCAAACCCAGAACACATTTAGCAAATTGCCAATCAAGAAACCTGAATGTTACTGACTGAATACACCTGAAAATCCCATTCACACTCAATTTGGAGGCAATTCGTAGCTGTGCCCTCGGCAAAAGGGTTACATTTCATTTTCCAAAACACAAAAACTCAGCTTGGTCGGGTTGCCTGTTATTTTCTAAGCATGGAACGCCAATTTGCTGCTTTTTTTTTATTTCATTAAGGATACTCTGGCTAAACTTTTATTTTATGGTGAAAGAATACAAAATTAGTAAAGGAAGAAGGCAAAACAAATGAAATGCCCACACATTTAAGAAATTGCCAATCAAGCAACCTGAATGCTGCTGACTGAATACACCTGAAAATTCCATTCACACTCATTTTGGCGGCAATTCGTAGCTGTTCCCTTGGCAAAAGGGTTACATTTCATTTTCTAAAACACGAAAACGCACTTTAGTCCTGTTGCCTGCTCTTTTCCAAGAATTAAACGGCAATTTGCAGTTTTTTTAATTTCATTATGGATATTCTGGCTACACTTTTAATGTATGGTGTAAGAATACAAAATTAGAAAAGGAAGAAGGGAAAACAAACGCAAACCCAGAACACATTTAGCCAATTGCCAAAGAAGAAACCTGAATGCTGCTGACTGAATGCACCTGAAAATCCCATTCACACTCAATTTGGCGGCAATTCGTAGCTGTTCCCTTGGCAAAAGGGTTACATTTCATTTCCCAAAACACAAAAACTCACTTTGTTCCTGTTGTATGTTCATTTCTAAAAATGAAACCCCAATTTGCTGTTTTCTTTATTTCATTATGGATAATCCTGCTAACCTTTTTATTGTATTTTGTAAGAATACAAAAGGAGAAAAGGAAGAAGGCAAAACAAATGCAAACCAAGAACACATTTAGCAAATTACCAATTGGGAAACCTGAATGTTGCTGTCTGAATACACCTGAAAATCCCATTCACACTCAATTTGCAGGCAATTCGTAGCTGTCCCCTCGGCAGAAGTGTTACATTTCATTTTTAAATCACGAAAACTCACCTTAGTCTTGTTGCCTGTAGATTTCTTAGCATGAAACGCCAATTTGCACTGTATTTTTATTTCACTTTGACCACTCTGTCTAAAGGCTTTTTTGGATGGTGTCAGGATATAAAATTTGGAAAGAAAGAAGGCAAAACAAATGCAAACCAACATGACATTTAAGAAATTGCCAATCAAGAAACCTGAATGCTGCTGACTGAATACACCTGAAAATCCCATTCACACTCAATTTGCAGGCAATTCATAGCTGTCCACTCGGCAAAAGTGTTACATGTCATTTTCCAATGCACAAAAATATACCTTGGTCCTGTTGCCTGCTAATTTCTAAGAATGAAACGGCAATTTGCAGTTTGTTTTATTTCATTATGGATATTCTGGCTAAACTTTTTATTGTATGGTGTAAGAATACAAAATTAGAAAAGGAAGAAGGCAAAACAAACGCAAACCCAGAACACATTTAGCAAATTTCCAAACAAGAAACCTGAATGCTGCTGACTGAATACACCTGAAAATCCCATTCACACTCAATTTGGCGGCAATTCGTAGCTGTTCCCTTGGCAAAAGGTGTGGTGGAGTGAGAAGGCCATGCCAAGGTGGCCACTGGCAAGCGAGCTTCAGTTACTCAGGAATGGCTTTGAAACCCACCTGGCAATGGAGCCTGCCTGGCAACAGGCTGTGATTGGATGGATTGGAAACTGCCTGGGAACAGGCTATGATTGGATGGAGTGGAAACTGCCTGGGAACAGGCTGTGACTGGATGGATTGGAAACTGCCTGAGAGCAGGCTGTGATTGGATGTATTTGAAACTGCCTGGCAACAGGCTGTGATTGGATGGCTTTGGAAACTGCCTGGCAACAGGCTGTGATTGGATGGCTTTGGAAACTGCCTGGCAACAGGCTATGATTGGATGGATTTGAAACTGCCTGGTAACAGGCTGTGATTGGATGGCTTGGAAACTGCCTGACAATAGGCTTTGATTGGTTGGGGCATAGACCGCCCCTTGTCCAGATTGGCTGGTCTTGGCTATATAAGGAGTGGTTCCAACTGTAATAAACGAGTCTGCGGGCTGCTCGCCTCGAGCCTGCTTTCACCCGACTCCCGGGGTCTGTGTATTGACTCCGCGCCTCTTGCCCCCACCACGCTGCTCCTCTCAGAAACGAATCCACTGCAACATTGTTGAGAAACTAAACCGCAACATCTGGCGGGCCAACGTGACTGAGAAAGAGACAGCGTGTCGGACTCGGCGAGGTCCCTCCAGGATTTCGGCAAGTAGGCCCCTCGGTGTTTTGTGTGCTGTTCGGTTCTGTGAGGGTGAGCACAGAACCCCCTCCTACGCCCCTTTCCTTGTCCTTGTCCTCGGTCCACGTGACCCCAGGTTAGCACACACCGCCCAGAAGTGTACGTTGCTTCTCGGCTCCTCCTTTTACTTTCGGTTTGCCCGGCGAATTCACATAAGGGACTGATCACCCCAGAATTCGGAACCAAGTCATCTTCCCTCACTCGAGAGAGGTGATACTCCGGAGACACCGTGTGGGCATACGGCCTTGACCTAACGAATCAAGGAAGTCCCCCACTAAGCACAGGACATACCTACGGTCTGATACACCACTGTCTGTTTGTCTAACGTAGGGAAACCTCCTGCAAAATGCCATCAACAGCTGAGGTGCTAGGAATTTGCCTCATTATGGCAGCAGTGCTGTGCGTGTCTTTCCTTCGGCTAGAGTTGGCATGCCGTGTCACTCTTAAGCACTCAGACATGGGAAAGATACCCCCCTTTCAGAATCCTGTGCAGGTTATCAAAGATAGTGAATCTGTGAGTGATAATAGCCTGACACTCCAGGTCCCTGTCTCACAGACAATAGTTGGTGATTTAGGGAGAGAGAGCTCGGACAGTGAAAATAACAATGTAGCATACAAGGTAGCAAACGATGTAGTAAACAAGGTAGCAATGCCTAGTCAGCCCCCCTCCACACACCTGTGGGATGAATTTAGAGGACCTCCAGACAATAACTCATTCGAGGTCATCCCATCTGCACCCAGTGATGATCCCCACATGTGTAGCAGTACTTGGACACCACAAGCTCTCAGGGCAGCCACTAGACCCTATGCCATCAGCATGTTTGCTCTTAATGTCGAAGTGTATGCAAAATTCAGGCCCTGGATTCTAACGCCTGTAAAAAGGCTTCTATTAACCAAAGGTCGAGGATATGCTTGTGTCTTTCCAGAGAATGCAGAACAGCCCATTTGGGTTCCAGCCCGAAACATCAAGCCTGCAACGGACAGCCAACCAGGACCAGCTGAACAAGACCGAGACTCCGCCTTGTTAGCAGATGCACCTGCCCTATCATCCTACCCTGAGAAACTGCCCATAGCCACATCTGTTACTATTTTGTACCCCACTAGCTCTGGTCAGCCACTCAAATGGCCCACAGCCTGTGTGCGGTCATGCCATTCCTGATAACAATTATTCCTCATTCCTACCCCAATCTGAGCAAGCAATCCTGTGGTCTCTTGATTTGAGCGCTGGTTAGTCAATGACGGGTAAGATCCCCTGGGGGACAACCTAAGACAGGCACAGCTGCGTACGGAGACCACATGGACACGGGGTCAACAATGGTATGGCCAAGAATCATGCCTCCCGTTGCTCAAAAATAAACGAAAAAGGGGGAAATGTGGTGGAATGAGAAGGCCATGCCAAGGTGGCCACTGGCAAGCGAGCTTCAGTTACTCAGGAATGGCTTTGAAACCCACCTGGCAATGGAGCCTGCCTGGCAACAGGCTGTGATTGGATGGATTGGAAACTGCCTGGGAACAGGCTATGATTGGATGGAGTGGAAACTGCCTGGGAACAGGCTGTGATTGGATGGATTGGAAACTGCCTGAGAGCAGGCTGTGATTGGATGTATTTGAAACTGCCTGGCAACAGGCTGTGATTGGATGGCTTTGGAAACTGCCTGGCAACAGGCTGTGATTGGATGTATTTGAAACTGCCTAGCAACAGGCTATGATTGGATGGCTTTGGAAACTGCCTGGCAACAGGCTATGATTGGATGGATTTGAAACTGCCTGGTAACAGGCTGTGATTGGATGGCTTTGGAAACTGCCTGACAATAGGCTGTGATTGGTTGGGGCATAGACCGCCCCTTGACCAGATTGGCTGGTCTTGGCCATATAAGAAGTTGTACCAACTGTAATAAAGGAGTCTGCGGGCTGCTCGCCCTGAGCCTGCTTTCACCCGACTCCCGCCGTCTGTGTGTTGACTCCGCGCCTCTTGCCCCCACCACGCTGCTCCTCTCAGAAACGAATCCACTGCAACATTGTTGAGAAACTAAACCGCAACAAAAAGGGTTATATTTCATTTTCCAAAACACAAAAACTCACCTTGTTCCTGTTGCATGTTAATTTCTAAAAATGAAACACCAATTTGCTGTTTTCTTTATTTCATTATGGATACTCTGGCAAACCTTTTTATTGTATGGTGTAAGAATAAAAATGAGAAAAGGAAGAAGGCAAAACAAATGCAAACCAAGAACACATTTAGCAAATTGCCAAAGGGGAAACCTGAATGTTGCTGACTGAATACACCTGAAAATCCCATTCACACTCAATTTGGAGGCAATTCGTAGCTGTGCCCTCAGAAAAAGGGAAAGATTTCATTTTCCAAAACACAAAAACTCACATTGGTCCAGTTGCCTGTTAATTTTTAGGCATGGAACGCCCATTTGCTGTTTTGTTTTTTTTTTTATTTCATTAATGATACTCTGGCTAAACTTCTATTGTATGGTGTAAGAATACAAAATTAGAAAAGGAAGAAGGCAAAACAAATGGAATGCCCAAACACATTTAAGAAATTGCCAATCAAGAAACCTGAATGCTGCTGACTGAATACACCTGAAAATCCCATTTACACTCAATTTGGAGGCAACTCGTAGCTGTCCCCTGGGCAAAAGTGTTACATTTCATTTTCTAAAACACGAAAACTCACCTTAGAGTGTTGCCTGTAGATTTCTTTGCATGAAACGCCAGTTTGCACTGTATATTATTTCATTTTGACAACTCTCTCTAAAGGCTTTTTTGGATGGTGTCAGGATATAAAGTTTGGAAAGAAAAAAGGCAAAACAAACCTAAACCCAGACGACATTTAAGAAATTGAGAATCAAGAAACCTGAATGCTGCTGACTGAATACACCTGAAAATCCCATTCACACTCAATTTGGAGGCAATTAGCAGCTGTTCCCTTGGCAAAAGGGTTACATTTCATTTTCCAAAACACAAAAACTCACCTTGGTCCTGTTGCATGTTAATTTCTAAAACTGAAACCCCAATTTGCTGTATTCTTTATTTCATTATGGACACTCTGGCTAAACTTTTTATTGTATGGTGTAAGAATACAAAATTAGAAAAGGAAGAAGGCAAAACAAATGCAAACCAAGAACACATTTAGTGAATTACCAATCGGGAAACCTGAATGTTGCTGACTGAATACACCTGAAAATCCCATTCACACTCAATTTGCAGGCAACTCGTAGCTGTCCCCTTGGCAAAAGTGTTACATTTCATTTTCTAAAACACGAAAACTCACCTTAGTCGTGTTGCCTGTAGATTTCTTAGCATGAAACGCCAATTTGCACTGTATTTTTATTTCATTTTGACCACTCTGTCTAAAGGCTTTATTGGATGGAGTCAGGATAGATAATTTGGAATGAAAGAAGGCAAAACAAACGCAAACCCAGACGACATTTAAGAAATTGCCAATCAAGAAACCTGAATGCTGCTGACTGAATACACCTGAAAATCCCATTCATACTCAATTGGAGGCAATTCATAGCTGTCCCCTCGGCAAAAGGGTTACATTTCATTTTCCAAAGCACAAAAATACACCTTGGTCTTGTTGCCTGTTAATTTCTAAGAATGAAACGGCAATTTGCAGTTTTTTTAAATTCATTATGGATATTCTGGCTAAACTTTTTCTTATATGGGGTAAGAATACAAAATTAGTAAAGGAAGAAGGCAAAACAAATGCAAACCCAGAACACAATTAGCAAATTGCCAAACAAGAAACCTGAATGCTGCTGACTGAATACACCTGAAAATCCCATTCACACTCAATTTGGCGGCAATTCATAGGTGTTCCCTTTGCAAAAGCGTTACATTTCATTTTCCAAAACACAAAAACTCACCTTGGTCCTGTTGCATGTTCATTTCTAAAAATGAAACACCAATTTGCTGTTTTCTTTATTTCATTATGGATGCTCTGGCTAAACTTTTTATTGTATGTTGTAAGAATACAAAATGAGAAAAGAAAGAAGGAAAACAATGCAAACCAAGAACACATTTAGCAAATTGCCAATCAGGAAACCTGAATGTTGCTGACTGAATACACCTGAAAATCCCATTCACACTCAATTTGGAGGCAATTCGTAGCTGTGCCCTCTGCAAAAGTGTAAGATTTCATTTTCCAAAACACAAAAACTAACCTTGGTCCAGTTGCCTGTTAATTTCTAAGCATGGAACGCCCATTTGCTGTTTTTTTTTTTTTTATTTCATTAAGGATACTCTGGTTAAACTTTTATTGTATGGTATAAGAATACAAAATTAGAAAAGGAAGAAGGCAAAACAAATGGAATGCCCAAACACATTTAAGAAATTGCCAATCAAGAAACCTGAATGCTGCTGACTGAATACACCTGAAAATCCCATTCACACTCAATTTGGAGGCAACTCGTAGCTGTCCCCTCGGCAAAAGGGTTACATTTCATATTCCAAAGCACAAAAACTCACCTTGGTCCTGTTACATGTTAATTTCTACAAATGAAACCCCAATTTGCTGTTTTCTTTATTTCATTATGGATACTCTGGCTAAACTTTTTATTGTATGGTGTAAGAATACAAAATTAGAAAAGGAAGAAGGCAAAACAAATGCAAACCTAGAACACATTTAGTAAATTACCAATCGGGAAACCTGAATGTTGCTGACTGAATACACCTGAAAATCCAATTCACACTCAATTTGCAGGCAATTCGTAGCTGTCCCCTCGGCAAAAGTGTTACATTTCATTTTCTAAAACACGAAAACTCACCTTAGTCGTTTTGCCTGTAGATTTCTTAGCATGAAACGCCAATTTGCAATGTATTTTTATTTCATTTTGACCACTCTGTCTAAAGGCTTTTTTGGATGGTGTCAGGATAGAAAATTTGGAAAGAAAGAAGGCAAAACAAACGCAAACCCACACGACATTTAAGAAATTGCCAATCAAGAAACCTGAATGCTGCTGACTTAATACACCTGAAAATCCCATTTGTAATCAATTTGGAGGCAATCCATAGCTGTCCCCTCGGCAAAAGGGTTACATTTCATTTTCCAAAGCACAAAAATACACCTTGGTCCTGTTGCCTGCCAATTTTTTAAGAATGAAACGGAAATTTGCAGTTTTTTTTATTTCATTATGGATATTCTGGCTAAACATTTATTGTATGGGGTAAGAATACAAAATTAGAAAAGGAAGAAGGCAAAACAAACGCAAACCCAGAGCACATTTAGCAAATTGCCAAACAAGAAACCTGAGTGTTGCTGACTGAATACACCTGAAAATCCCATTCACACTCAATTTGGTGGCAATTCGTAGCTGTTCCCTTTGCAAAAGTGTTACATTTCATTTTCCAAAACACAAAAATCACCTTTGTCCTGTTGCATGTTAATTTCTAAAAATGAAACACCAATTTGCTGTTTTCTTTATTTCATTATGGATACTCTGGCTAAACTTTTTATTGTATGGTGTAAGAATACAAAATGAGAAAAGGAAGAAGGCAAAACAATGCAAACCAAGAACACATTTAGCAAATTGCCAATCAGGAAACCTGAATGTTGCTGACTGAATACACCTGAAAATCCCATTCACACTCAATTTGCAGGCAACTCGTAGCTGTCCCCTTGGCAAAAGTGTTACATTTCATTTTCTAAAACACGAAAACTCACCTTAGTCGTGTTGCCTGTAGATTTCTTAGCATGAAACGCCAATTTGCACTGTATTTTTATTTCATTTTGACCACTCTGTCTAAAGGCTTTATTGGATGGAGTCAGGATAGATAATTTGGAATGAAAGAAGGCAAAACAAACGCAAACCCAGACGACATTTTAGAAATTGCCAATCAAGAAACCTGAATGCTGCTGACTGAATACACCTGAAAATCCCATTCATACTCAATTGGAGGCAATTCATAGCTGTCCCCTCGGCAAAAGGGTTACATTTCATTTTCCAAAGCACAAAAATACACCTTGGTCTTGTTGCCTGTTAATTTCTAAGAATGAAACGGCAATTTGCAGTTTTTTTAAATTCATTATGGATATTCTGGCTAAACTTTTTCTTATATGGGGTAAGAATACAAAATTAGTAAAGGAAGAAGGCAAAACAAATGCAAACCCAGAACACAATTAGCAAATTGCCAAACAAGAAACCTGAATGCTGCTGACTGAATACACCTGAAAATCCCATTCACACTCAATTTGGCGGCAATTCATAGGTGTTCCCTTTGCAAAAGCGTTACATTTCATTTTCCAAAACACAAAAACTCACCTTGGTCCTGTTGCATGTTCATTTCTAAAAATGAAACACCAATTTGCTGTTTTCTTTATTTCATTATGGATGCTCTGGCTAAACTTTTTATTGTATGTTGTAAGAATACAAAATGAGAAAAGAAAGAAGGAAAACAATGCAAACCAAGAACACATTTAGCAAATTGCCAATCAGGAAACCTGAATGTTGCTGACTGAATACACCTGAAAATCCCATTCACACTCAATTTGGAGGCAATTCGTAGCTGTGCCCTCTGCAAAAGTGTAAGATTTCATTTTCCAAAACACAAAAACTAACCTTGGTCCAGTTGCCTGTTAATTTCTAAGCATGGAACGCCCATTTGCTGTTTTTTTTTTTTTATTTCATTAAGGATACTCTGGTTAAACTTTTATTGTATGGTATAAGAATACAAAATTACAAAAGGAAGAAGGCAAAACAAATGGAATGCCCAAACACATTTAAGAAATTGCCAATCAAGAAACCTGAATGCTGCTGACTGAATACACCTGAAAATCCCATTCACACTCAATTTGGAGGCAACTCGTAGCTGTCCCCTCGGCAAAAGGGTTACATTTCATATTCCAAAGCACAAAAACTCACCTTGGTCCTGTTACATGTTAATTTCTACAAATGAAACCCCAATTTGCTGTTTTCTTTATTTCATTATGGATACTCTGGCTAAACTTTTTATTGTATGGTGTAAGAATACAAAATTAGAAAAGGAAGAAGGCAAAACAAATGCAAACCTAGAACACATTTAGTAAATTACCAATCGGGAAACCTGAATGTTGCTGACTGAATACACCTGAAAATCCAATTCACACTCAATTTGCAGGCAATTCGTAGCTGTCCCCTCGGCAAAAGTGTTACATTTCATTTTCTAAAACACGAAAACTCACCTTAGTCGTTTTGCCTGTAGATTTCTTAGCATGAAACGCCAATTTGCAATGTATTTTTATTTCATTTTGACCACTCTGTCTAAAGGCTTTTTTGGATGGTGTCAGGATAGAAAATTTGGAAAGAAAGAAGGCAAAACAAACGCAAACCCACACGACATTTAAGAAATTGCCAATCAAGAAACCTGAATGCTGCTGACTTAATACACCTGAAAATCCCATTTGTAATCAATTTGGAGGCAATCCATAGCTGTCCCCTCGGCAA
Source organism: Sylvilagus floridanus (assembly GCA_949820135.1). Classification (NCBI taxonomy): domain Eukaryota; kingdom Metazoa; phylum Chordata; class Mammalia; order Lagomorpha; family Leporidae; genus Sylvilagus; species Sylvilagus floridanus. The sequence goes on from OX463227.1 coordinate 141,468,601, forward strand.
AAGGGTTACATTTCATTTTCCAAAGCACAAAAATACACCTTGGTCCTGTTGCCTGCCAATTTTTTAAGAATGAAACGGAAATTTGCAGTTTTTTTTATTTCATTATGGATATTCTGGCTAAACATTTATTGTATGGGGTAAGAATACAAAATTAGAAAAGGAAGAAGGCAAAACAAACGCAAACCCAGAGCACATTTAGCAAATTGCCAAACAAGAAACCTGAGTGTTGCTGACTGAATACACCTGAAAATCCCATTCACACTCAATTTGGTGGCAATTCGTAGCTGTTCCCTTTGCAAAAGTGTTACATTTCATTTTCCAAAACACAAAAATCACCTTTGTCCTGTTGCATGTTAATTTCTAAAAATGAAACACCAATTTGCTGTTTTCTTTATTTCATTATGGATACTCTGGCTAAACTTTTTATTGTATGGTGTAAGAATACAAAATGAGAAAAGGAAGAAGGCAAAACAATGCAAACCAAGAACACATTTAGCAAATTGCCAATCAGGAAACCTGAATGTTGCTGACTGAATACACCTGAAAATCCCATTCACACTCAATTTGGAGGCAATTCGTAGCTGTGCCCTCGGCAAAAGTGAAAGACTTCATTTTCCAAAACACAAAAACTCACCTTGGTCCAGTTGCCTGTTAATTTCTAAGCATGGAACGCCCATTTGCTGTTTATTTTTTTTTTATTTCATTAAGGATACTCTGGCTAAACTTTTTTTGTATGGTATAAGAATACAAAATTACAAAAGGAAGAAGGCAAAACAAATGGAATACCCAAACACATTTAAGAAATTGCCAATCAAGAAACCTGAATGCTGCTGACTGAATACACCTGAAAATCCCATTCTCACTCAATTTGCAGACAACTCGAAGCTGTCCCCTCGGCAAAAGGGTTACATTTCATTTTCCAAAGCACAAAAACACACCTTGGTCCTGTTGCCTGCTAATTTCTAAGAATGAAACGGCAATTTGCAGTTTTTTTTTATTTCATAATGGATATTCTGGCTAAACTTTTTATTGTATGGGGTAAGAATATAAAATTAGAAAAGGAACAAGGCAAAACAAATGCACACCCAGAACACATTTAGCAAATTGCCAAACAAGAAACCTGAATGCTGCTGACTGAATACACATGAAAATCCCATTCACACTCAATTTGGAGGCAACTCATAGCTCTCCCCTCGGCAAAAGGGTTACATTTCATTTTCCAAAGCACAAAAACACACCTTGTTCCTGTTGCCTGCTAATTTCTAAGAATGAAACGGCAATTTGCAGTTTTTTTAATTTCATTATGGATAATCTGGCTAAACATTTTCTTGTATGCTATAAGAATACAAAATGAGAAAAGGAAGAAGGCAAAACAAATGCATACCAAGAACACATTTAGCAAATTACCAATCGGGAAACCTGAATGTTGCTGACTGAATACACCTGAAAATCCCATTCACACTCAATTTGGATGCAATTCGTAGCTGTGCCCTCGGAAAAGGGAAAGATTTCATTTTCCAAAACACGAAAACTCACCTTAGTCGTGTTGCATGTAGATTTCTTAGCATGAAATGCCAATTTGCACTGTATTTTTATTCCATTTTGACTGCTCACTCTAAAGGCTTTTTTTGGATGGTGTCAGGAAAGTAAATTTGAAAAGAAAGCAGGCAAAACAAACGCAAACCCAGACGACATTTAAGAAATTGCATCAAGAAACCTGAATGCTGCTGACTGAATACACATGAAAATCCCATTCACACTCAATTTGGAGGCAACTCATAGCTGTCCCCTCGGGAAAAGGGTTACATATCATTTTCCAAAGCACAAAAACACACCTTGTTCCTGTTGCCTGCTAATTTCAAAGAATGAAATGGCAATTTGCAGGTTTTTTTTATTTCAGTATGGATATTCAGGCTAAACTTTTATGTATGGGGTAAGAATACAAAATTAGAAAAGGAAGAAGGCAAAACTACTGCAAACCCAGAACACATTTAGCAAATTGCCAAACAATAAACCTGAATGCTGCTGACTGAATACACCTGAAAATCCCATTCACACTCAATTTGGTGGCAATTCGTAGCTGTTCCCTTGGCAAAAGGGTTACATTTCATTTTCCAAAACACAAAAACTCACCTTGGTCCTGTTGCATGTTAATTTCTAAAATGAAACACCAATTTGCTGTTTTCTTTATTTCATTATGGTTACTCTGGCTAAACATTTTCTTGTATGGTGTAAGAATACAAAATGAGTGTAGGAAGAAGGCAAAACAAATGCAAACCAAGAACACATTTAGCAAATTACCAATCGGGAAACCTGAATGTTGCTGACTGAATACACCTGAAAATCCCATTCACACTCAATTTGGAGGCAACTCGTAGTTGTCCCCTCGGCAAAAGGGTTACATTTCATTTTCCAAAACACAAAAACTCACCTTGGTCCTGTTGCATGTTAACTTCTAAAATGAAACACCAATTTGCTGTTTTCTTTATTTCATTATGGATACTCTGGCTAAACATTTTCTTCTATGGTGTAAGAATACAAAATGAGAAAAGGAAGAAGGCAAAACAAATGCAAACCAAGAACACATTTAGCAAATTACCAATCGGGAAACCTGAATGTTGCTGACTGAATACACCTGAAAATCCCATTCACACTCAATTTGCAGGCAATTCGTAGCTGTGCCCTCGGCAAAAGTGTTACATTTCATTTTCTAAAACACGAAAACTCACCTTAGTCGTGTTGCCTGTAGATTTCTTAGCATGAAACGCCAATTTCCACAGTATTTTTATTTCCTTTTGACCACTCTGCCTAAAGGCTTTATTGGATGGAGTCAGGATATAAAATTTGGAAAGAAAGAAGGCAAAACAAACACAAACCCAGGCGATATTTAAGAAATTGCCAATCAAGAAACCTGAATGCTGCTGACTGAATACACCTGAAAATCGCATTCGTACTCAATTTGGAGGCAATTCATAGCTGTCCCCTCGGCAAAAGGGTTACATTTCACTTTCCAAAGCACAAAAATACACCTTGGTCCAGTTGCCAGCTAATTTCTAAGAATGATACGGAAATTTGCATTTTTTTTTAATTCGTTATCGATATTCTGGCTAAACTTTTTATTGTATGGGGTAAGAATACAAAATGAGTGTAGGAAGAAGGCAAAACAAATGCAAACCAAGAACACATTTAGCAAATTACCAATCGGGAAACCTGAATCTTGCTGACTGAATACACCTGAAAATCCCATTCACACTCAATTTGGCGGCAATTCGTAGCTGTTCCCTTGGCTAAAGGGTATCATTTCATTTTCCAAAACACAAAAACTCACCTTGGTCCTGTTGCATGTTAATTTCTAAAAATGAAACCCCAATTTGCTGTTTTCTTTATTTCATTATGGATGCTCTGGCTAAACTTTTTATTGTATGTTGTAAGAATACTAAATGAGAAAAGGAAGAAGGAAAACAATGCAAACCAAGAACACATTTAGCAAATTGCCAATCAGGAAACCTGAATGTTGCTGACTGAATACACCTGAAAATCCCATTCACACTCAATTTGGAGGCAATTCGTAGCTGTGCCCTCGGCAAAAGTGAAAGATTTCATTTTCCAAAACACAAAAACTAACCTTGGTCCAGTTGCCTGTTAATTTCTAAGCATGGAACGCCCATTTGCTGCTTTTTTTTTTATTTCATTAAGGATACTCTGGTTAAAATTTTATTGTATGGTATAAGAATACAAAATTAGAAAAGGAAGAAGGCAAAACAAATGGAATGCCCAAACACATTTAAGAAATTGCCAATCAAGAAACCTGAATGCTGCTGACTGAATACACCTGAAAATCCCATTCAAACTCAATTTGGAGGCAACTCGTAGCTGTCCCCTCGGCAAAAGGGTTACATTTCATATTCCAAAGCACAAAAACTCACCTTTGTCCTGTTACATGTTAATTTCTACAAATGAAACCCCAATTTGCTGTTTTCTTTATTTCATTATGGATACTCTGGCTAACCATTTTATTGTATGGTGTAAGAATACAAAATTAGAAAAGGAAGAAGGCAAAACAAATGCAAACCTAGAACACATTTAGTAAATTACCAATCGGGAAACCTGAATGTTGCTGACTGAATACACCTGAAAATCCCATTCACACTCAATTTGGAGGCAATTCGTAGCTGTCCCCTCGGCAAAAGTGTTAAATTTCATTTTCTAAAACACGAAAACTCACCTTAGTCGTGTTGCCTGTAGATTTCTTAGCATGAAACACCAATTTGCACTGTATTTTAATTTCATTTTGACCACTCTGTTTAAGGGATTTATTGGATGGAGTCAGGATAGAAAATTTGGAAAGAAAGAAGGCAAAACAAACACAAACCAAGGCGACATTTAAGAAATTGCCAGTCAAGAAAGCTGAATGCTGCTGACTGAATACACCTGAAAATCCCATTCATATTTGATTTGTAGGCAATTCATAGCTGTCCCCTCAGCAAAAGGGTTACATTTCATTTTCCAAAGCAGAAAAACACACCTTGGTCCTGTTGCCAGTTAATTTCTAAGAATGAAACGGCAATTTGCAGTTTTTTTATTTCATTATGGATATTCTGGCTAAACATTTATTGTATGGGGTAAGAATACAAAATTAGAAAACGAAGAAGGCAAAACAAACGCAAACCCAGAGCACATTTAGCAAATTGCCAAACAAGAAACCTGAGTGTTGCTGACTGAATACACCTGAAAATCCCATTCACACTCAATTTGGTGGCAATTCGTAGCTGTTCCCTTTGCAAAAGTGTTACATTTCATTTTCCAAAACACAAAAACTCACCTTGGTCCTGTTGCATGTTAATTTCTAAAAATGAAACACCAATTTGCTGTTTTCTTTATTTCATTATGGATACTCTGGCTAACCTTTTTCTTGTATGGTGTAAGAATACAAAATGAAAAAAGGAAGAAGGCAAAACAAATGCAAACCAAGAACACATTTAGCAAATTACCAATCAGGAAACCTGAAGGTTGCTGACGGAATACACCTGAAAATCCCATTCACACTCAATTTGCAGGCAACTCGTAGCTGTCCCCTCGGCAAAAGGGTTTCATTTCATTTTCCAAAGCACAAAAACACACCTTGTTCCTGTTGCCTGCTAATTTCTATGAATGAAACGGAAATTTGCAGTTTTTTTTTTATTTCATTATGGATATTCTGGCTAAACTTTTTATTGTATGGGGTAAGAATACAAAATTAGAAAAGGAAGAAGGCAAAACAAACGCACACCCAGAATATATTTAGCAAAATTCCAAACAAGAAACCTGAATGCTGCTGACTGAATACACCTGAAAATCCCATTCACACTTAATTTGGAGGCAACTCGTAGCTGTCCCCTCGGCAAAAGGGTTACATTTCATTTTCCAAAGCACAAAAACACACCTTGTTCCTGTTGCCTGCTAATTTCTAAGAATGAAACGGCAATTTGCAGTTTTTTTAATTTCATTATGGATATTCTGGCTAAATATTTTCTTGTATGCTATAAGAATACAAAATGAGAAAAGGAAGAAGGCAAAACAAATGCAAACCAAGAACACATTTAGCAAATTACCAATCGGGAAACCTGAATGTTGCTGACTGAATACACCTGAAAATCCCATTCACACTCAATTTGGATGCAATTCGTAGCTGTGCCCTCGGAAAAGGGAAAGATTTCATTTTCCAAAACACGAAAACTCACCTTAGTCGTGTTGCATGTAGATTTCTTAGCATGAAATGCCAATTTGCACTGTATTTTTATTTCATTTTGACTGCTCACTCTAAAGGCTTTTTTGGATGGTGTCAAGATAGTAAATTTGGAAAGAAAGAAGGCAAAACAAACGCAAACCCAGACGACATTTAAGAAATTGCCAATCAAGAAACCTGAATGCTGCTGACTGAATACACATGAAAATCCCATTCACACTCAATTTGGAGGCAACTCGTAGCTGTCCCCTCGGCAAAAGGGTTACATTTCATTTTCCAAAGCACAAAAACACACCTTGGTCCTGTTGCCTGCTAATTTCTAAGAATGAAACGGCAATTTGCTGTTTTTTTTATTTCATTCTGGATATTCTGGCTAAACTTTTATTGTATGGGGTAAGAATACAAAATTAGAAAAGGAAGAAGGCAAAACAACTGCAAACCCAGAACACATTTAGCAAATTGCCAAACAAGAAACCTGAATGCTGCTGACTGAATACACCTGAAAATCGCATTCACACTCAATTTGGCGGCAATTCGTAGCTGTTCCCTTGGCAAAAGGGTTACATTACATTTCCCAAAACACAAAAACTCACCTTGGTCCTGTTGCATGTTAATTTCTTAAATGAAACACCAATTTGCTGTTTTCTTTATTTCATTATGGATACTCTGGCTAAACATTTTCTTGTATGGTGTAAGAATACAAAATGAGTGTAGGAAGAAGGCAAAACAAATGCAAACCAAGAACACATTTAGCAAATTACCAATCGGGAAACCTGAATGTTGCTGACTGAATTCACCTGAAAATCCCATTCACACTCAATTTGTAGGCAACTCGTAGCTGTCCCCTCGGCAAAAGGGTTACATTTCATTTTCCAAAGCACAAAAACACACCTTGTTCCTGTTGCCTGCTAATTTCTATGAATGAAATGGCAATTTGCAGTTCTGTTTATTTCATTATGGATATTCTGGCTAAACTTTTTATTGTATGGGGTAAGAATACAAAATTAGAAATGGAAGAAGGCAAAACAACAGCAAACCCAGAACACATTTAGCAAATTGCCAAACAAGAACCCTGAATGCTGCTGACTGAATACACCTGAAAATCCCATTCACACTCAATTTGGAGGCAATTCGTAGCTGTGCCCTCGGCAAAAGTGAAAGATTTCATTTTCCAAAACACAAAAACTAACCTTGGTCCAGTTGCCTGTTAATTTCTAAGCATGGAACGCCCATTTGCTGTTTTTTTTTTTTTATTTCATTAAGGATACTCTGGCTAAACTTTTATGGAATGGTATAAGAATACAAAATTAGAAAAGGAAGAAGGCAAAACAACCGCAAACCCAGAACACATTTAGCAAATTGCCAAACAAGAAACCTGAGTGTTGCTGACTCAATACACCTGAAAATCCCATTCACACTCAATTTGGCGGCAATTCATAGCTGTTCCCTTGGCAAAAGTGTTACATTTCATTTTCCAAAACACAAAAACTCACCTTGGTCCTGTTGCATGTTAATTTCTAAAAATGAAACCCCAATTTGCTGTTTTCTTTATTTCAATATGGATACTCTGGCTAAACTTTTTATTGTATGGTGTAAGAATACAAAATTAGAAAAGGAAGAAGGCAAAACAAATGGAATGCCCAAACACATTTAAGAAATTGCCAGTCAAGAAACCTGAATGCTGCTGACTGAATACACCTGAAAATCCCATTCACACTCAATTTGGAGGCAACTCGAAGCTGTCCCCTCAGCAAAAGGGTTACATTTCATTTTCCAAAGCACAAAATCACACCTTGGTCCTGTTGCTTGCTAATTTCTAAGAATGAAACAGCAATTTGCAGGTTTTTTTTATTTCATTCTGGATATTCTGGCTAAACTTTTTATTGTATGGGGTAAGAATACAAAATTAGAAAAGGAAGAAGGCAAAAGAAACGAAAACCCAGAACACATTTAGCAAATTGCCAAACAAGAAACCGGAATGCTGCTGACTGAATACACCTGAAAATCGCATTCAACTCAATTTGGCGGCAATTCGTAGCTGTACCCTTGGCAAAAGGGTTACATTTCATTTCCCAAAACACAAAAACTCACCTTGGTACTGTTGCATGTTAATTTCTAAAAATGAAACACCAATTTGCTGTTTTCTTTATTTCATTATGGATACTCTGGCTAACCTTTTTATTGTATGGGGTAAGAATAAAAAATGAGAAAATGAAGAAGGCAAAACAAATGCAAACCAAGAACACATTTAGCAAATTACCAATCAGGAAACCTGAAAGTTGCTGACTGAATACACCTGAAAATCCCATTCACACTCAATTTGCAGGCAATTCGTAGCTGTGCCCTCGGCAAAAGTGTTACATTTCATTTTCTAAAACACGAAAACTCAACTTAGTCGTGTTGCCTGCAGATTTCTTAGCATGAAACTCCAATTTGCACTATATTTTTATTTCATTTTGACCACTCTGTCTAAAGGCTTTTTTGGATAGTGTCAGGATAGAAAATTTGGAAAGAAATAAGGCAAAACAAACGCAAACCCAGACGACATTTAAGAAATTGCCAATCAAGAAACCTGAATGCTGCTGACTGAATACACCTGAAAATCCCATTCACACTCAATTTGGAGGCAACTCGTAGCTGTGCCCTCGGCAAAAGTGAAAGATTTCATTTTCCAAAACACAAAAACTAACCTTGGTCCAGTTGCCTGTTAATTTCTAAGCATGGAACGCCCATTTGCTGTTTTTTTTTTTTATTTCATTAAGGATACTCTGGCTAAACATTTATGGAATGGTATAAGAATACAAAATTAGAAAAGGAAGAAGGCAAAACAAATGCAAACCAAGAACACATTTAGCAAATTGCCAAACAAGAAACCTGAGTGTTGCTGACTGAATACACCTGAAAATCCCATTCACACTCAATTTGGCGGCAATTCATAGCTGTTCCCTTGGCAAAAGTGTTACATTTCATTTTCCAAAACACAAAAACTCACCTTGGTCCAGTTGCCTGTTAATTTCTAAAAATGAAACACCAATTTGCTGTTTTCTTTATTTCAATAAGGATACTCTGGCTAAACTTTTTATTGTATGGTGTAAGAATACAAAATTAGAAAAGGAAGAAGGCAAAACAAATGGAATGCCCAAACACATTTAAGAAATTGCCAGTCAAGAAACCTGAATGCTGCTGACTGAATACACCTGAAAATCCCATTCACACTCAATTTGGAGGCAACTCGAAGCTGTCCCCTCAGCAAAAGGGTTACATTTCATTTTCCAAAGCACAAAATCACACCTTGGTCCTGTTGCTTGCTAATTTCTAAGAATGAAACGGCAATTTGCAGTTTTTTTTTTATTTCATTATGGATATTCTGGCTAAACTTTTTATTGTATGAGGTAAGAATACAAAATTAGAAAAGGAAGAAGGCAAAAGAAACGAAAACCCAGAACACATTTAGCAAATTGCCAAACAAGAAACCTGAATGCTGCTGACTGAATACACCTGAAAATCGCATTCAACTCAATTTGGCGGCAATTCGTAGCTGTACCCTTGGCAAAAGGGTTACATTTCATTTTCCAAAACACAAAAACTCACCTTGGTACTGTTGCATGTTAATTTCTAAAAATGAAACACCAATTTGCTGTTTTCTTTATTTCATTATGGATACTCTGGCTAACCTTTTTATTGTATGGGGTAAGAATAAAAAATGAGAAAATGAAGAAGGCAAAACAAATGCAAACCAAGAACACATTTAGCAAATTACCAATCGGGAAACCTGAATGTTGCTGACTGAATGCACCTGAAAATCCCATTCACACTCAATTTGCAGGCAATTCGTAGCTGTGCCCTCAGCAAAAGTGTTACATTTCATTTTCTAAAACACGAAAACTCAACTTAGTCGTGTTGACTGCAGATTTCTTAACATGAAACGCCAATTTGCACTGTATTTTTATTTCATTTTGACCACTCTGTCTAAAGGCTTTTTTGGATGGTGTCAGGATAGAAAATTTGGAAAGAAAGAAGGCAAAACAAACGCAAACCCAGACGACATTTTAGAAATTGCCAATCAAGAAACCTGAATGCTGCTGACTGAATACACCTGAAAATCCCATTCATACTCAATTTGGAGGCAATCCATAGCTGTCCCCTCGGCAAAAGGGTTACATATCATTTTCCAAAGCACAAAAACACACCTTGGTCCTGTTGCCTGCTAATTTCAAAGAATGAAATGGCAATTTGCAGTTTTTTTTTTATTTCAGTATGGATATTCTGGCTAAACTTTTTATTGTATGGGGTAAGTATGCACAATTAGAAAAGGAAGAAGGCAAAACAACCGCAAACCCAGAACACATTTAGCAAAGTGCCAAACAATAAACCTGAATGCTGCTGACTGAATACAGCTGAAAATCGCATTCACACTCAATTTGGCGGCAATTCATAGCTGTTCCCTTGGCTAAAGGGTTACATTTCATTTTCCAAAGCACAAAAACTCACCTTGGTCCTGTTGCATGTTAATTTCTAAAAATGAAACCCCAATTTGCTGTTTTCTTTATTTCATTATGGATACTCTGGCTAACCTTTTTCTTGTATGGTGTAAGAATACAAAATAAGAAAAGGAAGAAGGCAAAAAAAATGCAAACCAAGAACACATTTAGCAAATTGCCAATCAGGAAACCTGAATGTTGCTGACTGAATACACCTGAAAATCCCATTCACACTCAATTTGGAGGCAATTCGTAGCTGTCCCCTCGGCAAAAGTGTTACATTTCATTTTCTAAAACACGAAAACTCACCTTAGTCGTGTTGCCTGTAGATTTCTTAGCATGAAACACCAATTTGCAATGTATTTTTATTTCATTTTGACCACTCTGTCTAAAGGCTTTTTTGGATGGTGTCAGGATAGAAAATTTGGAAAGAAAGAAGGCAAAACAAACGCAAACCCACACGACATTTAAGAAATTGCCAATCAAGAAACCTGAATGCTGCTGACTGAATACACCTGAAAATCCCATTTGTAATCAATTTGCAGGCAATCCATAGCTGTCCCCTCGGCAAAAGGGTTACATTTCATTTTCCAAAGCACAAAAATACACCTTGGTCCTGTTGCCTGCCAATTTTTTAAGAATGAAACGGAAATTTGCAGTTTTTTTTTATTTCATTATGGATATTCTGGCTAAACATTTATTGTATGGGGTAAGAATACAAAATTAGAAAAGGAAGAAGGCAAAACAAACGCAAACCCAGAGCACATTTAGCAAATTGCCAAACAAGAAACCTGAGTGTTGCTGACTGAATACACCTGAAAATCCCATTCACACTCAATTTGGTGGCAATTCGTAGCTGTTCCCTTTGCAAAAGTGTTACATTTCATTTTCCAAAACACAAAAACTCACCTTGGTCCTGTTGCATGTTAATTTCTAAAAATGAAACACCAATTTGCTGTTTTCTTTATTTCATTATGGATACTCTGGCTAAACATTTTATTGTATGGTGTAAGAATACAAAATGAGAAAAGGAAGAAGGCAAAACAATGCAAACCAAGAACACATTTAGCAAATTGCCATTCAGGAAACCTGAATGTTGCTGACTGAATACACCTGAAAATCCCATTCACACTCAATTTGCAGGCAATTCGTAGCTGTGCCCTCGGCAAAAGTGAAAGACTTCATTTTCCAAAACACAAAAACTAACCTTGGTCCAGTTGCCTGTTAATTTCTAAGCATGGAACGCCCATTTGCTGTTTATTTTTTTTTATTTCATTGAGGATACTCTGGCTAAACTTTTATTGTATGGTATAAGAATACAAAATTACAAAAGGAAGAAGGCAAAACAAATGGAATGCCCAAACACATTTAAGAAATTGCCAATCAAGAAACCTCAATGCTGCTGACTGAATACACCTGAAAATCCCATTCACACTCAATTTGCAGACAACTCGAAGCTGTCCCCTCGGCAAAGGGTTACATTTCATTTTCCAAAGCACAAAATCACACCTTGGTCCTGTTGCCTGCTAATTTCTAAGAATGAAACGGCAATTTGCAGTTTTTTTTTTTTATTTCATTATGGATATTCTGGCTAAACTTTTTATTGTATGGGGTAAGAATACAAAATTAGAAAAGGAAGAAGGCAAAACAACAGCAAACCCAGAACACATTTAGCAAATTGCCAAACAAGAACCCTGAATGCTGCTGACTGAATACACCTGAAAATCCCATTCACACTCAATTTGGAGGCAATTCGTAGCTGTGCCCTCGGCAAAAGTGAAAGATTTCATTTTCCAAAACACAAAAACTAACCTTGGTCCAGTTGCCTGTTAATTTCTAAGCATGGAACGCCCATTTGCTGTTTTTTTTTTTTATTTCATTAAGGATACTCTGGCTAAACTTTTATGGAATGGTATAAGAATACAAAATTAGAAAAGGAAGAAGGCAAAACAACCGCAAACCCAGAACACATTTAGCAAATTGCCAAACAAGAAACCTGAGTGTTGCTGACTCAATACACCTGAAAATCCCATTCACACTCAATTTGGCGGCAATTCATAGCTGTTCCCTTGGCAAAAGTGTTACATTTCATTTTCCAAAACACAAAAACTCACCTTGGTCCTGTTGCATGTTAATTTCTAAAAATGAAACCCCAATTTGCTGTTTTCTTTATTTCAATATGGATACTCTGGCTAAACTTTTTATTGTATGGTGTAAGAATACAAAATTAGAAAAGGAAGAAGGCAAAACAAATGGAATGCCCAAACACATTTAAGAAATTGCCAGTCAAGAAACCTGAATGCTGCTGACTGAATACACCTGAAAATCCCATTCACACTCAATTTGGAGGCAACTCGAAGCTGTCCCCTCAGCAAAAGGGTTACATTTCATTTTCCAAAGCACAAAATCACACCTTGGTCCTGTTGCTTGCTAATTTCTAAGAATGAAATGGTAATTTGCAGTTTTTTTTTTTATTTCATTATGGATATTCTGGCTAAATTTTTATTGTATGGGGTAAGAATACAAAATTGGAAAAGGAAGAAGGCAAAACAACAGCAAACCCAGAACACATTTAGCAAATTGCCAAACAAGAAACCTGAATGCTGCTGACTGAATACACCTGAAAATCCCATTCACACTCAATTTGGAGGCAATTCATAGCTGTCCCCTCGGCAAAAGGGTTACATATCATTTTCCAAAGCACAAAAACACACCTTGGTCCTGTTGCCTGCTAATTTCAAAGAATGAAATGGCAATTTGCAGTTTTTTTTTTTTATTTCACTATGGATATTCTGGCTAAACTTTTTATTGTATCGGGTAAGAATGCACAATTAGAAAAGGAAGAAGGCAAAACAACCGCAAACCCAGAACACATTTAGCAAATTGCCAAACAAGAAACCTGAATGCTGCTGACTGAATACAGCTGAAAATCGCATTCACACTCAATTTGGCGGCAATTCATAGCTGTCCCCTCAGCAAAAGGGTTACATTTCATTTTCCAAAGCAGAAAAACACACCTTGGTCCTGTTGCCTGTTAATTTCTAAGAATGAAACGGCAATTTGCAGGTTTTTTTATTTCATTATGGATATTCTGGCTAAACTTTTTATTGTATTGGGTAAGAATACAAAATTAGAAAAGGAAGAAGGCAAAACAAACGCAAACCCAGAACACATTTAGCTAATTGCCAAACAAGAAACCTGAATGCTGCGGACTTAATGCACCTGAAAATCGCATTCACACTCAATTTGGCGGCAATTCATAGCTGTTCCATTGGCTAAAGGGTTACATTTCATTTTCCAAAGCACAAAAACTCACCTTGGTCCTGTTGCATGTTAATTTCTAAAAATGAAACCCCAATTTGCTGTTTTCTTTATTTCATTATGCATACTCTGGCTAACCTTTTTCTTGTATGGTGTAAGAATACAAAATTAGAAAAGGAAGAAGGCAAAACAAATGCAAACCAAGAACACATTTAGCAAATTGCCAATCAGGAAACCTGAATGTTGCTGACTGAATACACCTGAAAATCCCATTCACACTCAATTTGGAGGCAATTCGTAGCTGTCCCCTCGGCAAAAGTGTTACATTTCATTTTCTAAAACACGAAAACTCACCTTAGTCGTGTTGCCTGTAGATTTCTTAGCATGAAACGCCAATTTGCAATGTATTTTTATTTCATTTTGACCACTCTGTCTAAAGGCTTTTTTGGATGGTGTCAGGATAGAAAATTTGGAAAGAAAGAAGGCAAAACAAACGCAAACCCACACGACATTTAAGAAATTGCCAATCAAGAAACCTGAATGCTGCTGACTGAATACACCTGAAAATCCCATTTGTAATCAATTTGGAGGCAATCCATAGCTGTCCCCTCGGCAAAAGGGTTACATTTCATTTTCCAAAGCACAAAAATACACCTTGGTCCTGTTGCCTGCCAATTTTTTAAGAATGAAACGGAAATTTGCAGTTTTTTTTATTTCATTATGGATATTCTGGCTAAACATTTATTGTATGGGGTAAGAATACAAAATTAGAAAAGGAAGAAGGCAAAACAAACGCAAACCCAGAGCACATTTAGCAAATTGCCAAACAAGAAACCTGAGTGTTGCTGACTGAATACACCTGAAAATCCCATTCACACTCAATTTGGTGGCAATTCGTAGCTGTTCCCTTTGCAAAAGTGTTACATTTCATTTTCCAAAACACAAAAACTCATCTTGTTCCTGTTACATGTTAATTTCTAAAAATGAAACATGAATTTGCTGTTTGCTTTATTTCATTATGGATACTCTGGCTAAACTTTTTACTGTATGGTGTAAGAATACAAAATGAGAAAAGGAAGAAGGCAAAACAATGCAAACCAAGAACACATTTAGCAAATTGCCAATCAGGAAACCTGAATGTTGCTGACTGAATACACCTGAAAATCCCATTCACACTCAATTTGGAGGCAATTCGTAGCTGTGCCCTCGGGAAAAGTGAAAGACTTCATTTTCCAAAACAGAAAAACTAACCTTGGTCCAGTTGCCTGTTAATTTCTAAGCATGGAACGCCCATTTGCTGTTTTTTTTTTTATTTCATTAAGGATATTATGGCTAAACTTTTATTGTATGGTATAAGAATACAAAATTACAAAAGGAAGAAGGCAAAACAAATGGAATGCCCAAACATATTTAAGAAATTGCCAATCAAGAAACCTGAATGCTGCTGACTGAATACACCTGAAAATCCCATTCACACTCAATTTGCAGACAACTCGAAGCTGTCCCCTCGGCAAAAGGGTTACATTTCATTTTCCAAAGCACAAAATCACACCTTGGTCCTGTTGCCTGCTAATTTCTAAGAATGAAATGGTAATTTGCAGTTTTTTTTTTATTTCATTATGGATATTCTGGCTAAATTTTTATTGTATGGGGTAAGAATACAAAATTGGAAAAGGAAGAAGGCAAAACAACAGCAAACCCAGAACACATTTAGCAAATTGCCAAACAAGAAACCTGAATGCTGCTGACTGAATACACCTGAAAATCCCATTCACACTCAATTTGGAGGCAACTCGTAGCTGTCCCCTCGGCAAAAGGGTTACATATCATTTTCCAAAGCACAAAAACACACCTTGGTCCTGTTGCCTGCTAATTTCAAAGAATGAAATGGCAATTTGCAGTTTTTTTTTTTATTTCAGTATGGATATTCTGGCTAAACTTTTTATTGTATCGGGTAAGAATGCACAATTAGAAAAGGAAGAAGGCAAAACAACCGCAAACCCAGAACACATTTAGCAAATTGCCAAACAAGAAACCTGAATGCTGCTGACTGTATACAGCTGAAAATCGCATTCACACTCAATTTGGCGGCAATTCATAGCTGTCCCCTCAGCAAAAGGGTTACATTTCATTTTCCAAAGCAGAAAAACACACCTTGGTCCTGTTGCCTGTTAATTTCTAAGAATGAAACGGCAATTTGCAGGTTTTTTTATTTCATTATGGATATTCTGGCTAAACTTTTTATTGTATGGGGTAAGAATACAAAATTAGAAAAGGAAGAAGGCAAAACAAACGCAAACCCAGAACACATTTAGCAAATTGCCAAACAAGAAACCTGAATGCTGCGGACTTAATGCACCTGAAAATCGCATTCACACTCAATTTGGCGGCAATTCATAGCTGTTCCCTTGGCTAAAGGGTTACATTTCATTTTCCAAAGCACAAAAACTCACCTTGGTCCTGTTGCATGTTAATTTCTAAAAATGAAACCCCAATTTGCTGTTTTCTTTATTTCATTATGCATACTCTGGCTAAACTTTTTCTTGTATGGTGTAAGAATACAAAATTAGAAAAGGAAGAAGGCAAAACAAATGCAAACCAAGAACACATTTAGCAAATTGCCAATCAGGAAACCTGAATGTTGCTGACTGAATACACCTGAAAATCCCATTCACACTCAATTTGGAGGCAATTCGTAGCTGTCCCCTCGGCAAAAGTGTTACATTTCATTTTCTAAAACACGAAAACTCACCTTAGTAGTGTTGCCTGTAGATTTCTTAGCATGAAACGCCAATTTGCAATGTATTTTTATTTCATTTTGACCACTCTGTCTAAAGGCTTTTTTGGATGGTGTCAGGATAGAAAATTTGGAAAGAAAGAAGGCAAAACAATCGCAAACCCACACGACATTTTAGAAATTGCCAATCAAGAAACCTGAATGCTGCTGACTGAATACACCTGAAAATCCCATTTGTAATCAATTTGGAGGCAATCCATAGCTGTCCCCTCGGCAAAAGGGTTACATTTCATTTTCCAAAGCACAAAAATACACCTTGGTCTTGTTGCCTGCCAATTTTTTAAGAATGAAACGGAAATTTGCAGTTTTTTTTTATTTCATTATGGATATTCTGGCTAAACATTTATTGTATGGGGTAAGAATACAAAATTAGAAAAGGAAGAAGGCAAAAGAAACGCAAACCCAGAGCACATTTAGCAAATTGCCAAACAAGAAACCTGAGTGTTGCTGACTGAATACACCTGAAAATCCCATTCACACTCAATTTGGTGGCAATTCGTAGCTGTTCCCTTTGCAAAAGTGTTACATTTCATTTTCCAAAACACAAAAACTCATCTTGTTCCTGTTACATGTTAATTTCTAAAAATGAAACACGAATTTGCTGTTTTCTTTATTTCATTATGGATACTCTGGCTAAACTTTTTATTGTATGGTGTAAGAATACAAAATGAGAAAAGGAAGAAGGCAAAACAATGCAAACCAAGAACACATTTAGCAAATTGCCAATCAGGAAAGCTGAATGTTGCTGACTGAATACACCTGAAAATCCCATTCAAACTCAATTTGCAGGCAATTCGTAGCTGTGCCCTCGGCAAAAGTGAAAGACTTCATTTTCCAAAACAGAAAAACTAACCTTGGTCCAGTTGCCTGTTAATTTCTAAGCATGGAACGCCCATTTGCTGTTTTTTTTTTTTTTATTTCATGAAGGATACTCTGGCTAAACTTTTATGGAATGGTATAAGAATACAAATTTAGAAAAGGAAGAAGGCAAAACAACCGCAAACCCAGAACACATTTAGCAAATTGCCAAACAAGAAACCTGAGTGTTGCTGACTCAATACACCTGAAAATCCCATTCACACTCAATTTGGCGGCAATTCATAGCTGTTCCCTTTGCAAAAGTGTTACATTTCATTTTCCAAAACACAAAAACTCACCTTGGTCCTGTTGCATGTTAATTTCTAAAAATGAAACACCAATTTGCTGTTTTCTTTATTTCATTATGGATACTCTGGCTAAACTTTTTATTGTATGGTGTAAGAATACAAAATTAGAAAAGGAAGAACGCAAAACAAATGGAATGCCCAAACACATTTAAGAAATTGCCAATCAAGAAACCTGAATGCTGCTGACTGAATACACCTGAAAATCCCATTCACACTCAATTTGGAGGCAACTCGAAGCTGTCCCCTCAGCAAAAGTGTTACATTTCATTTTCCAAAGCACAAAATCACACCTTGGTCCTGTTGCCTGCTAATTTCTAAGAATGAAACGGCAATTTGCAGGTTTTTTTTATTTCATTATGGATATTCTGGCTAAACTTTTTATTGTATGAGGTAAGAATACAAAATTAGAAAAGGAAGAAGGCAAAAGAAACGAAAAGCCAGAACACATTTAGCAAATTGCCAAACAAGAAACCTGAATGCTGCTGACTGAATACAGCTGAAAATCGCATTCACACTCAATTTGGCGGTAATTCGTAGCTGTACCCTTGGCAAAAGGGTTACATTTCATTTTCCAAAACACAAAAACTCACCTTGGTACTGTTGCATGTTAATTTCTAAAAATGAAACACCAATTTGCTGTTTTCTTTATTTCATTATGGATACTCTGGCTAACCTTTTTATTGTATGGGGTACGAATACAAAATTAGAAAAGGAAGAAGGCAAAACAAATGCAAACCAAGAACACATTTAGCAAATTGGCAACCAAGAAACCTGAATGCTGCTGACTGAATACACCTGAAAATCCCATTCACACTCAATTTGGCGGCAATTCTTAGCTGTCCCCTCGGCAAAAGTGTTACATTTCATTTTCTAAATCACGAAAACTCACCTTAGTCGTGTTGCCTGTAGATTTCTTAGCATGAAACGCCAATTTGCACTGTATTTTTATTTCATTTTGACCACTCTGTCTAAAGGCTTTTTTGGATGGTGTCAGGATAGAAAATTTGGAAAGAAAGAAGGCAAAACAAACGCAAACCCAGACGACATTTAAGAAATTGCCAATCAAGAAACCTGAATGCTGCTGACTGAATACACCTGAAAATCCCATTCACACTCAATTTGGAGGCAACTCGTAGCTGTCCCCTCGGCAAAAGGGTTACATATCATTTTCCAAAGCACAAAAACACACCTTGGTCCTGTTGCCTGCTAATTTCAAAGAATGAAACGGCAATTTGCAGTTTTTTTTTTATTTCAGTATGGATATTCTGGCTAAACTTTATATTGTATGGGGTAAGAATGCACAATTAGAAAAGGAAGAAGGCAAAACAACCGCAAACCCAGAACACATTTAGCAAATTGCCAAACAAGAAACCTGAATGCTGCGGACTTAATGCACCTGAAAATCGCATTCACACTCAATTTGGCGGCAATTCGAAGCAGTTCCCTTGGCAAAAGTATTACATTTCATTTTCCAAAACACAAAAACTCACCTTGGTCCTGTTGCATGTCAATTTCTAAAAATGAAACCCCAATTTGCTGTTTTCTTTATTTCCTTATGGATACTCTGGCTAAACTTTTTCTTGTATGGTGTAAGAATACAAAATGAGAAAAGGAAGAAGGCAAAACAAATGCAAACCAAGAACACATTTAGCAAATTGCCAATCAGGAAACCTGAATGTTGCTGACTCAATACACCTGAAAATCCCATTCACACTCCATTTGGAGGCAATTTGTAGCTGTCCCCTCAGCAAAAGTGTTACATTTCATTTTCCAAAGCACAAAAACACCCCTTGTTCCTGTTGCCTGCTAATTTCTAAGAATGAAACGGCAATTTGCAGTTTTTTTTAATTTCATTATGGATATTCTGGCTAAACATTTTCTTGTATGGTATAAGAATACAAAATGAGAAAAGGAAGAAGGCAAAACATATGCAAACCAAGAACACATTTAGCAAATTGCCAATCAGGAAACCTGAATGTTCCTGACTGAATACACCTGAAAATCCCATTCACCCTCCATTTGCAGGCAATTTGTAGCTGTCCCCTCGGCAAAAGTGTTACATTTCATTTTCTAAAACACGAAAACTCACCTTAGTCGTGTTGCCTGTAGATTTCTTAGCATGAAATGCAAATTTGCACTGTATTTTTATTTCATTTTGATCACTCAGTCTAAAGGCTTTTTTGGATGGTGTCAGGATAGAAAATTTGGAAAGAAAGAAGGCAAAACAAACGCAAACCCAGACGACATTTAAGAAATTGCCAATCAAGAAACCTGAATGCTGCTGACTGAATACACCTGAAAATCCCATTCACACTCAATT
Source organism: Sylvilagus floridanus (assembly GCA_949820135.1). Lineage (NCBI taxonomy): Eukaryota > Metazoa > Chordata > Mammalia > Lagomorpha > Leporidae > Sylvilagus > Sylvilagus floridanus. The sequence continues at coordinate 141,488,351 of OX463227.1, forward strand.
TGGAGGCAACTCGTAGCTGTCCCCTCGGCAAAAGTGTTACATTTCATTTTCCAAAACACAAAAACTCACCTTGGTCGGGTTGCCTGTTATCGTCTAAGCATGGAACGCTAATTTGCTGCTTTTTTTTTTATTTCATTATGGATATTCTGGCTAAACATTTTGTTGTATGGGGTAAGAATACAAAATTAGAAAAGGAAGAAGGCAAAACAAACGCAAACCCAGAACACATTTAGCAAATTGCCAAACAAGAAACCTGAATGCTGCTGACTGAATACACCTGAAAATCCCATTCACACTCAATTTGGCGGCAATTCGTAGCTGTTCCCTTGGCAAAAGGGATACATTTCATTTTCCAAAACACAAAAACTCTCCTTGGTCCTGTTGCATGTTAATTTCTAAAAATGGAACGCCCATTTCCTGTTTTTTTTTTTTATTTCATTAAGGATACTCTAGCTAAACTTTTATTGTATGGTGTAAGAATACAAAATTAGAAAAGGAAAAAGGCAAAACAAATGGAATGCTCAAACACATTTAAGACATTGCAAATCAAGAAACCTGTATGCTGCTGAATGAATACACCTGAAAATCCCATTCACACTCAATTTGGAGGCAACTCGTAGCTGTCCCCTCAGCAAAAGGGTTACATTTCATTTTCCAAAGCACAAAAATACACCTTGGTCCTGTTGACTACTAATTTCTAAGAAGGAAACGGCAATTTGCAGTTTTTTTTATTTCATTATGGATATCCTGGCTAAACTTTTTATTGTATGGGGTAAGAATACAAAATTAGAAAAGGAAGAAGGCAAAACAAACGCAAACCCAGAACACATTTAGCAAATTGCCAAACAAGAAACCTGAATGCTGCTGAATGAATACAACTGAAAATCCCATTCACACACAATTTGGCGGCAATTCGTAGCTGTTCCCTTGGCAAAAGGGTTATATTTCATTTTCCAAAACACAAAACCTCACCTTGGTCCTGTTGCCTGTTAATTTCTATGCATGGAACGCCAATTTGCTGTTTTTATTTTTATTTCTTTATGGATACTCTGGCTAAACTTTTCATTGTATGGTGTAAGAATACAAAATTAGAAAACGAACAAGGCAAAACAAATGCAAACCCAGAACACATTTAGCAAATTGCCAATCAAGAAACCTGAATGTTACTGACTGAATACACCTGAAAATCCCATTCACACTCAATTTGGAGGCAATTCCTAGCTGTGCCCTCGGCAAAAGGGTTACATTTCATTTTCCAAAACACAAAAACTCACTTTGGTCGGGTTGCCTGTTATTTTCTAAGCATGGAACGCCAATTTGCTGCTTTTTTTTTATTTCATTAAGGATACTCTGGCTAAACTTTTATTTTATGGTGAAAGAATACAAAATTAGTAAAGGAAGAAGGCAAAACAAATGGAATGCACGAACACATTTAAGAAATTGCCAATCACGAACCTTGAATGCTGCTGACTGAATACACCTGAAAATCCCATTCACACTCAATTTGACGCAATTCGTAGCTGTGCCCTCGGCAAAAGGGAAACATATCATTTTCCAAAACACGAAAACTCACCTTAGTCGTGATGCCTGTAGATTTCTTAGCATGAAACGCCAATTTGCATTGTATTTTTATTTCATTTTGACCAATCTGTCAAAAGGCTTTTTTGGATGGTGTCAGGATAGAAAATTTGGAAAGAAAGAAGGTAAAACAAACGAAATCCCAGAACACATTTAGCAAATTGCCAATCAAGAATCCTGAATGCTGCTGACTGAATACACCTGAAAATCCCATTCACACTAAATTTGGAAGCAATTCGTAGCTGTGCCCTCAGCAAAAGGGAAACATTTCATTTTCCAAAACACGAAAACTCACCTTAGTCATGATGCCTGTAGATTTCTTAGCATGAAACGCCAATTTGCATTGTATTTTTATTTCATTTTGACCACTCTCTCAAAAGGCTTTTTTGGATGGTGTCAGGATAGAAAATTTGGAAACAAAGAAGGTAAAACAAACGGAATCCCAGAACACATTTAGTAAATAGCCTTATTTCATTAAGGATACTCTCGCTAACCTTTTTATTGTATGGGGTAGGAATACAAAATTAGAAAAGGAAGAAGGCAAAACAAACGCAAACCCAGAAGACATTAAGTAAATTGCCAATTAAGAAACCTGAATGCTGCTGACTGAATACACCAGAAAATCCCATTCACACTCAATTTGGAGGCAATTCGTAGCTGTCACCTCGGCAAAAGTGTTACATTTCATTTTCCAAAACACAAAAACTCACCTTGGTCGGGTTGCCTGTTAATTTCTCAGCTTGGAACGCCAATTTGCTGTTTTTTTTTTATTTCATTGAGGATACTCTGGCTAAACTTTTATTGTATGGTGTAAGAATACAAAATGAGAAAAGGAAGAAGGCAAAACAATGAAAACCAAGAACACATTTAGCAAATTGCCAATCAGGAAACCTGAATGTTGCTGACTGAATACACCTGAAAATCCCATTCACACTCAATTTGGAGGCAATTCATAGCTGTGTCCTCGGCAAAACTGAAGATTTCATTTTCTAAAACACAAAAACTCACCTTGGTCCAGTTGCCTGTTAATTTCTAAGCATGGAACGCCCATTTGCTGTTTTTTTTTTTTATTTCATTAAGGATTCTCTGGCTAAACTTTATTCTTTTTTAAGAACAAAATTAGAAAAGGAAGAATGCAAAACAAATGGAATGCCCAAACACATTTAAGAAATTGCCAATCAAGAAACCTGAATGCTGCTAACTGAAAACACCTGAAAATCCCATTCACACTCAATTTGGAGGCAACTCGTTGCTGTCCCCTCGGCAAAAGTCTTACATTTCGTTTTCCAAAGCACAAAAACACACCTTGGTCCTGTTCCCTCTAATTTCCAAGAATTGAACGGCAATTTTAAGTTTTTTCTATTTCATTATGGATATTCTGGCTAAACTTTTTATTGTATGGGGTAAGAATACAAAATTAGAAAAGGAAGAAGGGAAAGCAACCTTAAACCCAGAACACATTTAGCAAATTGCCAAACAAGAAACCTGAATGCTGCTGATTGAATACACCTGAAAACCCATTCACACTCAATTTGGAGGCAATTCGTAGCTGTGCCGTCGGCAAAAGAAGAAGATTTCATTTTCCAAATCACAAAAATTCACCTTGGTCCAGTTGCATGTTAATTTCTAAAAATGAAACACCAATTTGCTGTTTAATTTATTTCATTATGGATACTCTGGCTAACCTTTTTATTGTATGGTGTAAGAATACAAAATGAGAAAAGGAAGAAGGTAAAACAAATGCAAACCAAGGACATATTTAGCAAATTACCAATTGGGAAACCTGAATGCTGCTGACTGAATACACCTGAAAATCCCATTCACACTCAATTTGGAGGCATTTTGTAGCTGTGCCCTCCCCAAAAGGGTTACATTTCATTTTCCAAAACACAAAAACTCACCTTGGTCGGGTTGCCTGTTAATTTCTAAGCATGGAACGCCAATTTCCTGTTTTTTTTTATTTCATTAAGGATACTCTGGCTAAACTTTTATTGTATGGTGTAAGAATACAAAATTAGAAAAGGAAGAAGGCAAAACAAATGAAATGCCCAAACACATTTAAGAAATTGCCAATCAAGCAACCTGAAGGCTTCTGACTGAATGCACCTGAAAATCCCATTCACACTCAATTTGGAGGCAATTCATAGCTGTGCCCTCTGTAAAAGGAAAAGATTTCATTTTCCAATACACGAAAGCTCACCTTAGTCGTGTTGCCTGTAGATATCTTAGCATGAAACGCCAATTTGCACTGCATTTTTATTTCATTATGACCACTCAGTATAAAGGCTTTCTTCAATGTTGTCAGGATAGTAAATTTGGAAAGAAAGAAGGCAAAAGAAACGCAAACCCACACGACATTTTAAGAAATTGCCAATCAAGAAACCTGAATGCTGCTGACTGAATACACCTGAAAATCCCATTTGTAATCAATTTGGAGGCAACTCGTAGCTGTCCCCTCGGCAAAAGTGTTACATTTCATTTTCCAAAGCACAAAAACACACCTTGGTCCTGTTGCCTGCTAATTTCTAAGAATGAAACGGCAATTTGCAGTTTTTTTAATATCATTTTGGAGATTCTGGCTAAACTTTTTATTGTATGGGGTAAGAATACAAAATTAGAAAAGGAAGAATGCAAAACAAACGCAAACCCAGAACACATTTAGCAAATTGCCAAACAAGAAACCTGAATGCTGCTGACTGAATACACCTGAAAATCCCATTCACACTCAATTTGGAGGCAATTTGTAGCGGTTCCCTTGGCAAAAGGGTTACATTTCATTTTCCAAAACACAAAAACTCACCTTGGTCCTGTTGCAAGTTTATTTCTAAAAATGAAACACAAATTTGCTGTTTTCTTTATTTCATTATGGATACTCTGGCTAACCTTTTTCTTCTATGGTGTAAGAATACAAAATGTGAAAAGGAAGAAGGCAAAACAAATGCAAACCAAGAACACATTTAGCAAATTGTCAATCAGGAAACCTGAATGTTGCTGACTGAATACACCTGAAAATCCCATTCACACTCAATTTGGAGGCAATTCGTAGCTGTGCCCTCGTCAAAAGTGTTACATTTCATTTTCTAAAACACGAAAACTCAGCTTAGTCTTGTTGCCTGTAGATTTCTTAGCATGAAACGCCAATTTGCACAGTATTTTTATTTCATTTTGACCACTCTGTCTAAAGGCTTTTTTGGATGGTGTCAGGATAGTAAATTTGGAAAGAAAGAAGGCAAAACAAATGCAAACCCAGACGACATTTAAGAAATTGCCCATCAAGAAACCTGAATGCTGCTGACTGAATACACCTGAAAATCCCATTCACACTCAATTTGGAGGCAATTCGTAGCTGTGCCCTCGGCAAAAGGGTTACATTTCATTTTCCAAAACACAAAAACTCACCTTGGTCGGGTTGCCTGTTATTTTCTAAGCATGGAACGCCAATTTGCTGCTTTTTTTTTTTATTTCATTAAGGATACTCTGGCTAAACTTTTATTTTATGGTGAAAGAATACAAAATTAGTAAAGGAAGAAGGCAAAACAAATGAAATGCCCACACATTTAAGAAATTGCCAATCAAGCAACCTGAATGCTGCTGACTGAATACACCTGAAAATCCCATTCACACTCATTTTGGCGGCAATTCGTAGCTGTTCCCTTGGCAAAAGGGTTACATTTCATTTTCTAAAACACGAAAACTCACCTTAGTCCTGTTGCCTGCTCTTTTCCAAGAATTAAACGGCAATTTGCAGTTTTTTTAATTTCATTATGGATATTCTGGCTACACTTTTAATGTATGGTGTAAGAATACAAAATTAGAAAAGGAAGAAGGCAAAACAAACGCAAACCCAGAACACATTTAGCCGATTGCCAAACAAGAATCCTGAATGCTGCTGACTGAATGCACCTGAAAATCCCATTCACACTCAATTTGGCGGCAATTCGTAGCTGTTCCCTTGGCAAAAGGGTTACATTTCATTTCCCAAAACACAAAAACTCACCTTGTTCCTGTTGCATGTTCATTTCTAAAAATGAAACCCCAATTTGCTGTTTTCTTTATTTCATTATGGATAATCCTGCTAACCTTTTTATTGTATGGTGTAAGAATTCAAAATGAGAAAAGGAAGAAGGCAAAACAAATGCAAACCAAGAACACATTTAGCAAATTACCAATTGGGAAACCTGAATGTTGCTGACTGAATACACCTGAAAATCCCATTCACACTCCATTTGTAGGCAATTTGTAGCTGTCCCCTCGGCAAAAGTGTTACATTTCATTTTTAAATCACGAAAACTCACCTTAGTCTTGTTGCCTGTAGATTTGTTAGCATGAAACTCCAATTTGCACTGTATTTTTATTTCACTTTGACCACTCTGTCTAAAGGCTTTTTTGGATGGTGTCAGGATATAAAATTTGCAAAGAAAGAAGGCAAAACAAATGCAAACCAACATGACATTTAAGAAATTGCCAATCAAGAAACCTGAATGCTGCTGACTGAATACACCTGAAAATCCCATTCACACTCAATTTGCAGGCAATTCATAGCTGTCCACTCGGCAAAAGTGTTACATGTCATTTTCCAATGCACAAAAATATACCTTGGTCCTGTTGCCTGCTAATTTCTAAGAATGAAACGGCAATTTGCAGTTTGTTTTATTTCATTATGGATATTCTGGCTAAACTTTTTATTGTATGGGGTAAGAATAAAAAATTAGAAAAGGAAGAAGGCAAAACAAACGCAAACCCAGAACACATTTAGCAAATTGCCAAACAAGAAACCTGAATGCTGCTGACTGAATACACCTGAAAATCCCATTCACACTCAATTTGGCGGCAATTCGTAGCTGTTCCCTTGGCAAAAGGTATGGTGGAGTGAGAAGGCCATGCCAAGGTGGCCACTGGCAAGCGAGCTTCAGTTACTCAGGAATGGCTTTGAAACCCACCTGGCAATGGAGCCTGCCTGGCAACAGGCTGTGATTGGATGGATTGGAAACTGCCTGGGAACAGGCTATGATTGGATGGAGTGGAAACTGCCTGGGAACAGGCTGTGACTGGATGGATTGGAAACTGCCTGAGAGCAGGCTGTGATTGGATGTATTTGAAACTGCCTGGCAACAGGCTGTGATTCGATGGCTTTGGAAACTGCCTGGCAACAGGCTGTGATTGGATGGCTTTGGAAACTGCCTGGCAACAGGCTATGATTGGATGGATTTGAAACTGCCTGGTAACAGGCTGTGATTGGATGGCTTGGAAACTGCCTGACAATAGGCTTTGATTGGTTGGGGCATAGACCGCCCCTTGTCCAGATTGGCTGGTCTTGGCTATATAAGGAGTGGTTCCAACTGTAATAAACGAGTCTGCGGGCTGCTCGCCTCGAGCCTGCTTTCACCCGACTCCCGGGGTCTGTGTATTGACTCCGCGCCTCTTGCCCCCACCACGCTGCTCCTCTCAGAAACGAATCCACTGCAACATTGTTGAGAAACTAAACCGCAACATCTGGCGGGCCAACGTGACTGAGAAAGAGACAGCGTGTCGGACTCGGCGAGGTCCCTCCAGGATTTCGGCAAGTAGGCCCCTCGGTGTTTTGTGTGCTGTTCGGTTCTGTGAGGGTGAGCACAGAACCCCCTCCTACGCCCCTTTCCTTGTCCTTGTCCTCGGTCCACGTGACCCCAGGTTAGCACACACCGCCCAGAAGTGTACGTTGCTTCTCGGCTCCTCCTTTTACTTTCAGTTTGCCCGGCGAATTCACATAAGGGACTGATCACCCCAGAATTCGGAACCAAGTCATCTTCCCTCACTCGAGAGAGGTGATACTCCGGAGACACCGTGTGGGCATACGGCCTTGACCTAACGAATCAAGGAAGTCCCCCACTAAGCACAGGACATACCTACGATCTGATACACCACTGTCTGTTTGTCTAACGTAGGGAAACCTCCTGCAAAATGCCATCAACAGCTGAGGTGCTAGGAATTTGCCTCATTATGGCAGCAGTGCTGTGCGTGTCTTTCCTTCGGCTAGAGTTGGCATGCCGTGTCACTCTTAAGCACTCAGACATGGGAAAGATACCCCCCTTTTAGAATCCTGTGCAGGTTATCAAAGATAGTGAATCTGTGAGTGATAATAGCCTGACACTCCAGGTCCCTGTCTCACAGACAATAGTTGGTGATTTAGGGAGAGAGAGCTCGGACAGTGAAAATAACAATGTAGCATACAAGGTAGCAAACGATGTAGTAAACAAGGTAGCAATGCCTAGTCAGCCCCCCTCCACACACCTGTGGGATGAATTTAGAGGACCTCCAGACAATAACTCATTCGAGGTCATCCCATCTGCACCCAGTGATGATCCCCACATGTGTAGCAGTACTTGGACACCACAAGCTCTCAGGGCAGCCACTAGACCCTATGCCATCAGCATGTTTGCTCTTAATGTCGAAGTGTATGCAAAATTCAGGCCCTGGATTCTAACGCCTGTAAAAAGGCTTCTATTAACCAAAGGTCGAGGATATGCTTGTGTCTTTCCAGAGAATGCAGAACAGCCCATTTGGGTTCCAGCCCGAAACATCAAGCCTGCAACGGACAGCCAACCAGGACCAGCTGAACAAGACCGAGACTCCGCCTTGTTAGCAGATGCACCTGCCCTATCATCCTACCCTGAGAAACTGCCCATAGCCACATCTGTTACTATTTTGTACCCCACTAGCTCTGGTCAGCCACTCAAATGGCCCACAGCCTGTGTGCGGTCATGCCATTCCTGATAACAATTATTCCTCATTCCTACCCCAATCTGAGCAAGCAATCCTGTGGTCTCTTGATTTGAGCGCTGGTTAGTCAATGACGGGTAAGATCCCCTGGGGGACAACCTAAGACAGGCACAGCTGCGTACGGAGACCACATGGACACGGGGTCAACAATGGTATGGCCAAGAATCATGCCTCCCGTTGCTCAAAAATAAACGAAAAAGGGGGAAATGTGGTGGAATGAGAAGGCCATGCCAAGGTGGCCACTGGCAAGCGAGCTTCAGTTACTCAGGAATGGCTTTGAAACCCACCTGGCAATGGAGCCTGCCTGGCAACAGGCTGTGATTGGATGGATTGGAAACTGCCTGGGAACAGGCTATGATTGGATGGAGTGGAAACTGCCTGGGAACAGGCTGTGACTGGATGGATTGGAAACTGCCTGAGAGCAGGCTGTGATTGGATGTATTAAAAACTGCCTGGCAACAGGCTGTGATTGGATGGCTTTGGAAACTGCCTGGCAACAGGCTGTGATTGGATGTATTTGAAACTGCCTAGCAACAGGCTATGATTGGATGGCTTTGGAAACTGCCTGGCAACAGGCTATGATTGGATGGATTTGAAACTGCCTGGTAACAGGCTGTGATTGGATGGCTTTGGAAACTGCCTGACAATAGGCTGTGATTGGTTGGGGCATAGACCGCCCCTTGACCAGATTGGCTGGTCTTGGCCATATAAGAAGTTGTACCAACTGTAATAAAGGAGTCTGCGGGCTGCTCGCCCTGAGCCTGCTTTCACCCGACTCCCGCCGTCTGTGTGTTGACTCCGCGCCTCTTGCCCCCACCACGCTGCTCCTCTCAGAAACGAATCCACTGCAACATTGTTGAGAAACTAAACCGCAACAAAAAGGGTTATATTTCATTTTCCAAAACACAAAAACTCACCTTGTTCCTGTTGCATGTTAATTTCTAAAAATGAAACACCAATTTGCTGTTTTCTTTATTTCATTATGGATACTCTGGCAAACCTTTTTATTGTATGGTGTAAGAATAAAAATGAGAAAAGGAAGAAGGCAAAACAAATGCAAACCAAGAACACATTTAGCAAATTGCCAAAGGGGAAACCTGAATGTTGCTGACTGAATACACCTGAAAATCCCATTCACACTCAATTTGGAGGCAATTCGTAGCTGTGCCCTCAGAAAAAGGGAAAGATTTCATTTTCCAAAACACAAAAACTCACATTGGTCCAGTTGCCTGTTAATTTTTAAGCATGGAACGCCCATTTGCTGTTTTGTTTTTTTTTTTTTTATTTCATTAAGGATACTCTGGCTAAACTTCTATTGTATGGTGTAAGAATACAAAATTAGAAAAGGAAGAAGGCAAAACAAATGGAATGCCCAAACACATTTAAGAAATTGCCAATCAAGAAACCTGAATGCTGCTGACTGAATACACCTGAAAATCCCATTTACACTCAATTTGGAGGCAACTCGTAGCTGTCCCCTGGGCAAAAGTGTTACATTTCATTTTCTAAAACACGAAAACTCACCTTAGTCGTGTTGCCTGTAGATTTCTTTGCATGAAACGCCAATTTGCACTGTATATTATTTCATTTTGACAACTCTCTCTAAAGGCTTTTTTGGATGGTGTCAGGACATAAAGTTTGGAAAGAAAAAAGGCAAAACAAACCTAAACCCAGACGACATTTAAGAAATTGAGAATCAAGAAACCTGAATCCTGCTGACTGAATACACCTGAAAATCCCATTCACACTCAATTTGGAGGCAATTAGCAGCTGTTCCCTTGGCAAAAGGGTTACATTTCATTTTCCAAAACACAAAAACTCACCTTTGTCCTGTTGCATGTTAATTTCTAAAAATGAAACACCAATTTGCTGTTTTCTTTATTTCATTATGGATACTCTGGCTAAACTTTTTATTGTATGGTGTAAGAATACAAAATTAGAAAAGGAAGAAGGCAAAACAAATGCAAACCAAGAACACATTTAGTGAATTACCAATCGGGAAACCTGAATGTTGCTGACTGAATACACCTGAAAATCCCATTCACACTCAATTTGCAGGCAACTCGTAGCTGTCCCCTTGGCAAAAGTGTTACATTTCATTTTCTAAAACACGAAAACTCACCTTAGTCGTGTTACCTGTAGATTTCTTAGCATGAAACGCCAATTTGCACTGCATTTCTATTTCATTTTGACCACTCTGTCTAAAGGCTTTATTGGATGGAGTCAGGATAGATAATTTGGAAAGAAAGAAGGCAAAACAAACGCAAACCCAGACGACATTTAAGAAATTGCCAATCAAGAAACCAGAATGCTGCTGACTGAATACACCTGAAAATCCCATTAATACTAAATTTGGAGGCAATTCATAGCTGTCCCCTCGGCAAAAGGGTTACATTTCATTTTCCAAAGCACAAAAACACACCTTGGTCTTGTTGCCTGTTAATTTCTAAGAATGAAACGGCAATTTGCAGTTTTTTTAAATTCATTATGGATATTCTGGCTAAACTTTTTCTTATATGGGGTAAGAATACAAAATTAGAAAAGGAAGAAGGCAAAACAAATGCAAACCCAGAACACAATTAGCAAATTGCCAAACAAGAAACCTGAATGCTGCTGACTGAATACACCTGAAAATCCCATTCACACTCAATTTGGCGGCAATTCATAGGTGTTCCCTTTGCAAAAGCGTTACATTTCATTTTCCAAAACACAAAAACTAACCTTGGTCCTGTTGCATGTTCATTTCTAAAAATGAAACACCAATTTGCTGTTTTCTTTATTTCATTATGGATGCTCTGGCTAAACTTTTTCTTGTATGGTGTAAGAATACAAAATGAGTAAAGGAAGAAGGAAAACAATGCAAACCAAGAACACATTTAGCAAATTGCCAATCAGGAAACCTGAATGTTGCTGACTGAATACACCTGAAAATCCCATTCACACTCAATTTGGAGGCAATTCGTAGCTGTGCCCTCGGCAAAAGTGAAAGACTTCATTTTCCAAAACACAAAAACTAACCTTGGTCCAGTTGCCTGTTAATTTCTAAGCATGGAACGCACATTTGCTGTTTTTTTTTTTTTTTATTTCATTAAGGATACTCTGGCTAAACTTTTATGGAATGGTATAAGAATACAAAATTAGAAAAGGAAGAAGGCAAAACAAATGGAATGCCCAAACACATTTAAGAAATTGCCAATCAAGAAACCTGAATGCTGCTGAATGAATACACCTGAAAATCCCATTCACACTCAATTTGCAGACAACTCGAAGCTGTCCCCTCGGCAAAAGGGTTACATTTCATTTTCCAAAGCACAAAAACACACCTTGGTCCTGTTGCCTGCTAATTTCTAAGAATGAAACGGCAATTTGCAGTTTTTTTTTTATTTCATTATGGATATTCTGGCTAAACTTTTTATTGTATGGGGTAAGAATACAAAATTAGAAAAGGAAGAAGGCAAAACAAATGCACACCCAGAACACGTTTAGCAAATTGCCAAATGAGAAACCTGAATGCTGCTGACTGAATACACCTGAAAATCCCATTCACACTCAATTTGGAGGCAACTCGTAGCTGTCCCCTCGGCAAAAGAGTTACATTTCATTTTCCAAAGCACAAAAACACACCTTGTTCCTGTTGCCTGCTAATTTCTAAGAATGAAATGGCAATTTGCAGTTTTTTTAATTTCATTATGGATATTCTGGCTAAACATTTTCTTGTATGCTATAAGAATACAAAATAAGAAAAGGAAGAAGGCAAAACAAATGCAAACCAAGAACACATTTAGCAAATTGCCAAAGGGGAAACCTGAATGTTGCTGACTGAATACACCTGAAAATCCCATTCACACTCAATTTGGAGGCAATTCGTAGCTGTGCCCTCAGAAAAAGGGAAAGATTTCATTTTCCAAAACACAAAAACTCACATTGGTCCAGTTGCCTGATAATTTTTAAGCATGGAACGCCCATTTGCTGTTTTGTTTTTTTTTTTTTTTATTTCATTAAGGATACTCTGGCTAAACTTCTATTGTATGGTGTAAGAATACAAAATTAGAAAAGGAAGAAGGCAAAACAAATGGAATGCCCAAACACATTTAAGAAATTGCCAATCAAGAAACCTGAATGCTGCTGACTGAATACACCTGAAAATCCCATTTACACTCAATTTGGAGGCAACTCGTAGCTGTCCCCTGGGCAAAAGTGTTACATTTCATTTTCTAAAACACGAAAACTCACCTTAGTCGTGTTGCCTGTAGATTTCTTTGCATGAAACGCCAATTTGCACTGTATATTATTTCATTTTGACAACCCTCTCTAAAGGCTTTTTTGGATGGTGTCAGGATATAAAGTTTGGAAAGAAAAAAGGCAAAACAAACCTAAACCCAGACGACATTTAAGAAATTGAGAATCAAGAAACCTGAATGCTGCTGACTGAATACACCTGAAAATCCCATTCACACTCAATTTGGAGGCAATTAGCAGCTGTTCCCTTGGCAAAAGGGTTACATTTCATTTTCCAAAACACAAAAACTCACCTTTGTCCTGTTGCATGTTAATTTCTAAAAATGAAACCCCAATTTGCTGTTTTCTTTATTTCATTATGGATACTCTGGCTAGACTTTTTATTGTATGGTGTAAGAATACAAAATTAGAAAAGGAAGAAGGCAAAACAAATGCAAACCAAGAACACATTTAGTGAATTACCAATCGGGAAACCTGAATGTTGCTGACTGAATACACCTGAAAATCCCATTCACACTCAATTTGGAGGCAACTCGTAGCTGTCCCCTTGGCAAAAGTGTTACATTTCATTTTCTAAAACACGAAAACTCACCTTAGTCGTGTTACCTGTAGATTTCTTAGCATGAAACGCCAATTTGCACTGCATTTCTATTTCATTTTGACCACTCTGTCTAAAGGCTTTATTGGTTGGAGTCAGGATAGATAATTTGGAAAGAAAGAAGGCAAAACAAACGCAAACCCAGACGACATTTAAGAAATTGCCAATCAAGAAACCAGAATGCTGCTGACTGAATACACCTGAAAATCCCATTCACACTCAATTTGGAGGCAACTCGAAGCTGTCCCCTCAGCAAAAGGGTTACATTTCATTTTCCAAAGCACAAAAACACACCTTGGTCTTGTTGCCTGTTAATTTCTAAGAATGAAACGGCAATTTGCAGTTTTTTTAAATTCATTATGGATATTCTGGCTAAACTTTTTATTGTATGGGGTAAGAATACAAAATTAGAAAAGGAAGAAGGCAAAACAAATGCAAACCCAGAACACAATTAGCAAATTGCCAAACAAGAAACCTGAATGCTGCTGACTGAATACACCTGAAAATCCCATTCACACTCAATTTGGCGGCAATTCATAGGTGTTCCCTTTGCAAAAGCGTTACATTTCATTTTCCAAAACACAAAAACTAACCTTGGTCCTGTTGCATGTTCATTTCTAAAAATGAAACACCAATTTGCTGTTTTCTTTATTTCATTATGGATGCTCTGGCTAAACTTTTTCTTGTATGGTGTAAGAATACAAAATGAGAAAAGGAAGAAGGAAAACAATGCAAACCAAGAACACATTTAGCAAATTGCCAATCAGGAAACCTGAATGTTGCTGACTGAATACACCTGAAAATCGCATTCACACTCAATTTGGAGGCAATTCGTAGCTGTGCCCTCGGCAAAAGTGAAAGATTTCATTTTCCAAAACACAAAAACTAACCTTGGTCCAGTTGCCTGTTAATTTCTAAGCATGGAACACCCATTTGCTGTTTTTTTTTTTTTTATTTCATTAAGGATACTCTGGTTAAACTTTTATTGTATGGTATAAGAATACAAAATTAGAAAAGGAAGAAGGCAAAACAAATGGAATGCCCAAACACATTTAAGAAATTGCCAATCAAGAAACCTGAATGCTGCTGACTGAATACACCTGAAAATCCCATTCACACTCAATTTGGAGGCAACTCGTAGCTGTGCCCTCGGCAAAAGGGTTACATTTCATATTCCAAAGCACAAAAACTCACCTTGGTCCTGTTACATGTTAATTTCTACAAATGAAACCCCAATTTGCTGTTTTCTTTATTTCATTATGGATACTCTGGCTAACCTTTTTATTGTATGGTGTAAGAATACAAAATTAGAAAAGGAAGAAGGCAAAACAAATGCAAACCTAGAACACATTTAGTAAATTACCAATCGGGAAACCTGAATGTTACTGACTGAATACACCTGAAAATCCCATTCACACTCAATTTGCAGGCAATTCGTAGCTGTCCCCTCGGCAAAAGTGTTACATTTCATTTTCTAAAACACGAAAACTCACCTTTGTCCTGTTGCATGTTAATTTCTAAAAATGAAACACCAATTTGCTGTTTTCTTTATTTCATTATGGATACTCTGGCTAAACTTTTTATTGTATGGTGTAAGAATACAAAATGAGAAAAGGAAGAAGGCAAAACAATGCAAACCAAGAACACATTTAGCAAATTGCCAATCAGGAAACCTGAATGTTGCTGACTGAATACACCTGAAAATCACATTCACACTCAATTTGGAGGCAATTCGTAGCTGTTCCCTTGGCAAAAGGGTTACATTTCATTTTCCAAAACACAAAAACTAACCTTGGTCCAGTTGCCTGTTAATTTCTAAGCATGGAACACCCATTTGCTGTTTTTTTTTATTTCATTAAGAATACTATGGCTAAACCTTTATTGTATGGTATAAGAATACAAAATTACAAAAGGAAGAAGGCAAAACAAATGGAATGCCCAAACACATTTAAGAAATTGCCAATCAAGAAACCTGAATGCTGCTGAATGAATACACCTGAAAATCCCATTCACACTCAATTTGCAGACAACTTGAAGCTGTCCCCTCGGCAAAAGGGTTACATTTCATTTTCCAAAGCACAAAAACACACCTTGGTCCTGTTGCCTGCTAATTTCTAAGAATGAAACGGCAATTTGCAGTTTTTTTTTTATTTCATTATGGATATTCTGGCTAAACTTTTTATTGTATGGGGTAAGAATACAAAATTAGAAAAGGAAGAAGGCAAAACAAATGCACACCCAGAACACATTTAGCAAATTGCCAAACAAGAAACCTGAATGCTGCTGACTGAATACACCTGAAAATCCCATTCACACTCAATTTGGAGGCAACTCGTAGCTGTCCCCTCGGCAAAAGGGTTACATTTCATTTTCCAAAGCACAAAAACACACCTTGTTCCTGTTGCCTGCTAATTTCTAAGAATGAAATGGCAATTTGCAGTTTTTTTAATTTCATTATGGATATTCTGGCTAAACATTTTCTTGTATGCTATAAGAATACAAAATAAGAAAAGGAAGAAGGCAAAACAAATGCAAACCAAGAACACATTTAGCAAATTGCCAATGGGGAAACCTGAATGTTGCTGACTGAATACACCTGAAAATCCCATTCACACTCAATTTGGAGGCAATTCGTAGCTGTGCCCTCAGAAAAAGGGAAAGATTTCATTTTCCAAAACACAAAAACTCACATTGGTCCAGTTGCCTGTTAATTTTTAAGCATGGAACGCCCATTTGCTGTTTTGTTTTTTTTTTTATTTCATTAAGGATACTCTGGCTAAACTTCTATTGTATGGTGTAAGAATACAAAATTAGAAAAGGAAGAAGGCAAAACAAATGGAATGACCAAACACATTTAAGAAATTGCCAATCAAGAAACCTGAATGCTGCTGACTGAATACACCTGAAAATCCCATTTACACTCAATTTGGAGGCAACTCGTAGCTGTCCCCTGGGCAAAAGTGTTACATTTCATTTTCTAAAACACGAAAACTCACCTTAGTCGTGTTGCCTGTAGATTTCTTTGCATGAAACGCCAATTTGCACTGTATATTATTTCATATTGACAACTCTCTCTAAAGGCTTTTTTGGATGGTGTCAGGATATAAAGTTTGGAAAGAAAAAAGGCAAAACAAACCTAAACCCAGACGACATTTAAGAAATTGAGAATCAAGAAACCTGAATGCTGCTGACTGAATACACCTGAAAATCCCATTCACACTCAATTTGGAGGCAATTAGCAGCTGTTCCCTTGGCAAAAGGGTTACATTTCATTTTCCAAAACACAAAAACTCACCTTTGTCCTGTTGCATGTTAATTTCTAAAAATGAAACCCCAATTTGCTGTTTTCTTTATTTCATTATGGATACTCTGGCTAAACTTTTTATTGTATGGTGTAAGAATACAAAATTAGAAAAGGAAGAAGGCAAAACAAATGCAAACCAAGAACACATTTAGTGAATTACCAATCGGGAAACCTGAATGTTGCTGTCTGAATACACCTGAAAATCCCATTCACACTCAATTTGGATGCAATTCGTAGCTGTGCCCTCGGAAAAGGGAAAGATTTCATTTTCCAAAACACGAAAACTCACCTTAGTCGTGTTACCTGTAGATTTCTTAGCATTTAATGCCAATTTGCACTGTATTTTTATTTCATTTTGACTGCTCACTCTAAAGGCTTTTTTTGGATGGTGTCAGGATAGTAAATTTGGAAAGAAAGAAGGCAAAACAAACGCAAACCCAGACGACATTTAAGAAATTGCCAATCAAGAAACCTGAATGCTGCTGACTGAATACAGCTGAAAATCCCATTCACACTCAATTTGGAGGCAACTCGTAGCTGTGCCCTCGGCAAAAGTGAAAGATTTCATTTTCCAAAGCACAAAAACACACCTTGGTCCTGTTGCCTGCTGATTTCAAAGAATGAAATGGCAATTTGCAGTTTTTTTTTTTATTTCAGTATGGATATTCTGGCTAAACTTTTGTTGTATGGGGTAAGAATACAAAATTAGAAAAGGAAGAAGGCAAAACAACTGCAAACCCAGAACACATTTAGCAAATTGCCAAACAAGAAACCTGAATGCTGCTGACTGAATACACCTGAAAATCCCATTCACACTCAATTTGGCGGCAATTCGTAGCTGTTCCCTTGGCAAAAGGGTTACATTTCATTTTCCAAAACACAAAAACTCACCTTGGTCCTGTTGCATGTTAATTTCTAAAATGAAACACCAATTTGCTGTTTTCTTTATTTCATTATGGATACTCTGGCTAAACATTTTCTTGTATGGTGTAAGAATACAAAATGAGTGTAGGAAGAAGGCAAAACAAATGCAAACCAAGAACACATTTAGCAAATTACCAATCGGGAAACCGGAATGTTGCTGACTGAATACACCTGAAAATCCCATTCACACTCAATTTGGAGGCAACTCGTAGCTGTCCCCTCGGCAAAAGGGTTACATTTCATTTTCCAAAACACAAAAACTCACCTTGGTCCTGTTGCATGTTAATTTCTAAAATGAAACACCAATTTGCTGTTTTCTTTATTTCATTATGGATACTCTGGCTAAACATTTTCTTGTATGGTGTAAGAATACAAAATGAGAAAAGGAAGAAGGCAAAACAAATGCAAACCAAGAACACATTTAGCAAATTACCAATCGGGAAACCTGAATGTTGCTGACTGAATACACCTGAAAATCCCATTCACACTCAATTTGCAGACAACTCGAAGCTGTCTCCTCGGCAAAAGTGTTACATTTGATTTTTAAAACACGAAAACTCACCTTAGTCGTGTTGCCTGTAGATTTCTTAGCATGAAACGCCAATTTCCACAGTATTTTTATTTCCTTTTGACCACTCTGCCTAAAGGCTTTATTGGATGGAGTCAGGATATAAAATTTGGAAAGAAAGAAGGCAAAACAAACACAAACCCAGGCGATATTTAAGAAATTGCCAATCAAGAAACCTGAATGCTGCTGACTGAATACACCTGAAAATCCCATTCGTACTCAATTTGGAGGCAATTCATAGCTGTCCCCTCGGCAAAAGGGTTACATTTCACTTTCCAAAGCACAAAAATACACCTTGGTCCTGTTGCCAGCTAATTTCTAAGAATGAAACGGCAATTTGCAGTTTTTTTAAATTCATTATGGATATTCTGGCTAAACTTTTTATTGTATGGGGTAAGAATGCAAAATTAGAAAAGGAAGAAGGGAAAACAAACGCAAACCCAGAATACATTTAGCAAATTGCCAAACAAGAAACCTGAATGCTGCTGACTGAATACACCTGAAAATCCCATTCACACTCAATTTGGCGGCAATTCGTAGCTGTTCCCTTGGCAAAAGGGTTACATTTCATTTTCCAAAACACAAAAACTCACCTTGGTCCTGTTGCATGTTAATTTCTAAAAATGAAACCCCAATTTGCTGTTTTCATTATTTCATTATGGATGCTCTGGCTAAACTTTTTATTGTGTGTTGTAAGAATACAAAATGAGAAAAGGAAGAAGGAAAACAATGCAAACCTAGAACACATTTAGCAAATTGCCAATCAGGAAACCTGAATGTTGCTGACTGACTACACCTGAAAATCGCCTTCACACTCAATATTGGAGGCAATTCGTAGCTGTGCCCTCGGCAAAAAAGAAAGATTTCATTTTCCAAAACACAAAAACTAACCTTGGTCCAGTTGCCTGTTAATTTCTAAGCATGGAACGCCCATTTGCTGTTTTTTTTTTTTTTATTTCATTAAGGATACTCTGGTTAAACTTTTATTGTATGGTATAAGAATACAAAATTACAAAAGGAAGAAGACAAAACAAATGGAATGCCCAAACACATTTAAGAAATTGCCAATCAAGAAACCTGAATGCTGCTGACTGAATACACCTGAAAATCCCATTCACACTCAATTTGGAGGCAACTCGTAGCTGTGCCCTCGGCAAAAGGGTTACATTTCATATTCCAAAGCACAAAAACTCACCTTGGTCCTGTTACATGTTAATTTCTACAAATGAAACCCCAATTTGCTGTTTTCTTTATTTCATTATGGATACTCTGGCTAACCTTTTTATTGTATGGTGTAAGAATACAAAATTAGAAAATGAAGAAGGCAAAACAAATGCAAACCTAGAACACATTTAGTAAATTACCAATCGGGAAACCTGAATGTTGCTGACTGAATACACCTGAAAATCCCATTCTCACTCAATTTGCAGGCAATTCGTAGCTGTCCCCTCGGTAAAAGTGTTACATTTCATTTTCTAAAACACGAAAACTCACCTTAGTCGTGTTACCTGTAGATTTCTTAGCATGAAACACCAATTTGCACTGTATTTTAATTTCATTTTGACCACTCTGTTTAAGGGATTTATTGGATGGAGTCAGGATAGAAAATTTGGAAAGAAAGAAGGCAAAACAAACACAAACCAAGGCGACATTTAAGAAATTGCCAATCAAGAAACCTGAATGCTGCTGACTGAATACACCTGAAAATCCCATTCATACTCGATTTGTAGGCAATTCATAGCTGTCCCCTCAGCAAAAGGGTTACATTTCATTTTCCAAAGCAGAAAAACACACCTTGGTACTGTTGCCTGTTAATTTCTAAGAATGAAACGGCAATTTGCAGTTTTTTTTATTTCATTATGGATATTCTGGCTAACCTTTTTCTTGTATGGGGTAAGAATACAAAATTAGAAAAGGAAGAAGGCAAAACAAACGCAAACCCAGAACACATTTAGCAAATTGCCAAACAAGAAACCTGAATGCTGCGGACTTAATGCACCTGAAAATCGCATTCACACTCAATTTGGCGGCAATTCATAGCTGTTCCCTTGGCTAAAGGGTTACATTTCATTTTCCAAGGCACAAAAACTCACCTTGGTCCTGTTGCATGTTAATTTCTAAAAATGAAACCCCAATTTGCTGTTTTCTTTATTTCATTATGGATACTCTGGCTAACCTTTTTCTTGTATGGTGTAAGAATACAAAATTAGAAAAGGAAGAAGGCAAAACAAATGCAAACCAAGAACACATTTAGCAAATTGCCAATCAGGAAACCTGAATGTTGCTGACTGACTACACCTGAAAATCGCATTCACACTCAATATTGGCGGCAATTCGTAGCTGTCCCCTCGGCAAAAGTGTTACATTTCATTTTCTAAAACACGAAAACTCACCTTAGTCGTGTTGCCTGTAGATTTCTTAGCATGAAACGCCAATTTGCACTGTATTTTTATTTCATTTTGACCACTCTGTCTAAAGGCTTTTTTGGATGGTGTCAGGATAGAAAATTTGGAACGAAAGAAGGCAAAACAAACGCAAACCCACACGACATTTAAGAAATTGCCAATCAAGAAACCTGAATGCTGCTGACTGAATACACCTGAAAATCCCATTTGTAATCAATTTGGAGGCAATCCATAGCAGTCCCCTCGGCAAAAGGGTTACATTTCATTTTCCAAAGCACAAAAATACACCTTGGTCCTGTTGCCTGCCAATTTTTTAAGATTGAAACAGAAATTTGCAGTTTTTTTTATTTCATTATGGATATTCTGGCTAAACATTTATTGTATGGGGTAAGAATACAAAATTAGAAAAGGAAGAAGGCAAAACAAACGCAAACCCAGAGCACATTTAGCAAATTGCCAAAAAAGAAACCTGAGTGTTGCTGACTAAATACACCTGAAAATCCCATTCACACTCAATTTGGTGGCAATTCGTAGCTGTTCCCTTGGCAAAAGTGTTACATTTCATTTTCCAAAACACAAAAACTCACCTTGGTCCTGTTGCATGTTAATTTCTAAAAATGAAACACCAATTTGCTGTTTTCTTTATTTCATTATGGATACTCTGGCTAACCTTTTTCTTGTATGGTGTAAGAATACAAAATGAGAAAAGGAAGAAGGCAAAACAAATGCAAACCAAGAACACATTTAGCAAATTACCAATCGGGAAACCTGAAGGTTGCTGACTGAATACACCTGAAAATCCCATTCACACTCAATTTGGAGGCAACTCGTAGCTGTCCCCTCGGAAAAAGGGTTACATTTCTTTTTCCAAAGCACAAAAACACACCTTGTTCCTGTTGCCTGCTAATTTCTAAGAATGAAACGGCAATTTGCAGTTTTTTTAATTTCATTATGGATATTCTGGCTAAACATTTTCTTGTATGCTATAAGAATACAAAATGAGAAAAGGAAGAAGGCAAAACAAATGCAAACCAAGAACACATTTAGCAAATTACCAATCGGGAAACCTGAATGTTGCTGACTGAATACACCTGAAAATCCCATTCACACTCAATTTGGAGGCAATTCGTAGCTGTGCCCTCGGAAAAGGGAAAGATTTCATTTTCCAAAACACGAAAACTCACCTTAGTCGTGTTGCATGTAGATTTCTTAGCATGAAATGCCAATTTGCACTGTATTTTTATTTCATTTTGACTGCTCACTCTAAAGGCTTTTTTGGATGGTGTCAGGATAGTAAATTTGGAAAGAAAGAAGGCAAAACAAACGCAAACCCAGACGACATTTAAGAAATTGCCAATCAAGAAACCTGAATGCTGCTGACTGAAATCACCTGAAAATCCCATTCACACTCAATTTGGAGGCAATTCGTAGCTGTGCCCTCGGCAAAAGGGTTAAATTTCATTTTCCAAAGCACAAAAATACACCTTGGTCCTGTTGCCTGCTAATTTCTAAGAATGAAACGGCAATTTGCAGTTTTTTTTATTTCATTATGGATACTCAGGCTAAACTTTTTATTGTATGGGGTAAGAATACAAAATTAGAAAAGGAAGAAGGCAAAACAACCGCAAACCCAGAACACATTTAGCAAATTGCCAATCAAGAAACCTGAATGCTGCTGACTGAATACACCTGAAAATCCCATTCACACTCAATTTGGCGGCAATTCATAGCTGTTCCCTTGGCAAAAGGGTTACATTTCATTTTCCAAAACACAAAAACTCACCTTGGTCCTCTTGCATGTTAATTTCTAAAAATGAAACACGAATTTGCTGTTTTCTTTATTTGATTATGGATACTCCTGCTAAACTTTTTATTGTATGGTGTAAGAATACAAAATGAGAAAAGGAAGAAGGCAAAACAAATGCAAACCAAGAACACATTTAGCAAATTACCAATTGGGAAACCTAAATGTTGCTGACTGAATACACCTGAAAATCCCATTCACACTCAATTTGCAGGCAATTCGTAGCTGTCTCCTCGGCAAAAGTGTTACATTTCATTTTCTAAATCAGGAAAACTCACCTTAGTCGTGTTGCCTGTAGATTTCTTAGCATGAAACGCCAATTTGCACTGTATTTTTATTTCATTTTGACCACTCTGTCTAAAGTCTTTTTTGGATGGTGTCAGGATATAAAGTTTGGAATGAAAGAAGACAAAACAAACCTAAACCCAGACGACATTTAAGAAATTGCCAATCAAGAAACCTGAATGCTGCTGACTGAATACACCTGAAAATCCCATTCACACTCAATTTGGAGGCAATTCATAGCTGTCCCCTCGGCAAAAGGGTTACATGTCATTTTCCAATGCACAAAAATACACCTTGGTCCTGTTGCCTGCTAATTTCTAAGAATGAAACGGCAATTTCCAGTTTTTTTTTATTTCATTATGCATATTCTGGCTAAACTTTTATTGTATGGGGTAAGAATACAAAATTAGAAAAGGAAGAAGGCAAAACAACCACAAACCCAGAACACATTTAGCAAATTGCCAAACAAGAAACCTGAAAGCTGCTGACTGAATACACCTGAAAATCCCATTCACACTCAATTTGACGGCAATTCGTAGCTGTTCCCTTGGCAAAAGAGTTACATTTCATTTCCCAAAACACAAAAACTCACCTTGGTCCTGTTGCATGTTAATTTCCAAAAATGAAACACCAATTTGCTGTTTTCTTTATTTCATTATGGATACTCTGGCTAAACATTTTCTTGTAAGGTGTAAGAATACAAAATTAGAAAAGGAAGAAGGCAAAACAACCACAAACCAAGAACACATTTAGCAAATTACCAATTGGGAAACCTAAATGTTGCTGACTGAATACACCTGAAAATCCCATTCACACTCAATTTGCAGGCAATTCGTAGCTGTCTCCTCGGCAAAAGTGTTACATTTCATTTTCTAAATCAGGAAAACTCACCTTAGTCGTGTTGCCTGTAGATTTCTTAGCATGAAACGCCAATTTGCACTGTATTTTTATTTCATTTTGACCACTCTGTCTAAAGTCTTTTTTGGATGGTGTCAGGATATAAAGTTTGGAATGAAAGAAGACAAAACAAACCTAAACCCAGACGACATTTAAGAAATTACCAATCAAGAAACCTGAATGCTGCTGACTGAATACACCTGAAAATCCCATTCACACTCAATTTGGAGGCAATTCATAGCTGTCCCCTCGGCAAAAGGGTTACATGTCATTTTCCAATGCAGAAAAATACACCTTGGTCCTGTTGCCTGCTAATTTCTAAGAATGAAACGGCAATTTGCAGTTTCTTTTATTTCATTATGGATATTCTGGCTAAACTTTTTATTGTATGGGGTAAGAATACAAAATTAGAAAAGGAAGAAGGCAAAACAAACGCAAACCCAGAACACATTTAGCAAATTGCCAAACAAGAAACCTGAATGCTGCTGACTGAATACACCTGAAAATCCCATTCACACTCAATTTGGCGGCAATTTGTAGCTGTTCCCTTGGCAAAAGAGTTACATTTCATTTCCCAAAACACAAAAACTCACCTTGGTCCTGTTGCATGTTAATTTCCAAAATTGAAACACCAATTTGCTGTTTTCTTTATTTCATTATGGATACTCTGGCTAACCTTTTTCTTGTATGGTGTAAGAATACAAAATTAGAAAAGGAAGAATGCAAAACAAATGCAAACCAAGAACATATTTAGCAAATTACCAATTGGGAAACCTGAATGTTGCTGACTGAATACACCTGAAAATCCCATTCACACTCAATTTGGAGGCAATTCGTAGCTGTCCCCTCAGCAAAAGTGTTACATTTCATTTTCTAAATCACGAAAACTCACCTTAGTCGTGTTGCCTGTAGATTTCTTAGCATGAAACGCCAATTTGCACTGCATTTCTATTTCATTTTGACCACTCTGTTTAAAGGCTTTTTTGGATGGTGTCAGGATATAAAATTTGGAAAGAAAAAAGGCAAAACAAACGCAAACCCAGATGACATTTAAGAAATTGCCAATCAAGAAACCTGAATGCTGCTGACTATATACACCTGAAAATCCCATTCACACTAAATTTGGAGGCAATTCGTAGCTGTGCCCTCGGCAAAAGGGAAAGATTTCATTTTCAAAAACACAAAAACTCACATTGGTCCAGTTGCCTGTTAATTTCTAAGAATGGAACGCCCATTTGCTGTTTTTTTTTTTTTAATTTCATTATGGATACTCTGGCTAAACTTTTATTGTATGGTGTAAGAATACAAAATTAGAAAAGGAAGAAGGCAAAAGAAATGGAATGCCCAAACACATTTAAGAAATTGCCAATCAAGAAACCTGAATGCTGCTGACTGAAATCACCTGAAAATCCCATTCACACTCAATTTGGAGGCAACTCGTAGCTGTGCCCTCGGCAAAAGGGTTACATTTCATTTTCCAAAGCACAAAAACACACCTTGGTCCTGTTGCCTGCTAATTTCTAAGAATGAAACGGCAATTTGCAGTTTTTTTTTATTTCTTTATGGATACTCTGGCTAAACTTTTTATTGTATGGGGTAAGAATACAAAATTAGAAAAGGAAGAAGGCAAAACAACCGCAAACCCAGAACACATTTAGCAAATTGCCAATCAAGAAACCTGAATGCTGCTGACTGAATACACCTGAAAATCCCATTCACACTCAATTTGGCGGCAATTCATAGCTGTTCCCTTGGCAAAAGGGTTACATTTCATTTTCCAAAACACAAAAACTCACCTTGGTCCTCTTGCATGTTAATTTCTAAAAATGAAACACGAATTTGCTGTTTTCTTTATTTAATTATGGATACTCCTGCTAACCTTTTTATTGTATGGTGTAAGAATACAAAATGAGAAAAGGAAGAAGGCAAAACAAATGCAAACCAAGAACACATTTAGCAAATTACCAATTGGGAAACCTAAATGTTGCTGACTGAATACACCTGAAAATCCCATTCACACTCATTGCAGGCAATTCGTAGCTGTCTCCTCGGCAAAAGTGTTACATTTCATTTTCTAAATCAGGAAAACTCACCTTAGTCGTGTTGCCTGTAGATTTCTTAGCATGAAACGCCAATTTGCACTGTATTTTTATTTCATTTTGACCACTCTGTCTAAAGTCTTTTTTGGATGGTGTCAAGATATAAAGTTTGGAATGAAAGAAGGCAAAACAAACCTAAACCCAGACGACATTTAAGAAATTGCCAATCAAGAAACCTGAATGCTGCTGACTGAATACACCTGCAAATCCCATTCACACTCAATTTGGAGGCAATTCATAGCTGTCCCCTCGGCAAAAGGGTTTCATGTCATTTTCCAATGCACAAAAATACACCTTGGTCCTGTTGCCTGCTAATTTCTAAGAATGAAACGGCAATTTGCAGTTTTATTTATTTCATTATGGATACTCTGGCTAAAGTTTTTATTGTATGGGGTAAGAATACAAAATTAGAAAAGGAAGAAGGCAAAACAAACGCAAACCCAGAACACATTTAGCAAATTGCCAAACAAGAAACCTGAATGCTGCTGACTGAATACACCTGAAAATCCCATTCACACTCAATTTGGCGGCAATTCGTAGCTGTTCCCTTGGGAAAAGGTGTACATTTCATTTTCCAAAACACAAAAACTCACCTTGGTCCTGTTGCATGTTAATTTCTAAGAATGAAACACCAATTTGCTGTTTTCTTTATTTCATTATGGATACTCTGGCTAAACTTTTTATTGTATGGTGTAAGAATTCAAAATTAGAAAAGGAAGAAGGCAAAACAAATGCAAACCAAGAACACATTTAGCAAATTACCAATCGGGAAACCTGAATGATGCTGACTGAATACACCTGAAAATCCCATTCACACTCAATTTGGTGGCATTTTGTAGCTGTGCCCTCGGCAAAAAAGAAAGATTTCATTTTCCAAAACACTAAAACTCACCTTGGTCCAGTTGCCTGTTAATTTCTAAGCATGGAACGCACATTTGCTTTTTTTTTTTTATTTCATTAAGGATATTCTGGTTAAACTTTTATTGTATGGTATAAGAATACAAAATTAGAAAAGGAAGAAGGCAAAACAAATGGAATGCCCAAACACATTTAAGAAATTGCCAATCAGAAACCTGAATGCTGCTGACTGAATACACCTGAAAATCCCATTCACACTCAATTTGGAGGCAACTCGTAGCTGTGCCCTCGGCAAAAGGGTTACATTTCATATTCCAAAGCACAAAAACTCACCTTGGTCCTGTTACATGTTAATTTCTACAAATGAAACCCCAATTTGCTGTTTTCTTTATTTCATTATGGATACTCTGGCTAACCTTTTTATTGTATGGTGTAAGAATACAAAATTAGAAAATGAAGAAGGCAAAACAAATGCAAACCAAGAACACATTTAGCAAATTACCAATCGGGAAACCTGAATGTTGCTGACTGAATACACCTGAAAATCCCATTCACACTCAATTTGCAGGCAATTCGTAGCTGTCCCCTCAGCAAAAGTGTTACATTTCATTTTCTAAAACACGAAAACTCACCTTAGTCGTGTTACCTGTAGATTTCTTAGCATGAAACACCAATTTGCACTGTATTTTAATTTCATTTTGACCACTCTGTTTAAGGGATTTATTGGATGGAGTCAGGATAGAAAATTTCGAAAGAAAGAAGGCAAAACAACCGTCAACCCAGAACACATTTAGCAAATTGCCAAACAAGAAACCTGAATGCTGCTGACTGAATACACCTGAAAATCCCATTTGTAATCAATTTGGAGGCAATCCATAGCTGTCCCCTCGGCAAAAGGGTTACATTTCATTTTCCAAAGCACAAAAATACACCTTGGTCCTGTTGCCTGCCAATTTTTTAAGATTGAAACGGAAATTTGCAGTTTTTTTTATTTCATTATGGATATTCTGGCTAAATATTTATTGTATGGGGTAAGAATACAAAATTAGAAAAGGAAGAAGGCAAAACAAACGCAAACCCAGAGCACATTTAGCAAATTGCCAAACAAGAAACCTGAGTATTGCTGACTGAATACACCTGAAAATCCCATTCACACTCAATTTGGTGGCAATTCGTAGCTGTTCCCTTTGCAAAAGTGTTACATTTCATTTTCCAAAACACAAAAACTCACCTTGGTCCTGTTGCATGTTAATTTCCAAAAATGAAACACCAATTTGCTGTTTTCTTTATTTCATTATGGATACTCTGGCTAACCTTTTTCTTGTATGGTGTAAGAATACAAAATGAGAAAAGGAAGAAGGCAAAACAAATGCAAACCAAGAACACATTTAGCAAATTACCAATCGGGAAACCTGAAGGTTGCTGACTGAATACACCTGAAAATCCCATTCACACTCAATTTGGAGGCAACTCGTAGCTGTCCCCTCGGCAAAAGGGTTACATTTCATTTTCCAAAGCACAAAAACACACCTTGTTCCTGTTGCCTGCTAATTTCTAAGAATGAAACGGCAATTTGCAGTTTTTTTAATTTCATTATGGATATTCTGGCTAAACATTTTCTTGTATGCTATAAGAATACAAAATGAGAAAAGGAAGAAGGGAAAGCAACTGCAAACCAAGAACACATTTATCAAATTACCAATCGGGAAACCTGAAGGTTGCTGACTGAATACACCTGAAAATCCCATTCACACTCAATTTGGCGGCAATTCATAGCTGTTCCCTTGGCAAAAGGGTTACATTTCATTTTCCAAAACACAAAAACTCACCTTGGTCCTCTTGCATGTTAATTTCTAAAAATGAAACACGAATTTGCTGTTTTCTTTATTTAATTATGGATACTCCTGCTAAACTTTTTATTGTATGGTGTAAGAATACAAAATGAGAAAAGGAAGAAGGCAAAACAAATGCAAACCAAGAACACATTTAGCAAATTACCAATTGGGAAACCTAAATGTTGCTGACTGAATACACCTGAAAATCCCATTCACACTCAATTTGCAGGCAATTCGTAGCTGTCTCCTCGGCAAAAGTGTTACATTTCATTTTCTAAATCAGGAAAACTCACCTTAGTCGTGTTGCCTGTAGATTTCTTAGCATGAAACGCCAATTTGCACTGTATTTTTATTTCATTTTGACCACTCTGTCTAAAGTCTTTTTTGGATGGTGTCAGGATATAAAGTTTGGAATGAAAGAAGGCAAAACAAACCTAAACCCAGACGACATTTAAGAAATTGCCAATCAAGAAACCTGAATGCTGCTGACTGAATACACCTGAAAATCCCATTCACACTCAATTTGGAGGCAATTCATAGCTGTCCCCTCGGCAAAAGGGTTACATGTCATTTTCCAATGCACAAAAATACACCTTGGTCCTGTTGCCTGCTAATTTCTAAGAATGAAACGGCAATTTCCAGTTTTTTTTTATTTCATTATGCATATTCTGGCTAAACTTTTATTGTATGGGGTAAGAATACAAAATTAGAAAAGGAAGAAGGCAAAACAACCACAAACCCAGAACACATTTAGCAAATTGCCAAACAAGAAACCTGAAAGCTGCTGACTGAATACACCTGAAAATCCCATTCACACTCAATTTGGCGGCAATTCGTAGCTGTTCCCTTGGCAAAAGAGTTACATTTCATTTCCCAAAACACAAAAACTCACCTTGGTCCTGTTGCATGTTAATTTCCAAAAATGAAACACCAATTTGCTGTTTTCTTTATTTCATTATGGATACTCTGGCTAAACATTTTCTTGTAAGGTGTAAGAATACAAAATTAGAAAAGGAAGAAGGCAAAACAACCACAAACCAAGAACACATTTAGCAAATTACCAATTGGGAAACCTAAATGTTGCTGACTGAATACACCTGAAAATCCCATTCACACTCAATTTGCAGGCAATTCGTAGCTGTCTCCTCGGCAAAAGTGTTACATTTCATTTTCTAAATCAGGAAAACTCACCTTAGTCGTGTTGCCTGTAGATTTCTTAGCATGAAACGCCAATTTGCACTGTATTTTTATTTCATTTTGACCACTCTGTCTAAAGTCTTTTTTGGATGGTGTCAGGATATAAAGTTTGGAATGAAAGAAGACAAAACAAACCTAAACCCAGACGACATTTAAGAAATTACCAATCAAGAAACCTGAATGCTGCTGACTGAATACACCTGAAAATCCCATTCACACTCAATTTGGAGGCAATTCATAGCTGTCCCCTCGGCAAAAGGGTTACATGTCATTTTCCAATGCACAAAAATACACCTTGGTCCTGTTGCCTGCTAATTTCTAAGAATGAAACGGCAATTTGCAGTTTCTTTTATTTCATTATGGATATTCTGGCTAAACTTTTTATTGTATGGGGTAAGAATACAAAATTAGAAAAGGAAGAAGGCAAAACAAACGCAAACCCAGAACACATTTAGCAAATTGCCAAACAAGAAACCTGAATGCTGCTGACTGAATACACCTGAAAATCCCATTCACACTCAATTTGGCGGCAATTCGTAGCTGTTCCCTTGGCAAAAGAGTTACATTTCATTTCCCAAAACACAAAAACTCACCTTGGTCCTGTTGCATGTTAATTTCCAAAAATGAAACACCAATTTGCTGTTTTCTTTATTTCATTATGGATACTCTGGCTAACCTTTTTATTGTATGGTGTAAGAATACAAAATTAGAAAAGGAAGAATGCAAAACAAATGCAAACCAAGAACATATTTAGCAAATTACCAATTGGGAAACCTAAATGTTGCTGAATGAATACACCTGAAAATCCCATTCACACTCAATTTGGAGGCAATTCGTAGCTGTCCCCTCAGCAAAAGTGTTACATTTCATTTTCTAAATCACGAAAACTCACCTTAGTCGTGTTGCCTGTAGATTTCTTAGCATGAAACGCCAATTTGCACTGCATTTCTATTTCATTTTGACCACTCTGTTTAAAGGCTTTTTTGGATGGTGTCAGGATATAAAATTTGGAAAGAAAAAAGGCAAAACAAACGCAAACCCAGATGACATTTAAGAAATTGCCAATCAAGAAACCTGAATGCTGCTGACTATATACACCTGAAAATCCCATTCACACTCAATTTGGCGGCAATTCGTAGCTGTTCCCTTGGCAAAAGAGTTACATTTCATTTCCCAAAACACAAAAACTCACCTTGGTCCTGTTGCATGTTAATTTCCAAAAATGAAACACCAATTTGCTGTTTTCTTTATTTCATTATGGATACTCTGGCTAAACATTTTCTTGTAAGGTGTAAGAATACAAAATTAGAAAAGGAAGAAGGCAAAACAACCACAAACCAAGAACACATTTAGCAAATTACCAATTGGGAAACCTAAATGTTGCTGACTGAATACACCTGAAAATCCCATTCACACTCAATTTGCAGGCAATTCGTAGCTGTCTCCTCGGCAAAAGTGTTACATTTCATTTTCTAAATCAGGAAAACTCACCTTAGTCGTGTTGCCTGTAGATTTCTTAGCATGAAACGCCAATTTGCACTGTATTTTTATTTCATTTTGACCACTCTGTCTAAAGTCTTTTTTGGATGGTGTCAGGATATAAAGTTTGGAATGAAAGAAGACAAAACAAACCTAAACCCAGACGACATTTAAGAAATTACCAATCAAGAAACCTGAATGCTGCTGACTGAATACACCTGAAAATCCCATTCACACTCAATTTGGAGGCAATTCATAGCTGTCCCCTCGGCAAAAGGGTTACATGTCATTTTCCAATGCACAAAAATACACCTTGGTCCTGTTGCCTGCTAATTTCTAAGAATGAAACGGCAATTTGCAGTTTCTTTTATTTCATTATGGATATTCTGGCTAAACTTTTTATTGTATGGGGTAAGAATACAAAATTAGAAAAGGAAGAAGGCAAAACAAACGCAAACCCAGAACACATTTAGCAAATTGCCAAACAAGAAACCTGAATGCTGCTGACTGAATACACCTGAAAATCCCATTCACACTCAATTTGGCGGCAATTCGTAGCTGTTCCCTTGGCAAAAGAGTTACATTTCATTTCCCAAAACACAAAAACTCACCTTGGTCCTGTTGCATGTTAATTTCCAAAAATGAAACACCAATTTGCTGTTTTCTTTATTTCATTATGGATACTCTGGCTAACCTTTTTATTGTATGGTGTAAGAATACAAAATTAGAAAAGGAAGAATGCAAAACAAATGCAAACCAAGAACATATTTAGCAAATTACCAATTGGGAAACCTAAATGTTGCTGAATGAATACACCTGAAAATCCCATTCACACTCAATTTGGAGGCAATTCGTAGCTGTCCCCTCAGCAAAAGTGTTACATTTCATTTTCTAAATCACGAAAACTCACCTTAGTCGTGTTGCCTGTAGATTTCTTAGCATGAAACGCCAATTTGCACTGCATTTCTATTTCATTTTGACCACTCTGTTTAAAGGCTTTTTTGGATGGTGTCAGGATATAAAATTTGGAAAGAAAAAAGGCAAAACAAACGCAAACCCAGATGACATTTAAGAAATTGCCAATCAAGAAACCTGAATGCTGCTGACTATATACACCTGAAAATCCCATTCACACTAAATTTGGAGGCAATTCGGAGCTGTACCCTCGGCAAAAGGGAAATATTTCATTTTCAAAAACACAAAAACTCACATTGGTCCAGTTGCCTGTTAATTTCTAAGAATGGAACGCCCATTTGCTGTTTTTTTTTTTTAATTTCATTATGGATACTCTGGCTAAACTTTTATTGTATGGTGTAAGAATACAAAATTAGAAAAGGAAGAAGGCAAAAGAAATGGAATGCCCAAACACATTTAAGAAATTGCCAATCAAGAAACCTGAATGCTGCTGACTGAAATCACCTGAAAATCCCATTCACACTCAATTTGGAGGCAACTCGTAGCTGTGCCCTCGGCAAAAGGGTTACATTTCATTTTCCAAAGCACAAAAACACACCTTGGTCCTGTTGCCTGCTAATTTCTAAGAATGAAACGGTAATTTGCAGTTTTTTTTATTTCATTATGGATACTCTGGCTAAACATTTTATTGTATGGGGTAAGAATACAAAATTAGAAAAGGAAGAAGGCAAAACAACCGCAAACCCAGAACACATTTAGCAAATTGCCAATCAAGAAACCTGAATGCTGCTGACTGAATATACCTGAAAATCCCATTCACACTCAATTTGGCGGCAATTCATAGCTGTTCCCTTGGCAAAAGGGTTACATTTCATTTTCCAAAACACAAAAACTCACCTTGGTCCTCTTGCATGTTAATTTCTAAAAATGAAACACCAATTTGCTGTTTTCTTTATTTAATTATGGATACTCCTGCTAACGTTTTTATTGTATGGTGTAAGAATACAAAATTAGAAAAGGAAGAAGGCAAAACAACCACAAACCAAGAACACATTTAGCAAATTACCAATTGGGAAACCTAAATGTTGCTGACTGAATACACCTGAAAATCCCATTCACACTCAATTTGCAGGCAATTCGTAGCTGTCTCCTCGGCAAAAGTGTTACATTTCATTTTCTAAATCAGGAAAACTCACCTTAGTCGTGTTGCCTGTAGATTTCTTAGCATGAAACGCCAATTTGCACTGTATTTTTATTTCATTTTGACCACTCTGTCTAAAGTCTTTTTTGGATGGTGTCAGGATATAAAGTTTGGAATGAAAGAAGGCAAAACAAACCTAAACCCAGACGACATTTAAGAAATTGCCAATCAAGAAACCTGAATGCTGCTGACTGAATACACCTGAAAATCCCATTCACACTCAATTTGGAGGCAATTCATAGCTGTCCCCTCGGCAAAAGGGTTACATGTCATTTTCCAATGCACAAAAATACACCTTGGTCCTGTTGCCTGCTAATTTCTAAGAATGAAACGGCAATTTGCAGTTTCTTTTATTTCATTATGGATATTCTGGCTAAAGTTTTTATTGTATGGGGTAAGAATACAAAATTAGAAAAGGAAGAAGGCAAAACAAACGCAAACCCAGAACACATTTAGCAAATTGCCAAACAAGAAACCTGAATGCTGCTGACTGAATACACCTGAAAATCCCATTCACACTCAATTTGGCGGCAATTCGTAGCTGTTCCCTTGGCAAAAGAGTTACATTTCATTTCCCAAAACACAAAAACTCACCTTGGTCCTGTTGCATGTTAATTTCCAAAAATGAAACACCAATTTGCTGTTTTCTTTATTTCATTATGGATACTCTGGCTAACCTTTTTATTGTATGGTGTAAGAATACAAAATTAGAAAAGGAAGAATGCAAAACAAATGCAAACCAAGAACATATTTAGCAAATTACCAATTGGGAAACCTGAATCTTGCTGACTGAATACACCTGAAAATCCCATTCACACTCAATTTGGAGGCAATTCGTAGCAGTCCCCTCAGCAAAAGTGTTACATTTCATTTTCTAAATCACGAAAACTCACCTTAGTCGTGTTGCCTGTAGATTTCTTAGCATGAAACGCCAATTTGCACTGCATTTCTATTTCATTTTGACCACTCTGTTTAAAGGCTTTTTTGGATGGTGTCAGGATATAAAATTTGGAAAGAAAAAAGGCAAAACAAACGCAAACCCAGATGACATTTAAGAAATTGCCAATCAAGAAACCTGAATGCTGCTGACTATATACACCTGAAAATCCCATTCACACTAAATTTGGAGGCAATTCGGAGCTGTGCCCTCGGCAAAAGGGAAAGATTTCATTTTCAAAAACACAAAAACTCACATTGGTCCAGTTGCCTGTTAATTTCTAAGAATGGAACGCCCATTTGCTGTTTTTTTTTTTTTAATTTCATTATGGATACTCTGGCTAAACTTTTATTGTATGGTGTAAGAATACAAAATTAGAAAAGGAAGAAGGCAAAAGAAATGGAATGCCCAAACACATTTAAGAAATTGCCAATCAAGAAACCTGAATGCTGCTGACTGAAATCACCTGAAAATCCCATTCACACTCAATTTGGAGGCAACTCGTAGCTGTGCCCTCGGCAAAAGGGTTACATTTCATTTTCCAAAGCACAAAAACACACCTTGGTCCTGTAGCCTGCTAATTTCTAAGAATGAAACGGCAATTTGCAGTTTTTTTTATTTCATTATGGATACTCTGGCTAAACTTTTTATTGTATGGGGTAAGAATACAAAATTAGAAAAGGAAGAAGGCAAAACAACCGCAAACCCAGAACACATTTAGCAAATTTCCAATCAAGAAACCTGAATGCTGCTGACTGAATACACCTGAAAATCCCATTCACACTCAATTTGGCGGCAATTCATAGCTGTTCCCTTGGCAAAAGGGTTACATTTCATTTTCCAAAACACAAAAACTCACCTTGGTCCTCTTGCATGTTAATTTCTAAAAATGAAACACCAATTTGCTGTTTTCTTTATTTAATTACGGATACTCCTGCTAACCTTTTTATTGTATGGAGTAAGAATACAAAATTAGAAAAGGAAGAAGGCAAAACAAATGCAAACCAAGAACACATTTAGCAAATTACCAATTGGGAAACCTAAATGTTGCTGACTGAATACACCTGAAATCCCATTCACACTCAATTTGCAGGCAATTCGTAGCTGTCTCCTCGGCAAAAGTGTTACATTTCATTTTCTAAATCAGGAAAACTCACCTTAGTCGTGTTGCCTGTAGATTTCTTAGCATGAAACGCCAATTTGCACTGTATTTTTATTTCATTTTGACCACTCTGTCTAAAGTCTTTTTTGGATGGTGTCAGGATATAAAGTTTGGAATGAAAGAAGGCAAAACAAACCTAAACCCAGACGACATTTAAGAAATTGCCAATCAAGAAACCTGAATGCTGCTGACTGAATACACCTGAAAATCCCATTCACACTCAATTTGGAGGCAATTCATAGCTGTCCCCTCGGCAAAAGGGTTTCATGTCATTTTCCAATGCACAAAAATACACCTTGGTCCTGTTGCCTGTTAATTTCTAAGAATGAAATGGCAATTTGCAGTTTTATTTATTTCATTATGGATATTCTGGCTAAAGTTTTTATTGTATGGGGTAAGAATACAAAATTAGAAAAGGAAGAAGGCAAAACAAACGCAAACCCAGAACACATTTAGCAAATTGCCAAACAAGAAAC
The DNA here is from genome assembly GCA_949820135.1 of Sylvilagus floridanus. NCBI lineage: Eukaryota > Metazoa > Chordata > Mammalia > Lagomorpha > Leporidae > Sylvilagus > Sylvilagus floridanus. The sequence goes on from OX463227.1 coordinate 141,523,871, forward strand.
CTGAATGCTGCTGACTGAATACACCTGAAAATCCCATTCACACTCAATTTGGCGGCAATTCGTAGCTGTTCCCTTGGCAAAAGGTGTAGTGGAGTGAGAAGTCCATGCCAAGGTGGCCACTGGCAAGCGAGCGTCAGTTACTCAGGAATGGCTTTGAAACCCACCTGGCAATGGAGCCTGCCTGGCAACAGGCTGTGATTGGATGGATTGGAAACTGCCTGGGAACAGGCTATGATTGGATGGAGTGGAAACTGCCTGGGAACAGGCTGTGACTGGATGGATTGGAAACTGCCGGAGAGCAAGCTGTGATTGGATGTATTTGAAACTGCCTGGCAACAGGCTGTGATTGGATGGCTTTGGAAACTGCCTGGCAACAGGCTGTGATTGGATGTATTTGAAACTGCCTAGCAACAGGCTATGATTGGATGGCTTTGGAAACTGCCTGGCAACAGGCTATGATTGGATGGATTTGAAACTGCCTGGTAACAGGCTGTGATTGGATGGCTATGGAAACTGCCTGATAATAGGCTGTGATTGGTTGGGTCATAGACCGCCCCTTGACCAGATTGGCTGGTCTTGGCTATATAAGAAGTTGTACCAACTGTAATAAAGGAGTCTGCGGGCTGCTCGCCTCGAGCCTGCTTTCACCCGACTCCCGGCGTCTGTGTGTTGACTCCGCGCCTCTTGCCCCCACCACGCTGCTCCTCTCAGAAACGAATCCACTGCAACATTGTTGAGAAACTAAACCGCAACAAAAAGGGTTATATTTCATTTTCCAAAACACAAAAACTCACCTTGTTCCTGTTGCATGTTAATTTCTAAAAATGAAACACCAATTTGCTGTTTTCTTTATTTCATTATGGATACTCTGGCAAACCTTTTTATTGTATGGTGTAAGAATACAAAATGAGAAAAGGAAGAAGGCAAAACAAATGCAAACCAAGAACACATTTAGCAAATTGCCAATCGGGAAACCTGAATGTTGCTGACTGAATACACCTGAAAATCCCATTCACACTACATTTGGAGGCAATTCGTAGCTGTGCCCTCGGCAAAAGGGAAAGATTTCATTTTCCAAAACACAAAAACTCACATTGGTCCAGTTGCCTGTTAATTTTTAAGCATGGAACGCCCATTTGCTGTTTTTTTTTTTTTATTTCATTAAGGATACTCTGGCTAAACTTTTATTGTATGGTGTAAGAATACAAAATTAGAAAAGCAAGAAGGCAAATCAAATGGAATGCCCAAACACATTTAAGAAATTGCCAATCAAGAAACCTGAATGCTGCTGACTGAATACACCTGAAAATCACATTTACACTCAATTTGGAGGCAATTCATAGCTGTCCCCTCGGCAAAAGTGTTACATTTCATTTTCTAAAACACGAAAACTCACCTTAGTCGTGTTGCCTGTAGATTTCTTACCATGACACGCCAATTTGCACTGTATATGATTTCATTTTGACAACTCTCTCTAAAGGCTTTTTCGGATGGTGTCAGGATATAAAGTTTGGAATGAAAAAAGGCCAAACAAACCTAAACCCAGACGACATTAAAAAATTGAGAATCAAGAAACCTGAATGCTGCTGACTGAATACACCTGAAAATCCCATTCACACTCAATTTGGCGGCAATTCGTAGCTGTTCCCTTGGGAAAAGTGTTACATTTCATTTTCCAAAACACAAAAACTCACCTTGGTCCTGTTGCCTGCTAATTTCTAAGAATGAAACACCAATTTGCTGTTTTCTTTATTTCATTATGGATACTCTGGCTAAACTTTTTATTGTATGGTGTAAGAATTCAAAATTAGAAAAGGAAGAAGGCAAAACAAATGCAAACCAAGAACACATTTAGCAAATTACCAATCGGGAAACCTGAATGTTGCTGACTGAATACACCTGAAAATCCCATTCACACTCAATTTGGAGGCAATTCGTAGCTGTGCCCTCGGCAAAAAAGAAAGATTTCATTTTCCAAAACACTAAAACTCACCTTGGTCCAGTTGCCTGTTAATTTCTAAGCATGGAACGCCCATTTGCTTTTTTTTTTTTTATTTCATTAAGGATATTCTGGCTAAACTTTTATTGTATGGTGTAAGAATACAAAATTAGAAAAGGAAGAAGGCAAAACAAATGGAATGCACAAACACATTTAAGAAATTGCCAATCAAGAAACCTGAATGCTGCTGACTGAATACACCAGAAAATCCCATTCACACTCAATTTTGAGGCAACTCATAGCTGTCCCCTCGGCAAAAGGGAAAGATTTCATTTTCCAAAACACGAAAACTCACCTTAGTCGTGTTGCCTGTAGATTTCTTAGCATGAAATGCCAATTTGCACTGTATTTTTATTTCATTTTGACAACTCTCTCTAAAGGCTTTTTTGGATGGTGTCAGGATAGTAAATTTGGAAAGAAAGAAGGCAAAAAAAATGCAAACCCAGACGACATTTAAGAAATTGCCAATCAAGAAACCTGAATGCTGCTGACTGAATACACCTGAAAATCCCATTCACCCTCAATTTGGCAGCAATTCGTATCTGTTCCCTTGGCAAAAGTGTTACATTTCATTTTCCAAAACACAAAAACTCACCTTGGTCCTGTTGCATGTTAATTTCTAAAATGAAGCACCAATTTGCTGTTTTCTTTATTTCATTATGGATACTCTGGCTAAACATTTTCTTGTATGGTGTAAGAATACAAAATGAGTGTAGGAAGAAGGCAAAACAAATGCAAACCAAGAACACATTTAGCAAAATACCAATCGGGAAACCTGAATGCTGCTGACTGAATACACCTGAAAATCTCATTCATACTCAATTTGGAGGCAATTCAGAGCTGTCCCCTAGGAATAAGGGTTACATATCATTTTCCACAGCACAAAAACATACCTTGGTCCTGTTGCCTGCTAATTTCTAAGTATGAAACGGCAATTTGCAGTTTTTTTATTTCATTATGGATATTCTGGCTAACCTTTTTATTGTATGGGGTAAGAATACAAAATTAGAAAAGGAAGAAGGCAAAACAACCGCAAACCCAGAACACATTTAGCAAATTGCCAAACAAGAAACCTGAATGCTGCTGACTGAATACACCTGAAAATCCCATTCACACTCAATTTGGAGGCAACACGTAGTTGTCCCCTCGGCAAAAAAGTTACATTTCATTTTCCAAAGCACAAAAACACACCTTGTGCTGGTTGCCAGCTAATTTCTAAGAATGAAACGGCAATTTGAAGTTTTTTTTTTTTTATTTCATTATGGATATTGTGGCGAAACTTTTTATTGTATGGGGTAAGAATACAAAATGAGAAAAGGAAGAAGGCAAAACAATGCAAACCAAGAACACATTTAGCAAATTGCCAATCAGGAAACAGGAATGTTGCTGACTGAATACACCTGAAAATCCCATTCACACTCAATTTGGAGGCAATTTGTTGCTGTGCCCTCAGCAAAAGTGAACGATTTCATTTTCCAAAACACTAAAACTCACCCGGTCCAGTTGCCTGTTAATTTCTAAGCATGGCACTCCCATTTGCTGGTTTTCTTTTTTTTATTTCATTAAGGATACTCTGGCTAAACTTTTATTGTATGGTATAAGAATACAAAATTAGAAAAGGAAGAAGGCAAAACAAATGGAATGCCCAAACAATTTTAAGAAATTGCCAATCAAGAAACCTGAATGCTGCTGACTGAATGCACCTGAAAATCCCATTCACACTCAGTTTGGAGGCAATTCGTGGCTGTGCCCTCGGCAAAAGGGAAAGATTTCATTTTCCAAAACACAAAAACTCACCTTGGTCCAGTTGCCTGTTAATTTCTAAGCATGGAACGCCCATTTGCTGTTTTTTTTTTTTTTTTCATTAAGGATACTCTGGCTAAACTTTTATTGTATTTTGTAAGAATACAAAATTAGAAAAGGAAGAAGGCAAAACAAATGGAATGCCGAAACACATTTAAGAAATTGCCAATCAGGGCCGGCGCTGTGGCTCAACAGGCTAATCCTCTGCCTTGCAGCGCCGACACACCGGGTTCTAGTCCCGGTCGGGGCGCCGGATTCTGTCCCGGTTGCCCCTCTTCCAGGCCAGCCCTCTGCTGTGGCCCGGGAGTGCAGTGGAGGATGGCCCAGGTGCTTGGGCCCTGTACCCCATGGGGAGACCAGGAAAAGCACTGTCCACTCTGCCTGTCAAAAAAAAAAAAAAAAAGAAATTGCCAATCAAGAAACCTGAATGCTGCTGACTGAATACACCTGAAAATCCCATTCACACTCAATTTGGAGGCAACTCGTAGCTGTTCCCTCGGCAAAAGGGTTACATTTCATTTTCCAAAGCACAAAAACACAACTTGGTCCTGTTGCCTGCTAATTTCTAAGAATGAAACGGCAATTTGCACTGTATTTTTATTTCATTTTGACCACTCTGTCTAATGGCTTTTTTGGATGGTGTCAGGATAAAAAATTTGGAAAGAAAAAAGGCAAAACAAACGCAAACACAGACGACATTTAAAAAATTGCCAATCACGAGACCTGAATGCTGCTGACTGAATACACCTGAAAATCCCATTCACACTCAATTTGCAGGCAATTCGTAGCTGTGCCCTCGGCAAAAGGGTTACATTTCATTTTCTAAAACACGAAAATTCACCTTAGTCGTGTTGCCTGTAGTTTTCTTAGCATGAAACGCCAATTTGCACTGCATTTCTATTTCATTTTGACCACTCTGTCTAAAGGGTTTTTTGGATGGTGTCAGGATAGAAAATTTCGAAAGAAAGAAGGCAAAACAACCGTCAACACAGAACACATTTAGCAAATTGCCAAACAAGAAACCTGATTGCTGCTGACTGAATACACCTGAAAATCCCATTCACACTCAATTTGGCGGCAATTCGTAGCTGTTCCCTTAGCAAAAGGGTTAAATTTTATTTTCCAAAACACAAAAACTCACCTTGGTCCTGTTTCATGTTAATTTCTAAAAATGAAACACCAATTTGCTGTTTTCTTTATTTCATTATGGATACTCTGGCTAACCATTTTATTGTATGGTGTAAGAATACAAATTAGAAAAGGAAGAAGGCAAAACAAAATCAAACCAAGAACATATTTAGCAAATTGCCAGTCAGGATACCTGAATGTTGCTGACTGAATACACCTGAAAATCCCATTCAAACTCAATTTGGAGGCAACTCTTAGCTGTCCCCTAGGCAAAGGGGTTACATTTCATTTTCCAAGCACAAAAACAAACCTTGGTCGTCTTGCATGTTAATTTCTAAAAATGAAACACCAATATGCTGTTTTCTTTATTTCATTATGGGTACTCTGGTTAACCTTTTTATTGTATGGTGTAAGAATACAAAATTAGAAAAGGAAGAAGGCAAAGCAAATGCAAACCAAGAACACATTTAGCAAATTGCCAATCAGGAAACCTGAATGTTGCTCACTGAATACACAGGAAAATCCCATTCACACTCAATTTGGACCAATTCGTAGCTGTCCCTTCGGCAAAAGTGTTACATTTCATTTTCTAAAATAGAAAAGCTCACCTTAGTCGTGTTGCCTGTAGATTTCTTAGCATGAAACGCCAATTTGCACTGTATTTTTATTTCATTTTGACCACTCTGTCTAAAGGCTTTTTTGGATGGTGTCAGGATAGAAAATTTTGAAAGAAAGAAGGCAAAACAAACACAAACCCAGACGACATTTAAGAAATTGCCAATCAAGAAACCTGAATGCTGCTGACTGAATACGCCTGAAAATCCCATTCACACTCAATTTGGAGGCAACTCGTAGCTGTCCCCTCGGCAAAAGGTTTACATTTCATTTTCCAAAGCACAAAAACACACCTTGGTCCTGTTGCCTGCTAATTTCTAAGAATGAAACGGCAATTTCCAGTTTTTTTTTTATTTCATTATGCATATTCTGGGTAAACTTTTATTGTATGGGGTAAGAATACAAAATTAGAAAAGGAAGAAGGCAAAACAACCACAAACCCAGAACACATTTAGCAAATTGCCAAACAAGAAACCTGAAAGCTGCTGACTGAATACACCTGAAAATCGCATTCACACTCAATTTGGCGGCAATTCGTAGCAGTTCCCTTGGCAAAAGGGTTACATTTCATTTTCCAAAACACAAAAACACACCTTGGTCCTGTTGCATGTTAATTTCTAAAAATGAAACACCAATTTGCTGTTTTCTTTATTTCATTATGGATACTCTGGCTAACCTTTTTATTGTATGGTGTAAGAATACAAAATTAGAAAAGGAAGAATGCAAAACAAATGCAAACCAAGAACATATTTAGCAAATTACCAATTGGGAAACCTAAATGTTGCTGACTGAATACACCTGAAAATCCCATTCACACTCAATTTGGAGGCAATTCGTAGCTGTCCCCTCAGCAAAAGTGTTACATTTCATTTTCTAAAATAGAAAAGCTCACCTTAGTCGTGTTGCCTGTAGATTTCTTAGCATGAAACGCCAATTTGCACTGCATTTCTATTTCATTTTGACCACTCTGTTTAAAGGCTTTTTTGGATGGTGTCAGGATATAAAATTTGGAAAGAAAAAAGGCAAAACAAACGCAAACCCAGATGATATTTAAGAAATTGCCAATCAAGAAACCTGAATGCTGCTGACTATATACACCTGAAAATCCCATTCACACTAAATTTGGAGGCAATTCGGAGCTGTGCCCTCGGCAAAAGGGAAATATTTCATTTTCAAAAACACAAAAACTCACATTGGTCCAGTTGCCTGTTAATTTCTAATAATGGAACGCACATTGCTGTTTTTTTTTTTTTAATTTCATTATGGATACTCTGGCTAAACTTTTATTGTATGGTGTAAGAATACAAAATTAGAAAAGGAAGAAGGCAAAAGAAATGGAATGCCCAAACACATTTAAGAAATTGCCAATCAAGAAACCTGAATGCTGCTGACTGAAATCACCTGAAAATCCCATTCACACTCAATTTGGAGGCAACTCGTAGCTGTGCCCTCGGCAAAAGGGTTACATTTCATTTTCCAAAGCACAAAAACACACCTTGGTCTTGTTGCCTGCTAATTTCTAAGAATGAAACGGCAATTTGCAGTTTTTTTTATTTCATTATGGATACTCTGGCTAAACATTTTATTGTATGGGGTAAGAATACAAAATTAGAAAAGGAAGAAGGCAAAACAACCGCAAACCCAGAACACATTTAGCAAATTGCCAATCAAGAAACCTGAATGCTGCTGACTGAATACACCTGAAAATCACATTCACACTCAATTTGGCGGCAATTCATAGCTGTTCCCTTGGCAAAAGGGTTACATTTCATTTTCCAAAACACAAAAACTCACCTTGGTCCTCTTGCATGTTAATTTCTAAAAATGAAACACCAATTTGCTGTTTTCTTTATTTAATTATGGATACTCTGGCTAACCTTTTTATTGTATGGTGTAAGAATACAAAATGAGAAAAGGAAGAAGGCAAAACAAATGCAAACCAAGAACACATTTAGCAAATTACCAATTGGGAAACCTAAATGTTGCTGACTGAATACACCTGAAAATCCCATTCACACTCAATTTGCAGGCAATTCGTAGCTGTGCCCTCGGCAAAAGTGTTACATTTCATTTTCTAAATCAGGAAAACTCACCTTAGTCGTGTTGCCTGTAGATTTCTTAGCATGAAACGCCAATTTGCACTGTATTTTTATTTCATTTTGACCACTCTGTCTAAAGTCTTTTTTGGATGGTGTCAGGATATAAAGTTTGGAATGAAAGAAGGCAAAACAAACCTAAACCCAGACGACATTTAAGAAATTGCCAATCAAGAAACCTGAATGCTGCTGACTGAATACACCTGAAAATCCCATTCACACTCAATTTGGAGGCAATTCATAGCTGTCCCCTCGGCAAAAGGGTTACATGTCATTTTCCAATGCACAAAAATACACCTTGGTCCTGTTGCCTGCTAATTTCTAAGAATGAAACGGCAATTTCCAGTTTTTTTTTATTTCATTATGCATATTCTGGCTAAACTTTTATTGTATGGGGTAAGAATACAAAATTAGAAAAGGAAGAAGGCAAAACAACCACAAACCAAGAACACATTTAGCAAATTGCCAAACAAGAAACCTGAAAGCTGCTGACTGAATACACCTGAAAATCGCATTCACACTCAATTTGGCGGCAATTCGTAGCTGTTCCCTTGGCAAAAGAGTTACATTTCATTTCCCAAAACACAAAAACTCACCTTGGTCCTGTTGCATGTTAATTTCCAAAAATGAAACACCAATTTGCTGTTTTCTTTATTTCATTATGGATACTCTGGCTAAACATTTTCTTGTAAGGTGTAAGAATACAAAATTAGAAAAGGAAGAAGGCAAAACAACCACAAACCAAGAACACATTTAGCAAATTACCAATTGGGAAACCTAAATGTTGCTGACTGAATACACCTGAAAATCCCATTCACACTCAATTTGCAGGCAATTCGTAGCTGTCTCCTCGGCAAAAGTGTTACATTTCATTTTCTAAATCAGGAAAACTCACCTTAGTCGTGTTGCCTGTAGATTTCTTAGCATGAAACGCCAATTTGCACTGTATTTTTATTTCATTTTGACCACTCTGTCTAAAGTCTTTTTTGGATGGTGTCAGGATATAAAGTTTGGAATGAAAGAAGACAAAACAAACCTAAACCCAGACGACATTTAAGAAATTACCAATCAAGAAACCTGAATGCTGCTGACTGAATACACCTGAAAATCCCATTCACACTCAATTTGGAGGCAATTCATAGCTTTCCCCTCGGCAAAAGGGTTACATGTCATTTTCCAATGCACAAAAATACACCTTGGTCCTGTTGCCTGCTAATTTCTAAGAATGAAACGGCAATTTGCAGTTTCTTTTATTTCATTATGGATATTCTGGCTAAAGTTTTTATTGTATGGGGTAAGAATACAAAATTAGAAAAGGAAGAAGGCAAAACAAACGCAAACCCAGAACACATTTAGCAAATTGCCAAACAAGAAACCTGAATGCTGCTGACTGAATACACCTGAAAATCCCATTCACACTCAATTTGGCGGCAATTCGTAGCTGTTCCCTTGGCAAAAGAGTTACATTTCATTTCCCAAAACACAAAAACTCACCTTGGTCCTGTTGCATGTTAATTTCCAAAAATGAAACACCAATTTGCTGTTTTCTTTATTTCATTATGGATACTCTGGCTAACCTTTTTATTGTATGGTGTAAGAATACAAAATTAGAAAAGGAAGAATGCAAAACAAATGCAAACCAAGAACATATTTAGCAAATTACCAATTGGGAAACCTGAATGTTGCTGACTGAATACACCTGAAAATCCCATTCACACTCAATTTGGAGGCAATTCGTAGCTGTCCCCTCAGCAAAAGTGTTACATTTCATTTTCTAAATCACGAAAACTCACCTTAGTCGTGTTGCCTGTAGATTTCTTAGCATGAAACGCCAATTTGCACTGCATTTCTATTTCATTTTGACCACTCTGTTTAAAGGCTTTTTTGGATGGTGTCAGGATATAAAATTTGGAAAGAAAAAAGGCAAAACAAACGCAAACCCAGATGACATTTAAGAAATTGCCAATCAAGAAACCTGAATGCTGCTGACTATATACACCTGAAAATCCCATTCACACTAAATTTGGAGGCAATTCGGAGCTGTGCCCTCGGCAAAAGGGAAATATTTCATTTTCAAAAACACGAAAACTCACATTGGTCCAGTTGCCTGTTAATTTCTAAGAATGGAACGCCCATTTGCTGTTTTTTTTTTTTAATTTCATTATGGATACTCTGGCTAAACTTTTATTGTATGGTGTAAGAATACAAAATTAGAAAAGGAAGAAGGCAAAAGAAATGGAATGCCCAAACACATTTAAGAAATTGCCAATCAAGAAACCTGAATGCTGCTGACTGAAATCACCTGAAAATCCCATTCACACTCAATTTGGAGGCAACTCGTAGCTGTGCCCTCGGCAAAAGGGTTACATTTCATTTTCCAAAGCACAAAAACACACCTTGGTCCTGTTGCCTGCTAATTTCTAAGAATGAAACGGCAATTTGCAGTTTTTTTTATTTCATTATGGATACTCTGGCTAAACTTTTTATTGTATGGGGTAAGAATACAAAATTAGAAAAGGAAGAAGGCAAAACAACCGCAAACCCAGAACACATTTAGCAAATTGCCAATCAAGAAACCTGAATGCTGCTGACTGAATACACCTGAAAATCCCATTCACACTCAATTTGGCGGCAATTCATAGCTGTTCCCTTGGCAAAAGGGTTACATTTCATTTTCCAAAACACAAAAACTCACCTTGGTCCTCTTGCATGTTAATTTCTAAAAATGAAACACCAATTTGCTGTTTTCTTTATTTAATTACGGATACTCCTGCTAACCTTTTTATTGTATGGAGTAAGAATACAAAATTAGAAAAGGAAGAAGGCAAAACAAATGCAAACCAAGAACACATTTAGCAAATTACCAATTGGGAAACCTAAATGTTGCTGACTGAATACACCTGAAATCCCATTCACACTCAATTTGCAGGCAATTCGTAGCTGTCTCCTCGGCAAAAGTGTTACATTTCATTTTCTAAATCAGGAAAACTCACCTTAGTCGTGTTGCCTGTAGATTTCTTAGCATGAAACGCCAATTTGCACTGTATTTTTATTTCATTTTGACCACTCTGTCTAAAGTCTTTTTTGGATGGTGTCAAGATATAAAGTTTGGAATGAAAGAAGGCAAAACAAACCTAAACCCAGACGACATTTAAGAAATTGCCAATCAAGAAACCTGAATGCTGCTGACTGAATACACCTGAAAATCCCATTCACACTCAATTTGGAGGCAATTCATAGCTGTCCCCTCGGCAAAAGGGTTTCATGTCATTTTCCAATGCACAAAAATACACCTTGGTCCTGTTGCCTGTTAATTTCTACGAATGAAACGGCAATTTGCAGTTTTATTTATTTCATTATGGATATTCTGGCTAAAGTTTTTATTGTATGGGGTAAGAATACAAAATTAGAAAAGGAAGAAGGCAAAACAAACGCAAACCCAGAACACATTTAGCAAATTGCCAAACAAGAAACCTGAATGCTGCTGACTGAATACACCTGAAAATCCCATTCACACTCAATTTGGCGGCAATTCGTAGCTGTTCCCTTGGCAAAAGGTGTAGTGGAGTGAGAAGGCCATGCCAAGGTGGCCACTGGCAAGCGAGCGTCAGTTACTCAGGAATGGCTTTGAAACCCACCTGGCAATGGAGCCTGCCTGGCAACAGGCTGTGATTGGATGGATTGGAAACTGCCTGGGAACAGGCTATGATTTAATGGAGTGGAAACTGCCTGGGAACAGGCTGTGACTGGATGGATTGGAAACTGCCGGAGAGCAAGCTGTGATTGGATGTATTTGAAACTGCCTGGCAACAGGCTGTGATTGGATGGCTTTGGAAACTGCCTGGCAACAGGCTGTGATTGGATGTATTTGAAACTGCCTAGCAACAGGCTATGATTGGATGGCTTTGGAAACTGCCTGGCAACAGGCTATGATTGGATGGATTTGAAACTGCCTGGTAACAGGCTGTGATTGGATGGCTATGGAAACTGCCTGATAATAGGCTGTGATTGGTTGGGGCATAGACCGCCCCTTGACCAGATTGGCTGGTCTTGGCTATATAAGAAGTTGTACCAACTGTAATAAAGGAGTCTGCGGGCTGCTCGCCTCGAGCCTGCTTTCACCCGACTCCCGGCGTCTGTGTGTTGACTCCGCGCCTCTTGCCCCCACCACGCTGCTCCTCTCAGAAACGAATCCACTGCAACATTGTTGAGAAACTAAACCGCAACAAAAAGGGTTATATTTCATTTTCCAAAACACAAAAACTCACCTTGTTCCTGTTGCATGTTAATTTCTAAAAATGAAACACCAATTTGCTGTTTTCTTTATTTCATTATGGATACTCTGGCAAACCTTTTTATTGTATGGTGTAAGAATACAAAATGAGAAAAGGAAGAAGGCAAAACAAATGCAAACCAAGAACACATTTAGCAAATTGCCAATCGGGAAACCTGAATGTTGCTGACTGAATACACCTGAAAATCCCATTCACACTACATTTGGAGGCAATTCGTAGCTGTGCCCTCGGCAAAAGGAAAGATTTCATTTTCCAAAACACAAAAACTCACATTGGTCCAGTTGCCTGTTAATTTTTAAGCATGGAACGCCCATTTGCTGTTTTTTTTTTTTTTATTTCATTAAGGATACTCTGGCTAAACTTTTATTGTATGGTGTCAGAATACAAAATTAGAAAAGGAAGAAGGCAAAACAAATGGAATGCCGAAACACATTTAAGAAATTGCCAATCAGGGCCGGCGCTGTGGCTCAACAGGCTAATCCTCTGCCTTGCAGCGCCGACACACCGGGTTCTAGTCCCGGTCGGGGCGCCGGATTCTGTCCCGGTTGCCCCTCTTCCAGGCCAGCCCTCTGCTGTGGCCCGGGAGTGCAGTGGAGGATGGCCCAGGTGCTTGGGCCCTGTACCCCATGGGGAGACCAGGAAAAGCACTGTCCACTCTGCCTGTCAAAAAAAAAAAAAAGAAATTGCCAATCAAGAAACCTGAATGCTGCTGACTGAATACACCTGAAAATCCCATTCACACTCAATTTGGAGGCAACTCGTAGCTGTTCCCTCGGCAAAAGGGTTACATTTCATTTTCCAAAGCACAAAAACACAACTTGGTCCTGTTGCCTGCTAATTTCTAAGAATGAAACAGCAATTTGCACTGTATTTTTATTTCATTTTGACCACTCTGTCTAATGGCTTTTTTGGATGGTGTCAGGATAAAAAATTTGGAAAGAAAAAAGGCAAAACAAACGCAAACACAGACGACATTTAAAAAATTGCCAATCACGAGACCTGAATGCTGCTGACTGAATACACCTGAAAATCCCATTCACACTCAATTTGCAGGCAATTCGTAGCTGTGCCCTCGGCAAAAGGGTTACATTTCATTTTCTAAAACACGAAAATTCACCTTAGTCGTGTTGCCTGTAGTTTTCTTAGCATGAAACGCCAATTTGCACTGCATTTCTATTTCATTTTGACCACTCTGTCTAAAGGGTTTTTTGGATGGTGTCAGGATAGAAAATTTCGAAAGAAAGAAGGCAAAACAACCGTCAACCCAGAACACATTTAGCAAATTGCCAAACAAGAAACCTGATTGCTGCTGACTGAATACACCTGAAAATCCCATTCACACTCAATTTGGCGGCAATTCGTAGCTGTTCCCTTAGCAAAAGGGTTAAATTTTATTTTCCAAAACACAAAAACTCACCTTGGTCCTGTTTCATGTTAATTTCTAAAAATGAAACACCAATTTGCTGTTTTCTTTATTTCATTATGGATACTCTGGCTAACCATTTTATTGTATGGTGTAAGAATACAAATTAGAAAAGGAAGAAGGCAAAACAAAATCAAACCAAGAACATATTTAGCAAATTGCCAGTCAGGATACCTGAATGTTGCTGACTGAATACACCTGAAAATCCCATTCAAACTCAATTTGGAGGCAACTCGTAGCTGTCCCCTAGGCAAAGGGGTTACATTTCATTTTCCAAGCACAAAAACAAACCTTGGTCGTCTTGCATGTTAATTTCTAAAAATGAAACACCAATATGCTGTTTTCTTTATTTCATTATGGGTACTCTGGTTAACCTTTTTATTGTATGGTGTAAGAATACAAAATTAGAAAAGGAAGAAGGCAAAGCAAATGCAAACCAAGAACACATTTAGCAAATTGCCAATCAGGAAACCTGAATGTTGCTCACTGAATACACAGGAAAATCCCATTCACACTCAATTTGGACCAATTCGTAGCTGTCCCTTCGGCAAAAGTGTTACATTTCATTTTCTAAAATAGAAAAGCTCACCTTAGTCGTGTTGCCTGTAGATTTCTTAGCATGAAACGCCAATTTGCACTGTATTTTTATTTCATTTTGACCACTCTGTCTAAAGGCTTTTTTGGATGGTGTCAGGATAGAAAATTTTGAAAGAAAGAAGGCAAAACAAACAAAAACCCAGACGACATTTAAGAAATTGCCAATCAAGAAACCTGAATGCTGCTGACTGAATACGCCTGAAAATCCCATTCACACTCAATTTGGAGGCAACTCGTAGCTGTCCCCTCGGCAAAAGGTTTACATTTCATTTTCCAAAGCACAAAAACACACCTTGGTCCTGTTGCCTGCTAATTTCTAAGAATGAAACGGCAATTTCCAGTTTTTTTTTTTATTTCATTATGCATATTCTGGGTAAACTTTTATTGTATGGGGTAAGAATACAAAATTAGAAAAGGAAGAAGGCAAAACAACCACAAACCCAGAACACATTTAGTAAATTGCCAAACAAGAAACCTGAAAGCTGCTGACTGAATACACCTGAAAATCGCATTCACACTCAATTTGGCGGCAATTCGTAGCAGTTCCCTTGGCAAAAGGGTTACATTTCATTTTCCAAAACACAAAAACACACCTTGGTCCTGTTGCATGTTAATTTCTAAAAATGAAACACCAATTTGCTGTTTTCTTTATTTCATTATGGATACTCTGGCAAACCTTTTTATTGTATGGTGTAAGAATACAAAATGAGAAAAGGAAGAAGGCAAAACAAATGCAAACCAAGAACACATTTAGCAAATTGCCAATCGGGAATCCTGAATGTTGCTGACTGAATACACCTGAAAATCCCATTCACACTACATTTGGAGGCAATTCGTAGCTGTGCCCTCGGCAAAAGGGAAAGATTTCATTTTCCAAAACACAAAAACTCACATTGGTCCAGTTGCCTGTTAATTTTTAAGCATGGAACGCCCATTTGCTGTTTTTTTTTTTTTATTTCATTAAGGATACTCTGGCTAAACTTTTATTGTATGGTGTAAGAATACAAAATTAGAAAAGCAAGAAGGCAAATCAAATGGAATGCCCAAACACATTTAAGAAATTGCCAATCAAGAAACCTGAATGCTGCTGACTGAATACACCTGAAAATCACATTTACACTCAATTTGGAGGCAATTCATAGCTGTCCCCTCGGCAAAAGTGTTACATTTCATTTTCTAAAACACGAAAACTCACCTTAGTCGTGTTGCCTGTAGATTTCTTACCATGACACGCCAATTTGCACTGTATATGATTTCATTTTGACAACTCTCTCTAAAGGCTTTTTTGGATGGTGTCAGGATATAAAGTTTGGAATGAAAAAAGGCCAAACAAACCTAAACCCAGACGACATTAAAAAATTGAGAATCAAGAAACCTGAATGCTGCTGACTGAATACACCTGAAAATCCCATTCACACTCAATTTGGCGGCAATTCGTATCTGTTCCCTTGGCAAAAGCGTTACATTTCATTTTCCAAAACACAAAAACTCACCTTGGTCCTGTTGCATGTTAATTTCTAAAATGAAGCACCAATTTGCTGTTTTCTTTATTTCATTATGGATACTCTCTAAACATTTTCTTGTATGGTGTAAGAATACAAAATGAGTGTAGGAAGAAGGCAAAACAAATGCAAACCAAGAACACATTTAGCAAAATACCAATCGGGAAACCTGAATGCTGCTGACTGAATACACCTGAAAATCTCATTCATACTCAATTTGGAGGCAATTCAGAGCTGTCCCCTAGGAATAAGGGTTACATATCATTTTCCACAGCACAAAAACATACCTTGGTCCTGTTGCCTGCTAATTTCTAAGTATGAAACGGCAATTTGCAGTTTTTTTATTTCATTATGGATATTCTGGCTAACCTTTTTATTGTATGGGGTAAGAATACAAAATTAGAAAAGGAAGAAGGCAAAACAACCGCAAACCCAGAACACATTTAGCAAATTGCCAAACAAGAAACCTGAATGCTGCTGACTGAATACACCTGAAAATCCCATTCACACTCAATTTGGAGGCAACACGTAGTTGTCCCCTCGGCAAAAAAGTTACATTTCATTTTCCAAAGCACAAAAACACACCTTGTGCTGGTTGCCAGCTAATTTCTAAGAATGAAACGGCAATTTGAAGTTTTTTTTTTTTATTTCATTATGGATATTGTGGCGAAACTTTTTATTGTATGGGGTAAGAATACAAAATGAGAAAAGGAAGAAGGCAAAACAATGCAAACCAAGAACACATTTAGCAAATTGCCAATCAGGAAACAGGAATATTGCTGACTGAATACACCTGAAAATCCCATTCACACTCAATTTGGAGGCAATTCGTTGCTGTGCCCTCAGCAAAAGTGAACGATTTCATTTTCCAAAACACTAAAACTCACCCGGTCCAGTTGCCTGTTAATTTCTAAGCATGGCACTCCCATTTGCTGGTTTTCTTTTTTTTATTTCATTAAGGATACTCTGGCTAAACTTTTATTGTATGGTATAAGAATACAAAATTAGAAAAGGAAGAAGGCAAAACAAACGCAAACCCAGAACACATTTAGCAAATTGCCAAACAAGAAACCTGAATGCTGCTGACTGAATACACCTGAAAATCCCATTCACACTCAATTTGGCGGCAATTCGTAGCTTTTCCCTTGGCAAAAGAGTTACATTTCATTTCCCAAAACACAAAAACTCACCTTGGTCCTGTTGCATGTTAATTTCCAAAAATGAAACACCAATTTGCTGTTTTCTTTATTTCATTATGGATACTCTGGCTAAACTTTTTATTGTATGGTGTAAGAATTCAAAATTAGAAAAGGAAGAAGGCCAAACAAATGCAAACCAAGAACACATTTAGCAAATTACCAATCGGGAAACCTGAATGTTGCTGACTGAATACACCTGAAAATCCCATTCACACTCAATTTGGTGGCAATTTGTAGCTGTGCCCTCGCCAAAAAATAAAGATTTCATTTTCCAAAACACTAAAACTCACCTTGGTCCAGTTGCCTGTTAATTTCTAAGCATGGAACGGCCATTTGCTTTTTTTTTTTTATTTCATTAAGGATATTCTGGCTAAACTTTTATTGTATGGTGTAAGAATACAAAATTAGAAAAGGAAGAAGGCAAAACAAATGGAATGCACAAACACATTTAAGAAATTGCCAATCAAGAAACCTGAATGCTGCTGACTGAATACACCAGAAAATCCCATTCACACTCAATTTTGAGGCAACTCATAGCTGTCCCCTCGGCAAAAGGGTTACATTTCATTTTCCAAAGCACAAAAACACACCTTGTTCCTGTTGCCTGCTAATTTCTAAGAATGAAATGGCAATTTGCAGATTTTTTTTTTATTTCATTATAGATATTCTGGTGAATCTTTTTATTGTATGGGGTAAGAATACAAAATTAGAAAAGGAAGAAGGCAAAACAACGGCAAACCCAGAACACATTTAGCAAATTGTCAATCAGGAAACCTGAATGCTGCTGACTGAATACACCTGAAAATCCCATTCACACTCAATTTGGAGGCAATTCATAGCTGTCCCCTCGGCAAAAGGGAAAGATTTCATTTTCCAAAACACGAAAACTCACCTTAGTCGTGTTGCCTGAGATTTCTTAGCATGAAACGCCAATTTGCACTGTATTTTTATTTCATTTTGACAACTCTCTCTAAAGGCTTTTTTGGATGGTGTCAGGATAGTAAATTTGGAAAGAAAGAAGGCAAAAAAAATGCAAACCCAGACGACATTTAAGAAATTGCCAATCAAGAAACCTGAATGCTGCTGACTGAATACACCTGAAAATCCCATTCACCCTCAATTTGGCGGCAATTCGTATCTGTTCCCTTGGCAAAAGCGTTACATTTCATTTTCCAAAACACAAAAACTCACCTTGGTCCTGTTGCATGTTAATTTCTAAAATGAAGCACCAATTTGCTGTTTTCTTTATTTCATTATGGATACTCTGGCTAAACATTTTCTTGTATGGTGTAAGAATACAAAATGAGTGTAGGAAGAAGGCAAAACAAATGCAAACCAAGAACACATTTAGCAAAATACCAATCGGGAAACCTGAATGCTGCTGACTGAATACACCTGAAAATCTCATTCATACTCAATTTGGAGGCAATTCAGAGCTGTCCCCTAGGAATAAGGGTTACATATCATTTTCCACAGCACAAAAACATACCTTGGTCCTGTTGCCTGCTAATTTCTAGAGTATGAAACGGCAATTTGCAGTTTTTTTATTTCATTATGGATATTCTGGCTAACCTTTTTATTGTATGGGGTAAGAATACAAAATTAGAAAAGGAAGAAGGCAAAACAACCGCAAACCCAGAACACATTTAGCAAATTGCCAAACAAGAAACCTGAATGCTGCTGACTGAATACACCTGAAAATCCCATTCACACTCAATTTGGAGGCAACACGTAGTTGTCCCCTCGGCAAAAAAGTTACATTTCATTTTCCAAAGCACAAAAACACACCTTGTGCTGGTTGCCAGCTAATTTCTAAGAATGAAACGGCAATTTGAAGTTTTTTTTTTTTTATTTCATTATGGATATTGTGGCGAAACTTTTTATTGTATGGGGTAAGAATACAAAATGAGAAAAGGAAGAAGGCAAAACAATGCAAACCAAGAACACATTTAGCAAATTGCCAATCAGGAAACAGGAATGTTGCTGACTGAATACACCTGAAAATCCCATTCACACTCAATTTGGAGGCAATTCGTTGCTGTGCTCTCAGCAAAAGTGAACGATTTCATTTTCCAAAACACTAAAACTCACCCGGTCCAGTTGCCTGTTAATTTCTAAGCATGGCACTCCCATTTGCTGGTTTTCTTTTTTTTATTTCATTAAGGATACTCTGGCTAAACTTTTATTGTATGGTATAAGAATACAAAATTAGAAAAGGAAGAAGGCAAAACAAATGGAATGCCCAAACAATTTTAAGAAATTGCCAATCAAGAAACCTGAATGCTGCTGACTGAATGCACCTGAAAATCCCATTCACACTCAGTTTGGAGGCAATTCGTGGCTGTGCCCTCGGCAAAAGGGAAAGATTTCATTTTCCAAAACACAAAAACTCACCTTGGTCCAGTTGCCTGTTAATTTCTAAGCATGGAACGCCCATTTGCTGTCTTTTTTTTTTTCATTAAGGATACTCTGGCTAAACTTTTATTGTATGGTGTAAGAATACAAAATTAGAAAAGGAAGAAGGCAAAACAAATGGAATGCCGAAACACATTTAAGAAATTGCCAATCAGGGCCGGCGCTGTGGCTCAACAGGCTAATCCTCTGCCTTGCAGCGCCGACACACCGGGTTCTAGTCCCGGTCGGGGCGCCGGATTCTGTCCCGGTTGCCCCTCTTCCAGGCCAGCCCTCTGCTGTGGCCCGGGAGTGCAGTGGAGGATGGCCCAGGTGCTTGGGCCCTGTACCCCATGGGGAGACCAGGAAAAGCACTGTCCACTCTGCCTGTCAAAAAAAAAAAAAAAAGAAATTGCCAATCAAGAAACCTGAATGCTGCTGACTGAATACACCTGAAAATCCCATTCACACTCAATTTGGAGGCAACTCGTAGCTGTTCCCTCGGCAAAAGGGTTACATTTCATTTTCCAAAGCACAAAAACACAACTTGGTCCTGTTGCCTGCTAATTTCTAAGAATGAAACGGCAATTTGCACTGTATTTTTATTTCATTTTGACCACTCTGTCTAATGGCTTTTTTGGATGGTGTCAGGATAAAAAATTTGGAAAGAAAAAAGGCAAAACAAACGCAAACACAGACGACATTTAAAAAATTGCCAATCACGAAACCTGAATGCTGCTGACTGAATACACCTGAAAATCCCATTCACACTCAATTTGCAGGCAATTCGTAGCTGTCCCCTCGGCAAAAGGGTTACATTTCATTTTCTAAAACACGAAAATTCACCTTAGTCGTGTTGCCTGTAGTTTTCTTAGCATGAAACGCCAATTTGCACTGCATTTCTATTTCATTTTGACCACTCTGTCTAAAGGGTTTTTTGGATGGTGTCAGGATAGAAAATTTCGAAAGAAAGAAGGCAAAACAACCGTCAACCCAGAACACATTTAGCAAATTGCCAAACAAGAAACCTGAATGCTGCTGACTGAATACACCTGAAAATCCCATTCACACTTAATTTGGCGGCAATTCGTAGCTGTTCCCTTAGCAAAAGGGTTAAATTTTATTTTCCAAAACACAAAAACTCACCTTGGTCCTGTTTCATGTTAATTTCTAAAAATGAAACACCAATTTGCTGTTTTCTTTATTTCATTATGGATACTCTGGCTAACCATTTTATTGTATGGTGTAAGAATACAAAATTAGAAAAGGTAGAAGGCAAAACAAAATCAAACCAAGAACATATTTAGCAAATTGCCAGTCAGGATACCTGAATGTTGCTGACTGAATACACCTGAAAATCCCATTCAAACTCAATTTGGAGGCAACTCGTAGCTGTCCCCTAGGCAAAGGGGTTACATTTCATTTTCCAAGCACAAAAACAAACCTTGGTCGTCTTGCATGTTAATTTCTAAAAATGAAACACCAATATGCTGTTTTCCTTATTTCATTATGGGTACTCTGGTTAACCTTTTTATTGTATGGTGTAAGAATACAAAATTAGAAAAGGAAGAAGGCAAAGCAAATGCAAACCAAGAACACATTTAGCAAATTGCCAATCAGGAAACCTGAATGTTGCTCACTGAATACACAGGAAAATCCCATTCACACTCAATTTGGAGGCAATTCGTAGCTGTCCCTTCGGCAAAAGTGTTACATTTCATTTTCTAAAACAGAAAAACTCACCTAAGTCGTGTTGCCTGTAGATTTCTTAGCATGAAACGCCAATTTGCACTGTATTTTTATTTCATTTTGACCACTCTGTCTAAAGGCTTTTTTGGATGGTGTCAGGATAGAAAATTTTGAAAGAAAGAAGGCAAAACAAACACAAACCCAGACGACATTTAAGAAATTGCCAATCAAGAAACCTGAATGCTGCTGACTGAATACGCCTGAAAATCCCATTCACACTCAATTTGGAGGCAACTCGTAGCTGTCCCCTCGGCAAAAGGTTTACATTTCATTTTCCAAAGCACAAAAACACACCTTGGTCCTGTTGCCTGCTAATTTCTAAGAATGAAACGGCAATTTCAGTTTTTTTTTTATTTCATTATGGATATTCTGGGTAAACTTTTATTGTATGGGGTAAGAATACAAAATTAGAAAAGGAAGAAGGCAAAACAACCACAAACCCAGAACACATTTAGCAAATTGCCAAACAAGAAACCTGAAAGCTGCTGACTGAATACACCTGAAAATCGCATTCACACTCAATTTGGCGGCAATTCGTAGCTTTTCCCTTGGAAAAGAGTTACATTTCATTTCCCAAAACACAAAAACTCACCTTGGTCCTGTTGCATGTTAATTTCCAAAAATGAAACACCAATTTGCTGTTTTCTTTATTTCATTATGGATACTCTGGCTAAACTTTTTATTGTATGGTGTAAGAATACAAAATTAAAAAAGGAAGAATGCAAAACAAATGCAAACCAAGAACATATTTAGCAAATTACCAATTGGGAAACCTGAATGTTGCTGACTGAATACACCTGAAAATCCCATTCACACTCAATTTGGAGGCAATTCGTAGCTGTCCCCTCAGCAAAAGTGTTACATTTCATTTTCTAAATCACGAAAACTCACCTTAGTCGTGTTGCCTGTAGATTTCTTAGCATGAAACGCCAATTTGCACTGCATTTCTATTTCATTTTGACCACTCTGTCTAAAGGCTTTTTTGGATGGTGTCAGGATATAAAATTTGGAAAGAAAAAAGGCAAAACAAACGCAAACCCAGATGACATTTAAGAAATTGCCAATCAAGAAACCAGAATGCTGCTGACTATATACACCTGAAAATCCCATTCACACTAAATTTGGAGGCAATTCGTAGCTGTGCCCTCGGCAAAAGGGAAAGATTTCATTTTCAAAAACACGAAAACTCACATTGGTCCAGTTGCCTGTTAATTTCTAAGAATGGAACGCCCATTAGCTGTTTCTTTTTTTTTTAATTTCATTATGGATACTCTGGCTAAACTTTTATTGTATGGTGTAAGAATGCAAAATTAGAAAAGGAAGAAGGCAAAAGAAATGGAATGCCCAAACACATTTAAGAAATTGCCTATCAAGAAACCTGAATGCTGCTGACTGAATACACCTGAAAATCCCATTCACACTCAATTTGGAGGCAACTCGTAGCTGTGCCCTCGGCAAAAGGGTTAAATTTCATTTTCCAAAGCACAAAAACACACCTTGGTCCTGTTGCCTGCTAATTTCTAAGAATGAAACGGCAATTTGCAGTTTTTTTTATTTCATTATGGATACTCTGGCTAAACTTTTTATTGTATGGGGTAAGAATACAAAATTAGAAAAGGAAGAAGGCAAAACAACCGCAAACCCAGAACACATTTAGCAAATTGCCAATCAAGAAACCTGAATGCTGCTGACTGAATACACCTGAAAATCCCATTCACACTCAATTTGGCGGCAATTCATAGCTGTTCCCTTGGCAAAAGGGTTACATTTCATTTTCCAAAACACAAAAACTCACCTTGGTCCTCTTGCATGTTAATTTCAAAAAATGAAACACGAATTTTCTGTTTTCTTTATTTAATTATGGATACTCCTGCTAACCTTTTTATTGTATGGTGTAAGAATACAAAATGAGAAAAAGAAGAACGCAAAACAAATGCAAACCAAGAACACATTTAGCAAATTACCAATTGGGAAACCTAAATGTTGCTGACTGAATACACCTGAAAATCCCATTCACACTCAATTTGCAGGCAATTCGTAGCTGTCTCCTCGGCAAAAGTGTTACATTTCATTTTCTAAATCAGGAAAACTCACCTTAGTCGTGTTGCCTGTAGATTTCTTAGCATGAAACGCCAATTTGCACTGTATTTTTATTTCATTTTGACCACTCTGTCTAAAGTCTTTTTTGGATGGTGTCAGGATATAAAGTTTGGAATGAAAGAAGGCAAAACAAACCTAAACCCAGACGACATTAAGAAATTGCCAATCAAGAAACCTGAATGCTGCTGACTGAATACACCTGAAAATCCCATTCACACTCAATTTGGAGGCAATTCATAGCTGTCCCCTCGGCAAAAGGGTTACATTTCATTTTCCAATGCACAAAAATACACCTTGGTCCTGTTGCCTGCTAATTTCTAAGAATGAAACGGCAATTTGCAGTTTCTTTTATTTCATTATGGATATTCTGGCTAAACTTTTTATTGTATAGGGTAAGAATACAAAATTAGAAAAGGAAGAAGGCAAAACAAACGCAAACCCAGAACACATTTAGCAAATTGCCAAACAAGAAACCTGAATGCTGCTGACTGAATACACCTGAAAATCCCATTCACACTCAATTTGGCGGCAATTCGTAGCTGTTCCCTTGGCAAAAGAGTTACATTTCATTTCCCAAAACACAAAAACTCACCTTGGTCCTGTTGCATGTTAATTTCCAAAAATGAAACACCAATTTGCTGTTTTCTTTATTTCATTATGGATACTCTGGCTAACCTTTTTATTGTATGGTGTAAGAATACAAAATTAGAAAAGGAAGAATGCAAAACAAATGCAAACCAAGAACATATTTAGCAAATTACCAATTGGGAAACCTGAATGTTGCTGACTGAATACACCTGAAAATCCCATTCACACTCAATTTGGAGGCAATTCATAGCTGTCCCCTCAGCAAAAGTGTTACATTTCATTTTCTAAATCACGAAAACTCACCTTAGTCGTGTTGCCTGTAGATTTCTTAGCATGAAACGCCAATTTGCACTGCATTTCTATTTCATTTTGACCACTCTGTCTAAAGGCTTTTTTGGATGGTGTCAGGAGATAAAATTTGGAAAGAAAAAAGGCAAAACAAACGCAAACCCAGATGACATTTAAGAAATTGCCAATCAAGAAACCAGAATGCTGCTGACTATATACACCTGAAAATCCCATTCACACTAAATTTGGAGGCAATTCGTAGCTGTGCCCTCGGCAAAAGGGAAAGATTTCATTTTCAAAAACACGAAAACTCACATTGGTCCAGTTGCCTGTTAATTTCTAAGAATGGAACGCCCATTTGCTGTTTTTTTTTTTTTTAATTTCATTATGGATACTCTGGCTAAAGTTTTTATTGTATGGGGTAAGAATACAAAATTAGAAAAGGAAGAAGGCAAAACAAACGCAAACCCAGAACACATTTAGCAAATTGCCAAACAAGAAACCTGAATGCTGCTGACTGAATACACCTGAAAATCCCATTCACACTCAATTTGGCGGCAATTCATAGCTGTTCCCTTGGCAAAAGGTGTAGTGGAGTGAGAAGGCCATGCCAAGGTGGCCACTGGCAAGCGAGCGTCAGTTACTCAGGAATGGCTTTGAAACCCACCTGGCAATGGAGCCTCCCTGGCAACAGGCTGTGATTGGATGGATTGGAAACTGCCTGGGAACAGGCTATGATTGGATGGAGTGGAAACTGCCTGGGAACAGGCTGTGACTGGATGGATTGGAAACTGCCGGAGAGCAAGCTGTGATTGGATGTATTTGAAACTGCCTGGCAACAGGCTGTGATTGGATGGCTTTGGAAACTGCCTGGCAACAGGCTGTGATTGGATGTATTTGAAACTGCCTAGCAACAGGCTATGATTGGATGGCTTTGGAAACTGCCTGGTAACAGGCTATGATTGGATGGATTTGAAACTGCCTGGTAAAAGGCTGTGATTGGATGGCTATGGAAACTGCCTGATAATAGGCTGTGATTGGTTGGGGCATAGACCGCCCCTTGACCAGATTGGCTGGTCTTGGCTATATAAGAAGTTGTACCAACTGTAATAAAGGAGTCTGCGGGCTGCTCGCCTCGAGCCTGCTTTCACCCGACTCCCGGCGTCTGTGTGTTGACTCCGCGCCTCTTGCCCCCACCACGCTGCTCCTCTCAGAAACGAATCCACTGCAACATTGTTGAGAAACTAAACCACAACAAAAAGGGTTATATTTCATTTTCCAAAACACAAAAACTCACCTTGTTCCTGTTGCATGTTAATTTCTAAAAATGAAACACCAATTTGCTGTTTTCTTTATTTCATTATGGATACTCTGGCAAACCTTTTTATTGTATGGTGTAAGAATACAAAATGAGAAAAGGAAGAAGGCAAAACAAATGCAAACCAAGAACACATTTAGCAAATTGCCAAAGGGGAAACCTGAATGTTGCTGACTGAATACACCTGAAAATCCCATTCACACTCAATTTGGAGGCAATTCGTAGCTGTGCCCTCGGCAAAAGGGAAAGATTTCATTTTCCAAAACACAAAAACTCACATTGGTCCAGTTGCCTGTTAATTTTTAAGCATGGAACGCCCATTTGCTGTTTTGTTTTTTTTTTTTTTTATTTCATTAAGGATACTCTGGCTAAACTTTTATTGTATGGTGTAAGAATACAAAATTAGAAAAGCAAGAAGGCAAAAGAAATGGAATGCCCAAACACATTTAAGAAATTGCCAATCAAGAAAACTGAATGCTGCTGACTGAATAAACCTGAAAATCTCATTCACACTCAATTTGGAGGCAATTTATAGCTGTCCCCTCGGCAAAAGGGAAAGATTTCATTTTCTAAAACACGAAAACTCACCTTAGTCGTGTTGCCTGTAGATTTCTTAGCATGAAACGCCAATTTGCACTGTATATGATTTCATTTTGAGAACTCTCTCTAAAGGCTTTTTTGGATGGTTTCAGGATATAAAGTTTGGAATGAAAAAAGGCAAAACAAACCTAAACCCAGACGACATTTAAGAAATTGAGAATCAAGAAACCTGAATGCTGCTGACTGAATACACCTGAAAATCCCATTCACACTCAATTTGGCAGCAATTCGTAGCTGTTCCCTTGGCAAAAGGGTTACATTTATTTTTCCAAAACACAGAAACTCACCTTGGTCCTGTTGCATGTTAATTTCTAAAATGAAACACCAATTTGCTGTTTTCTTTATTTCATTATGGATACTCTGGCTAAACATTTTCTTGTATGGTGTAAGAATACAAAATGAGTGTAGGAAGAAGGCAAAACAAATGCAAACCAAGAACACATTTAGAAAAATACCAATCGGGAAACCTGAATGCTGCTGACTGAATACACCTGAAAATCCCATTCACACTCAATTTGGTGGCAATTTGTGTCTGTGCCCTTGGCAAAAGAGAAAGATTTCATTTTCCAAAACACAAAAACTCACCTTGGTCCAGTTGCCTGTTAATTTCTAAGCATGGAACGCACATTTGCTTTTTTTTTATTTCATTAAGGATATTCTGGCTAAACTTTTATTGTATGGTGTAAGAATACAAAATTAGAAAAGGAAGAAGGCAAAACAAATGGAATGCACAAACACATTTAAGAAATTGCCAATCAAGAAACCTGAATGTTGCTGACTGTATACACCTGAAAATCCCATTCACACTCAATTTGGAGGCAACTCATATCTGTCCCCACGGCAAAAGGGTTACATTTCATTTTCCAAAACACAAAAACACACCTTGTTAGTGTTGCATGCTAATTTCTAAGAATGAAACGGCAATTTGCAGTTTTTTTTTTATTTCATTATAGATATTATGGCGAAACTTTTTATTGTATGGTGTAAGAATACAAAATTAGAAAAGGAAGAAGGCAAAACAACCGCAAACCCAGAACACATTTAGCAAATTGTCAATCAGGAAACCTGAATGCTGCTGACTGAATACACATGAAAATCCCATTCACACTCAATTTGGAGGCAACTCGCAGCTGTCCCCTCGGCAAAAGAGAAAGATTTCATTTTCCAAAACACAAAAACTCACCTTGGTCCAGTTGCCTGTTAATTTCTAAGCATGGAACGCCCATTTGCTTTTTTTTTTATTTCATTAAGGATATTCTGGCTAAACTTTTATTGTATGGTGTAAGAATACAAAATGAGAAAAGGAAGAAGGCAAAACAAATGGAATGCACAAACACATTTAAGAAATTGCCAATCAAGAAACCTGAATGCTGCTGACTGTATACACCTGAAAATCCCATTCACACTCAATTTGGAGGCAAATCGTAGCTGTCCCCTCGGCAAAAGGGTTACATTTCATTTTCCAAAGCACAAAAACACACCTTGTTCCTGTTGCCTGCTAATTTCTAAGAATGAAACGGCAATTTGCAGTTTTTTTTTTTCATTATAGATATTCTGGCGAAACGTTTTATTGTATGGGGTAAGAATACAAAATTAGAAAAGGAAGAAGGCAAAACAACCACAAACCAAGAACACATTTAGCAAATTGTCAATCAGGAAACCTGAATGCTGCTGACTGAATACACCTGAAAATCCCATTTACACTCAATTTGCAGGCAACTCGTAGCTGTCCCCTCGGCAAAAGGGAAAGATTTCATTTTCCAAAACACGAAAACTCACCTTAGTCCTGTTGCCTGTAGATTTCTTAGCATGAAATGCCAATTTGCACTGTATTTTTATTTCATTTTGACCACTCTGTCTAAAGGCTTTTTTGGATGGTGTCAGGATAGTAAATTTGGAAGGAAAGAAGGCAAAAAAAATGCAAACCCAGACGACATTTAAGCAATTGCCAATCAAGAAACCTGAATGCTGCTGACTGAATACACCTGAAAATCCCATTCACACTCAATTTGGCAGCAATTCGTATCTGTTCCCTTGGCAAAAGTGTTACATTTCATTTTCCAAAACACAAAAACTCACCTTGGTCCTGTTGCATGTTAATTTCTAAAATGAAGCACCAATTTGCTGTTTTCTTTATTTCATTATGGATACTCTGGCTAACCTTTTTCTTGTATGGTGTAAGAATACAAAATGAGTGTAGGAAGAAGGCAAAACAAATGCAAACCAAGAACACATTTAGCAAAATACCAATCGGGAAACCTGAATGCTGCTGACTGAATACACCTGAAAATCCCATTCATACTCAATTTGGAGGCAATTCAGAGCTGTCCCCTAGGAATAAGTGTTACATATCATTTTCCAAAGCACAAAAACACACCTTTTTCCTGTTGCCTGCTAATTTCTAAGTATGAAACGGCAATTTGCACTTTTTTTATTTCATTATGGATATTCTGGCTAACCTTTTTATTGTATGGGGTAAGAACACAAAATTAGAAAAGGAAGAAGGCAAAACAACCGCAAACCCAGAACACATTTAGCAAATTGCCAATCAGGAAACCTGAATGCTGCTGACTGAATACACCTGAAAATCCCACTCACACTCAATTTGGAGGCAACTCGTAGCTGTCCCCTCGGCAAAAGTGAAACATTTCATTTTCCAAAACACTAGAAATTCCCTTAGTCGTGTTTTCTGTA
This sequence comes from Sylvilagus floridanus, assembly GCA_949820135.1. Taxonomy (NCBI): domain Eukaryota; kingdom Metazoa; phylum Chordata; class Mammalia; order Lagomorpha; family Leporidae; genus Sylvilagus; species Sylvilagus floridanus. The sequence continues at coordinate 141,552,256 of OX463227.1, forward strand.
GATTTCTTAGCCTGAAACGCCAATTTGCACTATATTTTTATTTCATTTTGACCACTCTGTCTAAAGGCTTTAGTGGATGGTGTCAGGATATAAAATTTGGAAAAAAGAAGGCAAAACAAATGCAAACCCAGACGACATGTAAGAAATTGCCAATCAAGAAACCTGAATGCTGCTGACTGAATACACCTGAAAATCCCATTCACACTCAATTTGGAGGCAACTCGTAGCTGTCCCCTCGGCAAAAGGGTTACATTTCATTTTCCAAAGCACAAAAACACACCTTGGTCCTGTTGCCTGCTAATTTCTAAGAATGAAACGGCAATTTGCAGGGTTTTTTTAATTTCAGTATGTATACTCTGGCTAACCTTTTTATTGTATGGAGTAAGAATACAAAATGAGAAAAGGAAGAAGGCAAAACAAATGCAAACCAAGAACACATTTAGCAAATTGTCAATCAGGAAACCTGAATGTTGCTGACTGAATACACCTGAAAATCCCATTCACACTCAATTTGGAGGCAATTCGTAGCTGTGCCCTCGGCAAAAGGGAAAGATTTCATTTTCCAAAACATTAATCTCACCTTGGTCCAGTTGCCTGTTAATTTCTAAGCATGGATCGCCCATTTGTTTTTTTTTTTTTTTTCCATTAAGGATACTCTAGCTAAACTTTTATTGTATGGTGTAAGAATACAAAATTAGAAAAGGAAGAATGCAAAACAAATGGAATGCACAAACACATTTAAGAAATTGCCAAACAAGAAACCTGAATGCTGCTGACTCAATACACCTGAAAATCCCATTCACACTCAATTTGGAGGCAACTCGTAGCTGTCCCCTTGGCAAAAGTGAAACATTTCATTTTCCAAAACACGAAAACTACCCTTAGTCGTGTTGCCTGTAGATTTCTTAGCATGAAACGCCAATTGGCAATGTATTTTTATTTCATTTTGACCACTCTGTCTAAAGGCTTTAGTGGATGGTCAGATTAAAAAATTTGGAAAGAAAGAAAGAAAAACAAACACAAACCCAGAACACATTTACGAAATTGCCAATCAAGAAACCGGAATGCTGCTGACTGAACATACCTGTAAATCCAATTCACACTCAGTTTGGAGGCAATTCGTAGCAGTGCCCTCGGCAAAAGGGAAACATTTCATTTTCCAAAACACAAAAACTCACCTTAGTCGTGCTGCCTGTAGATTTCTAAGGTTGAAATGCCAATTTGCTCTTTATTTTTCATTTCACCACTCTATCGAAACGCTTTTGTGGATGGTGTCAGGATAGAAAATTTGGATAGAAAGAAGGCAAAACAAACACAAACCCAGAACAATTTATCAAATTGCCAATCAAGAAACCTGAATGCTGCTGACTGAACACACCTGAAAATCCCATTCACACTCAATTTGGCGGCAATTCATAGCTGTACCCTTGGCAAAAGTGTTAAATTTCATTTTCTAAAACACAAAAACTCACCTTAGTCGTGTTGCCTGTAGATTTCTTAGCATGAAACGCCAATTTGCACTGTATTTTTATTTCATTTTGACCACTCTGTCTAAAGGCCTTTTTGGATGGTGTCAGGATAGAAAATTTCGAAAGAAAGAAGGCAAAACAAATGGAATGCTCAAACACATTTAAGAAATTGCAAACCAACAAACCTCAATGCTGCAGACTGAATACACCTGAAAATCCCATTCACACTCAATTTGGAGGCAACTCGTAGCTGTCCCCTCGGCAAAAGGGTTACATTTCATTTTCCGAAGCAGAAAAACACACCTTGGTACAGTTGCCTGCTAATTTCTAAGAATGAAACAGCAATTTGCAGTTTTTTTTTATTTCATTATGGATATTCTGGCTAAAGTTTTTATCGTATGGGGTAAGAATACAAAATTAGAAAAGGAAGAAAGCAAAACAAAGGAAAACCCAGAACATATTTAGCAAATTGCCAAACAAGAAACCTGAATGCTGCTGACTGAATACACCTGAAAATCGCATTCACACTCAATTTGGCGGCAATTCGTAGCAGATCCCTTGGCATAAGTGTTACATTTCATTTTCAAAACACAAAAACTCACCTTGGTCCTGTTGCATGCTAATTTCTAAAAATGAAACACCAATTTCCTCTTTTCTTTATTTCATTATGGATACTCTGGCTAAACATTTTCTTGTAAGGTGTAAGAATACAAAATTAGAAAAGGAAGAAGGCAAAACAAATGCAAACCAAGAACACATTCAGGAAATTGCCAATCAGGAAACCTGAATGCTGCTGACTGAATACACCTGAAAATCCCATTCACACTCAATTTGGAGGCAACTCGTAGCTGTCCCCTCGGCAAAAGTGAAACATTTCATTTTCCAAAAAATGAAAACTACCCTTAGTCGTGTTGCCTGTAGATTTCTTAGCAAGAAACGCCAATTTGCAATGTATTTTTATTTCATTTTGACCACTCTGTCTAAAGGCTTTAGTGGATGGTCAGGATAGAAAATTTGGATAGAAAGAAAGAAAAACAAACACAAACCCAGAACACATTTACGAAAATTGCCAATCGAGAAACCCGAATGCTGCTGACTGAACATACCTGTAAATCCAATTCACACTCAGTTTGGAGGCAATTCGTAGCAGTGCCCTCGGCAAAAGGGAAACATTTCATTTTCCAAAACACAAAAACTCACCTTAGTCGTGCTGCCTGTAGATTTCTTAGCTTGACATGCCAATTTGCTCTTTATTTTTCATTTCACCACTCTGTCTAAACGCTTTTGTGGATGGTGTCAGGATAGAAAATTTGGATAGAAAGAAGGCAAAACAAACACAAACCCAGAACACATTTATCAAATTGCCAATCAAGAAACCTGAACTGCTGACTGAACACACCTGAAAATCCCATTCACACTCAATCTGGCGGCAATTCATAGCTGTTCCCCTCGCAAAAGTGTTACATTTCATTTTCCAAAGCAAAAAAACTCACCATGGTCCTGTTGCATGTTAATTTCTGAAAATGAAACACCAATTTGCTGTTTTCTTTATTTCATTATGGATACTCTGGCTAAACTTTTTATTGTATGGTGTAAGAATACAAAATTAGAAAAGGAAGAAGGCAAAACAAATGCAAATGAAGAACACATTTAGCAAATTACCAATCGGGAAACCTGAATGTTGCTGATGAATACACCTGAAAATCCCATTCACACTCAATTTGCAGCCAATTTTTAGCTGTTCCCTTGGCAAAAGAATTACATTTCATTTTCCAAAACACAAAAACTCATCTTGGTCCTGTTGCATGTTAATTTCTAAAAATGAAACACCAATTTGCTGTTTTCTTTATTTCATTATGGATACTCTGGCTCACCTTTTTATTGTATGCTGTAAGAATACAAAATTAGAAAAGGAAGAAGGCAAAACAAATGCAAACCAAGAACACATTTAGCAAATTACCAATCGGGAAATCTGAATGTTGCTGACTGAATACACCTGAAAATCCCATTCATACTCAATTTGGAGGCAATTCATTGCAGTCCCCTCAGCAAAAGTGTTACATTTCATTTTCAAAAACACGAAATCTCACCTTAGTCGTGTTGTCTGTAGATTTCTTATCACGAAACGCCAATTTGCACTGTATTTTTATTTCATTTTGACCACTCTCTCTAAAGGCTTTTTTGGATGGTGTCAGGATAGAAAATTTGAAAAAAAGAAGGCAAAACAAACGCAAACCCAGACGACATTTAAGAAATTGAAAATCAAGAAACCTGAATGCTGCTGACTGAATATACCTGAATATCCCATTCACACTCAATTTGGAGGCAACTCGTAGCTGTGCCCTCGGCAAAAGGGTTACATTTCATTTTCCAAAGCACAAAAACACACCTTGGTCCTGTGGCCTGCTAATTTCTAAGAATGAAACGGCAATTTTCAGTTTTTTTTTATTTCATTATGGATATTCTGGCTAAATTTTTATTGTATGGGGTAAGAATACAAAATTAGAAAAGGAAGAAGGCAAAACAAACGCAAACCCAGAACACATTTAGCAAATTGCCAAACAAGAAACCTGAATGCTGCGGACTGAATGCACCTGAAAATCGCATTCACACTCAATTTGGCGGCAATTCGTAGCTGTGCCCTTGGCACAAGGGTTACATTTCATTTTCCAAAGCACAAAAACTCACCTTGGTCCTGTTGCTTGTTAATTTCTAAAAATGAAACACCAATTTGCTGTTTTCTTTATTTCATTATGGATACTCTGGCTATGCTTTTTATTGTATGGTGTTAGAATATAAAGTGAGAAAAGGAAGAAGGTAAAACAAATGCAAACCAAGAACATATGTAGCAAATTACCGATCGGGAAACTTGAATTTTGCTGACTGAATACATCTGAAAATCCCATTCACACTCAATTTGGAGGCAACTCGTAGCTAATCCCTTGGCAATAGGATTACATTTCATTTTCCAAAACACAAAAACTCACCTTGGTCCTGTTGCATGTTAATTTCTAAAAATGAAACACCAATTTGATGTTTTCTTTATTTCATTATGGATACTCTGGGTAAACTTTTTCTTGTATGGTGTAAGAATACAAAATTAGAAAAGGAAGAAGGCAAAAGAAATGCAAACCAAGAACACATTTAGCAAATTACCAATCGGGAAACCTGAATGTTGCTGACTGAATACACCTGAAAATCCCATTCACACTCAATTTGCAGACAATTCCAAGCTGTCCCCTCGGCAAAAGTGTTACATTTCATTTTCTAAAACACGAAAACTCACCTTAGTCGTGTTGCCTGTAGATTTCTTAGCATGAAACGTCAATTTGCACTGTATTTTTATTTCATTTTGACCACTCTGTCTAAAGGCTTTTTTGGATGGTGTCAGGATATAAAATTTGGAAAAAAGAAGGCAAAACAAACGCAAACCCAGACGACATTTAAGAAATTGAAAATCAAGAAACCTGAATGCTGCTGACTGAATACACCTGAAAATCCCATTCACACTCAATTTGGAGGCAACTCGTAGCTGTGCCCTCGGCAAAAGGGTTACATTTCATTTTCCAAAGCACAAAAACACACCTTGGTCCTGTTGCCTGCTAATTTCTAAGAATGAAACGGCAATTTGCAGTTTTTTTTATTTCATTATGGATACTCTGGCTAAACTTTTTATTGTATGGGGTAAGAATACAAAATTAGAAAAGGAAGAGGCAAAACAACTGCAAACCCAGAACAAATTCAGCAAATTGCCAAACAAGAAACCAGAATGCTGCTGACTGAATACACCTGAAAATCGCATTCACACTCAATTTGCAGGCAATTCGTAGCTGTTTCTTGGCAAAATGGTTTCATTTCATTTTCCAAAGCACAAAAACTCACCTTGGTCCTGTTGCGTGTTAATTTCTAAAAAACGAAACACCTATTTGCTGTTTTCTTTATTTCATTATGGATACTCTGGCTAAACTTTTTCTTGTATGGTGTAAGAATACAAAATGAGAAATGGAAGAAGGCAAAAAAATGCAAACCAAGAACACATTTAGCAAATTGCCAATCATTAAACCTGAATGCTGCTGACTGAACGCACCTGAAAATTGCATTCACACTCAATTTGGCGGCAATTCGTAGCTGTGCCCTCGGTAAAAGGGAAAGATTTCATTTTCCAAAACACAAAAACTCACCTTGGTCCTGTTGCATGTTCATTACCAAAAATGAAACACCAATTTGCTGTTTTCTTTATTTCATTATGGATACTCTGGCTAAACTTTTTATTGTTTGGTGTAAGAATAGAAAATGAGAAAAGGAAGAAGGCAAAACAAATGCAAACCAAGAACACATTTAGCAAATTGTCAATCAGGAAATCTGAATGTTGCTGACTGAATACACCTGAAAATCCCATTCACACTCAATTTGGAGGCAATTCGTAGCTGTGCCCTCGGCAAAAGGGAAAGATTTCATTTTTCAAAACAGTAATTCTCACCTTGGTCCAGTTGCCGGTTAATTTCTAAGCATGGAACGCCCATTTGCTGTTTTTTTTTTTTTTATTTCATTAAGGATACTCTGGCTAAACTTTTATTGTATGGTGTAAGAATACAAAATTAGAAAAGGAAGAAGGCAAAACAATTGGAATGCCCAAACACATTTAAGAAATTGCCAATCAAGAAACCTGAATGCTGCTGACTGAATACACCTGAAAATCCCATTCACACTCAATTTGGAGGCAACTCATAGCTGTCCCCTCGGCAAAAGGGTTACATTTCATATTCCAAAGCACAAAATCACACCTTGGTCCTGTTGCATGTCAATTTCTAAAAATGAAACACCAATTTGCTGTTTTCTTTATTTCATTATGGATATTCTGGCTAGACTTTTTATTGTATGGGGTAAGAATACAAAATTAGAAAAGGAAGAAGGCAAAACAACCGCAAACCCAGAACACATTTAGCAAATTGCCAAACAAGAAACCTGAATGCTGCTGACTGAATACATGTGAAAATCCCATTCACACTCAATTTGGCGGCAATTCGTAGCTGTTCCCTTGGCAAAAGGGTTACATTTCATTTTCCAAAACACAAAATCAGACCTTGGTCCTGTTGCCTGCTAATTTCTAAGAATGAAATGGCAATTTGCAATTTTTTCTATTTCATTATGGATATACTGTCTAAACTTTTTATTGTATGGGGTAAGAATACAAAATTAGAAAAGGAAGAAGGCAAAACAAATGCAAACCAAGAACACATTTAGCAAATTACCAATCAAGAAACCTGAATGCTGCTGACTGAATACACCTGAAAATCCCATTCATACTCAATTTGGAGGCAATTCATAGCTGTCCTCTCGGCAAAAGGGTTGCATAACTTTTTCCAAATCACAAAAACACACCTTGGCCTTTGCCTGCTAATTTCTAAGAATGAAACGGCAATTTGCAGTTTTTTTTATTTCATTATGGATATTCTGGATAAGCTTTTTATTGTATGGTGTAAGAATACAAAATTAGAAAAGGAAGAAGGCAAAGCAACCGCATACCCAGAACACATTTAGCAAATTGCCAAACAAGAAACCTGAATGCTGCTGACTGAATACACCTGAAAATCCCATTCACACTCAATTTGGAGGCAACTCGTAGCTGTTCCCTTGGCAAAAGGGTTACATTTCATTTTCCAAAGCACAAAACTCACCTTGGTCCTGTTGCATGTTAATTTCTAAAAACGAAACACCAATTTGCTGTTTTCTTTATTTTTTTATGGATACTCTGGCTAAAATTTTTCTTGTATGGTGTAAGAATACAAAATGAGAAATGGAAGAAGGCAAAACAAATGCAAACCTAGAACACATTTAGCAAATTGCCAATCAGTAAACCTGAATGTTGCTCACTGAATACACCTGAAAATCCCATTCACACTCATTTTGGAGGCAATTTGTAGCTGTGCCCTCAGCAAAAGAGAAAGATTTCATTTTCCAAAACACTAAAACTCACCTGTCGTGTTGCCTGTAGATTTCTTAACATGAAACGCCCATTTGCTGTTTCTTTTTTTTTTATTTCATTAAGGATACTCTGGCTAAATTTTATTATATGGTGTAAGAATACAAAATGAGAGAAGGAAGAAGGCAAAACAACCGCAAACCCAGAACACATTTAGCAAATTGCCAAACAAGAAACCTGAATGCTGCTGACTGAATACACATGAAAATCCCATTCCCACTCAATTTGGAGGCAACTCGCAGCTGTCACCTCGGCAAAAGGGTTACATTTCATTTTCCAAAACACAAAAACTCACCTTGGTCCTGTTGCATGTTCATTTCCAAAAATGAAGCACCAATTTGCTGTTTTCTTTATTTCATTATGGATACTCTGACTAAACTTTTTCTTGTATGGTGTAAGAATACAAAATTAGAAAAGAAGAAGGCAAAACAAATGCAAACCAAGAACACATTTAGCAAATTACCAATCGGGAAACCTGAATGTTGCTGACTGAATACACCTGAAAATCCCATTCACACTCAATTTGGAGGCAACTCGTAGCTGTCCCCTCGGCAAAAGGGTTGCATTTCATTTTCCAAAGCACAAAAACACACCTTGGTCCTGTTGTCTGCTAATTTCTAAGAATGAAACGGCAATTTGCAGTTTTTTTTATTTCATTATGGATATTCTGGCTAAACTTTTTATTGTATGGGGTAAGAATACAAAATTAGGAAAGGAAGAAGGCAAAACAAACACAAACCCAGAACACATTTAGCAAATTGCCAAACAAGAAACCTGAATGCTGCTGACTGAACACACCTGAAAATCCCATTCACACTCAAATTGGCAGCAATTCGTATCTGTTCCCTTGGCAAAAGGGTTACATTTCATTTTCCAAAACACAAAAACTCACCTTGGTCCAGTTGCATGTCAATTTCTAAAAATGAAATGCCAATTTGCTGTTTTCTTTATTTCATTATGGTTACTCTGGCTAAACTATTTATTGTATGGTGTAAGAATACAAAATTAGAAAAGGAAGAAGGCAAAATAAATGCAAACCAAGAACACATTTAGCAAATTACCAATCAAGTAACGTGAATGTTGCTGACTGAATACACCTAACAATCCCATTCACACTCAATTTGGAGGCAATTCATAGCTGTGCCCTCAGCAAAAGGGAAAGATTTCATTTTCCAAAACAGTAAATCTCACCTTGGTCCAGTTGCCGGTTAATTTCTAAGCATGGAACGCCCATTTGCTGTTTTTTTTTTTTTTTATTTCATTAAGGATACTCTGGCTAAACTTTTATTGTATGGTGTAAGAATACAAAATTAGAAAAGGAAGAAGGCAAAACAATTGGAATGCCCAAACACATTTAAGAATTTGCCAATCAAGAAACCTGAATGCTGCTGACTGAATACACCTGAAAATCCCATTCACACTCAATTTGGAGGCAACTCGTAGCTGTCCCCTCGGCAAAAGGGTTAGATTTCATATTCCAAAGCACAAAATCACACCTTGGTCCTGTTGCCTGCTAATTTCTAAGAATGAAACGGCAATTTGCAGGTTTTTCTATTTCATTAAGGACACTCTGGCTAAACTTTTATTGTATGGTGTAAGAATACAAAATTAGAAAAGGAAGAAGGCAAAACAAATGCAAACCAAGAACACATTTAGCAAATTGCCAATCAGGAAACCTGAATGTTGCTGACTGAATACACCTGAAAATCCCATTCACACTCAATTTGGAGGCAATTCGTAGCTGTCCCCTCGGCAAAAGGGAAAGATTTCATTTTCCAAAACACAAAAACTCACCTTGGTCCAGTTGCCGGTTAATTTCTAAGCATGGAACGCCCACTTGCTGTTTTTTTTTTTTTTATTTCATTAAGGACACTGGCTAAACTTTTATTGTATGGTGTAAGAATACAAAATTAGAAAAGGAAGAAGGCAAAACAAATGCAAACCAAGAACACATTTAGCAAATTACCAATCAAGAAACCTGAATGCTGCTGACTGAATACACCTGAAAATCCCATTCACACTCAATTTGGAGGCAACTCGTAGCTGTCCCCTCGGCAAAAGGGTTAGATTTCATATTCCAAAGCACAAAATCACACCTTGGTCCTGTTGCCTGCTAATTTCTAAGAATGAAACGGCAATTTGCAGGTTTTTCTATTTCATTAAGGACACTCTGGCTAAACTTTTATTGTATGGTGTAAGAATACAAAATTAGAAAATGAAGAAGGCAAAACAACCGCAAACCCAGAATACATTTAGCTAATTGACAAACAAGAAACCTGAATGCTGCTGACTGAACGCACCTAAAAATTGCAATCACACTCAATTTAGCGGCAATTCGTAGCTGTGCCCTCGGCAAAAGGGAAAGATTTCATTTTACAAAACACAAAAACTCACCTTGGTCCTGTTGCATGTTAATTTCTAAAATGAAACACCAATTTGCTGTTTTCTATATTTCATTATGGATAATCTGGCTAAAATTTTTCTTGTATGGTGTAAGAATACAAAATTAGAAAAGGAAGAAGGCAAAACAAATGCAAACCAAGAACACATTTAGCAAATTACCAATCAGGAAACCTGAATGTTGCTGACTGAATACACCTGAAAATCCCATTCACACTCAATTTGGAGGCAATTCGTAGCTGTGCCCTCGGCAAAGGGAAAGATTTCATTTTCCAAAACACTAAAACTCACCCGGTCCAGTTGCCTGTTAATTTCTAAGCATGTTACACCATTTGCTGGTTTTCTGTTTTTTATTTCATTAAGGACACTCTGGCTAAACTTTTATTGTATGGTGTAAGAATACAAAATTAGAAAAGGAAGAAGGCAAAACAATTGCAATGCCCAAACACATTTAAGAAATTGCCAATCAAGAAACCTGAATGCTGCTGACTGAATACACCTGAAAATCCCATTCACACTCAATTTGGAGGCAACTCGTAGCTGTCCCGTCGGCAAAAGAGTTACATTTCATTTTCCAAAACACAAAAACTCACCTTGGTCCTGTTGCATGTTAATTTCTAAAAATGAAACACGAATTTGCTGTTTTCTTTATTTCATTATGGTTACTCTGGCTAAACATTTTATTGTATGGTGTAAGAATACAAAATTAGAAAAGGAAGAAGGCAAAACAAATGCAAACCAGGAACACATTAGCAAATTGCCAATCAGGAAACCTGAATGTTGCTGACTGAATACACCTGATAATCCAATTCACACTCAATTTGGAGGCAATTCGTAGCTGTGCCCTCAGCAAAAGGGAAAGATTTCATTTTCCAAAACACAAAAACTCACCTTGGTCCTGTTGCATGTTAATTTCCAGAAATGAAACACCAATTTGCTGTTATCTTTATTTCATTATGGATACTCTGGCTAAACTTTTTATTGTTTGGTGTAAGAATACAAAATGAGAAAAGGAAGAAGGCAAAACAAATGCAAACCAAGAACACATTTAGCAAATTACCAATCAGGAAACCTGAATGTTGCTGACTGAATACACCTGAAAATCCCATTCACACTCAATTTGCAGGCAATTCTTAGCAGTCCCCTAGGCAAAAGTGTTACATTTCATTTGCTAAATCACGAAAACTCACCTTAGTCGTGTTGCCTGTAGATTTCTTAGCATGAAACGCCAATTTGCACTGCATTTCTATTTCATTTTGATAACACTGTCTAAAGTCTTTTTTGGATGGTGTCAGAATAGAAAATTTGGAAAGAAAGAAGGCAAAACAAACGCAAACCCAGACAACATTTAAGAAATTGCCAATCAAGAAACCTGAATACTGCTGACTGAATACACCTGAAAATCCCATTCACACTCAATTTGGAGGCAACTCGTAGCTGTCCCCTCGGCAAAAGTGTTGCATTTCATTTTCCAAAGCACAAAAACACACCTTGGTCCTGTTGCCTGCTAATTTCTAAGAATGAAACGGCAATTTGTAGTTTTTTTTAATTTCATTATGGATATTCTGGCTAAACTTTTATTGTATGTGGTAAGAATACAAAATTAGAAAAGGAAGAAGGCAAAAGAAATGCAGACCCAGAACACATTTAGCAAATTGCCAAACAAGAAACCTGAATGCTGCTGACTGAACGCACCTGAAAATACATTCACACTCAATTTGGCGGCAATTCGTAGCTGTGCCCTCGGTAAAAGGGAAAGAATTCATTTTCCAAAACACAAAAACTCACCTTGGTTCTGTTGCATGTTAATTTCTAAAAATGAAACACCAATTTGTTGTTTTCTTTATTTCATTAAGGATACTCTGGTAAACTTTTATTGTATGGTGTAAGAATACAAAATTAGAAAATGAAGAAGGCAAAACAACCGCAAACCCAGAACACATTTAGCAAATTGCCAATCAGGAAACCTGAATGTTGCTGACTGAATACACCTGAAAATCCCATTCACACTCAATTTGGAGGCAATTAGTAGCTGTGCCCTCGGCAAAAGGGAAAGATTTCATTTTCCAAAACACTAAAACTCACCTTGGTCCAGTTGCCTGTTAATTTCTAAGCATGGAATGCCCATTTGGTGTTTTTTTTTTTTTATTACATTAAGGACACTCTGGCTAAACTTTTATTGTATGGTGTAAGAATACAAAATTAGAAAAGTAAGAAGGCAAAACAACCGCAAAGCCAGAATACATTTAGCAAATTGCCAAACAAGAAACCCGAATGCTGCTGACTGAATACACCTGAAAATCGCATTCACACTCAATTCGCAGCAATTCGTAGCTGTTCCCTTGGAAAAAGGGTTACATTTCATTTTCCAAAACACAAAAACTCACCTTGGTCCTGTTGCATGTTAATTTCTAAAAATGAAACACCAATTTGCTGTTTTCTTTATTTCATTATGGATACTCTGGCTAAACTTTTTCTTTAATTGTGTAAGAATACAAAATTAGAAAAGGAAGAAGGCAAAACAAATGCAAACCAGGAACACATTAGCAAATTGCCAATCAGGAAACCTGAATGATGCTGACTGAATACACCTGATAATCCCATTCACACTCAATTTGGAGGCAATTCGTAGCTGTGCCCTCAGCAAAAGGGAAAGATTTCATTTTCCAAAACACAAAAACTCACCTTGGTCCTGTTGCATGTTAATTTCCAAAAATGAAACACCAATTTGCTGTTTTCTTTATTTCATTATGGATACTCTGGCTAGCCTTTTTATTGTTTGGTGTAAGAGTACAAAATGAGAAAAGGAAGAAGGCAAAACAAATGCAAACTAAGAACACATTTAGCAAATTTTCAATCAGGAAATCTGAATGTTGCTGACTGAATACACCTGAAAATCCCATTCACACTCAATTTGGAGGCAATTCGTAGCTGTGCCCTCGGCAAAAGGGAAAGATTTCATTTTCCAAAACAGTAAATCTCACCTTGGTCCAGTTGCCTGTTAATTTCTAAGCATGGAACGCCCATTTGCTGTTTTTTTTTTTTATTTCATTAGGGATATTCTGGCTAAACTTTTATTGTATGGTGTAAGAATACAAATTTAGAAAAGGAAGAAGGCAAAACAATTGGAATGCCCAAACACATTTAAGAAATTGCCAATCAAGAAACCTGAATGCTGCTGACTGAATACACCTGAAAATCCCATTCACACTCAATTTGGAGGCAACTCGTAGCTGTCCCCTCGGCAAAAGGGTTACATTTCATATTCCAAAGCACAAAATCACACCTTGGTCCTGTTGCATGTCAATTTCTAAAAATGAAACACCAATTTGCTGTTTTCTTTATTTCATTATGGATACTGTGGCTAGACTTTTTATTGTATGGGGTAAGAATACAAAATTAGAAAAGGAAGAAGGCAAAACAACCGCAAACCCAGAACACATTTAGCAAATTGCCAAACAAGAAACCTGAATGCTGCTGACTGAATACACCTGAAAATCCCATTCACACTCAATTTGGCGGCAATTCGTAGCTGTTCCCTTGGCAAAAGGGTTACATTTCATTTTCCAAAACACAAAAACTCACCTTGGTCCAGTTGCATGTCAATTTCTAAAAATGAAATGCCAATTTGCAGTTTTCTTTATTTCATTATGGTTACTCTGGCTAAACTATTTATTGTATGGTGTAAGAATACAAAATTAGAAAAGGAAGAAGGCAAAATAAATGCAAACCAAGAACACATTTAGCAAATTACCAATCAAGAAACGTGAATGTTGCTGACTGAATACACCTAACAATCCCATTCACACTCAATTTGGAGGCAATTCATAGCTGTGCCCTCAGCAAAAGGGAAAGATTTCATTTTCCAAAACAGTAAATCTCACCTTGGTCCAGTTGCCGGTTAATTTCTAAGCATGGAACGCCCATTTGCTGTTTTTTTTTTTTTTTATTTCATTAAGGATACTCTGGCTAAACTTTTATTGTATGGTGTAAGAATACAAAATTAGAAAAGGAAGAAGGCAAAACAATTGGAATGCCCAAACACATTTAAGAATTTGCCAATCAAGAAACCTGAATGCTGCTGACTGAATACACCTGAAAATCCCATTCACACTCAATTTGGAGGCAACTCGTAGCTGTCCCCTCGGCAAAAGGGTTAGATTTCATATTCCAAAGCACAAAATCACACCTTGGTCCTGTTGCCTGCTAATTTCTAAGAATGAAACGGCAATTTGCAGGTTTTTCTATTTCATTAAGGACACTCTGGCTAAACTTTTATTGTATGGTGTAAGAATACAAAATTAGAAAAGGAAGAAGGCAAAACAAATGCAAACCAAGAACACATTTAGCAAATTGCCAATCAGGAAACCTGAATGTTGCTGACTGAATACACCTGAAAATCCCATTCACACTCAATTTGGAGGCAATTCGTAGCTGTCCCCTCGGCAAAAGGGAAAGATTTCATTTTCCAAAACACAAAAACTCACCTTGGTCCAGTTGCCGGTTAATTTCTAAGCATGGAACGCCCACTTGCTGTTTTTTTTTTTTTTATTTCATTAAGGACACTGGCTAAACTTTTATTGTATGGTGTAAGAATACAAAATTAGAAAAGGAAGAAGGCAAAACAAATGCAAACCAAGAACACATTTAGCAAATTACCAATCAAGAAACCTGAATGCTGCTGACTGAATACACCTGAAAATCCCATTCATACTCAATTTGGAGGCAATTCATAGCTGTCATCTCGGCAAAAGGTTTGCATATCTTTTTCCAAAGCACAAAAACACACCTTGGTCCTGTTGCCTGCTAATTTCTAAGAATGAAACGGCAATTTGCAGGTTTTTCTATTTCATTAAGGACACTCTGGCTAAACTTTTATTGTATGGTGTAAGAATACAAAATTAGAAAATGAAGAAGGCAAAACAACCGCAAACCCAGAATACATTTAGCTAATTGACAAACAAGAAACCTGAATGCTGCTGACTGAACGCACCTAAAAATTGCAATCACACTCAATTTAGAGGCAATTCGTAGCTGTGCCCTCGGCAAAAGGGAAAGATTTCATTTTACAAAACACAAAAACTCACCTTGGTCCTGTTGCATGTTAATTTCTAAAATGAAACACCAATTTGCTGTTTTCTATATTTCATTATGGATAATCTGGCTAAAATTTTTCTTGTATGGTGTAAGAATACAAAATTAGAAAAGGAAGAAGGCAAAACAAATGCAAACCAAGAACACATTTAGCAAATTACCAATCAGGAAACCTGAATGTTGCTGACTGAATACACCTGAAAATCCCATTCACACTCAATTTGGAGGCAATTCGTAGCTGTGCCCTCGGCAAAGGGAAAGATTTCATTTTCCAAAACACTAAAACTCACCCGGTCCAGTTGCCTGTTAATTTCTAAGCATGTTACACCATTTGCTGGTTTTCTGTTTTTTATTTCATTAAGGACACTCTGGCTAAACTTTTATTGTATGGTGTAAGAATACAAAATTAGAAAAGGAAGAAGGCAAAACAATTGCAATGCCCAAACACATTTAAGAAATTGCCAATCAAGAAACCTGAATGCTGCTGACTGAATACACCTGAAAATCCCATTCACACTCAATTTGGAGGCAACTCGTAGCTGTCCCGTCGGCAAAAGAGTTACATTTCATTTTCCAAAACACAAAAACTCACCTTGGTCCTGTTGCATGTTAATTTCTAAAAATGAAACACGAATTTGCTGTTTTCTTTATTTCATTATGGTTACTCTGGCTAAACATTTTATTGTATGGTGTAAGAATACAAAATTAGAAAAGGAAGAAGGCAAAACAAATGCAAACCAGGAACACATTAGCAAATTGCCAATCAGGAAACCTGAATGTTGCTGACTGAATACACCTGATAATCCAATTCACACTCAATTTGGAGGCAATTCGTAGCTGTGCCCTCAGCAAAAGGGAAAGATTTCATTTTCCAAAACACAAAAACTCACCTTGGTCCTGTTGCATGTTAATTTCCAGAAATGAAACACCAATTTGCTGTTATCTTTATTTCATTATGGATACTCTGGCTAAACTTTTTATTGTTTGGTGTAAGAATACAAAATGAGAAAAGGAAGAAGGCAAAACAAATGCAAACCAAGAACACATTTAGCAAATTACCAATCAGGAAACCTGAATGTTGCTGACTGAATACACCTGAAAATCCCATTCACACTCAATTTGCAGGCAATTCTTAGCAGTCCCCTAGGCAAAAGTGTTACATTTCATTTGCTAAATCACGAAAACTCACCTTAGTCGTGTTGCCTGTAGATTTCTTAGCATGAAACGCCAATTTGCACTGCATTTCTATTTCATTTTGATAACACTGTCTAAAGTCTTTTTTGGATGGTGTCAGAATAGAAAATTTGGAAAGAAAGAAGGCAAAACAAACGCAAACCCAGACAACATTTAAGAAATTGCCAATCAAGAAACCTGAATACTGCTGACTGAATACACCTGAAAATCCCATTCACACTCAATTTGGAGGCAACTCGTAGCTGTCCCCTCGGCAAAAGTGTTGCATTTCATTTTCCAAAGCACAAAAACACACCTTGGTCCTGTTGCCTGCTAATTTCTAAGAATGAAACGGCAATTTGTAGTTTTTTTTAATTTCATTATGGATATTCTGGCTAAACTTTTATTGTATGTGGTAAGAATACAAAATTAGAAAAGGAAGAAGGCAAAAGAAATGCAGACCCAGAACACATTTAGCAAATTGCCAAACAAGAAACCTGAATGCTGCTGACTGAACGCACCTGAAAATACATTCACACTCAATTTGGCGGCAATTCGTAGCTGTGCCCTCGGTAAAAGGGAAAGAATTCATTTTCCAAAACACAAAAACTCACCTTGGTTCTGTTGCATGTTAATTTCTAAAAATGAAACACCAATTTGTTGTTTTCTTTATTTCATTAAGGATACTCTGGTAAACTTTTATTGTATGGTGTAAGAATACAAAATTAGAAAATGAAGAAGGCAAAACAACCGCAAACCCAGAACACATTTAGCAAATTGCCAATCAGGAAACCTGAATGTTGCTGACTGAATACACCTGAAAATCCCATTCACACTCAATTTGGAGGCAATTAGTAGCTGTGCCCTCGGCAAAAGGGAAAGATTTCATTTTCCAAAACACTAAAACTCACCTTGGTCCAGTTGCCTGTTAATTTCTAAGCATGGAATGCCCATTTGGTGTTTTTTTTTTTTTATTACATTAAGGACACTCTGGCTAAACTTTTATTGTATGGTGTAAGAATACAAAATTAGAAAAGTAAGAAGGCAAAACAACCGCAAAGCCAGAATACATTTAGCAAATTGCCAAACAAGAAACCCGAATGCTGCTGACTGAATACACCTGAAAATCGCATTCACACTCAATTCGCAGCAATTCGTAGCTGTTCCCTTGGAAAAAGGGTTACATTTCATTTTCCAAAACACAAAAACTCACCTTGGTCCTGTTGCATGTTAATTTCTAAAAATGAAACACCAATTTGCTGTTTTCTTTATTTCATTATGGATACTCTGGCTAAACTTTTTCTTTAATTGTGTAAGAATACAAAATTAGAAAAGGAAGAAGGCAAAACAAATGCAAACCAGGAACACATTAGCAAATTGCCAATCAGGAAACCTGAATGATGCTGACTGAATACACCTGATAATCCCATTCACACTCAATTTGGAGGCAATTCGTAGCTGTGCCCTCAGCAAAAGGGAAAGATTTCATTTTCCAAAACACAAAAACTCACCTTGGTCCTGTTGCATGTTAATTTCCAAAAATGAAACACCAATTTGCTGTTTTCTTTATTTCATTATGGATACTCTGGCTAGCCTTTTTATTGTTTGGTGTAAGAGTACAAAATGAGAAAAGGAAGAAGGCAAAACAAATGCAAACTAAGAACACATTTAGCAAATTTTCAATCAGGAAATCTGAATGTTGCTGACTGAATACACCTGAAAATCCCATTCACACTCAATTTGGAGGCAATTCGTAGCTGTGCCCTCGGCAAAAGGGAAAGATTTCATTTTCCAAAACAGTAAATCTCACCTTGGTCCAGTTGCCTGTTAATTTCTAAGCATGGAACGCCCATTTGCTGTTTTTTTTTTTTTATTTCATTAGGGATATTCTGGCTAAACTTTTATTGTATGGTGTAAGAATACAAATTTAGAAAAGGAAGAAGGCAAAACAATTGGAATGCCCAAACACATTTAAGAAATTGCCAATCAAGAAACCTGAATGCTGCTGACTGAATACACCTGAAAATCCCATTCACACTCAATTTGGAGGCAACTCGTAGCTGTCCCCTCGGCAAAAGGGTTACATTTCATATTCCAAAGCACAAAATCACACCTTGGTCCTGTTGCATGTCAATTTCTAAAAATGAAACACCAATTTGCTGTTTTCTTTATTTCATTATGGATACTGTGGCTAGACTTTTTATTGTATGGGGTAAGAATACAAAATTAGAAAAGGAAGAAGGCAAAACAACCGCAAACCCAGAACACATTTAGCAAATTGCCAAACAAGAAACCTGAATGCTGCTGACTGAATACACCTGAAAATCCCATTCACACTCAATTTGGCGGCAATTCGTAGCTGTTCCCTTGGCAAAAGGGTTACATTTCATTTTCCAAAACACAAAAACTCACCTTGGTCCAGTTGCATGTCAATTTCTAAAAATGAAATGCCAATTTGCAGTTTTCTTTATTTCATTATGGTTACTCTGGCTAAACTATTTATTGTATGGTGTAAGAATACAAAATTAGAAAAGGAAGAAGGCAAAATAAATGCAAACCAAGAACACATTTAGCAAATTACCAATCAAGAAACGTGAATGTTGCTGACTGAATACACCTAACAATCCCATTCACACTCAATTTGGAGGCAATTCATAGCTGTGCCCTCAGCAAAAGGGAAAGATTTCATTTTCCAAAACAGTAAATCTCACCTTGGTCCAGTTGCCGGTTAATTTCTAAGCATGGAACGCCCATTTGCTGTTTTTTTTTTTTTTTATTTCATTAAGGATACTCTGGCTAAACTTTTATTGTATGGTGTAAGAATACAAAATTAGAAAAGGAAGAAGGCAAAACAATTGGAATGCCCAAACACATTTAAGAATTTGCCAATCAAGAAACCTGAATGCTGCTGACTGAATACACCTGAAAATCCCATTCACACTCAATTTGGAGGCAACTCGTAGCTGTCCCCTCGGCAAAAGGGTTAGATTTCATATTCCAAAGCACAAAATCACACCTTGGTCCTGTTGCCTGCTAATTTCTAAGAATGAAACGGCAATTTGCAGGTTTTTCTATTTCATTAAGGACACTCTGGCTAAACTTTTATTGTATGGTGTAAGAATACAAAATTAGAAAAGGAAGAAGGCAAAACAAATGCAAACCAAGAACACATTTAGCAAATTGCCAATCAGGAAACCTGAATGTTGCTGACTGAATACACCTGAAAATCCCATTCACACTCAATTTGGAGGCAATTCGTAGCTGTGCCCTCGGCAAAGGGAAAGATTTCATTTTCCAAAACACTAAAACTCACCCGGTCCAGTTGCCTGTTAATTTCTAAGCATGTTACACCATTTGCTGGTTTTCTGTTTTTTATTTCATTAAGGACACTCTGGCTAAACTTTTATTGTATGGTGTAAGAATACAAAATTAGAAAAGGAAGAAGGCAAAACAATTGCAATGCCCAAACACATTTAAGAAATTGCCAATCAAGAAACCTGAATGCTGCTGACTGAATACACCTGAAAATCCCATTCACACTCAATTTGGAGGCAACTCGTAGCTGTCCCGTCGGCAAAAGAGTTACATTTCATTTTCCAAAACACAAAAACTCACCTTGGTCCTGTTGCATGTTAATTTCTAAAAATGAAACACGAATTTGCTGTTTTCTTTATTTCATTATGGTTACTCTGGCTAAACATTTTATTGTATGGTGTAAGAATACAAAATTAGAAAAGGAAGAAGGCAAAACAAATGCAAACCAGGAACACATTAGCAAATTGCCAATCAGGAAACCTGAATGTTGCTGACTGAATACACCTGATAATCCAATTCACACTCAATTTGGAGGCAATTCGTAGCTGTGCCCTCAGCAAAAGGGAAAGATTTCATTTTCCAAAACACAAAAACTCACCTTGGTCCTGTTGCATGTTAATTTCCAGAAATGAAACACCAATTTGCTGTTATCTTTATTTCATTATGGATACTCTGGCTAAACTTTTTATTGTTTGGTGTAAGAATACAAAATGAGAAAAGGAAGAAGGCAAAACAAATGCAAACCAAGAACACATTTAGCAAATTACCAATCAGGAAACCTGAATGTTGCTGACTGAATACACCTGAAAATCCCATTCACACTCAATTTGCAGGCAATTCTTAGCAGTCCCCTAGGCAAAAGTGTTACATTTCATTTGCTAAATCACGAAAACTCACCTTAGTCGTGTTGCCTGTAGATTTCTTAGCATGAAACGCCAATTTGCACTGCATTTCTATTTCATTTTGATAACACTGTCTAAAGTCTTTTTTGGATGGTGTCAGAATAGAAAATTTGGAAAGAAAGAAGGCAAAACAAACGCAAACCCAGACAACATTTAAGAAATTGCCAATCAAGAAACCTGAATACTGCTGACTGAATACACCTGAAAATCCCATTCACACTCAATTTGGAGGCAACTCGTAGCTGTCCCCTCGGCAAAAGTGTTGCATTTCATTTTCCAAAGCACAAAAACACACCTTGGTCCTGTTGCCTGCTAATTTCTAAGAATGAAACGGCAATTTGTAGTTTTTTTTAATTTCATTATGGATATTCTGGCTAAACTTTTATTGTATGTGGTAAGAATACAAAATTAGAAAAGGAAGAAGGCAAAAGAAATGCAGACCCAGAACACATTTAGCAAATTGCCAAACAAGAAACCTGAATGCTGCTGACTGAACGCACCTGAAAATACATTCACACTCAATTTGGCGGCAATTCGTAGCTGTGCCCTCGGTAAAAGGGAAAGAATTCATTTTCCAAAACACAAAAACTCACCTTGGTTCTGTTGCATGTTAATTTCTAAAAATGAAACACCAATTTGTTGTTTTCTTTATTTCATTAAGGATACTCTGGTAAACTTTTATTGTATGGTGTAAGAATACAAAATTAGAAAATGAAGAAGGCAAAACAACCGCAAACCCAGAACACATTTAGCAAATTGCCAATCAGGAAACCTGAATGTTGCTGACTGAATACACCTGAAAATCCCATTCACACTCAATTTGGAGGCAATTAGTAGCTGTGCCCTCGGCAAAAGGGAAAGATTTCATTTTCCAAAACACTAAAACTCACCTTGGTCCAGTTGCCTGTTAATTTCTAAGCATGGAATGCCCATTTGGTGTTTTTTTTTTTTTATTACATTAAGGACACTCTGGCTAAACTTTTATTGTATGGTGTAAGAATACAAAATTAGAAAAGTAAGAAGGCAAAACAACCGCAAAGCCAGAATACATTTAGCAAATTGCCAAACAAGAAACCCGAATGCTGCTGACTGAATACACCTGAAAATCGCATTCACACTCAATTCGCAGCAATTCGTAGCTGTTCCCTTGGAAAAAGGGTTACATTTCATTTTCCAAAACACAAAAACTCACCTTGGTCCTGTTGCATGTTAATTTCTAAAAATGAAACACCAATTTGCTGTTTTCTTTATTTCATTATGGATACTCTGGCTAAACTTTTTCTTTAATTGTGTAAGAATACAAAATTAGAAAAGGAAGAAGGCAAAACAAATGCAAACCAGGAACACATTAGCAAATTGCCAATCAGGAAACCTGAATGATGCTGACTGAATACACCTGATAATCCCATTCACACTCAATTTGGAGGCAATTCGTAGCTGTGCCCTCAGCAAAAGGGAAAGATTTCATTTTCCAAAACACAAAAACTCACCTTGGTCCTGTTGCATGTTAATTTCCAAAAATGAAACACCAATTTGCTGTTTTCTTTATTTCATTATGGATACTCTGGCTAGCCTTTTTATTGTTTGGTGTAAGAGTACAAAATGAGAAAAGGAAGAAGGCAAAACAAATGCAAACTAAGAACACATTTAGCAAATTTTCAATCAGGAAATCTGAATGTTGCTGACTGAATACACCTGAAAATCCCATTCACACTCAATTTGGAGGCAATTCGTAGCTGTGCCCTCGGCAAAAGGGAAAGATTTCATTTTCCAAAACAGTAAATCTCACCTTGGTCCAGTTGCCTGTTAATTTCTAAGCATGGAACGCCCATTTGCTGTTTTTTTTTTTTTATTTCATTAGGGATATTCTGGCTAAACTTTTATTGTATGGTGTAAGAATACAAATTTAGAAAAGGAAGAAGGCAAAACAATTGGAATGCCCAAACACATTTAAGAAATTGCCAATCAAGAAACCTGAATGCTGCTGACTGAATACACCTGAAAATCCCATTCACACTCAATTTGGAGGCAACTCGTAGCTGTCCCCTCGGCAAAAGGGTTACATTTCATATTCCAAAGCACAAAATCACACCTTGGTCCTGTTGCATGTCAATTTCTAAAAATGAAACACCAATTTGCTGTTTTCTTTATTTCATTATGGATACTGTGGCTAGACTTTTTATTGTATGGGGTAAGAATACAAAATTAGAAAAGGAAGAAGGCAAAACAACCGCAAACCCAGAACACATTTACCAAATTGCCAAACAAGAAACCTGAATGCTGCTGACTGAATACACCTGAAAATCCCATTCACACTCAATTTGGCGGCAATTCGTAGCTGTTCCCTAGGCAAATGGGTTACATTTCATTTTCCAAAACACAAAAACTCACCTTGGTCCAGTTGCATGTCAATTTCTAAAAATGAAATGCCAATTTGCAGTTTTCTTTATTTCATTATGGTTACTCTGGCTAAACTATTTATTGTATGGTGTAAGAATACAAAATTAGAAAAGGAAGAAGGCAAAATAAATGCAAACCAAGAACACATTTAGCAAATTACCAATCAAGAAACGTGAATGTTGCTGACTGAATACACCTAACAATCCCATTCACACTCAATTTGGAGGCAATTCATAGCTGTGCCCTCAGCAAAAGGGAAAGATTTCATTTTCCAAAACAGTAAATCTCACCTTGGTCCAGTTGCCGGTTAATTTCTAAGCATGGAACGCCCATTTGCTGTTTTTTTTTTTTTTTATTTCATTAAGGATACTCTGGCTAAACTTTTATTGTATGGTGTAAGAATACAAAATTAGAAAAGGAAGAAGGCAAAACAATTGGAATGCCCAAACACATTTAAGAATTTGCCAATCAAGAAACCTGAATGCTGCTGACTGAATACACCTGAAAATCCCATTCACACTCAATTTGGAGGCAACTCGTAGCTGTCCCCTCGGCAAAAGGGTTAGATTTCATATTCCAAAGCACAAAATCACACCTTGGTCCTGTTGCCTGCTAATTTCTAAGAATGAAACGGCAATTTGCAGGTTTTTCTATTTCATTAAGGACACTCTGGCTAAACTTTTATTGTATGGTGTAAGAATACAAAATTAGAAAAGGAAGAAGGCAAAACAAATGCAAACCAAGAACACATTTAGCAAATTGCCAATCAGGAAACCTGAATGTTGCTGACTGAATACACCTGAAAATCCCATTCACACTCAATTTGGAGGCAATTCGTAGCTGTCCCCTCGGCAAAAGGGAAAGATTTCATTTTCCAAAACACAAAAACTCACCTTGGTCCAGTTGCCGGTTAATTTCTAAGCATGGAACGCCCACTTGCTGTTTTTTTTTTTTTATTTCATTAAGGACACTGGCTAAACTTTTATTGTATGGTGTAAGAATACAAAATTAGAAAAGGAAGAAGGCAAAACAAATGCAAACCAAGAACACATTTAGCAAATTACCAATCAAGAAACCTGAATGCTGCTGACTGAATACACCTGAAAATCCCATTCATACTCAATTTGGAGGCAATTCATAGCTGTCATCTCGGCAAAAGGTTTGCATATCTTTTTCCAAAGCACAAAAACACACCTTGGTCCTGTTGCCTGCTAATTTCTAAGAATGAAACGGCAATTTGCAGGTTTTTCTATTTCATTAAGGACACTCTGGCTAAACTTTTATTGTATGGTGTAAGAATACAAAATTAGAAAATGAAGAAGGCAAAACAACCGCAAACCCAGAATACATTTAGCTAATTGACAAACAAGAAACCTGAATGCTGCTGACTGAACGCACCTAAAAATTGCAATCACACTCAATTTGGCGGCAATTCGTAGCTGTGCCCTCGGCAAAAGGGAAAGATTTCATTTTACAAAACACAAAAACTCACCTTGGTCCTGTTGCATGTTAATTTCTAAAATGAAACACCAATTTGCTGTTTTCTATATTTCATTATGGATACTCTGGCTAAAATTTTTCTTGTATGGTGTAAGAATACAAAATTAGAAAAGGAAGAAGGCAAAACAAATGGAAAACCAAGAACACATTTAGCAAATTACCAATCAGGAAACCTGAATGTTGCTGACTGAATACACCTGAAAATCCCATTCACACTCAATTTGGAGGCAATTCGTAGCTGTGCCCTCGGCAAAGGGAAAGATTTCATTTTCCAAAACACTAAAACTCACCCGGTCCAGTTGCCTGTTAATTTCTAAGCATGTTACGCCATTTGCTGGTTTTCTGTTTTTTATTTCATTAAGGACACTCTGGCTAAACTTTTATTGTATGGTGTAAGAATACAAAATTAGAAAAGGAAGAAGGCAAAACAATTGCAATGCCCAAACACATTTAAGAAATTGCCAATCAAGAAACCTGAATGCTGCTGACTGAATACACCTGAAAATCCCATTCACACTCAATTTGGAGGCAACTCATAGCTGTCCCGTCGGCAAAAGAGTTACATTTCATTTTCCAAAACACAAAAACTCACCTTGGTCCTGTTGCATGTTAATTTCTAAAAATGAAACACGAATTTGCTGTTTTCTTTATTTCATTATGGTTACTCTGGCTAAACATTTTATTGTATGGTGTAAGAATACAAAATTAGAAAAGGAAGAAGGCAAAACAAATGCAAACCAGGAACACATTAGCAAATTGCCAATCAGGAAACCTGAATGTTGCTGACTGAATACACCTGAAAATCCCATTCACACTCAATTTGGAGGCAATTCGTAGCTGTGCCCTCAGCAAAAGGGAAAGATTTCATTTTCCAAAACACAAAAACTCACCTTGGTCCTGTTGCATGTTAATTTCCAAAAATGAAACACCAATTTGCTGTTATCTTTATTTCATTATGGATACTCTGGCTAAACTTTTTATTGTTTGGTGTAAGAATACAAAATGAGAAAAGGAAGAAGGCAAAACAAATGCAAACCAAGAACACATTTAGCAAATTACCAATCAGGAAACCTGAATGTTGCTGACTGAATACACCTGAAAATCCCATTCACACTCAATTTGCAGGCAATTCTTAGCAGTCCCCTAGGCAAAAGTGTTACATTTCATTTGCTAAATCACGAAAACTCACCTTAGTCGTGTTGCCTGTAGATTTCTTAGCATGAAACGCCAATTTGCACTGCATTTCTATTTCATTTTGATAACACTGTCTAAAGTCTTTTTTGGATGGTGTCAGAATAGAAAATTTGGAAAGAAAGAAGGCAAAACAAACGCAAACCCAGACAACATTTAAGAAATTGCCAATCAAGAAACCTGAATACTGCTGACTGAATACACCTGAAAATCCCATTCACACTCAATTTGGAGGCAACTCGTAGCTGTCCCCTCGGCAAAAGTGTTACATTTCATTTTCCAAAGCACAAAAACACACCTTGGTCCTGTTGCCTGCTAATTTCTAAGAATGAAACGGCAATTTGTAGTTTTTTTTAATTTCATTATGGATATTCTGGCTAAACTTTTATTGTATGGGGTAAGAATACAAAATTAGAAAAGGAAGAAGGCAAAAGAAATGCAGACCCAGAACACATTTAGCAAATTGCCAAACAAGAAACCTGAATGCTGCTGACTGAACGCACCTGAAAATACATTCACACTCAATTTGGCGGCAATTCGTAGCTGTGCCCTCGGTAAAAGGGAAAGAATTCATTTTCCAAAACACAAAAACTCACCTTGGTTCTGTTGCATGTTAATTTCTAAAAATGAAACACCAATTTGTTGTTTTCTTTATTTCATTAAGGATACTCTGGTAAACTTTTATTGTATGGTGTAAGAATACAAAATTAGAAAATGAAGAAGGCAAAACAACCGCAAACCCAGAACACATTTAGCAAATTGCCAATCAGGAAACCTGAATGTTGCTGACTGAATACACCTGAAAATCCCATTCACACTCAATTTGGAGGCAATTAGTAGCTGTGCCCTCGGCAAAAGGGAAAGATTTCATTTTCCAAAACACTAAAACTCACCTTGGTCCAGTTGCCTGTTAATTTCTAAGCATGGAATGCCCATTTGGTGTTTTTTTTTTTTTATTACATTAAGGACACTCTGGCTAAACTTTTATTGTATGGTGTAAGAATACAAAATTAGAAAAGTAAGAAGGCAAAACAACCGCAAAGCCAGAATACATTTAGCAAATTGCCAAACAAGAAACCCGAATGCTGCTGACTGAATACACCTGAAAATCGCATTCACACTCAATTCGCAGCAATTCGTAGCTGTTCCCTTGGAAAAAGGGTTACATTTCATTTTCCAAAACACAAAAACTCACCTTGGTCCTGTTGCATGTTAATTTCTAAAAATGAAACACCAATTTGATGTTTTCTTTATTTCATTATGGATACTCTGGGTAAACTTTTTCTTGTATGGTGTAAGAATACAAAATTAGAAAAGGAAGAAGGCAAAAGAAATGCAAACCAAGAACACATTTAGCAAATTACCAATCGGGAAACCTGAATGTTGCTGACTGAATACACCTGAAAATCCCATTCACACTCAATTTGCAGACAATTCCAAGCTGTCCCCTCGGCAAAAGTGTTACATTTCATTTTCTAAAACACGAAAACTCACCTTAGTCGTGTTGCCTGTAGATTTCTTAGCATGAAACGTCAATTTGCACTGTATTTTTATTTCATTTTGACCACTCTGTCTAAAGGCTTTTTTGGATGGTGTCAGGATATAAAATTTGGAAAAAAGAAGGCAAAACAAACGCAAACCCAGACGACATTTAAGAAATTGAAAATCAAGAAACCTGAATGCTGCTGACTGAATACACCTGAAAATCCCATTCACACTCAATTTGGAGGCAACTCGTAGCTGTGCCCTCGGCAAAAGGGTTACATTTCATTTTCCAAAGCACAAAAACACACCTTGGTCCTGTTGCCTGCTAATTTCTAAGAATGAAACGGCAATTTGCAGTTTTTTTTATTTCATTATGGATACTCTGGCTAAACTTTTTATTGTATGGGGTAAGAATACAAAATTAGAAAAGGAAGAGGCAAAACAACTGCAAACCCAGAACAAATTCAGCAAATTGCCAAACAAGAAACCAGAATGCTGCTGACTGAATACACCTGAAAATCGCATTCACACTCAATTTGCAGGCAATTCGTAGCTGTTTCTTGGCAAAATGGTTTCATTTCATTTTCCAAAGCACAAAAACTCACCTTGGTCCTGTTGCGTGTTAATTTCTAAAAAACGAAACACCTATTTGCTGTTTTCTTTATTTCATTATGGATACTCTGGCTAAACTTTTTCTTGTATGGTGTAAGAATACAAAATGAGAAATGGAAGAAGGCAAAAAAATGCAAACCAAGAACACATTTAGCAAATTGCCAATCATTAAACCTGAATGCTGCTGACTGAACGCACCTGAAAATTGCATTCACACTCAATTTGGCGGCAATTCGTAGCTGTGCCCTCGGTAAAAGGGAAAGATTTCATTTTCCAAAACACAAAAACTCACCTTGGTCCTGTTGCATGTTCATTACCAAAAATGAAACACCAATTTGCTGTTTTCTTTATTTCATTATGGATACTCTGGCTAAACTTTTTATTGTTTGGTGTAAGAATAGAAAATGAGAAAAGGAAGAAGGCAAAACAAATGCAAACCAAGAACACATTTAGCAAATTGTCAATCAGGAAATCTGAATGTTGCTGACTGAATACACCTGAAAATCCCATTCACACTCAATTTGGAGGCAACTCGTAGCTGTCCCCTCGGCAAAAGGGTTACATTTCATATTCCAAAGCACAAAATCACACCTTGGTCCTGTTGCATGTCAATTTCTAAAAATGAAACACCAATTTGCTGTTTTCTTTATTTCATTATGGATACTGTGGCTAGACTTTTTATTGTATGGGGTAAGAATACAAAATTAGAAAAGGAAGAAGGCAAAACAACCGCAAACCCAGAACACATTTACCAAATTGCCAAACAAGAAACCTGAATGCTGCTGACTGAATACACCTGAAAATCCCATTCACACTCAATTTGGCGGCAATTCGTAGCTGTTCCCTTGGCAAAAGGGTTACATTTCATTTTCCAAAACACAAAAACTCACCTTGGTCCTGTTGCATGTCAATTTCTAAAAATGAAACACCAATTTGCTGTTTTCTTTATTTCATTATCGATACTCTGGCTAAACTTTTTATTGTATGGTGTAAGAATACAAAATTAGAAAAGGAAGAAGGCAAAACAAATGCAAACCAAGAACACATTTAGCCAATTACCAATCGGGAAACCTGAATGTTGCTGACTGAATACACCTGAAAATCCCATTCACACTCAATTTGCAGGCAATTCTTAGCTGTCCCCTCGGCAAAAGTGTTACATTTCTTTTTCTAATACACGAAAACTCACTTTAGTCGTGTTGCCTGTAGATTTCTTAGCATGAAACGCCAATTTGCACTGTATTTTTATTTCACTTGAACCACTCTGTCTAAAGGCTTTTTTGGATGGTGTCAGGATAGAAAATTTGGAAAAAAGAAGACAAAACAAACGGAAACCCAGACGACATTTAAGAAATTGCCAATCAAGAAACCTGAATGCTGCTGACTGAATACACATGAAAATCCCATTCACACACAATTTGGAGGCAATTCGTACCTGTGCCCTCGGAAAAAGGGAAAGATTTCATTTTCCAAAACACAAAAAGTCACCTTGGTCCAGTTGCCCGTTAATTTCTAAGAATGAAACGGCAATTTCCATTTGCTGTTTTTTTTTTTTATTTCATTATGGATACTCTGGCTAAACTTTTATTGTACGGTGTAAGAATACAAAATTAGAAAAGAAAGAAGGCAAAACAAAAGGAATGCCCAAACACGTTTAAGAAATTGCCAATCAAGTAACCTGAATGTTGCTGACTGAATACACCTGAAAATCCCATTCACACTCAATTTGGAGGCAATTCGTAGCTGTGCCCATGGCAAAAGCGAAAGATTTCATTTTCCAAAACAGTAAATCTCACCTTGGTCCAGTTGCCTGTTAATTTCTAAGCATAGAACGCCCATTTGCTGTTTTTTTTTTTTTTATTTCATTAAGGATGCTCTGGCTAAACTTTTATTGTATGGTGTAAGAATACAAAATTAGAAAAGGAAGAAGGCAAAACAAATGGAATGACCAAACACATTTATGAAATTGCCAATCAAGAACCCTGAATGCTGCTGACTGAAATCACCTGAAAATCCCATTCACACTCAATTTGGCGGCAACTCGTAGCTGTGCCCTCGGAAAAAGTGTTACATTTCATATTCCAAAGCACAAAATCACACCTTGGTCCTGTTGCCTGCTAACTGCTAAGAATGAAACGGCAATTTGCAGTTTTTTTTTTTTTTTATTTCGTTATGGATATTCTGGCTAAACTTTTTCTTGTATGGTGTAAGAATACAAAATTAGAAAAGGAAGTAGGCAAAACAAATGCAAACCAAGAACACATTTAGCAAATTACCAATGGGGAAACCTGAATGTTGCTGGTGAATACACCTGAAAATCCCATTCACACTCAATTTGGAGGCAACTCATAGCTGTCCCCTCGACAAAAGTGTTTTATTTCATTTTGCAAAACACGAAAACTCATCTTAGTCGTGTTGCCTCTAGATTTCTTAGCATGAAACGCCAATTTGCACTGTATTTTTATTTCATTTTGACCACTCTGTCTAAAGGCTTTATTGGATGGAGTCAATATAGAAAATTTGGAAAGAAAGAAGGCAAAACAAACGCAAACCCACACTACATTTAAGATATTGCCAATCAAGAAACCTGAATGCTGCTGACTGAATACACTTGAAAATCCCATTCCCACTCAATTTGCAGGAAATTCATAGCTGTTCCCTTGGCAAAAAGGTTACATTTCATTTTCCAAAACACAAAAACTCACCTTGGTCCTGTTGCATGTTAATTTCTAAAAATGAAACCCCAATTTGCTGTTTTCTTTATTTCATTATGGATACTCTGGCTAAACATTTTCTTTTATGGTGTAAGAATACAAAATTAGAAAAGGAAGAAGGCAAAACAAATGCAAACCAAGAACACATTTAGCAAATTGCCAATCAGGAAACCTGAATGTTGCTGACTGAATACACCTGAAAATCCCATTCAGACTCAATTTTTAGGCAATTCTTAGCTGTCCCCTTGGCAAAAGTGTTACATTTCATTTTCCAAAAACGAAAACTCACCTTAGTCGTGTTGCCTGTAGATTTCTTAGCATGAAACGCCAATTTGCACTGTATTTTTATTTCATTTTGACCACTCTGTCTAAAGGCTTTATTGGATGGAGTCAATATAGAAAATTTGGAAAGAAAGAAGGCAAAACAAACGCAAACCCACACGACATTTAAGAAATTGCCAATCAAGAAACCTGAATGCTGCTGACTGAATACACCTGAAAATCCCATTCACACTCAATTTGGAGGCAATTCGTAGCTGTCCCCTTGGCAAAAGTGTTGCATTTCATTTTCAAAAACGAAAACTCACCTTAGTCGTGTTCCCTGTAGATTTCTTAGCATGAAACGCCCATTTGCACTGTATATTTATTTCATTTTGACCACTCTGTCTAAAGGCTTTTATGGATGGTGTCAGGATATAAAATTTGGAAAGAAAGAAGGCAAAACAAACGCAAACCCACACGACATTTAAGAAATTGCCAATCAAGAAACCTGAATGCTGCTGACTGAATACACCTGAAAATCCCATTCATACTCAATTTGGAGGCAATTCATAGATGTCCCTCTTCAAAAGTGTTACATTTCATTTTCTAAAACACGAAAACTCACCTTAGTCGTGTTGCATGTTAATTTCTAAAAATGAAACACCAATTTGCACTACATTTCTATTTCATTTTGACCACTATGTCTAAAGGCTTTTTTGGATGGTGTCAGGATAGAATATTTGGAAAGAAAGAACAAAACAAACACAAACCCAGGCTACATTTCAGAATTGCCAATCAAGAAACCTGAATGCTGCTGACTGAATACAGCTGAAAATCCCATTCACACTCAATTTGGAGGCAACTCGGAGCTGCCCCCTCGGCAAAAGTGTTACATTTCATTTTCCAAAACACAAAAACTCATCTTGTTCCTGTTACGTGTTAATTTCTAAAAATGAAACACCAATTTGCTGTTTTCTTTATTTCATTATGGATACTCTGGCTAAACTTTTTATTGTATGGTGTAAGAATACAAAATGAGAAAAGGAAGAAGGCAAAACAATGCAAACCAAGAACACATTTAGCAAATTGCCAATCAGGAAACCTGAATGTTGCTGACTGAATACACCTGAAAATCCCATTCACACTCAATTTGCAAGCAATTGGTAGCTGTGCCCTCGGCAAAAGTGAAAGACTTCATTTTCCAAAGAGCAAAAACTAACCTTGGTCCAGATGCCTGTTAATTTCTAAGCATGGAACGCCCATTTGCTGTTTTTTTTTTATTTCATTAAGGATACTATGGCTAAACGTTTATTGTATGGTATAAGAATACAAAATTACAAAAGGAAGAAGGCAAAACAAATGGAATGCCCAAACACATTTAAGAAATTGCCAATCAAGAAACCTGAATGCTGCTGACTGAATACACCTGAAAATCCCATTCACACTCAATTTGCAGACAACTCGAAGCTGTCCCCTCGGCAAAAGGGTTACATTTCATTTTCCAAAGCACAAAATCACACCTTGGTCCTGTTGCCTGCTAATTTCTAAGAATGAAACGGCAATTTGCAGGTTTTTTTTTATTTCATTATGGATATTCTGGCTAAACTTTTTATTGTATGGGGTAAGAATACAAAATTGGAAAAGGAAGAAGGCAAAACAACAGCAAACCCAGACGACATTTAAGAAATTGCCAATCAAGAAACCTGAATGTTGCTGACTGAATACACCTGAAAATCCCATTTGTAATCAATTTGGAGGCAATCCATAGCTGTCCCCTCGGCAAAAGTGTTACATTTCATTTTCCAAAGCACAAAAATACACCTTGGTCCTGTTGCCTGCCAATTTTTTAAGAATGAAACGGAAATTTGCAGTTTTTTTTATTTCATTATGGATATTCTGGCTAAACATTTATTGTATGGGGTAAGAATACAAAATTAGAAAAGGAAGAAGGCAAAACAAACGCAAACCCAGAGCACATTTAGCAAATTGCCAAACAAGAAACCTGAGTGTTGCTGACTGAATACACCTGAAAATCCCATTCACACTCAATTTGGTGGCAATTCGTAGCTGTTCCCTTTGCAAAAGTGTTACATTCCATTTTCCAAAACACAAAAACTCATCTTGTTCCTGTTACATGTTAATTTCTAAAAATGAAACACCAATTTGCTGTTTTCTTTATTTCATTATGGATACTCTGGCTAAACTTTTTATTGTATGGTGTAAGAATACAAAATGAGAAAAGGAAGAAGGCAAAACAATGCAAACCAAGAACACATTTAGGAAATTGCCAATCAGGAAACCTGAATGTTGCTGACTGAATACACCTGAAAATCACATTCACACTCAATTTGCAGGCAATTCGTAGCTGTGCCCTCGGCAAAAGTGAAAGACTTCATTTTCCAAAACAGAAAAACTAACCTTGGTCCAGTTGCCTGTTAATTTCTAAGCATGGAACGCCCATTTGCTGTTTTTTTTTTATTTCATTAAGGATACTATGGCTAAACTTTTATTGTATGGTATAAGAATACAAAATTACAAAAGGAAGAAGGCAAAACAAATGGAATGCCCAAACACATTTAAGAAATTGCCAATCAAGAAACCTGAATGCTGCTGACTGAATACACCTGAAAATCCCATTCACACTCAATTTGCAGACAACTCGAAGCTGTCCCCTCGGCCAAAGGGTTACATTTCATTTTCCAAAGTACAAAATCACACCTTGGTCCTGTTGCCTGCTAATTTCTAAGAATGAAACGGCAATTTGCAGTTTTTTTTTTATTTCATTATGGATATTCTGGCTAAACTTTTTATTGTATGGGGTAAGAATACAAAATTGGAAAAGGAAGAAGGCAAAACAAATGCAAACCCAGAACACATTTAGCAAATTGCCAAACAAGAAACCTGAATGCTGCTGACTGAATACACCTGAAAATCCCATTCACACTCAATTTGGAGGCAATTCGTAGCTGTGCCCTCGGCAAAAGTGAAAGATTTCATTTTCCAAAACACAAAAACTAACCTTGGTCCAGTTGCCTGTGAATTTCTAAGCATGGAACGCCCATTTGCTGTTTTTTTTTTTTATTTCATTAAGGATACTCTGGCTAAACTTTAATGGAATGGTATAAGAATACAAAATTAGAAAAGGAAGAAGGCAAAACAACTGCAAACCCAGAACACATTTAGCAAATTGCCAAACAAGAAACCTGAGTGTTGCTGACTCAATACACCTGAAAATCCCATTCACACTCAATTTGGCGGCAATTCATAACTGTTCCCTTTGAAAAAGTGTTACATTTCATTTTCCAAAACACAAAAACTCACCTTGGTCCTGTTGCATGTTAATTTCTAAAAATGAAACACCAATTTGCTGTTTTCTTTATTTCATTATGGATACTCTGGCTAAACTTTTTATTGTATGGTGTAAGAATACAAAATTAGAAAAGGAAGAACGCAAAACAAATGGAATGCCCAAACACATTTAAGAAATTGCCAATCAAGAAACCTGAATGCTGCTGACTGAATACACCTGAAAATCCCATTCACACTCAATTTGGAGGCAACTCGAAGCTGTCCCCTCAGCAAAAGGGTTACATTTCATTTTCCAAAGCACAAAATCACACCTTGGTCCTGTTGCTTGCTAATTTCTAAGAATGAAACGGCAATTTGCAGTTTTTTTTTATTTCATTATGGATATTCTGGCTAAACTTTTTATTGTATGAGGTAAGAATACAAAATTAGAAAAGGAAGAAGGCAAAAGAAACGAAAAGCCAGAACACATTTAGCAAATTGCCAAACAAGAAACCTGAATGCTGCTGACTGAATACAGCTGAAAATCGCATTCACACTCAATTTGGCGGTAATTCGTAGCTGTACCCTTGGCAAAAGGGTTACATTTCATTTTCCAAAACGAAAAACTCACCTTGGTACTGTTGCATGTTAATTTCTAAAAATGAAACACCAATTTGCTGTTTTCTTTATTTCATTATGGATACTCTGGCTAACCTTTTTATTGTATGGGGTAAGAATACAAAATTAGAAAAGGAAGAAGGCAAAACAAATGCAAACCAAGAACACATTTAGCAAATTGGCAACCAAGAAACCTGAATGCTGCTGACTGAATACACCTGAAAATCCCATTCACACTCAATTTGGCGGCAATTCTTAGCTGTCCCCTCGGCAAAAGTGTTACATTTCATTTTCTAAAACACGAAAACTCACCTTAGTCGTGTTGCCTGTAGATTTCTTAGCATGAAACGCCAATTTGCACTGTATTTTTATTTCATTTTGACCACTCTGTCTAAAGGCTTTTTTTGGATGGTGTCAGGATAGAAAATTTGGAAAGAAAGAAGGCAAAACAAACGCAAACCCACACGACATTTAAGAAATTGCCAATCAAGAAACCTGAATGCTGCTGACTGAATACACCTGAAAATCCCATTTGTAATCAATTTGGAGGCAATCCATAGCTGTCCCCTCGGCAAAAGGGTTACATTTCATTTTCCAAAGCACAAAAATACACCTTGGTCCTGTTGCCTGCTAATTTCTAAGAATGAAACGGCAATTTGCAGGTTTTTTTATTTCATTCTGGATACTCTGGCTAAACATTTATTGTATGGGGTAAGAATACAAAATTAGAAAAGGAAGAAGGCAAAACAAACGCAAACCCAGAGCACATTTAGCAAATTGCCAAACAAGAAACCTGAGTGTTGCTGACTGAATACACCTGAAAATCCCATTCACACTCAATTTGGTGGCAATTCGTAGCTGTTCCCTTTGCAAAAGTGTTACATTTCATTTTCCAAAACACAAAAACTCATCTTGTTCCTGTTACATGTTAATTTCTAAAAATGAAACACCAATTTGCTGTTTTCTTTATTTCATTATGGATACTCTGGCTAAACTTTTTATTGTATGGTGTAAGAATACAAAATGAGAAAAGGAAGAAGGCAAAACAATGCAAACCAAGAACACATTTAGCAAATTGCCAATCAGGAAACCTGAATGTTGCTGACTGAATACACCTGAAAATCCCATTTGTAATCAATTTGGAGGCAATCCATAGCTGTCCCCTCGGCAAAAGGGTTACATTTCATTTTCCAAAGCACAAAAATACACCTTGGTCCTGTTGCCTGCCAATTTTTTAAGAATGAAACGGAAATTTGCAGTTTTTTTTTATTTCATTATGGATATTCTGGCTAAACATTTATTGTATGGGGTAAGAATACAAAATTACAAAAGGAAGAAGGCAAAACAAATGGAATGCCCAAACACATTTAAGAAATTGACAATCAAGAAACCTGAATGCTGCTGACTGAATACACCTGAAAATCCCATTCACACTCAATTTGCAGACAACTCGAAGCTGTCCCCTCGGCCAAAGGGTTACATTTCATTTTCCAAAGTACAAAATCACACCTTGGTCCTGTTGCCTGCTAATTTCTAAGAATGAAACGGCAATTTGCAGTTTTTTTTTTTATTTCATTATGGATATTCTGGCTAAACTTTTTATTGTATGGGGTAAGAATACAAAATTGGAAAAGGAAGAAGGCAAAACAAATGCAAACCCAGAACACATTTAGCAAATTGCCAAACAAGAAACCTGAATGCTGCTGACTGAATACACCTGAAAATCCCATTCACACTCAATTTGGAGGCAATTCGTAGCTGTGCCCTCGGCAAAAGTGAAAGATTTCATTTTCCAAAACACAAAAACTAACCTTGGTCCAGTTGCCTGTGAATTTCTAAGCATGGAACGCCCATTTGCTGTTTTTTTTTTTTATTTCATTAAGGATACTCTGGCTAAACTTTTATGGAATGGTATAAGAATACAAAATTAGAAAAGGAAGAAGGCAAAACAACCGCAAACCCAGAACACATTTAGCAAATTGCCAAACAAGAAACCTGAGTGTTGCTGACTCAATACACCTGAAAATCCCATTCACACTCAATTTGGCGGCAATTCATAACTGTTCCCTTTGAAAAAGTGTTACATTTCATTTTCCAAAACACAAAAACTCACCTTGGTCCTGTTGCATGTTAATTTCTAAAAATGAAACACCAATTTGCTGTTTTCTTTATTTCATTATGGATACTCTGGCTAAACTTTTTATTGTATGGTGTAAGAATACAAAATTAGAAAAGGAAGAACGCAAAACAAATGGAATGCCCAAACACATTTAAGAAATTGCCAATCAAGAAACCTGAATGCTGCTGACTGAATACACCTGAAAATCCCATTCACACTCAATTTGGAGGCAACTCGAAGCTGTCCCCTCAGCAAAAGGGTTACATTTCATTTTCCAAAGCACAAAATCACACCTTGGTCCTGTTGCTTGCTAATTTCTAAGAATGAAACGGCAATTTGCAGTTTTTTTTTATTTCATTATGGATATTCTGGCTAAACTTTTTATTGTATGAGGTAAGAATACAAAATTAGAAAAGGAAGAAGGCAAAAGAAACGAAAAGCCAGAACACATTTAGCAAATTGCCAAACAAGAAACCTGAATGCTGCTGACTGAATACAGCTGAAAATCGCATTCACACTCAATTTGGCGGTAATTCGTAGCTGTACCCTTGGCAAAAGGGTTACATTTCATTTTCCAAAACGAAAAACTCACCTTGGTCCTGTTGCCTGCTAATTTCTAAGAATGAAACGGCAATTTGCAGTTTGTTTTATTTCATTATGGATATTCTGGCTAAACTTTTTATTGCATGGGGTAAGAATAAAAAATTAGAAAAGGAAGAAGGCAAAACAAACGCAAACCCAGAACACATTTAGCAAATTGCCAAACAAGAAACCTGAATGCTGCTCACTGAATACACCTGAAAATCCCATTCACACTCAATTTGGCGGCAATTCGTAGCTGTTCCCTTGGCAAAAGGTGTGGTGGAGTGAGAAGGCCATGCCAAGGTGGCCACTGGCAAGCGAGCTTCAGTTACTCAGGAATGGCTTTGAAACCCACCTGGCAATGCAGCCTGCCTGGCAACAGGCTGTGATTGGATGGATTGGAAACTGCCTGGGAACAGGCTATGATTGGATGGAGTGGAAACTGCCTGGGAACAGGCTGTGACTGGATGGATTGGAAACTGCCTGAGAGCAGGCTGTGATTGGATGTATTTGAAACTGCCTGGCAACAGGCTGTGATTCGATGGCTTTGGAAACTGCCTGGCAACAGGCTGTGATTGGATGGCTTTGGAAACTGCCTGGCAACAGGCTATGATTGGATGGATTTGAAACTGCCTGGTAACAGGCTGTGATTGGATGGCTTGGAAACTGCCTGACAATAGGCTTTGATTGGTTGGGGCATAGACCGCCCCTTGTCCAGATTGGCTGGTCTTGGCTATATAAGGAGTGGTTCCAACTGTAATAAACGAGTCTGCGGGCTGCTCGCCTCGAGCCTGCTTTCACCCGACTCCCCGGGTCTGTGTATTGACTCCGCGCCTCTTGCCCCCACCACGCTGCTCCTCTCAGAAACGAATCCACTGCAACATTGTTGAGAAACTAAACCGCAACATCTGGCGGGCCAACGTGACTGAGAAAGAGACAGGATTTCGGCAAGTAGGCCCCTCGGTGTTTTGTGTGCTGTTCGGTTCTGTGAGGGTGAGCACAGAACCCCCTCCTACGCCCCTTTCCTTGTCCTTGTCCTCGGTCCACGTGACCCCAGGTTAGCACACACCGCCCAGAAGTGTACGTTACTTCTCGGCTCCTCCTTTTACTTTCGGTTTGCCCGGCGAATTCACATAAGGGACTGATCACCCCAGAATTCGGAACCAAGTCATCTTCCCTCACTCGAGAGAGGTGATACTCCGGAGACACCGTGTGGGCATACGGCCTTGACCTAACGAATCAAGGAAGTCCCCCACTAAGCACAGGACATACCTACGATCTGATACACCACTGTCTGTTTGTCTAACGTAGGGAAACCTCCTGCAAAATGCCATCAACAGCTGAGGTGCTAGGAATTTGCCTCATTATGGCAGCAGTGCTGTGCGTGTCTTTCCTTCGGCTAGAGTTGGCATGCCGTGTCACTCTTAAGCACTCAGACATGGGAAAGATACCCCCCTCTCAGAATCCTGTGCAGGTTATCAAAGATAGTGAATCTGTGAGTGATAATAGCCTGACACTCCAGGTCCCTGTCTCACAGACAATAGTTGGTGATTTAGGGAGAGAGAGCTCGGACAGTGAAAATAACAATGTAGCATACAAGGTAGCAAATGATGTAGTAAACAAGGTAGCAATGCCTAGTCAGCCCCCCTCCACACACCTGTGGGATGAATTTAGAGGACCTCCAGACAATAACTCATTCGAGGTCATCCCATCTGCACCCAGTGATGATCCCCACATGTGTAGCAGTACTTGGACACCACAAGCTCTCAGGGCAGCCACTAGACCCTATGCCATCAGCATGTTTGCTCTTAATGTCGAAGTGTATGCAAAATTCAGGCCCTGGATTCTAACGCCTGTAAAAAGGCTTCTATTAACCAAAGGTCGAGGATATGCTTGTGTCTTTCCAGAGAATGCAGAACAGCCCATTTGGGTTCCAGCCCGAAACATCAAGCCTGCAACGGACAGCCAACCAGGACCAGCTGAACAAGACCGAGACTCCGCCTTGTTAGCAGATGCACCTGCCCTATCATCCTACCCTGAGAAACTGCCCATAGCCACATCTGTTACTATTTTGTACCCCACTAGCTCTGGTCAGCCACTCAAATGGCCCACAGCCTGTGTGCGGTCATGCCATTCCTGATAACAATTATTCCTCATTCCTACCCCAATCTGAGCAAGCAATCCTGTGGTCTCTTGATTTGAGCGCTGGTTAGTCAATGACGGGTAAGATCCCCTGGGGGACAACCTAAGACAGGCACAGCTGCGTACGGAGACCACATGGACACGGGGTCAACAATGGTATGGCCAAGAATCATGCCTCCCGTTGCTCAAAAATAAACGAAAAGGGGGAAATGTGGTGGAATGAGAAAGCCATGCCAAGGTGGCCACTGGCAAGCGAGCTTCAGTTACTCAGGAATGGCTTTGAAACCCACCTGGCAATGGAGCCTGCCTGGCAACAGGCTGTGATTGGATGGATTGGAAACTGCCTGGGAACAGGCTATGATTGGATGGAGTGGAAACTGCCTGGGAACAGGCTGTGACTGGATGGATTGGAAACTGCCTGAGAGCAGGCTGTGATTGGATGTATTAAAAACTGCCTGGCAACAGGCTGTGATTGGATGGCTTTGGAAACTGCCTGGCAACAGGCTATGATTGGATGGCTTTGGAAACTGCCTGGCAACAGGCTATGATTGGATGGATTTGAAACTGCCTGGTAACAGGCTGTGATTGGATGGCTTTGGAAACTGCCTGACAATAGGCTGTGATTGGTTGGGGCATAGACCGCCCCTTGACCAGATTGGCTGGTCTTGGCCATATAAGAAGTTGTACCAACTGTAATAAAGGAGTCTGCGGGCTGCTCGCCCTGAGCCTGCTTTCACCCGACTCCCGGCGTCTGTGTGTTGACTCCGCGCCTCTTGCCCCCACCACGCTGCTCCTCTCAGAAACGAATCCACTGCAACATTGTTGAGAAACTAAACCGCAACAAAAAGGGTTATATTTCATTTTCCAAAACACAAAAACTCACCTTGTTCCTGTTGCATGTTAATTTCTAAAAATGAAACACCAATTTGCTGTTTTCTTTATTTCATTATGGATACTCTGGCAAAACTTTTTATTGTATGGTGTAAGAATAAAAATGAGAAAAGGAAGAAGGCAAAACAAATGCAAACCAAGAACACATTTAGCAAATTGCCAATCAGGAAACCTGAATGTTGCTGACTGAATACACCTGAAAATCCCATTCACACTCAATTTGGAGGCAATTCGTAGCTGTGCCCTCAGAAAAAGGGAAAGATTTCATTTTCCAAAACACAAAAACTCACATTGGTCCAGTTGCCTGTTAATTTTTAAGCATGGAACGCCCATTTGCTGTTTTGTTTTTTTTTTTTTTATTTCATTAAGGATACTCTGGCTAAACTTCTATTGTATGGTGTAAGAATACAAAATTAGAAAAGGAAGAAGGAAAACAAATGGAATGCCCAAACACATTTAAGAAATTGCCAATCAAGAAACCTGAATGCTGCTGACTGAATACACCTGAAAATCCCATTTACACTCAATTTGGAGGCAACTCGTAGCTGTCCCCTGGGCAAAAGTGTTACATTTCATTTTCTAAAACACGAAAACTCACCTTAGTCGTGTTGCCTGTAGATTTCTTTGCATGAAACGCCAATTTGCACTGTATATTATTTCATTTTGACAACTCTCTCTAAAGGCTTTTTTGGATGGTGTCAGGATACAAAGTTTGGAAAGAAAAAAGGCAAAACAAACCTAAACCCAGACGACATTTAAGAAATTGAGAATCAAGAAACCTGAATGCTGCTGACTGAATACACCTGAAAATCCCATTCACACTCAATTTGGAGGCAATTAGCAGCTGTTCCCTTGGCAAAAGGGTTACATTTCATTTTCCAAAACACAAAAACTCACCTTTGTCCTGTTGCATGTTTATTTCTAAAAATGAAACCCCAATTTGCTGTTTTCTTTATTTCATTATGGATACTCTGGCTAAACTTTTTATTGTATGGTGTAAGAATACAAAATTAGAAAAGGAAGAAGGCAAAACAAATGCAAACCAAGAACACATTTAGTGAATTACCAATCGGGAAACCTGAATGTTGCTGACTGAATACACCTGAAAATCCCATTCACACTCAATTTGCAGGCAACTCGTAGCTGTCCCCTTGGCAAAAGTGTTACATTTCATTTTCTCAAACACGAAAACTCACCTTAGTCCTGTTGCCTGTAGATTTCTTAGCATGAAACGCCAATTTGCACTGCATTTCTATTTCATTTTGACCACTCTGTCTAAAGGCTTTATTGGATGGAGTCAGGATAGATAATTTGGAAAGAAAGAAGGCAAAACAAACGCAAACCCACACGACATTTAAGAAATTGCCAATCAAGAAACCAGAATGCTGCTGACTGAATACACCTGAAAATCCCATTCATACTCAATTTGGAGGCAATTCATAGCTGTCCCCTCGGCAAAAGGGTTACATTTCATTTTCCAAAGCACAAAAACACACCTTGGTCTTGTTGCCTGTTAATTTCTAAGAATGAAACGGCAATTTGCAGTTTTTTTAAATTCATTATGGATATTCTGGATAAACTTTTTCTTATATGGGGTAAGAATACAAAATTAGAAAAGGAAGAAGGCAAAACAAATGCAAACCCAGAACACAATTAGCAAATTGCCAATCAACAAACCTGAATGCTGCTGACTGAATACACCTGAAAATCCCATTCACACTCAATTTGGCGGCAATTCGTAGCTGTTCCCTTGGCAAAAGGGTTACATTTCATTTTCCAAAACACAAAAACTCACCTTGGTCCTGTTGCATGTTAATTTCTAAAATGAAACACCAATTTGCTGTTTTCTTTATTTCATTATGGATACTCTGGCTAAACATTTTCTTCTATGGTGTAAGAATACAAAATGAGTGTAGGAAGAAGGCAAAACAAATGCAAACCAAGAACACATTTAGCAAATTACCAATCGGGAAACCGGAATGTTGCTGACTGAATACACCTGAAAATCCCATTCACACTCAATTTGGAGGCAACTCGTAGCTGTCCCCTCGGCAAAAGGGTTACATTTCATTTTCCAAAACGCAAAAACTCACCTTGGTCCTGTTGCGTGTTAATTTCTAAAATGAAACACCAATTTGCTGTTTTCTTTATTTCATTATGGATACTCTGGCTAAACATTTTCTTGTATGGTGTAAGAATACAAAATGAGAAAAGGAAGAAGGCAAAACAAATGCAAACCAAGAACACATTTAGCAAATTACCAATCGGGAAACCTGATAGTTGCTGACTGAATACAC
The DNA here is from genome assembly GCA_949820135.1 of Sylvilagus floridanus. NCBI lineage: Eukaryota > Metazoa > Chordata > Mammalia > Lagomorpha > Leporidae > Sylvilagus > Sylvilagus floridanus. The sequence goes on from OX463227.1 coordinate 141,594,692, forward strand.
CTGAAAATCCCATTCACACTCAATTTGCAGGCAATTCGTAGCTGTGCCCTCGGCAAAAGTGTTATATTTCATTTTCTAAAACACGAAAACTCACCTTAGTCGTGTTGCCTGTAGATTTCTTAGCATGAAACGCCAATTTCCACAGTATTTTTATTTCCTTTTGACCACTCTGCCTAAAGGCTTTATTGGATGGAGTCAGGATATAAAATTTGGAAAGAAAGAAGGCAAAACAAACTCAAACCCAGGCGATATTTAAGAAATTGCCAATCAAGAAACCTGAATGCTGCTGACTGAATACACCTGAAAATCCCATTCACACTCAATTTGGAGGCAATTCATAGCTGTCCCCTCGGCAAAAGTGTTACATTTCACTTTCCAAAGCACAAAAATACACCTTGGTCCTGTTGCCAGCTAATTTCTAAGAATGAAACGGAAATTTGCAGTTTTTTTAATTCATTATGAATATTCTGGCTAAACTTTTTATTGTATGGGGTAAGAATACAAAATTAGAAAAGGAAGAAGGGAAAACAAACGCAAACCCAGAACACATTTAGCAAATTGCCAAACAAGAAACCTGAATGCTGCTGACTGAATACACCTGAAAATCCCATTCACACTCAATTTGGAGGCAATTCGTAGCTGTGCCCTCGGCAAAAGTGAAAGATTTCATTTTCCAAAACACAAAAACTAACCTTGGTCCAGTTGTCTGTTAATTTCTAAGCATGGAACGCCCATTTGCTGTTTTTTTTTTTATTTCATTAAGGATACTATGGCTAAACTTTTATTGTATGGTATAAGAATACAAAATTACAAAAGGAAGAAGGCAAAACAAATGGAATGCCCAAACACATTTAAGAAATTGCCAATCAAGAAACCTGAATGCTGCTGACTGAATACACCTGAAAATCCCATTCTCATTCAATTTGCAGACAACTCGAAGCTGTCCCCTCGGCAAAAGGGTTACATTTCATTTTCCAAAGCACAAAATCACACCTTGGTCCTGTTGCCTGCTAATTTCTAAGAATGAAACGGCAATTTGCAGTTTTTTTTTTTATTTCATTATGGATATTCTGGCTAAACTTTTTATTGTATTGGGTAAGAATACAAAATTAGAAAAGGAAGAAGGCAAAACAAATGCACACCCAGAACACATTTAGCAAATTGCCAAACAAGAAACCTGAATGCTGCTGACTGAATACACCTGAAAATCCCATTCACACTCAATTTGGCAGCAATTCGTAGCTGTGCCCTCGGCAAAAGGGTTACATTTCATTTTCCAAAGCACAAAAACATACCTTGTTCCTGTTGCCTGATAATTTCTAAGAATGAAACGGCAATTTGCATTTTTTTTAATTTCATTATGGATATTCTGGCTAAACATTTTCTTGTATGCTATAAGAATACAAAATGAGAAAAGGAAGAAGGCAAAACAAATGCAAACCAAGAACACATTTAGCAAATTGGCAACCAAGAAACCTGAATGCTGCTGACTGAATACACCTGAAAATCCCATTCACACTCCATTTGCAGGCAATTCGTAGCTGTGCCCTCGGAAAAGGGAAAGATTTCATTTTCCAAAACACGAAAACTCACCTTAGTCCTGTTGCCTGTAGATTTCTTAGCATGAAATGCCAATTTGCACTGTATTTTTATTTCATTTTGACTGCTCACTCTAAAGGGTTTTTTGGATTATGTCAGCATAGTAAATTTGGAAAGAAAGAAGGCAAAACAAACGCAAACCCAGACGACATTTAAGAAATTGCCAATCAAGAAACCTGAATGCTGCTGACTGAATACACATGAAAATCCCATTCACACTCAATTTGGAGGCAACTCGTAGCTGTCCCCTCGGCAAAAGGGTTACATTTCATTTTCCAAAGAACAAAAGCACACCATGGTCCTGTTGCCTGCTAATTTCTAAGAATGAAACGGCAATTTGCAGTTGTTTTTATTTCAGTATGGATATTCTGGCTAAACTTTTTATTGTATGGGGTAAGAATACACAATTAGAAAAGGAAGAAGGCAAAACAACCGCAAACCCAGAACACATTTAGCAAATTGCCAAACAAGAAACCTGAATGCTGCTTACTGAATACACCTGAATATCCCATTCACACTCAATTTGGCGGCAATTCGTAGCTGTTCCTTTGGCAAAAGGGTTACATTTCATTTTCCAAAACACAAAAGCTCATCTTGTTCCTATTACATGTTAATTTCTAAAAATGAAACACCAATTTGCTGATTTCTTTATTTCATTATGGATACTCTGGGTAAACATTTTCTTGTATGGTGTTAGAATACAAAATGAGTGTAGGAAAAAGGCAAAACAAATGCAAACCAAGAACACATTTAGCAAATTGCCAATCAGGAAACCTGAATGTTGCTGACTGAATACACCTGAAAATCCCATTCACACTCCATTTGCAGGCAATTTGTAGCTGTCCCCTCGGCAAAAGGGTTACATTTCATTTTCCAAAGCACAACAACACACCTTGGTCCTGTTGCCTGCTAATTTCAAAGAATGAAACGGCAATTTGCAGTTCTGTTTATTTCATTATGGATATTCTGGCTAAACTTTTTATTGTATGGGGTAAGAATACAAAATTAGAAAAGGAAGACGGAAAAGCAAATGCAAACCAAGAACACATTTAGCAAATTACCAATCGGGAAACCTGAATGTTGCTGACTGAATACACCTGAAAATCCCATTCACACTCAATTTGCAGGCAATTCGTAGCTGTGCCCTCGGCAAAAGTGTTACATTTCATTTTCTAAAACACGAAAACCCAACTTAGTCGTGTTGCCTGTAGATTTTTTAGCATGAAACGCCAATTTGCACTGTATTTTTATTTCATTTTGACCACTCTGTCTAAAGGCTTTTTTGGATGGTGTCAGGATAGAAAATTTGGAAAGAAAGAAGGCAAAACAAACGCAAACCCAGACGACATTTAAGAAATTGCCAATCAAGAAACCTGAATGCTGCTGACTGAATACACCTGAAAATCCCATTCACACTCAATTTGGAGGCAACTCGTAGCTGTCCCCTCGGCAAAAGGGTTACATATCATTTTCCAAAGCACAAAAACACACCTTGGTCCTGTTGCCTGCTAATTTCAAAGAATGAAATGGCAATTTGCAGTTTTTTTTTTTTTATTTCAGTATGGATATTCTGGCTAAACTTTTTATTGTATGGGGTAAGAATGCACAATTAGAAAAGGAAGAAGGCAAAACAACCGCAAACCCAGAACACATTTAGCAAATTGCCAAACAATAAACCTGAATGCTGCTGACTGAATACAGCTGAAAATCGCATTCACACTCAATTTGGCGGCAATTCATAGCTGTCCCCTCAGCAAAAGGGTTACATTTCATTTTCCAATGCAGAAAAACACACCTTGGTCCTGTTGCCTGTTAATTTCTAAGAATGAAACGGCAATTTGCAGTTTTTTTTTATTTCATTATGGATATTCTGGCTAAACTTTTTATTGTATGGGGTAAGAATACAAAATGAGAAAAGGAAGAAGGCAAAACAATGCAAACCAAGAACACATTTAGCAAATTGCCAATCAGGAAACCTGAATGTTGCTGACTGAATACACCTGAAAATCCCATTCACACTCAATTTGGAGGCAATTCGTAGCTGTGCCCTCGGCAAAAGTGAAAGACTTCATTTTCCAAAACACAAAAACTAACCTTGGTTCAGTTGCCTGTTAATTTCTAAGCATGGAACGCCCATTTGCTGTTTTTTTTTATTTCATTAAGGATACTATGGCTAAACTTTTATTGTATGATATAAGAATACAAAATTACAAAAGGAAGAAGGCAAAACAAATGGAATGCCCAAACACATTTAAGAAATTGCCAATCAAGAAACCTGAATGCTGCTGACTGAATACACCTGAAAATCCCATTCTCACTCAATTTGCAGACAACTCGAAGCTGTCCCCTCGGCAAAAGGGTTACATTTCATTTTCCAAAGCACAAAATCACACCTTGGTCCTGTTGCCTGCTAATTTCTAAGAATGAAACGGCAATTTGCAGGTTTTTTTTTTTATTTCATTATGGATATTCTGGCTAAACTTTTTATTGTATCGGGTAAGAATACAAAATTAGAAAAGGAAGAAGGCAAAACAAATGCACACCCAGAACACATTTAGCAAATTGCCAAACAAGAAACCTGAATGCTGCTGACTGAATACACCTGAAAATCCCATTCACACTCAATTTGGCAGCAATTCGTAGCTGTGCCCTCGGCAAAAGGGTTACATTTCATTTTCCAAAGCACAAAAACATACCTTGTTCCTGTTGCCTGATAATTTCTAAGAATGAAACGGCAATTTGCATTTTTTTTAATTTCATTATGGATATTCTGGCTAAACATTTTCTTGTATGCTATAAGAATACAAAATGAGAAAAGGAAGAAGGCAAAACAAATGCAAACCAAGAACACATTTAGCAAATTACCAATTGGGAAACCTGAATGTTGGTGACTGAATACACCTGAAAATCCCGTTCACACTCCATTTGCAGGCAATTCGTAGCTGTGCCCTCGGAAAAGGGAAAGATTTCATTTTCCAAAACACGAAAACTCACCTTAGTCGTGTTGCCTGTAGATTTCTTAGCATGAAATGCCAATTTGCACTGTATTTTTATTTCATTTTGACTGCTCACTCTAAAGGCTTTTTTGGATTGTGTCAGGATAGTAAATTTGGAAAGAAAGAAGGCAAAACAAACGCAAACCCAGACGACATTTAAGAAATTGCCAGTCAAGAAACCTGAATGCTGCTGACTGAATACACATGAAAATCCCATTCACACTCAATTTGGAGGCAACTCGTAGCTGTCCCCTCGGCAAAAGGGTTACATTTCATTTTGCAAAGCACAAAAACACACCATGGTCCTGTTGCCTGCTAATTTCTAAGAATGAAACGGCAATTTGCAGTTGTTTTTATTTCAGTATGGATATTCTGGCTAAACTTTTTATTGTATGGGGTAAGAATACACAATTAGAAAAGGAAGAAGGCAAAACAACCGCAAACCCAGAACACATTTAGCAAATTGCCAAACAAGAAACCTGAATGCTGCTGACTGAATACACCTGAATATCCCATTCACACTCAATTTGGCGGCAATTCGTAGCTGTTCCTTTGGCAAAAGGGTTACATTTCATTTTCCAAAACACAAAAGCTCATCTTGTTCCTGTTACATGTTAATTTCTAAAAATGAAACACCAATTTGCTGATTTCTTTATTTCATTATGTATACTCTGGGTAAACATTTTCTTGTATGGTGTTAGAATACAAAATGAGTGTAGGAAAAAGGCAAAACAAATGCAAACCAAGAACACATTTAGCAAATTACCAATCGGGAAACCTGAATGTTGCTGACAGAATACACCTGAAAATCCCATTCACACTCAATTTGCAGGCAACTCGTAGCTGTCCCCTCGGCAAAAGTGTTACATTTCATTTTCCAAAGCACAAAAACACACCTTGGTCCTGTTGCCTGCTAATTTCAAAGAATGAAACGGCAATTTGCAGTTCTGTTTATTTCATTATGGATATTCTGGCTAAACTTTTTATTGTATGGGGTAAGAATACAAAATTAGAAAAGGAAGACGGAAAAGCAAATGCAAACCAAGAACACATTTAGCAAATTACCAATGGGGAAACCTGAATGTTGCTGACTGAATACACCTGAAAATCCCATTCACACTCAATTTGCAGGCAATTCGTAGCTGTGCCCTCGGCAAAAGTGTTACATTTCATTTTCTAAAACACGAAAACTCACCTGAGTCGTGTTGCCTGTAGATTTCTTAGCATGAAACGCCAATTTGCAATGTATTTTTATTTCATTTTGACCACTCTGTCTAAAGGCTTTTTTGGATGGTGTCAGGATAGAAAATTTGGAAAGAAAGAAGGCAAAACAAACGCAAACCCAGACGACATTTAAGAAATTGCCAATCAAGAAACCTGAATGCTGCTGACTGAATACACCTGAAAATCCCATTCACACTCAATTTGGAGGCAACTCGTAGCTGTGCCCTCGGCAAAAGGGTTACATATCATTTTCCAAAGCACAAAAACACACCTTGGTCCTGTTGCCTGCTAATTTCAAAGAATGAAATGGCAATTTGCAGTTTTTTTTTTTATTTCAGTATGGATATTCTGGCTAAACTTTTTATTGTATGGGGTAAGAATGCACAATTAGAAAAGGAAGAAGGCAAAACAACCGCAAACCCAGAACACATTTAGCAAAATGCCAAACAAGAAACCTGAATGCTGATGACTGAATACAGCTGAAAATCGCATTCACACTCAATTTGGCGGCAATTCGTAGCTGTTCCCTTGGCAAAAGGGTTACATTTCATTTTCCAAAACACAAAAGCTCATCTTGTTCCTGTTGCATGTTAATTTCTAAAAATGAAACACCAATTTGCTGTTTTCTTTATTTCAATATGGATACTCTGGCTAAACTTTTTATTGTATGGTGTAAGAATACAAAATGAGAAAAGGAAGAAGGCAAAACAAATGCAAACCAAGAACACATTTAGCAAATTGCCAATCAGGAAACCTGAATGTTGCTGACTCAATACACCTGAAAATCCCATTCACACTCCATTTGCAGGCAATTTGTAGCTGTCCGCTCGGCAAAAGTGTTACATTTCATTTTCTAAATCAGGAAAACTCACCTTAGTCGTGTTGCCTGTAGATTTCTTAGCATGAAACGCCAATTTGCACTGTATTTTTATTTCATTTTGACCACTCTGTCTAAAGTCTTTTTTGGATGGTGTCAGGATATAAAGTTTGGAATGAAAGAAGACAAAACAAACCTAAACCCAGACGACATTTAAGAAATTACCAATGAAGAAACCTGAATGCTGCTGACTGAATACACCTGAAAATCCCATTCTCACTCAATTTGCAGACAACTCGAAGCTGTCCCCTCGGCAAAAGGGTTACATTTCATTTTCCAAAGCACAAAAACACACCTTGGTCCTGTTGCCTGCTAATTTCTAAGAATGAAACGGCAATTTGCAGTTTTTTTTTATTTCATTATGGATATTCTGGCTAAACTTTTTATTGTATGGGGTAAGAATACAAAATTAGAAAAGGAAGAAGGCAAAACAAATGCAGACCCAGAACACATTTAGCAAATTGCCAAACAAGAAACCTGAATGCTGCTGACTGAATACACCTGAAAATCCCATTCACACTCAATTGGGAGGCAACTCGTAGCTCTCCCCTCGGCAAAAGGGTTACATTTCATTTTCCAAAGCACAAAAACACACCTTGTTCCTGTTGCCTGCTAATTTCTAAGAATGAAACGGCAATTTGCAGTTTTTTAAATTTCATTATGGATATTCTGGCTAAACATTTTCTTGTATGCTATAAGAATACAAAATGAGAAAAGGAAGAAGGCAAAACAAATGCAAACCAAGAACACATTTAGCAAATTACCAATCGGGAAAACTGAATGTTGCTGAATGAATTCACCTGAAAATCCCATTCACACTCAATTTGGATGCAATTCGTAGCTGTGCCCTCGGAAAAGGGAAAGATTTCATTTTCCAAAACACGAAAACTCACCTTAGTCGTGCTGCATGTAGATTTCTTAGCATGAAATGCCAATTTGCACTGTATTTTTATTGCATTTTGACTGCTCACTCTAAAGGCTTTTTTTGGATGGTGTCAGGATAGTAAATTTGGAAAGAAAGCAGGCAAAACAAACGCAAACCCAGAAGACATTTAAGAAATTGCCAATCAAGAAACCTGAATGCTGCTGACTGAATACACATGAAAATCCCATTCACACTCAATTTGGAGGCAACTCATAGCTGTCCCCTCGGCAAAAGGGTTACATTTCACTTTCCAAAGCACAAAAATACACCTTGGTCCTGTTGCCAGCTAATTTCTAAGAATGAAACGGAAATTTGCAGTTTTTTTTTTATTTCAGTATGGATATTCAGGCTAAACTTTTATGTATGGGGTAAGAATACAAAATTAGAAAAGGAAGAAGGCAAAACAACTGCAAACCCAGAACACATTTAGCAAATTGCCAAACAATAAACCTGAATGCTGCTGACTGAATACACCTGAAAATCCCATTCACACTCAATTTGGCGGCAATTCGTAGCTGTTCCCTTGGCAAAAGGGTTACATTTCATTTTCAAAACACAAAAACTCACCTTGGTCCTGTTGCATGTTAATTTCTAAAATGAAACAGCAATTTGCTGTTTTCTTTATTTCATTATGGATACTCTGGCTAAACTTTTTCTTGTATGGTGTAAGAATGCAAAATGAGTGTAGGAAGAAGGCAAAACAAATGCAAACCAAGAACACATTTAGCAAAATACCAATCGGGAAACCTGAATGTTGCTTACTGAATACACCTGAAAATCCCATTCACACTCAATTTGGTGGCATTTTGTAGCTGTGCCCTCCCCAAAAGGGTTACATTTCATTTTCCAAAACACAAAAACTCACCTTGGTCGGGTTGCGTGTTAATTTCTAAGCATGGAACGCCAATTTCCTGTTTTTTTTTTTTATTTCATTAAGGATACTCTGGCTAAACTTTTATTGTATGGTGTAAGAATACAAAATTAGAAAAGGAAGAAGGCAAAACAAATGCAAACCAAGAACACATTTAGCAAATTACCAATCGGGAAACCTGAATGTTGCTGACTGAATACACCTGAAAATCCCATTCACACTCAATTTGCAGGCAATTCGTAGCTGTGCCCTCGGCAAAAGTGTTACATTTCATTTTCTAAAACACGAAAACTCACCTTAGTCGTGTTGCCTGTAGATTTCTTACCATGAAACGCCAATTTCCACAGTATTTTTATTTCCTTTTGACCACTCTGCCTAAAGGCTTTATTGGATGGAGTCAGGATATAAAATTTGGAAAGAAAGAAGGCAAAACAAACACAAACCCAGGCGATATTTAAGAAATTGCAAATCAAGAAACCTGAATGCTGCTGACTGAATACACCTGAAAATCCCATTCGTACTCAATTTGGAGGCAATCCATAGCTGTCCCCTCGGCAAAAGGGTTACATTTCACTTTCCAAAGCACAAAAATACACCTTGGTCCTGTTGCCAGCTAATTTCTAAGAATGAAACGGAAATTTGCAGTTTTTTTTAATTCATTATGGATATTCTGGCTAAACTTTTTATTGTATGAGGTAAGAATGCAAAATTAGAAAAGGAAGAAGGGAAAACAAACGCAAACCCAGAACACATTTAGCAAATTGCCAAACAAGAAACCTGAATGCTGCTGACTGAATACACCTGAAAATCCCATTCACACTCAATTTGGCGGCAATTCGTAGCTGTTCCCTTGGCAAAAGGGTTACATTTCATTTTCCAAAACACAAAAACTCACCTTGGTCCTGTTGCATGTTAATTTCTAAAAATGAAACCCCAATTTGCTGTTTTCTTTATTTCATTATGGATGCTCTGGCTAAACTTTTTATTGTATGTTGTAAGAATACAAAATGAGAAAAGGAAGAAGGAAAACAATGCAAACCTAGAACACATTTAGCAAATTGCCAATCAGGAAACCTGAATGTTGCTGACTGAAAACACCTGAAAATCCCATTCACACTCAATTTGGAGGCAATTCGTAGCTGTGCCCTCGGCAAAAGTGTTACATTTCATTTTCCAAAGCACAAAAACACACCTTGGTCCAGTTGCCTGTTAATTTCTAAGCATGGAACGCCCATTTGCTGTTTTTTTTTTTATTTCATTAAGGATACTCTGGTTAAAATTTTATTGTATGGTATAAGAATACAAAATTAGAAAAGGAAGAAGGCAAAACAAATGGAATGCCCAAACACATTTAAGAAATTGCCAATCAAGAAACCTGAATGCTTCTGACTGAATACACCTGAAAATCCCATTCACACTCAATTTGCAGGCAATTCGTAGCTGTCCCCTCGGCAAAAGTGTTACATTTCATTTTCTAAAACACGAAAACTCACCTTAGTCGTGTTGCCTGTAGATTTCTTAGCATGAAACACCAATTTGCACTGTATTTTAATTTAATTTTGACCACTCTGTTTAAGGGATTTATTGGATGGAGTCAGGATAGAAAATTTGGAAAGAAAGAAGGCAAAACAAACACAAACCAAGGCGACATTTAAGAAATTGCAAATCAAGAAACCTGAATGCTGACTGAATACACCTCAAAATCCCATTCATATTCGATTTGTAGGCAATTCATAGCTGTCCCCTCTGCAAAAGGGTTACATTTCATTTTCCAAAGCAGAAAAACACACCTTGGTCCTGTTGCCTGTTAATTTCTAAGAATGAAACGGCAATTTGCAGTTTTTTTTATTTCATTATGGATATTCTGGCTAAACTTTTTATTGTATGGGGTAAGAATACAAAATTAGAAAAGGAAGAAGGCAAAACAAACGCAAACCCAGAACACATTTAGCAAATTGCCAAACAAGAAACCTGAATGCTGCTGACTTAATGCACCTGAAAATCGCATTCACACTCAATTTGGCGGCAATTCATAGCTGTTCCCTTGGCTAAAGGGTTACATTTCATTTTCCAAAGCACAAAAACTCACCTTGGTCCTGTTGCATGTTAATTTCTAAAAATGAAACCCCAATTTGCTGTTTATTTAATTTCATTATGGATACTCTGGCTAACCTTTTTCTTGTATGGTGTAAGAATACAAATTTAGAAAACGAACAAGGCAAAACAAATGCAAACCCAGAACACATTTAGCAAATTGCCAATCAAGAAACCTGAATGTTACTGACTGAATACACCTGAAAATCCCATTCACACTCAATTTGGAGGCAATTCGTAGCTGTCCCCTCAGCAAAAGTGTTACATTTCATTTTCTAAAACACGAAAACTCACCTTAGTCGTGTTGCCTGTAGATTTCTTAGCATGAAACGCCAATTTGCACTGTATTTTTATTTCATTTTGACCACTCTGTCTAAAGGCTTTTTTGGATGGTGTCAGGATAGAAAATTTGGAAAGAAAGAAGGCAAAACAAACGCAAACCCACACGACATTTAAGAAATTGCCAATCAAGAAACCTGAATGCTGCTGACTGAATACACCTGAAAATCCCATTCATACTCAATTTGGAGGCAATCCATAGTTGTCCCCTCGGCAAAAGGTTTACATTTCATTTTCCAAAGCACAAAAATACACCTTGGTCCTGTTGCCTGCCAATTTTTTAAGAATGAAACGGAAATTTGCAGTTTTTTTTTCTTTCATTATGAATATTCTGGCTAAACATTTATTGTATGGGGTAAGAATACAAAATTAGAAAAGGAAGAAGGCAAAACAAACGCAAACCCAGAGCACATTTAGCAAATTGCCAAACAAGAAACCTGAGTGTTGCTGACTGAATACACCTGAAAATCCCATTCACACTCAATTTGGCGGCAATTCGAGGCTGTTCCCTTTGCAAAAGTGTTACATTTCATTTTCCAAAACACAAAAACTCATCTTGTTCCTGTTACATGTTAATTTCTAAAAATGAAACACCAATTTGCTGTTTTCTTTATTTCATTATGGATACTCTGGCTAAACTTTTTATTGTATGGTTTAAGAATACAAAATGAGAAAAGGAAGAAGGCAAAACAATGCAAACCAAGAACACATTTAGCAAATTGCCAATCAGGAAACCTGAATGTTGCTGACTGAATACACCTGAAAATCCCATTCACACTCAATTTGCAGGCAATTCGTAGCTGTGCCCTCGGCAAAAGTGAAAGACTTCATTTTCCAAAACAGTAAATCTCACCTTGGTCCAGTTGCCTGTTAATTTCTAAGCATGGAACGCCCATTTGCTGTTTTTTTTTAATTTCATTAAGGATACTATGGCTAAACTTTTATTGTATGGTATAAGAATACAAAATTACAAAAGGAAGAAGGCAAAACAAATGGAATGCCCAAACACATTTAAGAAATTGCCAATCAAGAAACCTGAATGCTGCTGACTGAATACACCTGAAAATCCCATTCACACTCAATTTGCAGACAACTCGAAGCTGTCCCCTCGGCAAAAGGGTTACATTTCATTTTCCAAAGCACAAAATCACACCTTGGTCCTGTTGCCTGCTAATTTCTAAGAATGAAACGGCAATTTGCAGTTTTTTTTTATTTCATTATGGATATTCTGGCTAAACTTTTTATTGTTTGGTGTAAGAATACAAAATTAGAAAAGGAAGAAGGCAAAACAACAGCAAACCCAAAACACATTTAGCAAATTGCCAAACAAGAAACCTGAATGCTGCTGACTGAATACACCTGAAAATCCCATTCACACTCAATTTGGAGGCAATTCGTAGCTGTGCCCTCGGCAAAAGTGAAAGATTTCATTTTCCAAAACACAAAACCTCACCTTGGTCCTGTTGCATGTTAATTTCTAAAAATGAAACAGCAATTTGCTGTTTTCTTTATTTCATTATGGATACTCTGGCTAAACTTTTTATTGTATGGTTTAAGAATACAAAATGAGAAAAGGAAGAAGGCAAAACAATGCAAACCAAGAACACATTTAGCAAATTGCCAATCAGGAAACCTGAATGTTGCTGACTGAATACACCTGAAAATCCCATTCACACTCAATTTGGAGGCAATTCGTAGCTGTGCCCTCGGCAAAAGTGAAAGATTTCATTTTCCAAAACACAAAACCTCACCTTGGTCCTGTTGCATGTTAATTTCTAAAAATGAAACACCAATTTGCTATTTTCTTTATTTCATTATGGATATTCTGGCTAACCTTTTTCTTGTATGGGGTAAGAATACAAAATTAGAAAAGGAAGAGGGAAAACAAATGCAAACCAAGAACACATTTAGCAAATTACCAATGGGGAAACCTGAATGTTGCTGACTGAATACACCTGAAAATCCCATTCACACTCAATTTGCAGGCAATTCTTAGCTGTCCCCTCGGCAAAATTGTTACATTTCATTTTCTCAAACATGAAAACTCAACTTAGTCGTGTTGCCCGTAGATTTCTTAGCATGAAACGCCAATTTGCACTGTATTTTTATTTCATTTTGACCACTCTGTCTAAAGGCTTTTTTGGATGGTGTCAGGATAGAAAATTTGGAAAGAAAGAAGGCAAAACAAACGCAAACTCAGATGACATTTAAGAAATTGCCAATCAAGAAACCTGAATGCTACTGACTGAATACACCTGCAAATCCCATTCACACTCAATTTGGAGGCAACTCTTAGCTGTCCTCTCGGCAAAAGGGTTACATTTCACTTTCCAAAGCACAAAAACACACCTTGGTCCTGTTGCCTGCTAATTTCTAAGAATGAAACGGCAAATTGCAATTTTTTTTATTTCATTTTGGATACTCTGGCTAAACTTTTTCTTGTATGGTGTAAGAATACAAAATTAGAAAAGGAAGAAGGCAAAACAAATGCAAACCCAGAATATATTTAGCAAATTGCCAATCAGGAAACCTGAATGTTGCTGACTGAATACACCTGAAAATCCCATTCACACTCAATTTGGAGGCAATTCGTAGCTGTGCTCTCGGCAAAAGGAAAAGATTTCATTCTCCAAAACAGTAAATCTCACCTTGGTCCAGTTGCCTGTTAATTTCTAAGCATGGAACGCACATTTGCTGCTTTTTTTTTTTATTTCATTAAGGATACTCTGGCTAAACTTTTATTGTATGGTGTAAGAATACAAAATTAGAAAAGGAAGTAGGAAAAACAAATGCAAACCAAGAACACATTTAGCAAATTACCAAACGGGAAACCTGAATGTTGCTGACTGAATACACCTGAAAATCCCGTTCACACTCAATTTGGAGGCAACTCGTAGCTGTCCCCCCGGTAAAAGGGTTACATTTCATTTTCCAAAGCACAAAAACTCACCTTGGTCCTGTTGCCTGCTAATTTCTAAGAATGAAACGGCAATTTGCAGTTTTTTTTTTATTTCATTATGGATATTCTGGCTAAACTTTTATTGTATGGGGTAAGAATACAAAATTAGAAAAGGAAGAAGGCAAAACAACCGCAAACCCAGAACACATTTAGCAAATTGCCAAACAAGAAACCTGAATCCTGCTGACTGAATACACCTGAAAATCCCATTCACACTCAATTTGGCGGCAATTCGAAGCTGTGCCCTCGGCAAAAGGGAAAGATTTCATTTTCCAAATCAAAAAAACTCACCTTGGTCCTGTTGCATGTTAATTTCTAAGCATGGAACGCCCATTTACTGGTTTTTTTTTTTTTATTTGATTAAGGACACTCTGGCTAAACTTTTATTGTATGGTGTAAGAATACAAAATTAGAAAAGGAAGAAGGCAAAACAACCGCAAACCCAGAATATATTTCGCAAATTGCCAAACAAGAAACCCGAAGGCTGCTGACTGAATACACCTGAAAATCGCATTCACACTCAATTTGGAGACAATTCGTAGCTGTGCCCTCAGCAAAAGGGAAAGATTTCATTTTGCAAAACACAAAAACTCACCTTGGTCCTGTTGCATGTTAATTTCCAAAAATGAAACACCAATTTGCTGTTATCTTTATTTTATTATGGACACTCTGGCTAAACTTTTTATTGTTTGGTGTAAAAATACAAAATGAGAAAAGGAAGAAGGCAAAACAAATGCAAACCAAGAACACATTTAGCAAATTACCAATCAGGAAACCTGAATGTTGCTGACTGAATACACCTGAAAATCCCATTCACACTCAATTTGCAGGCAATTCATAGCTGTCCCCTCGGCAAAAGTGTTACATTTCATTTTCTAAAACACGAAAACTCACCTTAGTCGTGTTGCCTGTAGATTTCTTAGCATGAAACGCCAATGTGCACTGCATTTCTATTTCATTTTGACCACTCTGTCTAAAGGCTTTTTTGGATTGTGTCAGGATAGAAAATTTGGAAAGAAAGAAGGCAAAACAAACGCAAACCCAGACGACATTTAAGAAATTGCCAATGAAGAAACCTGAATGCTGCTGACTGTATACACCTGAAAATCCCATTCACACTCAATTTGGAGGCAATTCGTAGCTGTTCCCTTGGCAAAAGGGTTACATATCATTTTCCAAAACACAAAAAAGCACCTTGGTCCTGTAGCATGTTAATTTCTAAAAATGAAACACCAATTTGCTGTTTTCTTTATTTCATTATGGTTACTCTGGCTAACCTTTTTATTGTATGGTGTAAGAATACAAAATTAGAAAAGGAAGAAGGCAAAACAAATGCAAACCAAGAACACATTTAGCAAATTGCCAATCAGGAAACCTGAATGTTGCTGACTGAATACACTTGAAAATCCCATTCACAGTCAATTTGGAGGCAATTCGTAGCTGTGCCCTTGGCAAAATTGAAAGATTTCATTTTCCAAAACAGTAAATCTCACCTTGGTCCAGTTGCCTGTTAATTTCTAAGCATGGAACGCCCATTTGCTGTTTTTTTTTTTTTATTTCATCAAGGATACTCTGGCTAAACTTTTATTGTATGGTGTAAGAATACAAAATTAGAAAATGAAGAAGGCAAAACAAATGGAATGCCCAAACACATTTAAGAAATTGCTAATCAAGAAACCTGAATGCTGACTGAATACACCTGAAAATCCCATTCACACTCAATTTGGAGGCAACTCGATGCTGTCCCCTCAGCAAAAGGGTTACATTTCATATTCCAAAGCACAAAATCACACCTTGGTCCTGTTGCCTGCTAATTTCTAAGAATGAAATGGCCATTTGCAGTTTTTTTTATTTCATTATGGATATTCTGGCTAGACTTTTTATTGTATGGGGTAAGAATACGAAATTAGAAAAGGAAGAAGGCAAAACAAACGCAAACCCAGAACACATTTAGCAAATTGCCAAACAAGAAACCTGAATGCTGCTGACTGAATACACCTGAAAATCCCATTCACACTCAATTTGCAGGCAATTCTTAGCTGTGCCCTCGGTAAAAGGGAAAGATTTCATTTTCCAAAACACTAAAACTCGCCTTGGTCCAGTTGCCTGTTAATTTCTAAAAATGAAACACCAATTTGCTGTTTTCTTTATTTCATTACGGATACTCTGTCTAAACTTTTGCTTGTATGGTGTAAGAATACAAAATTAGAAAAGGAAGAACCAAAACAAATGGAATGCCCAAACACATTTAAGAAATTGCCAATCAGGAAACCTGAATGCTGCTGACTGAATACATCTGAAAATCCCATTCACACTCAATTTGGAGGCACCTTTTAGCTGTCCCATCGGCAAAAGGGTTACATATCATTTTCCAAAGCACAAAAACACACCTTGGTCCTGTTGCCTTCTAATTTCTTTTTTTTTTTTTTGTAACTGCAATTTGCAGTTTTTTTTATTTCATTATGGATATTCTTGCTAACCTTTTAATTGTATGGGGTAAGAATACAAAATTAGAAAAGGAAGAAGGGAAACCAACCGCAAACCCAGAACACATTTATCAAATTGCCAAACAAGAAACCTGAATGCTGCTGACTGAATACACCTGAAAATCCCATTAACACTCATTTGGAGGCAATTCATAGCTGTTCCCTTGGCAAAAGGGTTACATTTCATTTTCCAAAACACAAAAACTCACCTTGGTCCTGTTGCATGTTAATTTCTAAGAATGAAACACCAATTTGCTGTTTTCTTTATTTCATTATGGATACTCTGGCTAAATTTTGTCTTGTATGGTATAAGAATACAAAATTAGAAAAGGAAGAAGGCAAAACAAATGCAAACCAAGAACACATTTAGCAAATTACCAATGGGGAAACCTGAATGTTGCTGACAGAACATACATGAAAATCCCATTCACACTCAATTTGGAGGCAACTCGTAGCAGTCCCCTCGGCAAAAGGGTTACATTTCATTTTCCAAAGCACAAAAACACACCTTGGTCCTGTTGCCTGCTAATTTCTAAGAATGAAAAGGCAATTTGCAGTTTTTTTTAATTTCATTATGGATATTCTGGCTAAACTTTTATTGTATGGGGTAAGAATACAAAAGTAGAAAAGGAAGAAGGCAAAACAAATGCAAACCAAGAACACATTTAGCAAATTGCCAATCAGGAAACCTGAATGTTGCTGACTGAATACACCTGAAAATCCCATTCACACTCAATTTGGAGGCAATTCGTAGTTGTGCCCTCGGTAAATGGGCACGATTTCATTTTCCAAAACACTAAAACTCACCTTGAACCAGTTGTCTCTTAATCTCTAAGCATGTGCTGGTTTTCTTTTTTTTTATTTCATTAAGGACACTCTGGCTAAACTTTTATTGTATGGTGTAAGAATACAAAATTAGAAAAGGAAGAAGGCAAAACAACCGCAAAACCAGAGTATATTTAGCAAATTGCCCAACATGAAACCCGAAGGCTGCTGACTGAATACACCTGAAAATCCCATTCACACTCAATTGGAGCAATTCATAGCTGTTCCCTTGGCAAAAGGGTTACATATCATTTTCCTAAGCACAAAAACTCACCTTGGTCCTGTTGCCTGCTAATTTCTAAGAATGAAACAGCAATTTGCAGTTTTCTTTATTTCATTATGGATATTCTTGCTAAACTTTTTATTGTATGGGGTAAGAATACATAATTAGAAAAGGAAGAGGGGAATCCAACCGCAAACCCAGAACACATTTAGCAAATTGCCAACCAAGAATCCTGAATGTTGCTGACTGAATACAAGTGAAAATCCCATTCACGCTCAATTTCGCGGCAATTCGTAGCTGTTCCCTTGGCAAAAGGGTTACATTTCATTTTCCAAAACACAAAATCTCACCTTGGTCCAGTAGCCTGTTAATTTCTAAGCATGGAACTCCCATTTGCTGTTTTTTTTATTTCATTATTGATACTCTGGCTAAACATTTTCTTGTATGGTGTAAGAATACAAAATTAGAAAAGGAAGACGGAAAAGCAAATGCAAACCAAGAACACATTTAGCAAATTACCAATGGGGAAACCTGAATGTTGCTGACTGAATACACCTGAAAATCCCGTTCACACTCAATTTGGAGGCAACTCGTAGCTGTCCCCTCGGCAAAAGAGTTACATTTCATTTTCCAAAGCACAAAAACACACCTTGGTCCTGTTGCCTGCTAATTTCTAAGAATGAAACGGCAATTTGCAGTTTTTTTTAATTTCATTATGGATATTCTGGCTAAACTTTTATTGTATGGGGTAAGAATACAAAAGTAGAAAAGGAAGAAGGCAAAACAAATGCAAACCAAGAACACATTTAGCAAATTGCCAAACAAGAAACCTGAATGTTGCTGACTGAACGCACCTGAAAATTGCATTCACACTCAATTTGGCGGCAATTCGTAGCTGTGCCCTCGGCAAAAGGGAAAGATTTCATTTTCCAAAACACAAAAACTCACCTTGGTCCTGTTGCATGTTAATTTCTAAAAATGAAACACCAATTTGTTGTTTTCTTTATTTCGTTATGGATACTCTGGCTAACCTTTTTCTTGTATGGTGTAAGAATACAAAATTAGAAAATGAAGAAGGCAAGTTTAATGCAAACCAAGAACACATTTAGCAAATTGCCAATCAGGAAACCTGAATGTTGCTGACTGAATACACCTGAAAATCCCATTCACACTCAATTTGGAGGCAATTCATAGCTGTGCCCTCGGTAAATGGGCAAGATTTCATTTTCCAAAACACTAAAACTCACCTTGGACCAGTTGTCTCTTAATCTCTAAGCATGGAACGCCCATGTGCTGGTTTTCTTTTTTTTTTATTTCATTAAGGACACTCTGGCTAAACTTTTATTGTATGGTGTAAGAATACAAAATTAGAAAAGGAAGAAGGCAAAACAACCGCAAACCCAGAATATATTTAGCAAATTGCCAAACAAGAAAAGGAGGCTGCTGACTGAATACACCTGAAAATCGCATTCACACTCAATTGGAGCAATTCGTAGCTGTTCCCTTGGCAAAAGGGTTACATTTCATTTTCCAAAACACAAAAACTCACCTTGGTCCTGTTGCATGTTAATTTCTAAAAATGAAACACCAATTTGCTGTTTTCTTTATTTCATTATGGTTACTCTGGCTAACCTTTTTATTGTGTGGTGTAAGAATACAAAATTAGAAAAGGAAGAAGGCAAAACAAATGCAAACCAGAACACATTAGCAAATTGCCATTCAGGAAACTTGAATGTTGCTGACTGAATACACCTGAAAATCCCATTCACACTCAATTTGGAGGCAATTCGTAGCTGTGCCCTCAGCAAAAGGGAAAGATTTCATTTTCCAAAACACAAAAACTCACCTTGGTCCTGTTGCATGTTAATTTCTAAGAATGAAACACCAATTTGCTGTTTTCTTTATTTCATTATGGTTACTCTGGCTAAACTTTTTCTTGTATGGTGTAAGAATAAAAAATGAGAAAAGGAAGAAGGCAAAACAAATGCAAACCAAGAACACATTAGCAAATTGCCAATCAGAAAACCTGAATGTTGCTGACTGAATACACCTGAAAATCCCATTCACACTCAATTTGGAGGCAACTCGTAGCTGTCCCCTTGGCACAAGGGTTACATTTCATTTTCCAAAGCACAAAACCTCACCTTGGTCCTGTTGCCTGCTAATTTCTAAGAATGAAACTGCAATTTGCAGTTTTTTTTTTATTTCATTATGGATATTCTGGCTAAACTTTTATTGTATGGGGTAAGAATACAAAATTAGAAAAGGAAGAAGGCAAAACAAACGCAAACCCAGAACACATTTTGTAAATTGCCAAACAAGAAAACTGAATGCTGCTGACTGAATACACCTGAAAATCCCATTCACACTCAATTTGGCGGCAATTCGAAGCTGTGCCCTCGGCAAAAGGGAAAGATTTCATTTTCCAAATCAAAAAAACTCACCTTGGTCCAGTTGCCTGTTAATTTTTAAAAATGAAACACCAATTTGCTGTTTTCTTTATTTCCTTATGGTTACTCTGGCTAAACTTTTTATTGTATGGTGTAAGAATACAAAATTAGAAAAGGAAGAAGGCAAAACAAATGCAAACCAAGAACACATTTAGCAAATTGCCAATCAGGAAACCTGAATGTTGCTGACTGAATACACCTGAAAATCCCATTCACACTCAATTTGGAGGCAATTCGTAGCTGTGCCCTCGGCAAAAGTGCAAGATTTCATTTTTCAAAACACTAAAACTCACCTTGGTCCAGTTGCCTGTTAATTTCTAAGCATGGAACGCCCATTTGCTGGTTTTCTTTTTTTTATTTCATTAAGGACACTCTGGCTAAACTTTTATTGTATGGTGTAAGAATACAAAATTAGAAAAGGAAGAAGGCAAAACAACCGCAAACCCAGAATATATTTAGCAAATTGCCAAACAAGAAACCTGAATGCTGCTGACTGAATACACCTGAAAATCCCATTCACACTCAATTTGGCGGCAATTCGTAGCTGTGCCCTCAGCAAAAGGGAAAGATTTCATTTTCCAAAACACTAAAACTCACCTTGGTCCTATTGCATGTTAATTTCCAAAAATGAAAAACCAATTTGCTATTTTCTTTATTTCATTATGGATACTCTGGCTAACCTTTTTATTGTTTGGTGTAAGAATACAAAATGAGAAAAGGAAGAAGGCAAAACAAATGCAAACCAAGAACACATTTAGTAAATTACCAATCAGGAAACCTGAATGTTGCTGACTGAATACACCTGAAAATCCCATTCAAACTCAATTTGGAGGCAATTCTTAGCTGTGCCCTCGGCAAAAGGGAAAGATTTCATTTTCCAAAACAGTAAATCTCACATTGGTCCAGTTGCCTGTTAATTTCTAAGCATGGAACGCCCATTTGCTTTTTTTTTTTTATTTCATCAAGGATACTCTGGCTAAACTTTTATTGTATGGTGTAAGAATACAAAATTAGAAAAGGAAGAAGGCAAAAAAAAGGAATGCCCAAACACATTTAAGAAATTGCTAATCAAGAAACCTGAATGCTGCTGACTGAATACACCTGAAAATCCCATTCACACTCAATTTGGAGGCAACTCGTAGCTATCCCTCGGCAAAAGGGTTACATTTCATATTCCAAAGCACAAAATCACACCTTGGTCCTGTTTCCTGCTAATTTCTAAGAATGAAATGGCAATTTGCAGGTTTTTTTATTTCATTATGGATATTCTGACTAAACTTTTTATTGTATGGGGTAAGAATACAAAATTAGAAAAGGAAGAAGGCAAAACAACCGCAAACCCAGAACACATTTAGCAAATTGCCAAACAAGAAACCTGAATGCTGCTGACTGAATACACCTGAAAATCCCATTCACACTCAATTTGGCGGCAATTCGTAGCGGTTCCCTTGTCAAAAGGGTTACATTTCATTTTCCAAAACACAAAAACTCACCTTGGTCCTGTTGCATGTCAATTTCTAAGAATGAAACACCAATTTGCTGTTTTCTTTATTTCATTATGGATACTCTGGCTAAACTTTGTCTTTTATGGTGTAAGAATATAAAATTAGAAAAGGAAGAAGGCAAAACAAATGGAATGCCCAAACACATTTAAGAAATTGCCAATCAAGAAACCTGAATGCTGCTGAATGAATACACCTGAAAATCCCATTCACACTCAATTTCGATGGTAAGAATACAAAATTAGAAAAGGAAGAAGGCAAAACAACTGCAAACCCAGAACACATTTAGCAAATTGCCAAACAAGAAATTGAATGCTGCTGACTAAATACACATGAAAATCCCATTCACACTCAATTGGAGGCAATTCGTAGCTGTGCCCTCGGCAAAAGTGAAAGATTTCATTTTTCAAAACACTAAAACTCACCTTGGTCCAGTTGCCTGTTAATTTCTAAGCATGGAACGCCCATTTGCTGGTTTTCTTTTTTTTTATTTCATTAAGGACACTCTGGCTAAACTTTTATTGTATGGTGTAAGACTACAAAATTAGAAAAGGAAGAAGGCAAAACAACCGCAAAGCCAGAATACATTTAGCAAATTGCCAAACAAGAAACCCGAATGCTGCTGACTGAATACACCTGAAAATCGCATTCACACTCAATTGGCAGCAATTCGTAGCTGTTCCCTTGGCAAAAGGGTTACATTTCATTTTCCAAAACACAAAAGCTCACCTTGGTCCTGTTGCATGTTAATTTCTAAAAATGAAACACCAATTTGCTGTTTTCTTTATTTCATTATGGTTACTCTGGCTAAACTTTTTCTTGTATGGTGTAAGAATACAAAATGAGAAAAGGAAGAAGGCAAAATGCAAACCAAGAACATATTAGCAAATTGCCAATCAGGAAACCTTAATGTTGCTGACTGAATACACCTGAAAATCCCATTCACACTCAATTTGGAGGCAACTCGTAGCAGTGCCCTCGGAAAAAGGGAAAGATTTCATTTTCCAAAACACAAAAACTCACCTTGGTCCTGTTGCATGTTAATTTCCAAAAATGAAACACCAATTTGCTGTTATCTTTATTTCATTATGGATACTCTGGCTAAACTTTTTCTTGTATGGTGTAAGAATAGAAAAGGGGAAAAGGAAAGAAGGCAAAACAAATGCAAACCAAGAACACATTTAGCAAATTACCAATCGGGAAACCTGAGTGTTGCTGAGTGAATACACCTGAAAATCCCATTCACACTCAATTTGGAGGCAACTCGTAGCAGTCCCCTCGGCAAAAGGGTTACATTTCATTTTCCAAAGCACAAAAACACACCTTAGTCCTGTTGCCTGCTAATTTCTAAGAATGAAAAGGCAATTTGCAGTTTTTTTTTATTTCATTATGGATATTCTGGCTAAACTTTTTATTGTATGGGGTAAGAATACCAAATTAGAAAAGGAAGAAAGCAAAACAACCGCAAACCCTGAACACGTTTAGCAAATTGCCAAACAAGAAACCTGAATGCTACTGACTGAATACACCTGAAAATCCCATTCACACTCAATTTGGCGGCAATTCATAGCTGTTCCCTTTGCAAAAGCGTTACATTTCATTTTCCAAAACACAAAAACTCACCTTGGTCCTGTTGCATGTTAATTTCTAAAAATGAAACACCAATTTGCTGTTTTCTTTATTTCATTATGGTTACTCTGGCTAATTTTTTTATTGTATGGTGTAAGAATACAAAATGAGAAAAGGAAGAAGGCAAAACAAATGCAAACCAAGAACACATTTAGCAAATTGCCAATCAGGAAACCTGAATGTTGCTGACTGAATACACCTGAAAACCCATTCACACTCAATTTGGAGGCAATTCGTAGCTGTGCCCTCGGCAAAAGGGAAAGATTTCATTTTTCAAAACAGTAAATCTCATTTTTCAAAACAGTAAATCTCACCTTGGTCCAGTTGCCTGTTAATTTCTAAGCATGGAACGCCCATTTGATGGTTTTTTTTTTTTAATTTCATTAAGGATACTCTGGCTAAACTTTTATTGTATGGTGTAAGAATACAAAATTAGAAAAGGAAGAATGTTGCCGTTGATTTTCTCAACAATGTTTCAGTGGATTCGTTTCTGAGAGGAGCAGTGTGGTGGGGGCAAGAGGCGCGGAGTCACCACACAGACCCCGGGAGTCGGGTGAAAGCAGGCTTGAGGCGAGCAGCCCGCAGACTCGTTTATTACAGTTGGAACCACTCCTTATATAGCCAAGACCAGCCAATCTGGTCAAGGGGCGGTCTATGCCCCAACCAATCACAGCCTGTTGCCATGCAGTTTCCAAAGCCATCCAATCACAGCCTGTTACCAGGCAGTTTCAAATACATCCAATCATAGCCTGTTGCCAGGCAGTTTCCAAAGCCATCCAATCATAGCCTGTTGCCAAGCAGTTTCAAATACATCCAATCACAGCCTGTTGCCAGGCAGTTTCCAATCCATCCAGTCACAGCCTGTTGCCAGGCAGGCTCCATTGCCAGGTGGGTTTCAAAGCCATTCCTGAGTAACTGAAGCTCGCTTGCCAGTGGCCACCTTGGCATGGCCTTCTCATTCCACCACATTTCCCCCTTTTCGTTTATTTTTTAGCAACGGGAGGCATGATTCTTGGCCATACCATTGTTGACCCCGTTTCCATGTGGTCTCCGTACGCAGCTGTGCCTGTCTTAGGTTGTCCCCCAGGGGATCTTACCCGTCGTTAACTAACCAGCGCTCAAATCAAGAGACCACAGGAGTGCTTGCTCAGATAGGGGTAGGAATGAGGAATAATGGTTATCAGGAATGGCATGACCACACACAGGCTGTGGGCCATTTGAGTGGCTGACCAGAACTAGTGGGGTACAAAACAGTAACAGATGTGGCTATGGGCAGTTTCTCAGGGTAGGATGATAGGGCAGGTGCATCTGCTAACAAGGCGGAGTCTCGGTCTTGTTCAGCTGGTCCTGGTTGGCTGTCCGTTGCAGGCTTGATGTTTCGGGCTGGAACCCAAATGGGCTGTTCTGCATTCTCTGGAAAGACACAAGCATATCCTCGACCTTTGGTTAGTAGAGGGTGTGGTCCTTTCCATTCTCCTGTCAGGGCATCTTTCCACCTAACCATAGGGGCTGGGGTCTGGGATGGAAAGGATCCCCAGTGTTTATAAGCTGGGCTGATCCCTTGGGAATCAAAAGTAAGAAAATTGATAGTGAAAAGGACCTCAGTCAAAGCAAGCTGTGGGTCTGGGGGCATATGATTGCTTTTCTGTCTTTGTAAGAGATCTTTAATCGTCCTATGAGTTCTTTCAATGATGGCCTGTCCCTGTGGGTTGTATGGGATACCTGTGGCAGACTGTATGTTCCAGGATTTCAGGAAGGAATTAAATTCCTGTGATGTATATGCTGGCCCGTTATCAGTTTTTATGGTCCAGGGAACACCAAGGACCAGCATGGCTGATTTAACCGCCTTTATCACGTTACTAGCTTTTTCTCCAGATTGGGCTGTTGCAAATACAGCCTTTGAATAAGTATCTACCACCACATGGACAAACTTAAGTTTACCAAAGGAGTTAATGTGGGTGACGTCCACTTGCCATAGTTTATTAGGAGCAAGGCCTCGCGGGTTCACTCCTGCTTGCTGCAGTGGGCCTAACGGGGCGAGGGGTGCACAATTCTTGCAAGAGTGCACTAGGTGTTTGCATTGGCTCATTGTTAGCTCTGGGAAAAGCAATTTTATGTTGCTTGCTGACATATGGAATTTTTGGTGTAAAATACGGGCTTGTTCTAAGTGTCCAATGGAAGCCGTGTTGCAGGAGATAAGACCATCAACCTTTCTGTTGCCTTGGAAAATAAAGCCAGGTAACCCAGTATGTGATCTTACGTGTGAGATATACCATGGGTATTTTCTGTTCTCAGTTAGTTCTTTAAGTGTTGTGAACATCTGGTCAATTGGCTTATTGGTCGGGTTAAAGACTGCAAAAGGGATCGTCTTTGCTACCTGTACTGAGTATTTGCTGTCCGAGAATATATTTACCGGTCCATTTTGGCTAAGAAGTAGAACCTTGACTATTGCTTTTATTTCTCCCAACTGTACTGATCCCCCATGGGGTTCTACATGGATCTTATCTTTTTCTGTTAAAGATTTGATCACTATTCCAAAGAGTGACTTGTTGGCATCTGTAAACGCACATGGTGCCATGGGTATAGGTTGATTAGCAGGGAAAGCATGTTTTGGATAGTCTATTTCTAAGGTTTGTAGTGTCTGGAGTAATCTGTCTGCTGGCAGGTGATTGTCAATCTGTCCTGGAAAATTTATCATTAAAGTTTGAAAGAGCGTGCTATTCTGCATCAATGTTGACAGTTCTAATTGTGATAGTGGTAGGACCACTATGTCTGGCTCTGTGTTAAATATCTTATTGGTATAATATCTTAATTTAAGTCCCATCATAAGGATGGCATCTACTTTGTTTACTATTTTATGACAATCGCTCCAAGCTATGTGTACCCAAAAAAGTGGTCCGTGTTGTTGCCAAATAACCCCTAAGGGGGCCTTAAGGGTAGATATGGTTATGGCAAACAGAGGCACCTGAGGGTCATATCTAAAGGTTTTTAAATTTGACAACTGGGTGTTAATCTTTTCTATAGTGGATTTGGCTGCTGGTGTCAATGTGATTTTTGAGGAAGGGCTGTTTCCCTTAGTTAGTAAATCGTATAGCGGTCTAAGTTCTGCAGGTGTTAGGGGAAGGAAGGGTTTTAGCCAATTGATTTGGCCACACAGTTGCTGAAGTTCATTAAGTGAGTATTTATGCTTGACTTTTAGGTTTGGGCCCATTGGAGATATATGGGAGGAGATTTGATAACCCAAGAATTGAAAGGGGGGAAAATGTTGTACCTTTTCTGTGGCAATAGAGAAACCCAGGAATTGTAAATTTCTTACTGTCTCACTTAGACAGGCATTCAGAATTGCTGCATTCTTGTGAGCAAGTAAGATATCATCCATATAATGTATGATCAAGCACTGATCTTTAAGTGTGCTGGTTGCATGAGAAACGTATCTTTGGCAAATGGCAGGGCTATTTTTCATGCCTTGTGGGAGTACTGTCCACTGAAATCTTTTTGCAGGGAGCTGGAAGTTGGGCTCCCATACTGTAAAGGCAAAGTAAGCCTTATCCTGCTCCGCAATGGGAATGGAAAAGAAGCAATCTTTGATATCAATGGTAACTATGTGGTATCCATTAGGAATGGCCCCTGGATGGGGAATGCCAGCCTGGAATGTTCCCATCTTTTTTATATTTTTGTTAATAGCTCTTAAATCCTGTAGAAGCCTATATTTTCCCTGTTTCTTTGGTATCACAAAAATGGGTGTGTTATGAGGGCTAGTGGAGGGCTCTATGTGTCCCTTTTCCAATTGTTCCTGTACCAGTTCTTTAAGGATGCTAAGTTTGGGTTGTACTATTGGCCACTGCTCTACCCAGATGTTTCCTGTTTTTTCCCATTCAATGGGGATTGGGCTTGGCTTTCGTATGGGGTAAGCAGTGGCCCCTAGAATTGGGGGTGAATCTTACTTGTAGGTTCTCCATTAAAGCTGCTGGCTTGGGGAGATTTGTGATCTGTAGTAAGGACCGCTTGCATTTGTGAGAGTACATCTCTCCCCCATAAGGTCATAGAGACTTCAGCAATTAGTGGAAAGATGGTTCCTGTATCTCCATTGTCATCTCGCCAAGTTACAGGTGTGATGACCTGATCAGACAATTTTAATCCTCCAACACCTTGGAGGTCAGGTCCAGGTGCTGTCTTCCAATGTTGTATTTTTCTTGCATCCCTAGCTTTTAAGACAGTAACATCTGCTCCTGTATCAATTAAACCTACAAAGGCAATGTCATCTAAATACAGGGTCAATTTCGGCCTCAGATTGAAAATGGGCATCGACCAGTTAATGGTAGTGGGACTCCCTCTTACTTGCTGGGCTGAGGGCCTTCCCATTGGGAGTTTAAAGGCTTGGTCTTGCAATCTTTTGCCCAGTGAAAGCCTTTTTTACATCTGGGACACAGTGTTTTGGGCTTGCCCCATATTTTAGTGTTTGGGCAGTTTCGTCGTAGGTGTCCTATTTCCTGGCATCCCCAACAAACCAGAGGGTCATTAGACTTCTTTGTGCTTTGTGGTGGAATGAGAAGGCCATGCCAAGGTGGCCACTGGCAAGCGAGCATCACTTACTCAGGAATGGCTTGGAAACCCACCTGGCAATGGAGCCTGCCTGGAAACAGGCTGTGACTGGATGGATTGGAAACTGCCTGGCAACAGGCTGTGATTGGATGTATTTGAAACTGCCTGGCAACAGGCTATGATTGGATGGCTTTGGAAACTGCCTGGCAACAGGCTATGATTGGATGTATTTGAAACTGCCTGGTAACAGGCTGTGATTGGATGGCTTTGGAAACTGCCTGGCAACAGGCTGTGATTGGTTGGGGCATAGACCGCCCCTTGACCAGATTGGCTGGTCTTGGCTATATAAGGAGTGGTTCCAACTGAATGTTGCTGAGTGAATACACCTGAAAATCCCATTCACACTCAATTTGGAGGCAACTCGTAGCAGTCCCCTCGGCAAAAGGGTTACATTTCATTTTCCAAAGCACAAAAACACACCTTAGTCCTGTTGCCTGCTAATTTCTAAGAATGAAACGGCAATTTGCAGTTTTTTTTTATTTCATTATGGATATTCTGGCTAAACTTTTATTGTATGGGGTAAGAATACCAAATTAGAAAAGGAAGAAAGCAAAACAACCGCAAACCCTGAACACATTTAGCAAATTGCCAAACAAGAAACCTGAATGCTACTGACTGAATACACCTGAAAATCCCATTCACACTCACTTGGCAGCAATTCGTAGCTGTTCCCTTGGCAAAAGGGTCACATTTCATTTTCCAAAACACAAAAACTCAGCTTGGTCCTGTTGCATGTTAATTTCTAAAAATGAAACACCAATGTGCTGTTTTCTTTATTTCATTATGGTTACTCTGGCTAACCTTTTTATTGTATGGTGTAAGAATACAAAATGAGAAAAGGAAGAAGGGAAAACAAATGCAAACCAAGAACACATTTAGCAAATTACCAATTTGGAAACCTGAATGTTGCTGACTGAATACACCTGAAAATCCCATTCAAACTCAATTTGGAGGCAATTCGTAGCTGTGCCCTCGGCAAAATTGAAAGATTTCATTTTCCAAAACAGTAAATCTCACCTTGGTCCAGTTGCCTGTTAAATTCTAAGCATGGAACGCCCAATTGCTGTTTTTTTTTTATTATTTCATTAAGGATACTCTGGCTAAACTTTTATTGTATGGTGTAAGAATACAAAATTAGAAAAGTAAGAAGGCAAAACAATTGGAAACCTGAATGCTGCTGACTGAATACACCTGAAAATCCCATTCACACTCAATTTGGAGGCAACTCGTAGCTGTCCCCTCGGCAAAAGGGTTACATTTCATTTTCCAAAGCACAAAAACACACCTTGGTCCTGTTGCCTGCTAATTTCTAAGAATGAAACGGCAATTTGCAGTTTTTTTTTTTATTTCATTATGGATATTCTGGCTAAACTTTTATTGTATGGGGTAAGAATACAAATAGAAAAGGAAGAAGGCAAAACAAATGCAGACCCAGAACACATTTAGCAAATTGCCAAACAAGAAACCTGAATGCTGCTGACTGAACGCACCTGAAAATTGCATTTACACTCAATTTGGCGGCAATTCGTAGCTGTGCCCTCGGCAAAAGGGAAAGATTTCATTTTCCAAAACACAAAAACTCACCTTGGTCTTGTTGCATGTTAATTTCTAAAAATGAAACACCAATTTGTTGTTTTCTTTATTTCATTATGGATACTCTGGCTAACCTTTTTCTTGTATGGTGTAAGAATACAAAATGAGAAAAGGAAGAAGGCAAAACAAATGCAAACCAAGAACACATTTAGCAAATTGCCAATTTGGAAACCTGAATGTTGCTGACTGAATACACCTGAAAATCCCATTCACACTCAATTTGGAGGCAATTCGTAGCTGTTCCCTCGGCAAAAGGGAAAGATTTTATTTTTCAAAACACTAAAACTCACCTTGGTCCAGTTGCCTGTTAATTTCTAAGCATGGAACGCCCATTTGCTGGTTATCTTTTTTTTTATTTCATTAAGGACACTCTGGCTAAACTTTTATTGTATGGTGTAAGAATGCAAAATAAGAAAAGGAAGAAGGCAAAACAGTTGGAATGCCCAAACACATTTAAGAAATTGCCAATCAAGAAACCTGAATGCTGCTGACTAAATACAACTGAAAATCCCTTTCACACTCAATTTGGAGGCAACTCGTAGCTGTCCCCTCGGCAAAGGGTTACATTTCATATTCCAAAGCACAAAATCACACCTTGGTCCTGTGGCCTGCTAATTTCTAAGAATGAAACGGCAATTTGAAGGTGTTTTTATTTCATTATGGATATTCTGGCTAAACTTTTTATTGTATGGGGTAAGAATACAAAATTAGAAAAGGAAGAAGGGAAAGCAACCGCAAACCCAGAACACATTTAGCAAATTGCCAATCAAGAAACCTGAATGCTGCTGACTGAATACACCTGAAAATCCCATTCACACTCAATTTGGAGGCAATTCTTAGCTGTGCCCTTGTCAAAAGGGTTACATTTCATTTTCCAAAACACAAAAACTCACCTTGGCCCTGTTGCATGTTAATTTCTAAAATGAAACACCAATTTTCTGTTTTCTTTATTTCATTATGGATACTCTGGCTAACCTTTTTCTTGTATGGTGTCAGAATAGAAAATTTGGAAAGAAAGAAGGCAAAACAAACGCAAACCCAGACGACATTTAAGAAATTGCCAATCAAGAAACCTGAATGCTGCTGACTGAATACACCTGAAAATCCCATTCACACTCAATTTGGAGGCAACTCGTAGCTGTCCCCTCAGCAAAAGGGTTACATTTCATTTTCCAAAGCACAAAAACACAACTTGGTCCTGTTGCCTGCTAATTTCTAAGAATGAAACGGCAATTTGCAGGTTTTTTTTTATTTCATTATGGATATTCTGGCTAAACTTTTATTGTATAGGGTAAGAATACAAAATTAGAAAAGGAAGAAGGCAAAACAAATGCAGACCCAGAACACATTTAGCAAATTGCCAATCAGGAAACCTGAATGTTGCTGACTGAATACACCTGAAAATCCCATTCACACTCAATTTGCAGGCAATTCGAAGCTGTCTCCTCGGCAAAAGTGTTACATTTCATTTTCTAAAATGCGAAAACTCACTTAGTCGTGTTGCCTGTAAATTTCTTAGCATGAACGCCAATTTGCACTGTATTTTTATTTCATTTTGAACACTCTGTCAAAAGGCTTTTTTGGATGGGTTCAGGATAGTAAATATGGAAAGAAAGAAGGCAAAACAAACGCAAACCCAGACGACATTTAAGAAATGGCCAATCAAGAAAGCTGAATGCTGCTGACTGAATACACCTGAAAATCCCATTCACACTAAATTTGGAGGCAACTCATACCTGTCCCCTAGGCAAAAGTGTTACATTTCATTTTCCAAAGCACAAAAACTCACCTTGGTCCTGTTGCCTGCTAATTTCTAAGAATGAAACGGCAATTTGCAGGTTTTTTTTATTTCATTATGGATATTCTGGCTAAACTTTTTATTGTATTGGGTAAGAATACAAAATTAGAAAAGCAAGAAGGGAGAGCAACCACAAACCCAGAACACATTTAGCAAATTGACAAACAAGAAACCTGAATGCTGCTGACTAAATACACCTGAAAATCCCATTCACACTCAATTTGGCGGCAATTCGTAGCTGTTCCCTTGGCAAAAGGGTTACATTTCCTTATCCAAAACACAAAAACTCACCTGGGTCCTGTTGCATGCTAATTTCTAAAAATGAAACACCAATTTGCTGTTTTCTTTATTTCATTATGGATACTCTGGCTAAACTTTTTCTTGTATGGTGTAAGAATACAAAATGAGAAAAGGAAGAAGGCAAAACAAATGCAAACCAAGAACACATTTAGCAAATTGCCAATCAGGAAACCTGAATGTTGCTGACTGAATACACCTGAAAATCCCATTCACACTCAATTTGGAGGCAATTCGTAGCTGTGCCCTCGGCAAAAGGGTTACATTTCATTTTCCAAAAGACAAAAACTCACCTTGGTCCAGTTGCCTGTTAATTTCTAAGCATGGAACGCCCATTTGCTGTTTTTTTTTTTTTATTTCATTAAGGATACTCTGGCTAAACTTTTATTGTATGGTGTAAGAATAAAAAATTAGAAAAGGAAGAATCAAAACAAATGGAATGCCCAAACACATTTAAGAAATTGCCAATCAAGAAACCTGAATGCTGCTGACTGAATACACCTGAAAATCCCATTCACACTCAATTTGGAGAAAACTCGTAGCTGTCCCCTCGGCAAAAGGGTTACATATCATTTTCCTAAGCACAAAAACACACCTTGGTCCTGTTGCCTGCTAATTTCTAAGAATGAAATGGCAGTTTGCAGGTTTTTTTTATTTCATTATGGATATTCTGGCTAAACTTTTTATTGTATCGGTTAAAAATACAAAATTAGAAAAGGAAGAAGGGAAACCAACCGCAAACCCAGAACACATTTAGCAAATTGCCAACCAAGAATCCTGAATGCTGCTGACTGAATACACCTGAAAATCCCATTCACACTCAATTTGGCGGTAATTCGTAGCTGTTCCCTTGTCAAAAGGGTTACATTTCATTTTCCAAAACACAAAAACTCACCTTGGTCCTGTTGCATGTTAATTTCTAAGAATGAAACACCAATTTGCTGTTTTCTTTATTTCATTATGGATACTCTGGCTAAACTTTGTCTTGTATGGTGTAAGAATACAAAATTAGAAAAGGAAGAAGGCAAAACAAATGCAAACCAAGAACACATTTAGCAAACTACCAATGGGGAAACCTGAATGTTGCTGACGGAATACACCTGAAAATCCCATTCACACTCAATTGGGAGGCAACTCGTAGCTGTCCCCTCGGCAAAAGGGTAACATTTCATTTTCCAAAGCACAAAAACACACCTTGGTCCTGTTGCCTGCTAATTTCTAAGAATGAAACGGAAATTTGCAGTTTTTTTTATTTCCTTATGAATATTCTGGCTAAACTTTTTATTGTATGGGGTAAGAATACAAAATTAGAAAAGGAAGAAGGCAAAACAACCGCAAACCCAGAACACATTTAGCAAATTGCCAAACAAGAAACCTGAATGCTGCTGACTGAATACACCTGAAAATCCCATTCACACTCAATTTGGCGGCAATTCATAGCTGTTCCCATGGCAAAAGGGTTACATTTCATTTTCCAAAACACAAAAACTCACCTTGGTCCTGTTGCATGTTAATTTCTAAAAATGAAACACCAATTTGCTGTTTTCTTTATTTCATTATGGATACTCTGGCTAAACTTTTTCTTGTATGGTGTAAGAATACAAAATGAGAAAAGGAAGAAGGCAAAACAAATGCAAACCAAGAACACTTTTAGCAAATTGCCAATCAGGAAACCTGAATGCAGCTGAATGAATACACCTGAAAATCCCATTCACACTCAATTTGGAGGCAATTCGTAGCTGTGCCCTCGGTAAAAGGGAAAGATTTCATTTTCCAAAACAGTAAATCTCACCTTGGTCCAGTTGCCTGTTAATTTCTAAGCATGGAACGCCCATTTGCTGTTTTTTTATTTTTTATTTCATTAAGGATACTCTGGCTAAACTTTTATTGTATGGTGTAAGAATACAAAATTAGAAAAGGAAGAAGGCAAAACAAATGGAATGCCCAAACACATTTAAGAAATTGCCAATCAAGAAACCTGAATGCTGTTGACTGAATACACCTGAAAATCCCATTCACACTCAATTTGGAGGCAACTCGTAGCTGTCCCTCAGCAAAAGGGTTACATTTCATTTTCCAAAGCAGAAAAACTCACCTTGGTCCTGTTGCCTGCTAATTTCTCAGAATGAAACGGCAATTTGCAGTTTTTTTTTTATTTCATTATGGATATTTAGGCTAAACTTTTATTGTATGGGGTAAGAATACAAAATTAGAAAAGGAAGAAGGCAAAACAACCGCAAACCCAGAACACATTTAGCAAATTGCCAAACAAGAAACCTGAATGCTGCTGACTGAATACACCTGAAAATCCCATTCACACTCAAATTGGAGTCAATTCGTAGCTGTCCCCTCAGCAAAAGGGTTACATTTCATATTCCAAAGCACAAAATCACACCTTGGTCCTGTTGCGTGCTAATTTCTAAGAATGAAACGGCAATTTGCAGGTTTTTTTATTTCATTATGGATATTCTGCCTAAACTTTTTATTGTATGGTGTAAGAATACAAAATGAGAAAAGGAAGAAGGCAAAACAACCGCAAACCCAGAACACATTTAGCAAATTGCCAAACAAGAAACCTGAATGCTGCTGACTGAATATACCTGAAAATCCCATTCACACTCAATTTGGCGGCAATTCGTAGCTGTTCCCTTTTCAAAAGGGTTACATTTCATTTTCCAAAACACAAAAACTCACCTTGGTCCTGTTGCATGTTAATTTCTAAATATGAAACACCAATTTGCTGTTTTCTTTATTTCCTTATGGTTACTCTGGCTAACCTTTTTATTGTATGGTGTAAGAATACAAAATTAGAAAAGGAAGAAGGCAAAACAAATGCAAACCAAGAACACATTTAGCAAATTGCCAATCAGGAAACCTGAATGTTGCTGACTGAATACACCTGAAAATCCCATTCACACTCAATTTGGAGGCAATTCGTAGCTGTGCCATCAGCAAAAGTGAAAGATTTCATTTTCCAAAACAGTAAATCTCACCTTGGTCCAGTTGCCTGTTAATTTCTAAGCATGGAACGCCCATTTGATGTTTTTTTTTTTTTTCATTAAGGATACTCTGGCTAAACTTTTATTATATGGTGTATGAATACAAAATTAGAAAAGGAAGAAGGCAAAAGAAATGGAATGCACAAACACATTTAAGAAATTGCCAATCAAGAAACCTGAATGCTGCTGACTGAATATACCTGAAAATCCCATTCACACTCAATTTGGAGGCAACTCGTAGCTGTCCCCTCCGCAAAAGGGTTACATTTCAAATTCCAAAGCACAAAATCACACCTTGGTCCTGTTTCCTGCTAATTTCTAAGAATGAAACGGCAATTTGCAGGTATTTTTTTATTTCATTATGGATATTCTGGCTAAATTTTTATTGTATGGGGTAAGAATACAAAATTAGAAAAGGAAGAAGGCAAAACAACCGCAAACCCAGAACACATTTAGCAAATTGCCAAACAAGAAACCTGAATGCTGCTGACTGAACGCACCTGAAAATCCCATTCACACTCAATTTGGAGGCAATTCGTAGCTGTGCCCTCGGCAAAAGTGTTACATTTCATTTTGCAAAACACAAAACCTCACTTGGTCCTGTTGCCTGTTAATATCTAAGCATGGAATGCCAATTTGATGTTTTTTTCTTTTTATTTCATTAAGGATACTCTCGCTAACCTTTTTATTGTATGGTGTAAGAATACAAAATTAGAAAAGGAAGAAGGCAAAACAAACGCAAACCCAGAAGACATTAAGTAAATTGCCAATTAAGAAACCTGAATGCTGCTGAATGAATACACATGAAAATCCCATTCACACTCAATTTGGAGGCAATTTGTAGCTGTGCCCTCGGCAAAAGAGAAGATTTCATTTTATAAAACACAAAAACTCACCTTGGTCCAGTTGCCTTTTAATTTCTAAGCATGGAACGCCCATTTGCTTTTTTTTTTATTTCATTAAGGATTCTCTGGCTAAACTTTATTGTATGGTGTAAGAATACAAAATTAGAAAAGGAAGAAGGCAAAACAAATGGAATGCCCAAACACATTTGAGAAATTGCCAATCAAGAAACCTGAATGCTGCTGACTGAATACACCTGAAAAGCCCATTCACACTCAATTTGGAGGCAACTCGTAGCTGTCCCCTTGGCAAAAGGGTTACATTTCATTTTCCAAAGCACAAAAATACACCTTGGTCCTGTTGCCTGCTAATTTCCAAGAATTAAAAGCAATTTTCATTTTTTTTTATTTCATTACGGATATTCTGGCTAAACTTTTTATTGTATGGGGTAAGAATACAAAATTAGAAAAGGAAGAAGGCAAAACAAATGCAAACCAAGAACATATTTAGCAAATTACCAATTGGGAAACCTGAATGTTGCTGACTGAATAAACCTGAAAATCCCATTCACACTCAATTTGGAGCAGTTCGTAGCTGTCCCCTCGTCAAAAGTGTTACATTTCATTTTCTAAATCGCGAAAACTCACCTTAGTCGTGTTGCCTGTAGATTTCTTAGCATGAAACGCCAATTTGCACTATATTTTTATTTCATTTTGACCACTCTGTCTAAAGGCTTTTTTGGATGGTGTAAGGATAGAAAATTTGGAAAGAAAAAAGGGAAAACAAACGCAAACCCAGATGACATTTAAGAAATTGCGAATCAAGAAACCTGAATGCTGCTGACTGAATATACCTGAAAATCCTATGTACACTCAATTTGGAGGCAATTCGTAGCTGTGCCCTCGGCAAAAGGGAAAGATTTCATTTTCAAAAACACAAAAACTCACATTGGCCCAGTTGCCTGTTAATTTCTAAGCATTTAACGCCCATTTGCTGTTTTTTTTTTTAATTTCATTAAGGATACTCTGGCTAAACTTTTATTGTATGGTGTAAGAATACAAAATTAGAAAAGGAAGAAGGCAAAAGAAATGGAATGCCCAAACACATTTAAGAAATTGCGAATCAAGTAACCTGAATGCTGCTGACTGAAATCACCTGAAAATCCCATTCACACTCAATTTGGAGGTAACTCGTAGCTGTCCCCTCGGCAAAAGGGTTACATTTCATTTTACAAAGCACAAAAACACACCTTGGTCCTCTTGCCTGCTAATTTCTAAGAATGAAACGGCAATTTGCAGTTTTTTTTATTTCATTATGGATACTCTGGCTAAACTTTTTATTGTATGGGGTAAGAATACAAAATTAGAAAAGGAAGAAGGCAAAAGAAATGCAGACCCAGAACACATTTAGCAGATTGCCAAACAAGAAACCTGAATGCTGCTGACTGAATACACCTGAAAATCCCATTCACACTCAATTTGGCGGCAATTCGTAGCTGTTCCCTTGGCAAAAGGGTTACATTTCATTTTCCAAAACACAAAAACTCACCTTGGTCCTGTTGCATGATAATTTCTAAAAATGAAACACCAATTTGCTGTTTTCTTTATTTCATTATTGATACTCCTGCTAAACTTTTTATTGTATGGTGTAAGAATACAAAATGAGAAAAGGAAGAAGGCAAAACAAATGCAAACCAAGAACACATTTAGCAAATTGCCAATCAGGAAACCTGAATGTTGCTGACTGAATACACCTGAAAATCCCATTAACACTCCATTTGCAGGCAATTTGTAGCTGTGTCCTCGGCAAAAGTGTTACATTTCATTTTCTAAATCACGAAAACTCACCTTAGTCGTGTTGCCTGTAGATTTCTTAGCATGAAACGCTAATTTGCACTGTATTTTTATTTCATTTTGACCACTCTGTCTAAAGGCTTTTTTGGATGGTGTCAGGATAGAAAATTTGGAAAGAAAGAAGGCAAAACAAATGCAAACCCACATGACATTTAAGAAATTGCCAATCAAGAAACCTGAATGCTGCTGACTGAATACACCTGAAAATCCCATTCACACTCAATTTGGAGGCATTTCATAGCTGTCCCCTCGGCAAAAGGGTTACATGTCATTTTCCAATGCACAAAAATACACCTTGGTCCTGTTGCCTGCTAATTTCTAAGAATGAAATGGCAATTTGCAGTTTGTTTTATTTCATTATGGATATTCTGGCTAAACTTTTTATTGTATGGGGTAAGAATACAAAATTAGAAAAGGAAGAAGGCAAAACAAACGCAAACGCAGAACACATTTAGCAAATTGCCAAACAAGAAACCTGAATGCTTTTGACTATGACCCTGTTGGAATAAGATTGAAGTCAGCAAACCCTAAAAGCTTCCATAGCCTTTTCAACTCATGACTAGACCCTAGGGAGATTCCTGACGCCATAAACAAGAGTGTCAAATTTTTAAATCAACTTCAGGAGTCACTGTGTACTTACGTCTCATGTGGGATCTGTCCTTAATGTGTTGTCCAATGTGAAGTAATGCTATAACTTGTACTGAAACAGTATTTTTACACTTTGTGTTTCTGTGTGGGTGCAAACTGATGAAATCTTTACTTAGTATATAGTAAATCAATCTTCTGTATATAAATATAATTAAAACTGAAAAAAATCTTGGTGTTAAATTGGAAATTGCATAGAAAATTAATCAATTTAAAAAAATATATCATGTAGAATCTCTGTCCTTAATGTGCTATACATTGTGAATTAATACTATAACTAGTACTCCAACAGTATTTTTCACTATGTGTTGCTATGTGAGGGCAAACTGTTGAAATATTTACTTAATA
The DNA here is from genome assembly GCA_949820135.1 of Sylvilagus floridanus. Taxonomy (NCBI): domain Eukaryota; kingdom Metazoa; phylum Chordata; class Mammalia; order Lagomorpha; family Leporidae; genus Sylvilagus; species Sylvilagus floridanus. The sequence continues at coordinate 141,632,669 of OX463227.1, forward strand.
TATACTAAACTGATCTTCTGTATATAAAGAGAATTGAAAATGAACCTTGATGTGAATGCAAGAGGAGAGGGAGTGGGAAAGGGGAGGGTTGCGGGTGGGAGGGAAGTTGCAGTGGGGCAATTGTAATCCATAAGCTGTACTTTGGAAATTTATATTCTTTAAATAAAAGCATTATAAAAAAAAAAAAGAAACCTGAATGCTGCTGACTGAATACACCTGAAAATCGCATTCACACTCAATTTGGCGGCAATTCGTAGCAGTTCCCTTGGCAAAAGGGTTACATTTCATTTTCCAAAGCACAAAAACTCACCTTGGTCCTGTTGCATGTTAATTTCTAAAAATGAAACACCAATTTGCTGTTTTCTTTATTTCATTATGGATACTCTGGCTAACCTTTTTATTGTATGGTGTAAGAATACAAAATGAGAAAAGGAAGAAGGCAAAACAAATGCAAACCAAGAACACATTTAAGAAATTGCCAATCGGGAAACCTGAATGTTGCTGACTGAATACACCTGAAAACCCATTCACACTCAATTTGGAGGCAATTCGTAGCTGTGCCCTCGGCAAAAGGGAAAGATTTCATTTTCCAAAACACGAAAACTCACCTGTCGTGTTGCCTGTAGATTTCTTAACATGAAACGCCAATTTGCACTGTATTTTTATTTCATTTTGACCACTCTGTCTAAAGGCTTTTTTGGATGGTGTCAGGATATAAAATTTGGAAAGAAAAAAGGCAAAACAAATGCAAACCCAGACGACATTTAAGAAATTGCCACTCAAGAAACCTGAATGCTGCTGACTGAATACACCTGAAAATCCCATTCACACTCAATTTGGAGGCAATTCGTAGCTGTTACCTTGGCAAAACTGTTACATTTCATTTTCCAAAACACAAAAACACCCCTTGTCCTGTTACATGTTAATTTCTAAAAATGAAACACCAATTTGCTGTTTTCTTTATTTCATTATGGATATCTGGCTAACCATTTTATTGTATGGTGTAAGAATACAAAATTAGAAAAGGAAGAAGGCAAAACAGCCGCAAACCCAGAACACATTTAGCAAATTGCCAAACAAGAAACCTGAATGCTGCTGACTGAATGCACCTGAAAATCGCATTCACACTCAATTTGGTGGCAATTCGTAGCTGTTCCCTGGCACAAGGGTTACATTTCATTTTCCAAAACACTAAAACTCACCTTGGTCCTGTTGCATGTTAATTTCTAAGCGTGGAACGCCCATTTGCTGTTTTCTTTATTTCATTATGGATACTCTGGCTAAACTTTTTCTTGTATGGTGTAAGAATACAAAATTAGAAAAGGAAGAAGGCAAAACAAATGGAATGCCCAAACACATTTAAGAATTTGCCAATCAAGAAACCAGAATGCTGCTGACTGAATACACCTGAAAATCCCATTCAGACTCAATTTGGAGGCAACTCGTAGCTGTCCCCTCGGCAAAAGTGTTACATTTCATTTTCCAAAGCACAAAATCACACCTTGGTCCTGTTGCCTGCTAATTTCTAAGAATGAAATGGCAATTTGCAGTTTTTTTTATTTCATTATGGTTATTCTGGCTAACCTTTTTATTGTATGGTGTACGAATACAAAATTAGAAAAGGAAGAAGGCAAAACAAATGCAAACCCAGAACACATTTAGCAAATTGCCAATCAGGAAACCTGAATGTTGCTGACTCAATACACCTGAAAACCCATTCACACTCAATTTGGAGGCAATTCGTAGCTGTGCCCTCGGCAAAAGGGAAAGATTTCTTTTTCCAAAACACGAAAACTCACCTTAGTCGTGTTGCCTGTAGATTTCTTAGCATGAAATGACAATTTGCACTGTATTTTTATTTCATTTTGACCACTCCGTCTAAAGGCTTTTTTGGATGTTGTCAGGATAGAAAATTTGGAAAGAAAGAAGGCAAAACAAACGCAAACCCAGAACACATTTAGCAAATTGCCAAACAAGAAACCTGAATGCTGCTGACTGAATACACCTGAAAATCCCATTCATACTCAATTTGGAGGCAATTCATAGCTGTCCCCTCGGCAAAAGGGTTGCATATCATTTTCCAAAGCACAAAAACACACCTTGGTCCTGTTGCCTGCTAATTTCTAAGAATGAAACAGCAATTTGCAGTTTTTTTTATTTCATTATGGATATTCTGGCTAAACTTTTTATTGTATGGTGTAAGAATACAAAATTAGTAAAGGAAGAAGGCAAAGCAACCGCAAACCCAGAACACATTTAGCAAATTGCCAAAGAAGAAGCCTGAATGCTGCTGACTGAATACACCTGAAAATCGCATTCACACTCAATTTGGAGGCAATTCGTAGCTGTTCCCTTTGCAAAAGTGTTACATTTCATTTTCAAAAGCACAAAAACTCACCTTGGTCCTGTTGCGTGTTAATTTCTAAAAACGAAACACCAATTTGCTGTTTTCTTTATTTCATTATGGATACACTGGCTAACCTTTTTCTTGTATGGTGTAAGAATACAAAATGAGAAAAGGAAGAAGGCAAAACAAATGAAAACCAAGAACACATTTAGCAAATTGCCAATCAGGAAACCTGAATGTTGCTGACTGAATACACCTGAAAATCCCATTCACACTCAATTTGGAGGCAATTCGTAGCTGTGCCCTCGGCAAAAGTGAAAGATTTCATTTTCCAAAACACAAAAACTCACCTTGGTCCAGTTGCCTGTTAATTTCTAAGCATGGAACGCCCATTTGCTGTTTCTTTTTTTCTTATTTCATTAAGGATACTCTGGCTAAACTTTTATTGTATGGTGTAAGAATACAAAATTAGAAAAAGAAGAAGGCAAAACAAATGCAAACCAAGAACACATTTAGCCAATTACCAATCGGGAAACCTGAATGTTGCTGACTGAATACATCTGAAAATCCGATTCCACTCAATTTGCAGGCAATTCGTAGCTGTGCCCTCGGCAAAAGTGTTACATTTCATTTTCTAAAACACGAAAACTTACCCTAGTCGTGTTTCCTGTAGATTGCTTAGCATGAAACGCCAATTTGCACTGTATTTTTATTTCATTTTGACCACTCTGTCTAAAGGCTTTTTTGGATGGTGTCAGGATATAAAGTTTGGAAAGAAAGAAGGCAAAACAAACGCAAACCCAGACGACGTTTAAGAAATTGCCAATCAAGAAACCTGAATGCTGCTGACTGAATACTCCTGAAAATTCCATTCATGATCAATTTGGAGGCAATTCATAGCTGTCCCCTCGGCAAAAGGGTTACATATCATTTTCCAAAGCACAAAAACACACCTTGGTCCTGTTGCCTGCTAATTTCTAAGAATCAAACGGCAATTTGCAGTTTTTTTTTATTTCATTATAGATATTCTGGCTAAACTTTTATTGTATGGGATAAGAATACAAAATTAGAAAAGGAAGAAGGCAAAACAAATGCAAACCCAGAACACATTTAGCAATTTGCCAAACAAGAAACCTGTATGCTGCGGACTGAATGCACCTGAAAATCCCATTCACACTCAATTTGGCGGCAATTCGTAGCTGTCCCCTTGGTAAAAGGGTTACATTTCATTTTCCAAAACACAAAAACTCACCTTGGTCCTGTTGCATGTTAATTTCTAAAAATGAAACACCAATTTGCTGTTTTCTTTATTTCATTATTGATACTCCTGCTAAACTTTTTATTGTATGGTGTAAGAATACAAAATGAGAAAAGGAAGAAGGCAAAACAAATGCAAACCAAGAACACATTTAGCAAATTGCCAATCAGGAAACCTGAATGTTGCTGACTGAATACACCTGAAAATCCCATCAACACTCCATTTGCAGGCAATTTGTAGCTGTGTCCTCGGCAAAAGTGTTACATTTCATTTTCTAAATCACGAAAACTCACCTTAGTCGTGTTGCCTGTAGATTTCTTAGCATGAAACGCTAATTTGCACTGTATTTTTATTTCATTTTGACCACTCTGTCTAAAGGCTTTTTTGGATGGTGTCAGGATAGAAAATTTGGAAAGAAAGAAGGCAAAACAAATGCAAACCCACATGACATTTAAGAAATTGCCAATCAAGAAACCTGAATGCTGCTGACTGAATACACCTGAAAATCCCATTCACACTCAATTTGGAGGCATTTCATAGCTGTCCCCTCGGCAAAAGGGTTACATGTCATTTTCCAATGCACAAAAATACACCTTGGTCCTGTTGCCTGCTAATTTCTAAGAATGAAATGGCAATTTGCAGTTTGTTTTATTTCATTATGGATATTCTGGCTAAACTTTTTATTGTATGGGGTAAGAATACAAAATTAGAAAAGGAAGAAGGCAAAACAAACGCAAACGCAGAACACATTTAGCAAATTGCCAAACAAGAAACCTGAATGCTTTTGACTATGACCCTGTTGGAATAAGATTGAAGTCAGCAAACCCTAAAAGCTTCCATAGCCTTTTCAACTCATGACTAGACCCTAGGGAGATTCCTGACGCCATAAACAAGAGTGTCAAATTTTTAAATCAACTTCAGGAGTCACTGTGTACTTACGTCTCATGTGGGATCTGTCCTTAATGTGTTGTCCAATGTGAAGTAATGCTATAACTTGTACTGAAACAGTATTTTTACACTTTGTGTTTCTGTGTGGGTGCAAACTGATGAAATCTTTACTTAGTATATAGTAAATCAATCTTCTGTATATAAATATAATTAAAACTGAAAAAAATCTTGGTGTTAAATTGGAAATTGCATAGAAAATTAATCAATTTAAAAAAATATATCATGTAGAATCTCTGTCCTTAATGTGCTATACATTGTGAATTAATACTATAACTAGTACTCCAACAGTATTTTTCACTATTTGTTGCTATGTGAGGGCAAACTGTTGAAATATTTACTTAATATATACTAAACTGATCTTCTGTATATAAAGAGAATTGAAAATGAACCTTGATGTGAATGCAAGAGGAGAGGGAGTGGGAAAGGGGAGGGTTGCGGGTGGGAGGGAAGTTGCAGTGGGGCAATTGTAATCCATAAGCTGTACTTTGGAAATTTATATTCTTTAAATAAAAGCATTATAAAAAAAAAAAGAAACCTGAATGCTGCTGACTGAATACACCTGAAAATCGCATTTACACTCAATTTGGCGGCAATTCGTAGCAGTTCCCTTGGCAAAAGGGTTACATTTCATTTTCCAAAGCACAAAAACTCACCTTGGTCCTGTTGCATGTTAATTTCTAAAAATGAAACACCAATTTGCTGTTTTCTTTATTTCATTATGGATACTCTGGCTAACCTTTTTATTGTATGGTGTAAGAATACAAAATGAGAAAAGGAAGAAGGCAAAACAAATGCAAACCAAGAACACATTTAAGAAATTGCCAATCGGGAAACCTGAATGTTGCTGACTGAATACACCTGAAAACCCATTCACACTCAATTTGGAGGCAATTCGTAGCTGTGCCCTCGGCAAAAGGGAAAGATTTCATTTTCCAAAACACGAAAACTCACCTGTCGTGTTGCCTGTAGATTTCTTAACATGAAACGCCAATTTGCACTGTATTTTTATTTCATTTTGACCACTCTGTCTAAAGGCTTTTTTGGATGGTGTCAGGATATAAAATTTGGAAAGAAAAAAGGCAAAACAAATGCAAATCCAGACGACATTTAAGAAATTGCCACTCAAGAAACCTGAATGCTGCTGACGGAATACACCTGAAAATCCCATTCACACTCAATTTGGAGGCAATTCGTAGCTGTTACCTTGGCAAAACTGTTACATTTCATTTTCCAAAACACAAAAACACCCCTTGTCCTGTTACATGTTAATTTCTAAAAATGAAACACCAATTTGCTGTTTTCTTTATTTCATTATGGATATCTGGCTAACCATTTTATTGTATGGTGTAAGAATACAAAATTAGAAAAGGAAGAAGGCAAAACAGCCGCAAACCCAGAACACATTTAGCAAATTGCCAAACAAGAAACCTGAATGCTGCTGACTGAATGCACCTGAAAATCGCATTCACACTCAATTTGGTGGCAATTCGTAGCTGTTCCCTGGCACAAGGGTTACATTTCATTTTCCAAAACACTAAAACTCACCTTGGTCCTGTTGCATGTTAATTTCTAAGCGTGGAACGCCCATTTGCTGTTTTCTTTATTTCATTATGGATACTCTGGCTAAACTTTTTCTTGTATGGTGTAAGAATACAAAATTAGAAAAGGAAGAAGGCAAAACAAATGGAATGCCCAAACACATTTAAGAATTTGCCAATCAAGAAACCAGAATGCTGCTGACTGAATACACCTGAAAATCCCATTCAGACTCAATTTGGAGGCAACTCGTAGCTGTCCCCTCGGCAAAAGTGTTACATTTCATTTTCCAAAGCACAAAATCACACCTTGGTCCTGTTGCCTGCTAATTTCTAAGAATGAAATGGCAATTTGCAGTTTTTTTTATTTCATTATGGTTATTCTGGCTAACCTTTTTATTGTATGGTGTACGAATACAAAATTAGAAAAGGAAGAAGGCAAAACAAATGCAAACCCAGAACACATTTAGCAAATTGCCAATCAGGAAACCTGAATGTTGCTGACTCAATACACCTGAAAACCCATTCACACTCAATTTGGAGGCAATTCGTAGCTGTGCCCTCGGCAAAAGGGAAAGATTTCTTTTTCCAAAACACGAAAACTCACCTTAGTCGTGTTGCCTGTAGATTTCTTAGCACGAAATGACAATTTGCACTGTATTTTTATTTCATTTTGACCACTCCGTCTAAAGGCTTTTTTGGATGTTGTCAGGATAGAAAATTTGGAAAGAAAGAAGGCAAAACAAACGCAAACCCAGAACACATTTAGCAAATTGCCAAACAAGAAACCTGAATGCTGCTGACTGAATACACCTGAAAATCCCATTCATACTCAATTTGGAGGCAATTCATAGCTGTCCCCTCGGCAAAAGTGTTGCATATCATTTTCCAAAGCACAAAAACACACCTTGGTCCTGTTGCCTGCTAATTTCTAAGAATGAAACAGCAATTTGCAGTTTTTTTTATTTCATTATGGATATTCTGGCTAAACTTTTTATTGTATGGTGTAAGAATACAAAATTAGTAAAGGAAGAAGGCAAAGCAACCGCAAACCCAGAACACATTTAGCAAATTGCCAAAGAAGAAGCCTGAATGCTGCTGACTGAATACACCTGAAAATCACATTCACACTCAATTTGGAGGCAATTCGTAGCTGTTCCCTTTGCAAAAGTGTTACATTTCATTTTCAAAAGCACAAAAACTCACCTTGGTCCTGTTGCGTGTTAATTTCTAAAAACGAAACACCAATTTGCTGTTTTCTTTATTTCATTATGGATACACTGGCTAACCTTTTTCTTGTATGGTGTAAGAATACAAAATGAGAAAAGGAAGAAGGCAAAACAAATGAAAACCAAGAACACATTTAGCAAATTGCCAATCAGGAAACCTGAATGTTGCTGACTGAATACACCTGAAAATCCCATTCACACTCAATTTGGAGGCAATTCGTAGCTGTGCCCTCGGCAAAAGTGAAAGATTTCATTTTCCAAAACACAAAAACTCACCTTGGTCCAGTTGCCTGTTAATTTCTAAGCATGGAACGCCCATTTGCTGTTTCTTTTTTTCTTATTTCATTAAGGATACTCTGGCTAAACTTTTATTGTATGGTGTAAGAATACAAAATTAGAAAAAGAAGAAGGCAAAACAAATGCAAACCAAGAACACATTTAGCCAATTACCAATCGGGAAACCTGAATGTTGCTGACTGAATACACCTGAAAATCCGATTCCACTCAATTTGCAGGCAATTCGTAGCTGTGCCCTCGGCAAAAGTGTTACATTTCATTTTCTAAAACACGAAAACTTACCCTAGTCGTGTTTCCTGTAGATTGCTTAGCATGAAACGCCAATTTGCACTGTATTTTTATTTCATTTTGACCACTCTGTCTAAAGGCTTTTTTGGATGGTGTCAGGATATAAAGTTTGGAAAGAAAGAAGGAAAAACAAACGCAAACCCAGACGACGTTTAAGAAATTGCCAATCAAGAAACCTGAATGCTGCTGACTGAATACTCCTGAAAATTCCATTCATGATCAATTTGGAGGCAATTCATAGCTGTCCCCTCGGCAAAAGGGTTACATATCATTTTCCAAAGCACAAAAACACACCTTGGTCCTGTTGCCTGCTAATTTCTAAGAATCAAACGGCAATTTGCAGTTTTTTTTTATTTCATTATAGATATTCTGGCTAAACTTTTATTGTATGGGATAAGAATACAAAATTAGAAAAGGAAGAAGGCAAAACAAATGCAAACCCAGAACACATTTAGCAATTTGCCAAACAAGAAACCTGAATGCTGCGGACTGAATGCACCTGAAAATCCCATTCACACTCAATTTGGCGGCAATTCGTAGCTGTCCCCTTGGTAAAAGGGTTACATTTCATTTTCCAAAACACAAAAACTCACCTTGGTCCTGTTGCATGTTAATTTCTAAAAATGAAACACCAATTTGCTGTTTTCTTTATTTCATTATGGATACTCTGGCTAAACTTTTTCTTGTATGCTGTAAGAATACAAAATTAGCAAAGGAAAAAGGCAAAACAAATGCAAACCCAGAACACATTTATAAATTGCCAATCAGGAAACCTGAATATTGCTGACTGAATACACCTGAAAATCCCATTCACACTAAATTTGCGGGCAATTCGTAGCTGTCCCCTCGGCAAAAGTGTTACATTTCATTTTCTAAAACACGAAAACTTACCATAGTCGTGTTTCCTGTAGATTGCTTAGCATGAAATGCCAATTTGCACTGTATTTTTATTTCTTTTTGACCAATTTGTCTAAAGGCTTTTTGGATGGTGTCAGGATATAAAATTTGGAAAAAAGAAGGCAAAACAAACGCAAACCCAGACGACATTTAAGAAATTGCAAAATCAAGAAACCTGAATGCTGCTGACTGAATAAACCTGAAAATCCCATTCACACTCAGTTTGGTGGCAATTCGTAGCTGTTCCCTTGGCAAAAGTGTTACATTTCATTTTCCAAAACACAAAAACTCACCTTGGTGCAGTTGCCTGTTAATTGCTAAAAATGAAACAGAAATTTGCAGTTTTCTTTATTTCATTATGGATACTCTGGCAAACCTTTTTATTGTATGGGGTAAGAATACAAAATTAGAAAAAGAAGACGGCAAAACAAACGCAAACCCAGAATACATTTAGCAAATTGCCAAACAAGAAACCCGAATGCTGCTGACTGAATACACCTGAAAATCCCAATCAGACTCAATTTGGAGGCAACTCGTAGCTGTCCCCTCGGCAAAAGGGTTACATTTCATTTTCCAAAACACAAAAACTCACCTTGGTTCTGTTGCATGTTAATTGCTAAAAATGAAAAACCGATTTGCTGATTTCTTTATTTCATTATGGATACTCTGGCTAAACTTTTTATTGTATGGTGTAAGAATACAAAATTAGAAAAGGAAGAAGGCAAAACAAATGCAAACCAAGAACACATTTAGGCAATTACCAATCGGGAAACCTGAATGTTGCTGACTGAATACACCTGAAAATCCGATTCACACTCAATTTGCAGGCAATTCGTAGCAGTCCCCTCGGCAAAAGTGTTACATTTCATTTTCTAAAACACGAAAACTCACCTTAGTCGTGTTTCCTGTAGACTTCTTAGCATGAAACGCCAATTTGCACTGTATTTTTATTTCATTTTGACCACTCTGTCTAAAGGCTTTTTTGGATGGTGTCAGGATAGAAAATTTGGAAAAACGAAGGCAAAACAAACACAAACCCAGACAACATTTAAGAAATTGCCAATCAAGAAACCTGATTGCTACTGACTGAATACACCTGAAAATCCCATTCACACTCAATTTGGAGGCAACTCGTAGCTGTCCCTTCGGGAAAAGGGTTACATTTCATTTTCCAAAACACAAAAACTCACCTTGGTCCTGTTGCATGTTAATTTCTAAAAATGAAACCCCAATGCTGTTTTCTTTATTTCATTATGGATACTCTGGCTAACCTTTTTGTTGTATGGTGTAAGAATACAAAATTAGGAATGGAAGAAGGCAAAACAAATGCAAACCAAGAACGCATTTAGCAAATTACCAATCGGGAAACCTTAATGTTGCTGACTGAATACACCTGAAAATCCCATTCACACTCAATTTGCAGGCAATTCGTAGCTGTTCCCTTGGTAAAAGGATTACATTTCCTTTTCCAAAACACTAAAACTCACCCTGGTCCAGTTGCCCGTTAATTTCTTAGCATGGAACGCCCATTTGCTGGTTTTCTTTTTTTTTATTTCATTAAGGACACTCTGGCTAAACTTTTATTGTATGGGGTAAGAATAAAAAATTAGAAAAGGAAGAAGGCAAAACAACCGCAAACCCAGAACACATTTAGCAATTTGCCAAACAAGAAACCCGAATGCTGCTGACTGAATACACCTGAAAATCGCATTCACACTCAATTTGGAGGCAATTGGTAGCTGTGCCCTCAGCAAACGGGAAAGATTTCATTTTCCAAAGCACTAAAACTCTCCTTGGTCCTGTTGCATGTTAATTTCCAAAAGTGAAAAACCAATTTGCTGTTTTCTTTATTTCATTATGGATACTCTGGCTAACCTTTTTATTGTTTGGTGTAAGAATACAAAATGAGAAAAGGAAGAAGGCAAAACAAATGCAAACCAAGAACACATTTAGCAAATTACCAATCAGGAAACCTGAATGTTGCTGACTGAATACACCTGAAAATCCCATTCACACTCAATTTGCAGGCAATTCTTAGCTGTCCCCTTGGCAAAAGGGTTACATTTCATTTTCTAAAACACGAAAACTCACCTTAGTCGTGTTGCCTGTAGATTTCTTAGCATGAAACGCCAATTTTCACTGCATTTCTATTTCATTTTGACCACACTGTCTAAAGGCTTTTTTGGATGGTGTCAGGATAGAAAATTTGGAAAGAAAGAAGGCAAAACAAACGCAAACCCAGACGACATTTAAGAAATTGCCAATCAAGAAACCTGAATGCTGCTGACTGAATACACCTGAAAATCCCATTCACACTCAATTTGGAGGCAACTCGTAGCTGTCCCTCGGCAAAAGGGTTACATTTCATTTTCCAAAGCACAAAAACACACCTTGGTCCTGTTGCCTGCTAATTTCGAAGAATGAAACGGCAATTTGCAGTTTTTTTATTTCATTATGGATATTCTGGCTAGACTTTTTATTGTATGGGGTAAGAAAACAAAATTAGAAAAGGAAGAAGGCAAAACAACCGCAAACCCAGAACACATTTATCAAATTGCCAATTAGGAAACCTGAATGTAGCTGAATGAATACACCTGAAAATCCCATTCACACTCAATTTGGAGGCAATTCATAGCTGTGCCCTCGTCAAAAGGGAAAGATTTCATTTTCCAAAACAGTAAATCTCACATTGGTCCAGTTGCCTGTTAATTTCTAAGCATGGAACGCGCATTTGCTTTTTTTTTTTTATTTCATCAAGGATACTCTGGCTAAACTTTTATTGTATGGTGTAAGAATACAAAATTAGAAAAGGAAGAAGGCAAAAAAAAAGGAATGCCCAAACACATTTAAGAAATTGCTAATCAAGAAACCTGAATGCTGCTGACTGAATACACCTGAAAATCCCATTCACACTCAATTTGGAGGCAACTCGTAGCTATCCCTCGGCAAAAGGGTTACATTTCATATTCCAAAGCACAAAATCACACCTTGGTCCTGTTGCCTGCTAATTTCTAAGAATGAAATGGCAATTTGCAGGATTTTTTATTTCATTATGGATATTCTGCCTAAACTTTTTATTGTATGGGGTAAGAATACAAAATTAGAAAAGGAAGAAGGCAAAACAAACGCAAACCCAGAACACATTTAGCAAATTGCCAAACAAGAAACCTGAATGCTGCTGACTGAATACACCTGAAAATCCCATTCACACTCAATTTGGCGGCAATTCGTAGCTGTTCCCTTGGCAAAAGGGTTACATTTCATTTTCCAAAACACAAAAACTCACCTTGGTCCTGTTGCATGTTAATTTCTAAAAATGAAACACCAATTTGCTGTTTTCTTTATTTCCTTATGGTTACTCTGGCTAACATTTTTATTGTATGGTGTAACAATACAAAATTAGAAAAGGAAGAAGGCAAAACAAATGCAAACCAAGAACACATTTAGCAAATTGCCAATTAGGAAACCTGAATGTAGCTGAATGAATACACCTGAAAATCCCATTCACAGTCAATTTGGAGGCAATTCGTAGCTGTGCCCTCGGCAAAAGGGAAAGATTTCATTTTCCAAAACAGTAAATCTCACCTTGGTCCAGTTGCCTGTTAATGTCTAAGCATGGAACTCCCATTTGCTTTTTTTTTTATTTCATCAAGGATACTCTGGCTAAACATTTATTGTATGGTGTAAGAATACAAAATTAGAAAAGGAAGAAGGCAAAAAAAAGGAATGCCCAAACACGTTTAAGAAATTGCCAATCAAGAAACCTGAATGCTGCTGACTGAATACACCTGAAAATCCCATTCACACTCAATTTGGAGGCAACTCGTAGCTATCCCTCGGCAAAAGGGTTACATTTCATATTCCAAAGCACAAAATCACACCTTGGTCCTGTTGCCTGCTAATTTCTAAGAATGAAATGGCAATTTGCAGGTTTTTTTATTTCATTATGGATATTCTGCCTAAACATTTTATTGTATGGGGTAAGAATACAAAATTAGAAAAGGAAGAAGGCAAAACAAACGCAAACCCAGAACACATTTAGCAAATTGCCAAACAAGAAACCCGAATGCTGCTGACTGAATACACCTGAAAATCGCATTCACACTCAATTGGCAGCAATTCGTAGCTGTTCCCTTGGCAAAAGGGTTACATTTCATTTTCCAAAGCACAAAAACTCACCTTGGTCCTGTTGCATGTAAATTTCTAAAAATGAAACACCAATGTGCTGTTTTTTTATTTTATTATGGTTATTCTGGCTAAACTTTTTCTTGTATGGTGTTAGAATACAAAATTAGAAAAGGAATAAGGCAAAACAAACGCATACCCAGAACACATTTAGCAAATTGCCAAACAAGAAACCTGAATGCTGCTGACTGAATACACCTGAAAATCCCATTCACACACAATTTGGAGGCAATTCGTAGCTGTGCCCTCGGTAAAAGGGAAAAATTTCATTTTCCAAAACACTAAAACTCACCTTGGTCCAGTTGCCTGTTAATTTCTAAAAACGAAACACCAATTTGCTGTTTTCTTTATTTCATTATGGATACTCTGGCTAAACTTTTTCTTGTATGGTGTAAGAATACAAAATTAGAAAAGGAAGAAGGCAAAACAAACGCAAACCCAGAACACATTTAGCAAATTGCCAAACAAGAAACCTGAATGCTGCTGACTGAATACACCTGAAAATCCCATTCACACTCAATTTGGCGGCAATTCGTAGCTGTTCCCTTGGCAAAAGGGTTACATTTCATTTTCCAAAACACAAAAACTCACCTTGGTCCTGTTGCATGTTAATTTCTAAAAATGAAACACCAATTTGCTGTTTTCTTTATTTCCTTATGGTTACTCTGGCTAACATTTTTATTGTATGGTGTAACAATACAAAATTAGAAAAGGAAGAAGGCAAAACAAATGCAAACCAAGAACACATTTAGCAAATTGCCAATTAGGAAACCTGAATGTAGCTGAATGAATACACCTGAAAATCCCATTCACAGTCAATTTGGAGGCAATTCGTAGCTGTGCCCTCGGCAAAAGGGAAAGATTTCATTTTCCAAAACAGTAAATCTCACCTTGGTCCAGTTGCCTGTTAATGTCTAAGCATGGAACTCCCATTTGCTTTTTTTTTTATTTCATCAAGGATACTCTGGCTAAACATTTATTGTATGGTGTAAGAATACAAAATTAGAAAAGGAAGAAGGCAAAAAAAAGGAATGCCCAAACACGTTTAAGAAATTGCTAATCAAGAAACCTGAATGCTGCTGACTGAATACACCTGAAAATCCCATTCACACTCAATTTGGAGGCAACTCGTAGCTATCCCTCGGCAAAAGGGTTACATTTCATATTCCAAAGCACAAAATCACACCTTGGTCCTGTTGCCTGCTAATTTCTAAGAATGAAATGGCAATTTGCAGGTTTTTTTATTTCATTATGGATATTCTGCCTAAACATTTTATTGTATGGGGTAAGAATACAAAATTAGAAAAGGAAGAAGGCAAAACAAACGCAAACCCAGAACACATTTAGCAAATTGCCAAACAAGAAACCCGAATGCTGCTGACTGAATACACCTGAAAATCGCATTCACACTCAATTTGGCGGCAATTCGTAGCAGTTCCCTTTTCAAAAGGGTTACATTTCATTTTCCAAAGCACAAAAACTCACCTTGGTCCTGTTGCATGTAAATTTCTAAAAATGAAACACCAATGTGCTGTTTTTTTTATTTTATTATGGTTATTCTGGCTAAACTTTTTCTTGTATGGTGTTAGAATACAAAATTAGAAAAGGAATAAGGCAAAACAAACGCATACCCAGAACACATTTAGCAAATTGCCAAACAAGAAACCTGAATGCTGCTGACTGAATACACCTGAAAATCCCATTCACACTCAATTTGGAGGCAATTCGTAGCTGTGCCCTCGGTAAAAGGGAAAGATTTCATTTTCCAAAACACTAAAACTCACCTTGGTCCAGTTGCCTGTTAATTTCTAAAAACGAAACACCAATTTGCTGTTTTCTTTATTTCATTATGGATACTCTGGCTAAACTTTTTCTTGTATGGTGTAAGAATACAAAATTAGAAAAGGAAGAAGGCAAAACAAATGCAAACCAAGAACACATTTAGCACATTACCAATCAGGAAACCTGAATGTTGCTGACTGAATACACCTGAAAATCCCATTCACACTCAATTTGGAGGCAACTCGTAGCTGTCCCCTCGGCAAAACAGTTACATTTCATTTTCCAAAGCACAAAAACACACCTTGGTCCTGTTGCCTGCTAATTTCTAAGAATGAAACGGCAATTTGCAGTTTTTTTTTATTTCATTATGGATATTCTGGCTAAACTTTTATTGTATGGGGTAAGAATACAAAATTAGAAAAGGAAGAAGGCAAAACAAATGCAAACCCAGAACACATTTAGCAAATTGCCAAAAAAGAAACCTGAATGCTGCTGACTGAACGCACCTGAAAATTGCATTCACACTCAATTTGGCGGCAATTCGTAGCTGTGCCCTCGGCAAAAGGGAAAGACTTCATTTTCCAAAACACAAAAACTCACCTTGGTCCTGTTGCATGTTAATTTCTAAAAATGAAACACCAATTTGTTGTTTTCTTTATTTCGTTATGGATACTCTGGCTAACCATTTTCTTGTATGGTGTAAGAATACAAAATTAGAAAAGGAAGAAGGCAAAACAAATGCAAACCAAGAACACATTTAGCAAATTGCCAATCAGGAAACCTGAATGTTGCTGACTGAATACACCTGAAAATCCCATTCACACTCAATTTGGAGGCAATTCGTAGCAGTGCCCTAGGCAAAAGGGAAAGATTTCATTTTCCAAAACAGTAAATCTCACCTTGGTCCAGTTGCCTGTTAATGTCTAAGCATGGAACGACCATTTGCTTTTTTTTTTTTTTATTTCATCAAGGATACTCTGGCTAAACTTTTATTGTATGGTGGAAGAATACAAAATTAGAAAAGGAAGAAGGCAAAAAAAAGGAATGCCCAAACACGTTTAAGAAATTGCTAATCAAGAAACCTGAATGCTGCTGACTGAATACACCTGAAAATCCCATTCACACTCAATTTGGAGTCAACTCGTAGCTATCCCTCGGCAAAAGGGTTACATTTCATATTCCAAAGCACAAAATCACACCTTGGTCCTGTTTCCTGCTAATTTCTAAGAATGAAATGGCAATTTGCAGGTTTTTTTATTTCATTATGGATATTCTGGCTAGACTTTTTATTTTATGGGGTAAGAATATAAAATTAGAAAAGGAAGAAGGCAAAACAAACGCAAACCCAGAACACATTTAGCAAAGTGCCAACCAAGAAACCCGAATGCTGCTGACTGAATACACCTGAAAATCCCATTCACACTCAATTTGGCGGCAATACGTAGCTGTGCCCTCGGCAAAAGGGAAAGATTTCATTTTCCAAAACACAAAAACTCACCTTGGTCCTGTTGCATGTTAATTTCCAAAAATGAAACACCAATTTGCAGTTATCTTTATTTCATTATGGATACTCTGGCTAACCTTTTTATTGTTTGGTCTAATAATACAAAATGAGAAAAGGAAGAAGCAAAACAAATGCAAAACAAGAGCACATTTAACAAATTACCAATCGGGAATCCTGAATGTTGCTGACTGAATACACCTGAAAATCCCATTCACACTCAATTTGTAGGCAATTCTTAGCTGTCCCCTCAGGAAAAGTGTTAAATTTCATTTTCTATAACACGAAAACACACCTTAGTCCTGTTGCCTGTAGATTTCTTAGCATGAAACGCCAATTTGCACTGCATTTCTATTTCATTTTGACCACTCTGTCTAAAGGCTTTTTTGGATGGTGTCAGGATAGAAAATTTGGAAAGAAAGAAGGCAAAACAAACGCAAACCCAGATGACATTTAAGAAATTGCCAATCAAGAATCCTGAATGCTGCTGACTGAATACACCTGAAAATCCCATTCACACTCAATTTGGAGGCAATTGGTAGCTGTGCCCTCAGCAAACGGGAAAGATTTCATTTTCCAAAACACTAAAACTCTCCTTGGTCCTGTTGCCTGCTAATTTCTAAGAATGAAACGGCAATTTGCAGTTTTTTTTATTTCATTATGGATATTCTGGCTAGACTTTTTATTGTATGGGGTACGAATACAAAAATAGAAAAGGAAGAAGCCAAAACAACCGCAAACTCAGAACACATTTAGCAAATTGCCAAACAAGAAACCCGAATGCTGCTGACTGAATACACCTGAAAATCGCATTCACACTCAATTGGCAGCAATTCGTAGCTGTTCCCTTGCCAAAAGGGTTACATTTCATTTTCCAAAGCACAAAAACTCACCAAGGTCCTGTTGCATGTTAATTTCTAAAAATGAAACACCAATTTGCTGTTTTCTTTATTTTATTATGGTTACTCTGGCTAACCTTTTTCTTGTATGGTGTAAGAATACAAAATTAGAAAAGGAAGAAGGCAAAACAAATGCAAACCCAGAACACATTTAGCAAATTGCCAATCAGGAAACCTGAATGTTGCTGACTGAATACACCTGAAAATCCCATTCACACTCAATTTGGAGGCAATTCGTAGCTGTGCCCTCGGCAAAAGGGAAAAATTTCTTTTCCAAAACACAAAAACTCACCTTGGTCCTGTTGCATGTTAATTTCCAAAAATGAAACACCAATTTGCTGTTATCTTTATTTCATTATGGATACTCTGGCTAACCTTTTTATTGTTTGGTCTAAGAATACAAAATGAGAAAAGGAAGAAGGCAAGCAAATGGAATGCCCAAACACATTGAAGAAATTGCCAATCAAGAAACCTGAATGCTGCTGACTGAATACACCTGAAAATCCCATTCACACTCAATTTGCAGGCAATTCGTAGCTGTCCCCTCGGCAAAAGTGTTACATTTCATTTTCTAAAACACGAAAAATCACCTTAGTCGTGTTGCCTGTAGTTTTCTTAGCATGAAACGCCAATTTGCACTGTATTTTTATTTCATTTTGACCACTCTGTCTAAAGGCTTTTTTGGATGGTGTCAGGATAGAAAATTTGGAAAGAAAGAAGGCAAAACAAACGCAAACCCAGACGACATTTAAGAAATTGCCAATCAAGAATCCTGAATGCTGCTGACTGAATACACCTGAAAATCCCATTCACACTCAATTTGGAGGCAACTCGTAGCTGTCTCCTCGACAAAAGGGTTACATTTCATTTTCCAAAGCACAAAAACACACCTTGGTCCTGTTGCCTGCTAATTTCTATGAATGAAACGGCAATTTGCAGGTTTTTTTATTTCTTTATGGATGTTCTGGCTAAACTTGTTATTGTATGGGGTAAGAATACAAAATTAGAAAAGGAAGAAGACAAAACAAACGCAAACCCAGAACACATTTAGCAAATTGCCAAACAAGAAACCTGAATGCTGCTGACTGAATACACCTGAAAATCCCATTCACACTCAATTTGGAGTCAATTTGTAGCTGTGCCCTCAGTAAAAGGGAAAGATTTCATTTTCCAAAACACTAAAACTCACCTTGGTCGAGTTCCCTGTTAATTTCTAAAAATGAAACACCAATTTGCTGTTTTCTTTATTTCATTATGGATACTCTGGCTAAACTTTTTCTTGTATGGTGTAAGAATACAAAATTAGATAAGGAAGAACCAAAACAAATGGAATGCCCAAACACATTTAAGAAATTGCCAATCAAGAAACCTGAATGCTGCTGACTGAATACACCTGAAAATCCCATTCACACTCAAGTTGGAAGCAACTTGTAGCTGTCCCCTCGGCAAAAGGGTTACATATCATTTTCCAAAGCACAAAAACACACCTTAGTCCTGTTGCTTGCTAATTTCTTTCTTTTTTTTTTTTTTTTTGAAACGGCAATTTGCAGTTTTTTTTATTTCATTATGGATATTCTGGCTAGACTTTTTATTGTATGGGGTAAGAATACAAAATTAGAAAAGGAAGAAGGCAAACCAACTGCAAACCCAGAACACATTTAGCAAATTGCCAACCAAGAAACCTGAATGCTGCTGACTGAATACACCTGAAAATCCCATTCACACTCAATTTGGCGGCAATTCATAGCTGTTCCCTTGGCAAAAGGGTTACATTTCATTTTCCAAAACACAAAAACTCACCTTGGTCCTGTTGCATGTTAATTTCTAAAAATGAAACACCAATGTGCTGTTTTCTTTATTTCATTATGGTTACTCTGGCTAACCTTTTTATTGTATGGTGTAAGAATACAAAATGAGAAAAGGAAGAAGGCAAAACAAGTGCAAACCAAGAACACATTTAGAAAATTGCCAATACAAATTTAGAAAAGGAAGAAGGCAAAACAAATGCAAACCAAGAACACATTTAGCAAATTACCAATCGGGAAACCTGAATGTTGCTGACTGAATACACCTGAAAATCCCATTCACACTCAATTGGGAGGCAACTCGTAGCTGTGCCCTCGGCAAAAGGGTTACATTTCATTTTCCAAAGCACAAAAACACACCTTGGTCCTGTTGCCTGCTAATTTCTAAGAATGAAACGGCAATTTGCAGTTTTTTTTTATTTCATTATGGATATTCTAGCTAAACTTTTTATTGTATGGGGAAAGAATACAAAATTAGAAAAGGAAGAAGGCAAAACAAGTGCAAACCAAGAACACATTTAGAAAATTGCCAATACAAATTTAGAAAAGGAAGAAGGCAAAACAAATGCAAACCAAGAACACATTTAGCAAATTACCAATCGGGAAACCTGAATGTTGCTGACTGAATACACCTGAAAATCCCATTCACACTCAATTGGGAGGCAACTCGTAGCTGTGCCCTCGGCAAAAGGGTTACATTTCATTTTCCAAAGCACAAAAACACACCTTGGTCCTTTTGCCTGCTAATTTCTAAGAATGAAACGGCAATTTGCAGTTTTTTTTATTTCATTATGGATATTCTGGCTAAACTTTTTATTGTATGGGGAAAGAATACAAAATTAGAAAAGGAAGAAGGCAAACAACCGCAAACCCAGAACACATTTAGCAAATTGCCAAACAAGAAACCTGAATGCTTTTGACTGAATACACCTGAAAATCCCATTCACACTCAATTTGGCGGCAATTCGTAGCTGTTCCCTTGGCAAAAGGGTTACATTTCATTTTCGAAAACACAAAAACTCACCTTGGTCCTGTTGCATGTTAATTTCTAAAAATGAAACATCAATTTGCTGTTTTCTTTATTTCTTTATGGTTATTCTGGCTAACATTTTTATTGTATGGTGTAAGAATACAAAATTAGAAAAGGAAGAAGGCAAACCAAATGGAATGCACAAACACATTTAAGAAATTGCCAATCAAGAAACCTGAATGCTGCTGACTGAATATACCTGAAAATCCCATTCACACTCAATTTGGAGTCAATTCCTAGCTGTCCCCTCTGCAAAAGGGTTACATTTCATATTCCAAAGCACAAAATCACACCTTGGTCCTGTTGCATGCTAATTTCTAAGAATGAAACGGCAATTTGCAGGTTTTTTTATTTCATTATGGATATTCTGGCTAAATTTTTATTGTATGGGGTAAGAATACAAAATTAGAAAAGGAAGAAGGCAAAACAAACGCAAACCCAGAACACATTTAGCAAATTGCCAAACAAGAAACCTGAATGCTGCTGACTGAATACACCTGAAAATCCCATTCACACTCAATTTGGTGGCAATTCGTAGCTGTTCCCTTTTCAAAAGGGTTACATTTCATTTTCCAAAACACAAAAACTCACCTTGGTCCTGTTGCATGTTAATTTCTAAAAATGAAACACCAATTTGCTGTTTTCTTTATTTCCTTATGGTTACTCTGGCTAACCTTTTTATTGTATGGTGTAAGAATACAAAATTAGAAAAGGAAGAAGGCAAAACAAATGCAAACCAAGAACACATTTAGCAAATTGCCAATCAGGAAACCTGAATGTTGCTGACTGAATACACCTGAAAATCCCATTCACACTCAATTTGGAGGCAATTCGTAGCTGTGCCCTCGGCAAAAGGGAAAGATTTCATTTTCCAAAACAGTAAATCTCACCTTGGTCCAGTTGCCTGTTAATGTCTAAGCATGGAACGCCCATTTGCTGTTTTTTTTTTTTTTTTTATTTCATCAAGGATACTCTGGCTAAACTTTTATTGTATGGTGTAAGAATACAAAATTAAAAAGGAAGAAGGCAAAAAAAAGGAATGCCCAAACACATTTAAGAAATTGCTAATCAAGAAACCTGAATGCTGCAGACTGAATACACCTGAAAATCTCATTCACACTCAATTTGGAGTCACTCGTAGCTATCCCTCAGCAAAAGGGTTACATTTCATATTCCAAAGCACAAAATCACACCTTGGTCCTGTTTCCTGCTAATTTCTAAGAATGAAATGGCCATTTGCAGGTTTTTTTATTTCATTATGGATATTCTGGCTAGACTTTTTATTTTATGGGGTAAGAATACAAAATTAGAAAAGGAAGAAGGCAAAACAAACACAAACCCAGAACACATTTAGCAAATTGCCAAACAAGAAACCTGAATGCTGCTGACTGAATACACCTGAAAATCCCATTCACACTCAATTGGCAGCAATTCGTAGCTGTTCCCTTGTCAAAAGGGTTACATTTCATTTTCCAAAACACAAAAACTCACCTTGGTCCTGTTGCATGTTACTTTCTAAAAATGAAACACCAATTTGCTGTTTTCTTTATTTTATTATGGTTACTCTGGCTAAACTTTTTCTTGTATGGTGTAAGAATACAAAATGAGAAAAGGAAGAAGGCAAAACAAATGCAAACCAAGAACACATTTAGCAAATTGCCAATCAGGAAACCTGAATGTTGCTGACTGAACGCACCTGAAAATTGCATTCACACTCAATTTGGCGGCAATACGTAGCTGTGCCCTCGGCAAAAGGGAAAGATTTCATTTTCCAAAACACAAAAACTCACCTTGGTCCTGTTGCATGTTAATTTCCAAAAATGAAACACCAATTTGCTGTTATCTTTATTTCATTATGGATACTCTGGCTAACCTTTTTATTGTTTGGTCTAAGAATACAAAATGAGAAAAGGAAGAAGCAAAACAAATGCAAAACAAGAGCACATTTAACAAATTTCCAATTGGGAAACCTGAATGTTGCTGACTGAATACACCTGAAAATCCCATTCACACTCAATTTGCAGGCAATTCTTAGCTCTCCCTTCAGCAAAAGTGTTACATTTCATTTTCTCAAAAACGAAAACTCACCTTAGTCCTGTTGCCTGTAGATTTCTTAGCATGAAACGCCAATTTGCACTGCATTTCTATTTCATTTTGACCACTGTCTAAAGGCTTTTTTGGATGGTGTCAGGATAGAAAATTTGGAAAGAAAGAAGGCAAAACAAACGCAAACCCAGACGACATTTAAGAAATTGCCAATCAAGAATCCTGAATGCTGCAGACTGAATACACCTGAAAATCCCATTCACACTCAATTTGGAGGCAACTCGTAGCTGTCTCCTCGACAAAAGGGTTACATTTCATTTTCCAAAGCACAAAAACACACCTTGGTCCTGTTGCCTGCTAATTTCTATGAATGAAACGGCAATTTGCAGGTTTTTTTATTTCTTTATGGATATTCTGGCTAAACTTGTTATTGTATGGGGTAAGAATACAAAATTAGAAAAGGAAGAAGGCAAAACAAACGCAAACCCAGAACACATTTAGCAAATTGCCAAACAAGAAACCTGAATGCTGCTGACTGAATACACCTGAAAATCCCATTCACACTCAATTTGGAGTCAATTTGTAGCTGTGCCCTCGGTAAAAGGGAAAGATTTCATTTTCCAAAACACTAAAACTCACCTTGGTCCAGTTGCCTGTTAATTTCTAAAAATGAAACACCAATTTGCTGTTTTCTTTATTTCATTATGGATACTCTGGCTAAACTTTTTCTTGTATGGTGTAAGAATACAAAATTAGATAAGGAAGAACCAAAACAAATGGAATGCCCAAACACATTTAAGAAATTGCCAATCAAGAAACCTGAATGCTGCTGACTGAATACACCTGAAAATCCCATTCACACTCAAGTTGAAAGCAACTTGTAGCTGTCCCCTCGGCAAAAGGGTTACATATCATTTTCCAAAGCACAAAAACACACCTTAGTCCTGTTGCCTGCTAATTTCTTTCTTTTTTTTTTTTTTTTGAAACGGCAATTTGCAGTTTTTTTTATTTCATTATGGATATTCTGGCTAGACTTTTTATTGTATGGGGTAAGAATACAAAATTAGAAAAGGAAGAAGGCAAACCAACTGCAAACCCAGAACACATTTAGCAAATTGCCAACCAAGAAACCTGAATGCTGCTGACTGAATACACCTGAAAATCCCATTCACACTCAATTTGGCGGCAATTCATAGCTGTTCCCTTGGCAAAAGGGTTACATTTCATTTTCCAAAACACAAAAACTCACCTTGGTCCTGCTGCATGTTACTTTCTAAAAATGAAACACCAATGTGCTGTTTTCTTTATTTCATTATGGTTACTCTGGCTAACCTTTTTATTGTATGGTGTAAGAATACAAAATGAGAAAAGGAAGAAGGCAAAACAAGTGCAAACCAAGAACACATTTAGAAAATTGCCAATACAAATTTAGAAAAGGAAGAAGGCAAAACAAATGCAAACCAAGAACACATTTAGCAAATTACCAATCGGGAAACCTGAATGTTGCTGACTGAATACACCTGAAAATCCCATTCACACTCAATTTGGAGGCAACTCGTAGCTGTGCCCTCGGCAAAAGTGTTACATTTCATATTCCAAAGCACAAAATCACACCTTGGTCCTGTTGCATGCTAATTTCTAAGAATGAAACGGCAATTTGCAGGTTTTTTTATTTCATTATGGATATTCTGGCTAAATTTTTATTGTATGGGGTAAGAATACAAAATTAGAAAAGGAAGAAGGGAAACCAACCGCAAACCCAGAACACATTTAGCAAATTACCAACCAAGAATCCTGAATGCTGCTGACTGAATACACCTGAAAATCCCATTCACACTCAATTTGGCGGCAATTCGTAGCTGTTCCCTTTTCAAAAGGGTTACATTTCATTTTCCAAAACACAAAAACTCACCTTGGTCCTGTTGCATGTGAATTTCTAAAAATGAAACACCAATTTGCTGTTTTCTTTATTTCCTTATGGTTACTCTGGCTAACCTTTTTATTGTATGGTGTAAGAATACAAAATTAGAAAAGGAAGAAGGCAAAACAAATGCAAACCAAGAACACATTTAGCAAATTGCCAATCAGGAAACCTGAATGTTGCTGACTGAATACACATGAAAATCCCATTCACACTCAATTTGGAGGCAATTCGTAGCTGTGCCATCGGCAAAAGTGAAAGATTTCATTTTCCAAAACAGTAAATCTCACCTTGGTCCAGTTGCCTGTTAATGTCTAAGCATGGAACGCCCATTTGCTGTTTTTTTTTTTTTCATTAAGGATACTCTGGCTAAACTTTTATTGTATGGTGTATGAATACAAAATTAGAAAAGGAAGAAGGCAAAACAAATGGAATGCCCAAACACATTTAAGAATTTGCCAATCAAGAAACCTGAATGCTGCTGACTGAATACACCTGAAAATCCCATTCACACTCAATTTGGAGGCAACTCGTAGCTGTCCCCTCGGCAAAAGAGTTACATTTCATATTCCAAAGCACAAAATCACACCTTGGTCCTGTTGCCTGCTAATTTCTTTTTTTTTTTTTTAATAAAGCTTTTATTTAAAGAATATAAATTTCCAAAGAACAGCTCATGGACCACATTGGCTCCCCCCCCACACAACTTCCCTCCCTCCCCCCACCCTCCCCTTTCCCGCTCCCTCTCCCCTTCTGTTCACATCAAGATTCATTTTCAATTCTCTTTATACACAGAAGATCAATTTAGTACATATTACGTAAAAATTTCAACGGTTTGCCCTCGCATAGAGACACAAAATGATAATACTGTTGGAGTACTAGTTATAGTATTAATTCACAATGTACAGCACATTAAGGACAGAGATCCTACATGATTTTTTTTTAAAAAAATTGATTAATTGTCTATGCAATTTCCAATTTAACACCAAGATTTTTTAATCATTTGCAATTATCTTTATATAAAGAAGATCGATTCAATATATACTATGTAAGGATTTCATCAGTTTGCACCCACTCAGAAACACAAAGTGTAAAAATACTGTTTCAGTACTAGTAATAGCATCACTTCACATTGGATAACACATTAAGGACAGATCCCTCATGAGACGTAAGTACACAGTGACTCCTGATGTTGATTAACAATTTGACACTCTTGTTTATGGCGTCAGTAATCTCCCTAGGCTCTGGTCATGAGTTGCCGAGGCTATGGAAGCCTTTAGGGTTCGCCGACTTCGATCTTATTCCCACAGGGCCATAGTCAAAGTGGAAGTTCCCTCCTCCCTTCAGAGAAAGGTACCTCCTTCTTTGATGGCCCCGTTCTTTCCACTGGGATCTCACTCGCAGAGATCTTTCATTTAGGTCTTCTGTTTTTTCCAGAGTGTCTTAGCTTTCCATGCCTAAAATATTCTCATGGGCTCTTCAGCCAGATCCAAATGCCTTAAGGGCTGATTCTGAGGCCAGAGTGCTATTTAGGACATCTGCCATTCTATGAGTCTGCTGTGTATCCTGCTTCCCATGTTGGATCATTCTCTCCCTTTTTCATTCTATCAGTTAGTATTAGCAGACACTAGTCTTGTTTGTGTGATCCCTTTGACTCTTAGACCTATCAGTGTGATCAATTGTGAGCTGAAATTGATCACTTGGACTAATGAGATGGCCTTGGTACATGCCACCTTGATGGGATTGTATTGGAAACCCCTGGCACAATTCTAACTCCATCATTTGGGGCCGTTCCGATTGAGCATGTCCCAAATTTTACATCTCCTCCCTCTCTTATTCCCACTCTTATATTTCACAGAGATCACTTTTCAGTTAAAATTTAAACACCTAAGTATAATTGTGTGTTAATTACAGAGTTCAACCACTAGTACTAGGATAAAGAGAAAAAAAAATACTACCATGGATAAAGTATTACATTGTACAACAACAGTCAGCACAAGAGCTGATCGAGTCACTGTTTCTCATAGTGTCCATTTCACTTCTACAGGTTTCCCCTTTGGTGCTCAGTTAGTCATCGCCAATCAAGGGAAACAAATGATATTTGTCTCTTTGGGACTGACTTAATTCACTCAGCATGATGTTTTCTAGATTCCTCCATTTTGTTGCAAGTGACCGGATTTCATTGTTTTTGACTGCTGTATAGTATTCTGTAGAGTACATGTCCCATAATTTCCTAATCCAGTCTACTGTTGAAGGGCATTTGGGTTGGTTCCAAGTCTTAGCTATTGTGAATTGAGCCGCAATAAACATTGCTGTGCAGACGGCTTTTTTGTTTGCCAATTTAATTTCCTTTGGGTAAATTCCAAGGAGTGGGATGGCTGGGTTGAATGGTAGGGTTATATTCAGGTTTCTGAGGAATCTCCAGACTGACTTCCATAGTGGCTTCACCAGTTTGCATTCCCACCAACAGTGGATTAGTGTCCCTTTTTCCCCACATCCTCTCCAGCATCTATTGTTGGTGGATTTCTGAATGTGAGCCATTCTCACCGGGGTGAGGTGAAACCTCATTGTGGTTTTGATTTGCATTTCCCTAATTGCTAGGGATCTTGAACATTTTTTCATGTGTCTGTTGGCCATTTGGATTTCCTCTTTGGAAAAATGTCTGTTGAGGTCCTTGGCCCATCTCTTAAGTGGGTTGTTTGTTTTGATGTTGTGGAGTTTCTTAATTTCTTTGTAGATTCTGGTTATCAACCCTTTATCTGTTGCATAGTTTGCAAATATATTTTCCCATTCTGTCGGTTTCCTATTCAATTTCCTGACTGTTTCTTTTGCAGTACAGAAACTTTTCAATTTGATGCAATCCCAGTAGTTAATTTTGGTTTTCAGTGCCTGTGCTTCTGGGGTCTTTTCCAAGAAGTCTTTGCCAGTACCTATGTCTTGCAGGGTTTCTCCTATGCTCTCCAGTAATTTGATGGTGTCGGGTCGTAGGTTTAAATTTTTAATCCATGTTGAATGAATTTTTGTGTAAGGTGAAAGGTAGGGGTCTTGCTTCATGGTTCTGCACGTGGAAATCCAGTTTTCCCAGCACCATTTATTAAACAGACTGACCTTACTCCAGGGATTGGTTTTGGATCGTTGATCAAATATAAGTTGGCTGTAGGTGTTTGGATTGATTTCTGGAGTTTCTATTCTGTTCCATTGGTCTATCCATCTGTTTCTGTACCAGTACCATGCTGTTTTGATAACAACTGCCCTGTAGTATGTCCTGAAATCTGGTATTGTTATGCCTCCGGCTTTGTTTTTGTTGTACAAGATTGCTTTAGCTATTCGAGGTCTCCTGTGTCTCCATATGAATTTCACCATCATTTTTTCCAGATCTGAGAAGAATGTCCTCGGTATCTTGATTGGTATTGCGTTGAATCTGTAAATTGCTTTTGGGAGAATGGACATTTTGATGATATTGATTCTTCCAATCCATGAGCATGGGAGATTTCTCCATTTTTTGGTATCCTCTTCTATTTCTTTCTTTAAGGTTTTGTAATTTTCATTGTAGAGATCTTTAATGTCCTTAGTTAAATTTATTCCAAGGTATTTGATTGTTTTTGTAGCTATTGTGAATGGGATTGATCTTAGCAGTTCTTCCTCAGCCGTGGCATTGTCTGTGTATACAAAGGCTGTTGATTTTTGTGCATTGATTTTATATCCTGCTACTTTGCCAAACTCTTCTATGAGTTCCAATAGTCTCTTAGTAGAGTTCTTTGGGTCCCCTAAATAAAGAATCATGTCGTCTGCAAAGAGGGATAGTTTGAGTTCTTCCTTCCCAACTTGTATCCCTTTAATTTCTTTTTATTGCCTAATAGCTCTGGCTAAGACTTCCAGCACTATATTGAATAGCAGTGGTGAGAGTGGGCATCCCTGTCTGGTACCAGATCTCAGTGGAAATGCTTCCAACTTTTCCCCATTCAATAGGATATTGGCCGTGGGTTTTTCATAAATTGCTTTGATTGTATTGAGGAATGTGCCTTCTATACCCAGTTTGCTTAGGGTTTTCATCATGAAAGGGTGTTGAATTTTATCGAATGCTTTCTCTGCGTCTAGTGAGATAATCATATGGTTTTTCTTCTGCAGCCTGTTAATGTGGTGTATCACGTTGATTGTTTTGCGAATATTGAACCATCCCTGCATACCAGGGATGAATCCCACTTGGTCTGGGTGGATGATCTTTCTGATGTGTTGTTGCAGTCTATTGGCCAGAATTTTGTTGAGGATTTTTGCATCTATGTTCATGAGGGATATTGGTCTGTAATTCTCTTTCAATGCTGCATCTTTTTCTGGCTTAGGAATTAAGGTGATGCTGGCTTCATAGAAGGAATTTGGGAGAATTCCCTCTTTTTCGATTGTTCTGAATAGTTTGAGAAGAATTGGGGTTAGTTCTTCTTTAAATGTCTGGTAGAATTCAGCAGTGAATCCATCTGGTCCTGGGCTTTTCTTTGTTGGGAGGGCCTTTATTACTGATTCAATTTCTGACTCACTTATGGGTCTGTTTAGGTTTTCTATGTCTTCCTGGTTCAATTTAGGTAGGTTGCATGTGTCCAGGAATCTATCCATTTCTGATAGGTTTCCCTGTTTGCTGGCATACAAGTCCTTGTAGTAATTTCTGATGATTCTTTTGATTTCTGTGGTGTCTGTTGTTATATTTCCTTTTTCATCTCTGATTTTACTGATTTGGGTCTTTTCTCTTCTTTTTTTAGTTAGTTGGGCCAATGGGGTGTCAATCTTGTTTATTTTTTCAAAAAACCAGCTCCTCGTTTGGCTGATTTTTTGTAATGTTTTTTTGGATTCAATCCTGTTGATTTCTTCTCTGATTTTGATTATTTCTCTTTTTCTACTAGATTTGGGTCTAGTTTGCTGCAAATTTTCTAGATCCTTGAGATGCATTGAAAGCTCATCTATTTGGTGCCTTTCCAGTTTCTTGATGTAGGCACCTATTGATATAAACTTTCCTCTTAACACTGCTTTTGCTGTATCCCATAAGTTTTGGTATGTTGTGCTGTTATCCTCATTTACTTCCAGAAAATTTTTGATTTCTCTTTTGATTTCTTCAGTGACCCATTGTTCATTCAGGAGCATGTTGTTCAATCTCCATGTGTTTGCATATGCTCTAGAGATTCCTGAGTTGCTAATTTCCAACTTCACTCCCTCATGGTCTGAGAAGTTGCATGGTATGATTCTAATTCTTTTGAATTTGCTGAGACTTGCTTTATGGCCTAATATGTGATCAATCCTAGAGTAGGTTCCATGTACTGCTGAGAAGAATGTGAATGCATTACTTGTAGGATGAAAAGTTCTGTAGATATCTGTTAGACCCATTTGGGCTATAGTGTTGTTTAAATCTACTGTCTCCTTGTTGATCTTCTGTCCTGTCGATCTGTCAATATCTGTGAGTGAAGTATTGAAGTCCCCCAGTACTATTGTGTTGGGGTCTAAGTCTCCCTTTAAGTTTCTTAACAAATTTTTTAAATAAACCTGTGGCCTGTAATTAGGTGCATATACATTGAGAATTGTTATATCTTCCTGTAGTATTGATCCCTTAATCATTATATAGTGCCCCTCATTGTCTCTCTTAACAGTTTTTGTGTTAAAGTTTATGTAGTCCGATATTAAGATGGTTACACCCGCTCTTTTTTCATTTCTGTTGGCATGGTATATCTTGTTCCATCCTTTTATTTTCAGTCTGTATGGATCTTCGTTGGAAAGATGTGTTTCTTGTAGGCAGCAAATAGATGGTTTTTGTTCCTTAACTCAATCAGCCAATCTCTGTCTTTTAACAGGACAGTTTAGACCTTTAACGTTCAATGTGACTATCGATAAGTGGTAAGTTTGCCCTGCCATTTGCCAGATATTTTCTAATGTATGCTTTGAATTCCCTGTGATCTTTTGCCGTGAGGTTCCCTTCGTTTACCTTCTTTCATGTTGATGGTCGTGTTTCTGTGTTTCTGTGTGTAACACGTCTTTAAGTATCTTTTGCAGGGCTGGACGAGTGGCAACAAATTCTTTCAATTTTTGTTTGTTATGAAAGGTCTTTATTTCACCTTCATTCACAAATGAGAGCTTTGCAGGGTATAATATTCTGGGCTGGCAGTTTTTCTCTCTAAGTACCTGGGCTATGTCTCGCCATTCCCTTCTAGCTTGTAGGGTTTCTGTTGAGAAGTCAGCTGTAAGTCTAATTGGAGATCCTCTGAGAGTAATCTGACGTTTCTCTCTTGCACATTTTAGGATCTTTTCTTTTTGCTTCACTGTGGTGAGTTTAATTACAATATGTCGTGCAGAGGATCTCTTTTGGTCATGTTTATTAGGGGTTCTATGAGCTTCCTGGATTAGGATTTCTCTGTCTTTCTCCAAGCCTGGAAAGTTTTCTGCTAGTATCTCCCTAAAAAGGCCTTCTAATCCTTTCTCCCTCTCCATACCTTCAGGAACACCTAGAACCCGAATGTTGGGTTTTTTAATAGTATCCTGTAAATTCCCGACAATATCTTTTAGTTTTCTAATTTCCTCTTCTTGTCTTTGGTTTGACTGTTTCCTCTCCTGTTCTCTGTCTTCTAGGTCCGATATTCACTCCTCTGCTTCACCCATTCTTGTTTTAAGGCCCTCAAGATTTCTTGTCACTTGATCTATTGAATTCTTCAATTCATTAAGATTTTTTGTCACTCTCGTAGCTTCTTGTTCTACTAGTTGTTTCATTTCGTTTTGATTTCTCCGTAGTGCTTCATTCTCGCGAGAGAGATTTTCTATCTTATCCATTAAGGATTTCTGTAGTTCAAGAATTTGTTTTTGAGAACTTCTTAATGTTCTTATCAATTCTTTGAGATCTGCTTCTTGCATTTCTTCTATCTCATTATCTTCACAATCCTGACTTGGGGTGTCTTTTCCGTTTGGGGTCATCATAGCGTCTTCCTTGATCTTGCTCCCTCGGAATCTGTTTTTATTTGGCATTTTTTTTTTTCCCCACACTCTTTCTCTGGGTTGTCAAGGTAACGGAGTTTGTGTGCGCGGTGTGTTCCCAGTTTTTGGATCCCCTTCAGGTTTCTACAGCCTCGGGTTTTTGGTTCCGTCTGCCTCAGTGATGGGCGGGCGGGCGGGCGGGCGGGCGCGCCTTGTCCCACTGCGTTTAATCTAGCTCGAATTAGCAGGGTGGGTGACGAGAGAGACTAGTGTCCGTGCAGGCTCGCCTCAATTGTGCTGTTTCCCCCGTGGGGGGTCTGCTTCCCCCCGCCAGTGTCTCGGGATCCCTGTATCGGCCCCCGTTCAAGCGCTCAGTTCCAATGGCGACTGTGTTCCGCCCGGTTTCCGGTTCAGCCGGCGGGTGCGCGCCGTCCCACTGTGTTCAGTCTAGCTTGAGTGAGCATGGTGGGCAATGAAAGAGGCTAGTGTCCGTGTGGGCTCGCCTCAATTGTGCTGTTTCCCCCCTGGCGTCTGCTTCCCCCCACCAGTGTCTCAGGATCCCTGTATCGGCACCTGTTCAAGCGCTCAGTTCCAATGGCGACTGTGTTCCGCCCGGCTTCCGGTTCAGCCAGCGGGCGCGCCGTCCCACTGCGTTCAGTCCAGCTAGAATTAGCAGGGTGGGCAACGAAAGAGGCTAGTGTCCGTGTGGGCTCGCCTCAATTGTGCTGTTTCCCCTGTGGCGTCTGCTTCCCCCCGCCAGTGTCTCGGGATCCCTGTATTGGCTCCCGTTTAAGCGCTCGAATCCAATGGCGACTGTGTTCCGTCCGGTTCCCGTCCCTCCCGGCAGCTCCCGTGCCACTAAGGCACGATTTGCCGTTCGCAAACTTACTTTTCCCTAGGTCCTCTGCATCTCATTCACAGGGTCCGGAAGAATTTCCACTGCATTTTTTTCCGTGAGATTTTTCCTGAGGCTACAGTAACTCTGTTTTTATTAAACTATCATTTTGCGGACTGCTAGTGCGCGTCCTCACTATTCCGCCATCTTGGCTCTGCCAGCGCCTGCTAATTTCTAAGAATGAAATGGCAATTTGCAGTTTTTTTTATTTCATTATAGATATTCTGGCAAAACTTTTATTGTATGGGGTAAGAATACAAAATTAGAAAAGGAAGAAGGCAAAACAAATGCAGACCCAGAAAACATTTAGCAAATTGCCAAACAAGAAACCTGAATGCTGCTGACTGAACGCACCTGAAAATTGCATTCACACTCAATTTGACGGCAATTCATAGCTGTGCACTCGGCAAAAGGGAAAGATTTCATTTTCCAAAACACTAAAACTCACCTTGGTCCTGTTGCTTGTTAATTTCTAAAAATGAAACACCAATTTGTTGTTTTCTTTATTTCATTATGGATACCCTGGCTAACCTTTTTCTTGTATGGTGTAAGAATACAAAATGAGAAAAGGAAGAAGGCAAAACAAATGCAAACCAAGAACACATTTAGCAAATAGCCAATCAGGATACCTGAATGCTGCTGACTGAATACACCTGAAAATCCCATTCACACTCAATTTGGAGGCAACTCGTAGCTGTCCCCTCGGCAAAAGTGTTACATTTCATTTTCCAAAGCACAAAAACACACCTTGGTCCTGTTGCCTGCTAATTTCTAAGAATGAAACGGCAATTTGCAGTTTTTTTTTATTTCCTTATGAATATTCTGGCTAAACTTTTTATTGTATGGGGTAAGAATACAAAATTAGAAAAGGAAGAAGGCAAAACAACCGCAAACCCAGAACACATTTAGCAAATTGCCAAACAAGAAACCTGAATGCTGCTGACTGAATACACCTGAAAATCCCATTCACACTCAATTTGGAGTCAATTCGTAGCTGTCCCCTCAGCAAAAGGGTTACATTTCATATTCCAAAGCAGAAAAACACACCTTGGTCCTGTTGCCTGTTAATTTCTAAGAATGAAACGGCAATTTGCAGGTTTTTTTATTTCATTATGGATATTCTGGCTAAACTTTTTATTGTATGGGGTAAGAATACAAAATTAGAAAAGGAAGAAGGCAAAACAACCGCAAACCCAGAACACATTTAGCAAATTGCCAAACAAGAAACCTGAATGCTGCTGACTGAATACACCTGAAAATCCCATTCACACTCAGTTTGGCGGCAATTCGTAGCTGTTCCCTTTTCAAAAGGGTTACAT
This sequence comes from Sylvilagus floridanus, assembly GCA_949820135.1. Classification (NCBI taxonomy): domain Eukaryota; kingdom Metazoa; phylum Chordata; class Mammalia; order Lagomorpha; family Leporidae; genus Sylvilagus; species Sylvilagus floridanus. Next base: position 141,665,790 of record OX463227.1, read on the forward strand.
TTCATTTTCCAAAACAGAAAAACTCACCTTGGTCCTGTTGCATGTTAATTTCTAAAAATGAAACACCAATTTGCTGTTTTCTTTATTTCATTATGGATACTCTGGCTAAACTTTTTCTTGTATGGTGTAAGAATACAAAATGAGAAAAGGAAGAAGGCAAAACAAATGCAAACCAAGAACACATTTAGCAAATTGCCAATCAGGAAACCTGAATGTAGCTGAATGAATACACCTGGAAATCCCATTCACACTCAATTTGGAGGCAATTCGTAGCTGTGCCCTCGGCAAAAGGGAAAGATTTCATTTTCCAAAACAGTAAATCTCACCTTCGTCCAGTTGCCTGTTAATTTCTAAGCATGGAACGCCCATTTGCTGTTTTTTTATTTTTTATTTCATTAAGGATACTCTGGCTAAACTTTTATTGTATGGTGTAAGAATACAAAATTAGAAAAGGAAGAAGGCAAAACAAATGGAATGCCCAAACACATTTAAGAAATTGCCAATCAAGAAACCTGAATGCTGCTGACTGAATACACCTGAAAATCCCATTCACACTCAATTTGGAGGCAACTCGTAGCTGTCCACTCGGCAAAAGGGTTACATTTCATTTTCCAAAGCAGAAAATCTCACCTTGGTCCTGTTGCCTGCTAATTTCTAAGAATGAAACGGCAATTTGCAGCTTTTTTTTATTTTATTATGGATATTTAGGCTAAACTTTTACTGTATGGGGTAAGAATACAAAATTAGAAAAGGAAGAAGGCAAAACAACCGCAAACCCAGAACACATTTAGCAAATTGCCAAACAAGAAACCTGAATGCTGCTGACTGAATACACCTGAAAATCCCATTCACACTCAATTTGGAGTCAATTCGTAGCTGTCCCGTCAGCAAAAGGGTTACATTTCATATTCCAAAGCACAAAATCACACCTTGGTCCTGTTGCGTGCTAATTTCTAAGAATGAAACGGCAATTTGCAGGTTTTTTAATTTCATTATGGATATTCTGGCTAAACTTTTTATTGTATGGGGTAAGAATACAAAATTAGAAAAGGAAGAAGGCAAAACAATCGCAAACCCAGAACACATTTAGCAAATTGCCAAACAAGAAACCTGAATGCTGCTGACTGAATACACCTGAAAATCCCATTCACACTCAATTTGGAGGCAATTCGTAGCTGTCCCCTCGGCAAAAGTGTTACATTTCATTTTCTAAATCGCGAAAACTCACCTTAGTCGTGTTGCCTGTAGATTTCTTAGCATGAAACGCCAATTTGCACTATATTTTTATTTCATTTTGACCACTCTGTCTAAAGGCTTTTTTGGATGATGTCAGGATAGAAAATTTGGAAAGAAAAAAGGGAAAACAAATGCAAACCCAGATGACATTTAAGAAATTGCGAATCAAGAAACCTGAATGCTGCTGACTGAATACACCTGAAAATCCTATTTACACTCAATTTGGAGCCAATTAGTAGCTGTGCCCTCGGCAAAAGGGAAAGATTTCATTTTCAAAAACACAAAAACTCACATTGGTCCAGTTGCCTGTTAATTTCTAAGCATTTAACGCCCATTTTCTGTTTTTTTTTTAATTTCATTAAGGATACTCTGGCTAAACTTTTATTGTATGGTGTAAGAATACAAAATTAGAAAAGGAAGAAGGCAAAAGAAATGGAATGCCCAAACACATTTAAGAAATTGCGAATCAAGTAACCTGAATGCTGCTGACTGAAATCACCTGAAAATCCCATTCACACTCAATTTGGAGGTAACTCGTAGCTGTCCCCTCGGCAAAAGTGTTACATTTCATTTTCCAAAGCACAAAAACGCACCTTGATCCTGTTGCCTGCTAATTTCTAAGAATGCAACGGCAATTTGCAGTTTTTTTTATTTCATTATGGATATTCTGGCTAACCTTTTTATTGTATGGGGTAAGAATACATAATTAGAAAAGGAAGAAGGCAAAACAACCGCAAACCCAGAACACATTTAGCAAATTGCCAAAGAAGAAACCTGAATGCTTCTGACTGAATACACCTGAAAATCCCATTCCCACACAATTTGGATGCAACTCATAGCTGTCCCCTCGGCAAAAGGGTTACATTTCATTTTCCAAAGCACAAAAACATACCTTGGTCCTGTTGCCTGCTAAGTTCTAACAATGAAACGGCAATTTGCAGTTTTTTTTATTTCATTATGGATATTCTGGCTAAACTTTTTATTGTATGGGGTAAGAATACAAAATTAGAAAAGGAAGAACGCAATGCAACCGCAAACCAAGAACACATTTAGCAAATTGCCAAACAAGAAACCTGAATGCTGCTGACTGAATAAACCTGAAAATCCCATTCACACTCAATTTGGCGGCACTTCGTAACTGTTCCCTTGGCAAAAGTGTTACATTTCGTTTTCCAAAACACAAAAACTCACCTTGGTGCTGTTGCATGTTAATTTCTAAAAATGAAACACCAATTTGCTGTTTTCTTTATTTCATTATGGATACTCTGGCTAACCTTTTTCTTGTATGGTGTAAGAATACAAAATTAGAAAAGGAAGAAGGCAAAACAAATGCAAACCAAGAACACCTTTACCAAATTGCCAATCAGGAAACCTGAATGTTGCTGACTCAATACACCTGAAAACCCATTCACACTCAATTTGGAGGCAACTCGTAGCTGTATCCTCGACAAAAGGGAAAGATTTCACTTTGCAAAACACTAAAACTCACCTTCGTCCAGTTCCGTGTTAATTTCTAAGCAGGAAACGCCCATTTGCTGTTTTTTTTTTTTTTATTTCATTATGGATACTCTGGCTAAACTTTTATTGTATGGTGTAAGAATACAAAATTAGAAAAGGAAGAAGGCAAAACAAATGGAATTCCCAAACACATTTAAGAAATTGCCAATCAAGAAACCTGAATGCTGCTGACTGAATACAACTGAAAATCCCATTCACACTCAATTTGGAGGCAACTCGTAGCTGTCCCCTCGGCAAAAGGGTTACATTTCATTTTCCAAACCACAAAATCACACCTTGGTCTGTTGCCTGCTAATTTCTAAGAATGAAACGGCAATTTGCAGTTTTTTTTTTTCATTATGGATATTCTTGCTAAACTTTTTATTGTATGGTGTGAGAATACAAAATTAGAAAAGGAAGAAGGCAAAACAAACGCAAACCAAGAACACATTTAGCGAATTGCCAATCAGGAAAACTGAATGTTGCTGACTGAATACACCTGAAAACCCATTCACACTCAATTTGGAGGCAATTCGTAGCTGTGCCCTCGGCAAAAGGGAAAGATTTCATTTTCCAAAAGACGAAAACTCACTTGTCGTGTTGCCTGTAGATTTCTTTGCATGGAACGCCAATTTGCACTGTATTTCTATTTCATTTTGACCACTATGTCTAAAGGCTTTTTTGGATGGTGTCAGGATAGAAAATTTGGAAAGAAAAAAGGCAAAACAAACGCAAACCCAGACGACATTTAAGAAATTGCCAATCAAGAAACCTGAATGCTGCTGACTGAATACACCTGAAAATCCCATTCATACTCAATTTGGGGGCAATTCATAGCTGTCACCTCGGCAAAAGGGTTACATAACATTTTCCAAAGCACAAAAACACACCTTGGACCTGTTGCCTGCTAATTTCTAAGAATGAAACACCAATTTGCTGTTTTCTTTATTTCATTATGGATACTCTGGCTAAAGTTTTTCTTGTATGGTGTAAGATTACAAAATTAGAAAAGGAAGAAGGCAAAACTAATGCAAACCAAGAACATATTTAGCAAATTACCAATCGGGAAACATGAATGTTGCTGACTGAATACACCTGAAAATCCCATTCACACTCAATTTGGAGGCAATTCGTAGCTGTGCCCTCGGCAAAAGGGAAAGATTTCATTTTCCAAAACACAAAAACTCACATTGGTCCACTTGCCTGTTAATTTCTAAGCATGGAACGCCCATTTGCTGTTTTTTTTTTTTTAATTTATTTAATTAAGGATACTCTGGCTAAACTTTTATTGTATGGGGTAATAATACAAAATTAGAAAAGGAAGAAGGCAAAACAAATGCAAACCAAGAAATCATTTAGCAAATTACAAATCAGGAAACCTGAATGCTGCTGACTGAATACACCTGAAAATCCCATTCATACTCAATTTGGAGGCAATTCATAGCTGTCCCCTCGGCAAAAGGGTTGTATATCATTGTCCAAAGCACAAAAACACACCTTGGTCATGTTGCCTGCTAATTTCTAAGAATGAAACGGCAATTTGCAGTTTTTTTTATTTCATTATGGATATTCTGGCTTAGCTTTTTATAGTATGGTGTAAGAATACACAATTAGAAAAGGAAGAAGGCAAAGCAACCGCAAACCCAGAACACATTTAGCAAATTGCCAAAAAAGAAACCTGAATGCTGCTGACTGAATACACCTGAAAATTCCATTAAACACTCAATTTGGAGGCAATTCGTAGCTGTTCCCTTGGCAAAATGGTTACATTTCATTTTCCAGAACACAAAAACTCACCTTGGTCCTGATGCATGTTAATTTCTAACAATGAAACACCAATTTGCTGTTTTCTTTATTTCATTATGGATACTCTGGCTAACTTTTTTCTTGTATGGTGTAAGATTACAAAATTAGAAAAGGAAGAAGGCAAAACAAATGCAAACCAAGAACACATTTAGCAAATTGCCAATCAGGAAACCTGAATGTTGCTGACTGAATACACCTGAAAATCCCATTCACACTCAATTTGGAGGCAATTCGTAGCTGTGCCCTCGGCAAAAGGGAAAGATTTCATTTTCCAAAACACAAAACACACCTTGGTCCTGTGGCATGCTAATTTCTAAAAATGAAACACCAATTTGCTGCTTTCTTTATTTCATTATGGATACTCTGGCTAACCTTTTTATTGTATGGTGTAAGAATACAAAATTAGAAAAGGAAGAAGGCAAAACAAATGCAAACCAAGAAATCATTTAGCAAATTAACAATCAAGAAACCTGAATGCTGCTGAATGAATACACCTGAAAATCCCATTCATACTCAATTTGGAGGCAATTCATAGCTGTCCCCTCGGCAAAAGGATTGCATATCATTTTCCAAAGCACAAAAACACACCTTGGTCCTATTGCCTTCTAATTTCTAAGAATGAAATGGCAATTTGCAGTTTTTTTATTTCATTATGGATATTCTGGCTAAACTTTTTATTGTTTGGGGTAAGAATACAAAATTAGAAAAGGAAGAAGGGAAAGCAACCGCAAACCCAGAACAAATTTAGCAAATTGCCAAACAAGAAACCTGAATGCTGCTGACTGAATACACCTGAAAATCCCATTCACACTCAATTTGGAGGCAACTCGTAGCTGTCCCCTCGGTAAAAGGGAAAGATTCCATTTTCCATAGAACAAAAACACACCTTGGTCTTGTTGCCTGCTAATTTCTAAGAATGAAATGGTAATTTGCAGTCTTTTTTTATTTCATTATGGATATTCTGGCTAAATTTTATTGTATGGGGTAAGAATACAAAATTAGAAAATGAAGAAGGCAAAACAAATGCAAACCCAGAACACATTTAGCAAATTGCCAAACAAGAAACCTGAATGCTGCTGACTGAACGCACCTGAAAATCGCATTCACACTCAATTTGGCGGCAATTGGTAGCTGTGCCCTCGGCAAAAGGGAAAGATTTCATTTTCCAAAACACAAAAACTCACCTTGGTCCTGTTGCATATTAATTTCTAAAAATGAAACACCAATTCACTGTTTTATTTATTTCATTATGGATACTCTGGCTAACCTTTTTCTTGTATGGTGTAAGAATACAAAATGAGTAAAGGAAGAAGGTAAAACAAATGCAAACCAAGAACACATTTAGCAAATTGCCAATCAGGAAACCTGAATGTTGCTGACTGAATACACCTGAAAATCCCATTCACACTCAATTTGGAGGCAATTCGTAGCTGTCCCCTCGGCAAAAGTGTTACATTTCATTTTCTAAAACACGAAAACTCACCTTAGTCGTGTTGCCTGTAGATTTCTTAGCATGAAACGCCAATTTGCACTGTATTTTTATTTCATTTTGACCACTCTGTCTAAAGGCTTTTTTGTATGGTGTTAGGATTGTAAATTTGGAAAGAAAGAAGGCAAAACAAACGCAAACCCAGACGGCATTTAAGAAATTGCCAATCAAGAAACCTGAATGCTGCTGACTGAATACACCTGAAAATCCCATTCACACTCAATTTGGAGGCAACTCGTAGCTGTCCCCTCGGCAAAAGAGTTACATTTCATTTTCCAAAGCACAAAAGCACACCTTGGTCCTGTTGCCTGCTAATTTCTAAGAATGAAACGGCAATTTGCAGCTTTTTTATTTCACTATGGATATTCTGGCTAAACTTTTTATTGTATGGGGTAAGAATACAAAATTAGAAAAGGAAGAAGGCAAAACAAACGCCAACCCAGAACACATTTAGCAAATTGGAAAACAAGAAACCTGAATGCTGCTGAATGAATACACCTGAAAATCCCATTCACACACAATTTGGCCGCAACTCGTAGCTATTCCCTTGGCAAAAGGGTTATATTTCATTTTCCAAAACACAAAACCTCACCTTGGTCCTGTTGCATGTTAATTTCTATGCATGGAACGCCAATTTGCTGTTTTAATTTTTATTTCTTTATGGATACTCTGGCTAAACTTTTCATTGTATGGTGTAAGAATACAAAATTAGAAAACGAACAAGGCAAAACAAATGCAAACCCAGAACACATTTAGCAAATTGCCAACCAAGAAACCTGAATGTTACTGACTGAATACACCTGAAAATCCCATTCACACTCAATTTGGAGGCAATTCGTAGCTGTGCCCTCGGCAAAAGGGTTACATTTCATTTTCCAAAACACAAAAACTCACCTTGGTCGGTTTGCCTGTTATTTTCTAAGCATGGAACGCCAATTTACTGCTTTTTTTTTTATTTCATTAAGGATTCTCTGGCTAAAGATTTATTTTATGGTGAAAGAATACAAAATTAGTAAAGGAAGAAGGCAAAACAAATGGAATGCCCGAACACATTTAAGAAATTGCCAATCACGAAACTTGAATGCTGCTGACTGAATACACCTGAAAATCCCATTCACACTCAATTTGGAGGCAATTCGTAGCTGTGCCCTCGGCAAAAGGGAAACATTTCATTTTCCAAAACACGAAAACTCACCTTAGTCGTGATGCCTGTAGATTTCTTAGCATGAAAGCCAATTTGCATTGAATTTTTATTTCATTTTGACCACTCTGTCAAAAGGCTTTTTTGGATGGTGTCAGGATAGAAAATTTGGAAAGAAAGAAGGTAAAACAAACGAAATCCCAGAACACATTTAGCAAATTGCCAATCAAGAATTTTGAATGCTGCTGACTGAATACACCTGAAAATCCCATTCACACTCAATTTGGAAGCAATTCGTAGCTGTGCCCTCAGCAAAAGGGAAACATTTCATTTTCCAAAACACGAAAACTCACCTTAGTCGTGATGCCTGTAGATTTCTTAGCATGAAACCCCATTTTGCATTGTATTTTTATATCATTTTGACAACTCTCTCAAAAGTCTTTTTTGGATGGTGTCAGGATAGAAAATTTGGAAACAAAGAAGGTAAAACAAACGGAATCCCAGAACACATTTAGCAAATAGCCAATCGAGAAACCTGAATGCTGCTGAATGAATACACCTGAAAATCCCATTCACACTCAATTTGGAGGCAATTCGTAGCTGTGCCCTCGGCAAAAGGGTTACATTTCATTTTGCAAAACATAAAACCTCACTTGGTCCTGTTGCCTGTTAATATCTAAGCATGGAACGCCAATTTGATGTTTTTTTTTTTTTATTTCATTAAGGATACTCTCGCTAACCTTTTTATTGTATGGTGTAAGAATACAAAATTAGAAAAGGAAGAAGGCAAAACAAACGCAAACCCAGAAGACATTAAGTAAAATGCCAATTAAGAAACCTGAATGCTGCTGAATGAATACACCTGAAAATCCCATTCACACTCAATTTGGAGGCAATTCATAGCTGTGCCCTCGGCAAAAGAGAAGATTTCATTTTATAAAACACAAAAACTCACCTTGGTCCAGTTACCTTTTAATTTCTAAGCATGGAACGCCCATTTGCTTTTTTTTTATTATTTCATTAAGGATTCTCTGGCTAAGCTTTATTGTATGGTGTAAGAATACAAAATTAGAAAAGGAAGAAGGCAAAACAAATGGAATGCCCAAACACATTTAAGAAATTGCCAATCAAGAAACGTGAATGCTGCTGACTGAATACACCTGAAAATCCCATTCACACTCAATTTGGAGGCAACTCGTAGCTGTCCCCTCGGCAAAAGAGTTACATTTCATTTTCCAAAGCACAAAAGCACACCTTGGTCCTGTTGCCTGCTAATTTCTAAGAATGAAACGGCAATTTGCAGCTTTTTTATTTCACTATGGATATTCTGGCTAAACTTTTTATTGTATGGGGTAAGAATACAAAATTAGAAAAGGAAGAAGGCAAAACAAACGCAAACCCAGAACACATTTAGCAAATTGGAAAACAAGAAACCTGAATGCTGCTGAATGAATACACCTGAAAATCCCATTCACACACAATTTGGCCGCAACTCGTAGCTATTCCCTTGGCAAAAGGGTTATATTTCATTTTCCAAAACACAAAACCTCACCTTGGTCCTGTTGCATGTTAATTTCTATGCATGGAACGCCAATTTGCTGTTTTAATTTTTATTTCTTTATGGATACTCTGGCTAAACTTTTCATTGTATGGTGTAAGAATACAAAATTAGAAAACGAACAAGGCAAAACAAATGCAAACCCAGAACACATTTAGCAAATTGCCAACCAAGAAACCTGAATGTTACTGACTGAATACACCTGAAAATCCCATTCACACTCAATTTGGAGGCAATTCGTAGCTGTGCCCTCGGCAAAAGGGAAACATTTCATTTTCCAAAACACGAAAACTCACCTTAGTCGTGATGCCTGTAGATTTCTTAGCATGAAAGCCAATTTGCATTGAATTTTTATTTCATTTTGACCACTCTGTCAAAAGGCTTTTTTGGATGGTGTCAGGATAGAAAATTTGGAAAGAAAGAAGGTAAAACAAACGAAATCCCAGAACACATTTAGCAAATTGCCAATCAAGAATCTTGAATGCTGCTGACTGAATACACCTGAAAATTCCATTCACACTCAATTTGGAAGCAATTCGTAGCTGTGCCCTCAGCAAAAGGGAAACATTTCATTTTCCAAAACACGAAAACTCACCTTAGTCGTGATGCCTGTAGATTTCTTAGCATGAAACCCCATTTTGCATTGTATTTTTATATCATTTTGACAACTCTCTCAAAAGTCTTTTTTGGATGGTGTCAGGATAGAAAATTTGGAAACAAAGAAGGTAAAACAAACGGAATCCCAGAACACATTTAGCAAATAGCCAATCGAGAAACCTGAATGCTGCTGAATGAATACACCTGAAAATCCCATTCACACTCAATTTGGAGGCAATTCGTAGCTGTGCCCTCGGCAAAAGGGTTACATTTCATTTTGCAAAACATAAAACCTCACTTGGTCCTGTTGCCTGTTAATATCTAAGCATGGAACGCCAATTTGATGTTTTTTTTTTTTTTTATTTCATTAAGGATACTCTCGCTAACCTTTTTATTGTATGGTGTAAGAATACAAAATTAGAAAAGGAAGAAGGCAAAACAAACGCAAACCCAGAAGACATTAAGTAAAATGCCAATTAAGAAACCTGAATGCTGCTGAATGAATACACCTGAAAATCCCATTCACACTCAATTTGGAGGCAATTCATAGCTGTGCCCTCGGCAAAAGAGAAGATTTCATTTTATAAAACACAAAAACTCACCTTGGTCCAGTTACCTTTTAATTTCTAAGCATGGAACGCCCATTTGCTTTTTTTTTTTATTATTTCATTAAGGATTCTCTGGCTAAACTTTATTGTATGGTGTAAGAATACAAAATTAGAAAAGGAAGAAGGCAAAACAAATGGAATGCCCAAACACATTTAAGAAATTGCCAATCAAGAAACCTGAATGCTGCTGACTGAATACACCTGAAAATCCCATTCACACTCAATTTGGAGGCAACTCGTAGCTGTCCCCTCGGCAAAAGAGTTACATTTCATTTTCCAAAGCACAAAAGCACACCTTGGTCCTGTTGCCTGCTAATTTCTAAGAATGAAACGGCAATTTGCAGCTTTTTTATTTCACTATGGATATTCTGGCTAAACTTTTTATTGTATGGGGTAAGAATACAAAATTAGAAAAGGAAGAAGGCAAAACAAACGCAAACCCAGAACACATTTAGCAAATTGGAAAACAAGAAACCTGAATGCTGCTGAATGAATACACCTGAAAATCCCATTCACACACAATTTGGCCGCAACTCGTAGCTATTCCCTTGGCAAAAGGGTTATATTTCATTTTCCAAAACACAAAACCTCACCTTGGTCCTGTTGCCCGTTAATTTCTATGCATGGAACGCCAATTTGCTGTTTTAATTTTTATTTCTTTATGGATACTCTGGCTAAACTTTTCATTGTATGGTGTAAGAATACAAAATTAGAAAACGAACAAGGCAAAACAAATGCAAACCCAGAACACATTTAGCAAATTGCCAACCAAGAAACCTGAATGTTACTGACTGAATACACCTGAAAATCCCATTCACACTCAATTTGGAGGCAATTCGTAGCTGTGCCCTCGGCAAAAGGGTTACATTTCATTTTCCAAAACACAAAAACTCACCTTGGTCGGTTTGCCTGTTATTTTCTAAGCATGGAACGCCAATTTACTGCTTTTTTTTTATTTCATTAAGGATTCTCTGGCTAAAGATTTATTTTATGGTGAAAGAATACAAAATTAGTAAAGGAAGAAGGCAAAACAAATGGAATGCCCGAACACATTTAAGAAATTGCCAATCACGAAACTTGAATGCTGCTGACTGAATACACCTGAAAATCCCATTCACACTCAATTTGGAGGCAATTCGTAGCTGTGCCCTCGGCAAAAGGGAAACATTTCATTTTCCAAAACACGAAAACTCACCTTAGTCGTGATGCCTGTAGATTTCTTAGCATGAAAGCCAATTTGCATTGAATTTTTATTTCATTTTGACCACTCTGTCAAAAGGCTTTTTTGGATGGTGTCAGGATAGAAAATTTGGAAAGAAAGAAGGTAAAACAAACGAAATCCCAGAACACATTTAGCAAATTGCCAATCAAGAATCTTGAATGCTGCTGACTGAATACACCTGAAAATCCCATTCACACTCAATTTGGAAGCAATTCGTAGCTGTGCCCTCAGCAAAAGGGAAACATTTCATTTTCCAAAACACGAAAACTCACCTTAGTCGTGATGCCTGTAGATTTCTTAGCATGAAACCCCATTTTGCATTGTATTTTTATATCATTTTGACAACTCTCTCAAAAGTCTTTTTTGGATGGTGTCAGGATAGAAAATTTGGAAAGAAAGAAGGTAAAACAAACGGAATCCCAGAACACATTTAGCAAATAGCCAATCGAGAAACCTGAATGCTGCTGAATGAATACACCTGAAAATCCCATTCACACTCAATTTGGAGGCAATTCGTAGCTGTGCCCTCGGCAAAAGGGTTACATTTCATTTTGCAAAACATAAAACCTCACTTGGTCCTGTTGCCTGTTAATATCTAAGCATGGAACGCCAATTTGATGTTTTTTTTTTTTATTTCATTAAGGATACTCTCGCTAACCTTTTTATTGTATGGTGTAAGAATACAAAATTAGAAAAGGAAGAAGGCAAAACAAACGCAAACCCAGAAGACATTAAGTAAAATGCCAATTAAGAAACCTGAATGCTGCTGAATGAATACACCTGAAAATCCCATTCACACTCAATTTGGAGGCAATTCATAGCTGTGCCCTCGGCAAAAGAGAAGATTTCATTTTATAAAACACAAAAACTCACCTTGGTCCAGTTACCTTTTAATTTCTAAGCATGGAACGCCCATTTGCTTTTTTTTTATTATTTCATTAAGGATTCTCTGGCTAAGCTTTATTGTATGGTGTAAGAATACAAAATTAGAAAAGGAAGAAGGCAAAACAAATGGAATGCCCAAACACATTTAAGAAATTGCCAATCAAGAAACCTGAATGCTGCTGACTGAATACACCTGAAAATCCCATTCACACTCAATTTGGAGGCAACTCGTAGCTGTCCCCTCGGCAAAAGAGTTACATTTCATTTTCCAAAGCACAAAAGCTCACCTTGGTCCTGTTGCCTGCTAATTTCTAAGAATGAAACGGCAATTTGCAGCTTTTTTATTTCACTATGGATATTCTGGCTAAACTTTTTATTGTATGGGGTAAGAATACAAAATTAGAAAAGGAAGAAGGCAAAACAAACGCAAACCCAGAACACATTTAGCAAATTGGAAAACAAGAAACCTGAATGCTGCTGAATGAATACACCTGAAAATCCCATTCACACACAATTTGGCCGCAACTCGTAGCTATTCCCTTGGCAAAAGGGTTATATTTCATTTTCCAAAACACAAAACCTCACCTTGGTCCTGTTGCCCGTTAATTTCTATGCATGGAACGCCAATTTGCTGTTTTAATTTTTATTTCTTTATGGATACTCTGGCTAAACTTTTCATTGTATGGTGTAAGAATACAAAATTAGAAAACGAACAAGGCAAAACAAATGCAAACCCAGAACACATTTAGCAAATTGCCAACCAAGAAACCTGAATGTTACTGACTGAATACACCTGAAAATCCCATTCACACTCAATTTGGAGGCAATTCGTAGCTGTGCCCTCGGCAAAAGGGTTACATTTCATTTTCCAAAACACAAAAACTCACCTTGGTCGGTTTGCCTGTTATTTTCTAAGCATGGAACGCCAATTTACTGCTTTTTTTTTTATTTCATTAAGGATTCTCTGGCTAAAGATTTATTTTATGGTGAAAGAATACAAAATTAGTAAAGGAAGAAGGCAAAACAAATGGAATGCCCGAACACATTTAAGAAATTGCCAATCACGAAACTTGAATGCTGCTGACTGAATACACCTGAAAATCCCATTCACACTCAATTTGGAGGCAATTCGTAGCTGTGCCCTCGGCAAAAGGGAAACATTTCATTTTCCAAAACACGAAAACTCACCTTAGTCGTGATGCCTGTAGATTTCTTAGCATGAAAGCCAATTTGCATTGAATTTTTATTTCATTTTGACCACTATGTCAAAAGGCTTTTTTGGATGGTGTCAGGATAGAAAATTTGGAAAGAAAGAAGGTAAAACAAACGAAATCCCAGAACACATTTAGCAAATTGCCAATCAAGAATCTTGAATGCTGCTGACTGAATACACCTGAAAATCCCATTCACACTCAATTTGGAAGCAATTCGTAGCTGTGCCCTCAGCAAAAGGGAAACATTTCATTTTCCAAAACACGAAAACTCACCTTAGTCGTGATGCCTGTAGATTTCTTAGCATGAAACCCCATTTTGCATTGTATTTTTATATCATTTTGACAACTCTCTCAAAAGTCTTTTTTGGATGGTGTCAGGATAGAAAATTTGGAAAGAAAGAAGGTAAAACAAACGGAATCCCAGAACACATTTAGCAAATAGCCAATCGAGAAACCTGAATGCTGCTGAATGAATACACCTGAAAATCCCATTCACACTCAATTTGGAGGCAATTCGTAGCTGTGCCCTCGGCAAAAGGGTTACATTTCATTTTGCAAAACATAAAACCTCACTTGGTCCTGTTGCCTGTTAATATCTAAGCATGGAACGCCAATTTGATGTTTTTTTTTTTTATTTCATTAAGGATACTCTCGCTAACCTTTTTATTGTATGGTGTAAGAATACAAAATTAGAAAAGGAAGAAGGCAAAACAAACGCAAACCCAGAAGACATTAATTAAAATGCCAATTAAGAAACCTGAATGCTGCTGAATGAATACACCTGAAAATCCCATTCACACTCAATTTGGAGGCAATTCATAGCTGTGCCCTCGGCAAAAGAGAAGATTTCATTTTATAAAACACAAAAACTCACCTTGGTCCAGTTACCTTTTAATTTCTAAGCATGGAACGCCCATTTGCTTTTTTTTTATTATTTCATTAAGGATTCTCTGGCTAAGCTTTATTGTATGGTGTAAGAATACAAAATTAGAAAAGGAAGAAGGCAAAACAAATGGAATGCCCAAACACATTTAAGAAATTGCCAATCAAGAAACCTGAATGCTGCTGACTGAATACACCTGAAAATCCCATTCACACTCAATTTGGAGGCAACTCGTAGCTGTCCCCTCGGCAAAAGAGTTACATTTCATTTTCCAAAGCACAAAAGCTCACCTTGGTCCTGTTGCCTGCTAATTTCTAAGAATGAAACGGCAATTTGCAGCTTTTTTATTTCACTATGGATATTCTGGCTAAACTTTTTATTGTATGGGGTAAGAATACAAAATTAGAAAAGGAAGAAGGCAAAACAAACGCAAACCCAGAACACATTTAGCAAATTGGAAAACAAGAAACCTGAATGCTGCTGAATGAATACACCTGAAAATCCCATTCACACACAATTTGGCCGCAACTCGTAGCTATTCCCTTGGCAAAAGGGTTATATTTCATTTTCCAAAACACAAAACCTCACCTTGGTCCTGTTGCATGTTAATTTCTATGCATGGAACGCCAATTTGCTGTTTTAATTTTTATTTCTTTGTGGATACTCTGGCTAAACTTTTCATTGTATGGTGTAAGAATACAAAATTAGAAAACGAACAAGGCAAAACAAATGCAAACCCAGAACACATTTAGCAAATTGCCAACCAAGAAACCTGAATGTTACTGACTGAATACACCTGAAAATCCCATTCACACTCAATTTGGAGGCAATTCGTAGCTGTGCCCTCGGCAAAAGGGTTACATTTCATTTTCCAAAACACAAAAACTCACCTTGGTCGGTTTGCCTGTTATTTTCTAAGCATGGAACGCCAATTTACTGCTTTTTTTTTTATTTCATTAAGGATTCTCTGGCTAAAGATTTATTTTATGGTGAAAGAATACAAAATTAGTAAAGGAAGAAGGCAAAACAAATGGAATGCCCGAACACATTTAAGAAATTGCCAATCACGAAACTTGAATGCTGCTGACTGAATACACCTGAAAATCCCATTCACACTCAATTTGGAGGCAATTCGTAGCTGTGCCCTCGGCAAAAGGGAAACATTTCATTTTCCAAAACACGAAAACTCACCTTAGTCGTGATGCCTGTAGATTTCTTAGCATGAAAGCCAATTTGCATTGAATTTTTATTTCATTTTGACCACTCTGTCAAAAGGCTTTTTTGGATGGTGTCAGGATAGAAAATTTGGAAAGAAAGAAGGTAAAACAAACGAAATCCCAGAACACATTTAGCAAATTGCCAATCAAGAATCTTGAATGCTGCTGACTGAATACACCTGAAAATTCCATTCACACTCAATTTGGAAGCAATTCGTAGCTGTGCCCTCAGCAAAAGGGAAACATTTCATTTTCCAAAACACGAAAACTCACCTTAGTCGTGATGCCTGTAGATTTCTTAGCATGAAACCCCATTTTGCATTGTATTTTTATATCATTTTGACAACTCTCTCAAAAGTCTTTTTTGGATGGTGTCAGGATAGAAAATTTGGAAACAAAGAAGGTAAAACAAACGGAATCCCAGAACACATTTAGCAAATAGCCAATCGAGAAACCTGAATGCTGCTGAATGAATACACCTGAAAATCCCATTCACACTCAATTTGGAGGCAATTCGTAGCTGTGCCCTCGGCAAAAGGGTTACATTTCATTTTGCAAAACATAAAACCTCACTTGGTCCTGTTGCCTGTTAATATCTAAGCATGGAACGCCAATTTGATGTTTTTTTTTTTTTATTTCATTAAGGATACTCTCGCTAACCTTTTTATTGTATGGTGTAAGAATACAAAATTAGAAAAGGAAGAAGGCAAAACAAACGCAAACCCAGAAGACATTAAGTAAAATGCCAATTAAGAAACCTGAATGCTGCTGAATGAATACACCTGA
The DNA here is from genome assembly GCA_949820135.1 of Sylvilagus floridanus. Lineage (NCBI taxonomy): Eukaryota > Metazoa > Chordata > Mammalia > Lagomorpha > Leporidae > Sylvilagus > Sylvilagus floridanus. Next base: position 141,681,929 of record OX463227.1, read on the forward strand.
AAATCCCATTCACACTCAATTTGGAGGCAATTCATAGCTGTGCCCTCGGCAAAAGAGAAGATTTCATTTTATAAAACACAAAAACTCACCTTGGTCCAGTTACCTTTTAATTTCTAAGCATGGAACGCCCATTTGCTTTTTTTTTTATTATTTCATTAAGGATTCTCTGGCTAAACTTTATTGTATGGTGTAAGAATACAAAATTAGAAAAGGAAGAAGGCAAAACAAATGGAATGCCCAAACACATTTAAGAAATTGCCAATCAAGAAACCTGAATGCTGCTGACTGAATACACCTGAAAATCCCATTCACACTCAATTTGGAGGCAACTCGTAGCTGTCCCCTCGGCAAAAGAGTTACATTTCATTTTCCAAAGCACAAAAGCACACCTTGGTCCTGTTGCCTGCTAATTTCTAAGAATGAAACGGCAATTTGCAGCTTTTTTATTTCACTATGGATATTCTGGCTAAACTTTTTATTGTATGGGGTAAGAATACAAAATTAGAAAAGGAAGAAGGCAAAACAAACGCAAACCCAGAACACATTTAGCAAATTGGAAAACAAGAAACCTGAATGCTGCTGAATGAATACACCTGAAAATCCCATTCACACACAATTTGGCCGCAACTCGTAGCTATTCCCTTGGCAAAAGGGTTATATTTCATTTTCCAAAACACAAAACCTCACCTTGGTCCTGTTGCCCGTTAATTTCTATGCATGGAACGCCAATTTGCTGTTTTAATTTTTATTTCTTTATGGATACTCTGGCTAAACTTTTCATTGTATGGTGTAAGAATACAAAATTAGAAAACGAACAAGGCAAAACAAATGCAAACCCAGAACACATTTAGCAAATTGCCAACCAAGAAACCTGAATGTTACTGACTGAATACACCTGAAAATCCCATTCACACTCAATTTGGAGGCAATTCGTAGCTGTGCCCTCGGCAAAAGGGTTACATTTCATTTTCCAAAACACAAAAACTCACCTTGGTCGGTTTGCCTGTTATTTTCTAAGCATGGAACGCCAATTTACTGCTTTTTTTTTTATTTCATTAAGGATTCTCTGGCTAAAGATTTATTTTATGGTGAAAGAATACAAAATTAGTAAAGGAAGAAGGCAAAACAAATGGAATGCCCGAACACATTTAAGAAATTGCCAATCACGAAACTTGAATGCTGCTGACTGAATACACCTGAAAATCCCATTCACACTCAATTTGGAGGCAATTCGTAGCTGTGCCCTCGGCAAAAGGGAAACATTTCATTTTCCAAAACACGAAAACTCACCTTAGTCGTGATGCCTGTAGATTTCTTAGCATGAAAGCCAATTTGCATTGAATTTTTATTTCATTTTGACCACTCTGTCAAAAGGCTTTTTTGGATGGTGTCAGGATAGAAAATTTGGAAAGAAAGAAGGTAAAACAAACGAAATCCCAGAACACATTTAGCAAATTGCCAATCAAGAATCTTGAATGCTGCTGACTGAATACACCTGAAAATCCCATTCACACTCAATTTGGAAGCAATTCGTAGCTGTGCCCTCAGCAAAAGGGAAACATTTCATTTTCCAAAACACGAAAACTCACCTTAGTCGTGATGCCTGTAGATTTCTTAGCATGAAACCCCATTTTGCATTGTATTTTTATATCATTTTGACAACTCTCTCAAAAGTCTTTTTTGGATGGTGTCAGGATAGAAAATTTGGAAACAAAGAAGGTAAAACAAACGGAATCCCAGAACACATTTAGCAAATAGCCAATCGAGAAACCTGAATGCTGCTGAATGAATACACCTGAAAATCCCATTCACACTCAATTTGGAGGCAATTCGTAGCTGTGCCCTCGGCAAAAGGGTTACATTTCATTTTGCAAAACATAAAACCTCACTTGGTCCTGTTGCCTGTTAATATCTAAGCATGGAACGCCAATTTGATGTTTTTTTTTTTTTTATTTCATTAAGGATACTCTCGCTAACATTTTATTGTATGGTGTAAGAATACAAAATTAGAAAAGGAAGAAGGCAAAACAAACGCAAACCCAGAAGACATTAAGTAAAATGCCAATTAAGAAACCTGAATGCTGCTGAATGAATACACCTGAAAATCCCATTCACACTCAATTTGGAGGCAATTCATAGCTGTGCCCTCGGCAAAAGAGAAGATTTCATTTTATAAAACACAAAAACTCACCTTGGTCCAGTTACCTTTTAATTTCTAAGCATGGAACGCCCATTTGCTTTTTTTTTTATTATTTCATTAAGGATTCTCTGGCTAAACTTTATTGTATGGTGTAAGAATAAAAAATTAGAAAAGGAAGAAGGCAAAACAAATGGAATGCCCAAACACATTTAAGAAATTGCCAATCAAGAAACCTGAATGCTGCTGACTGAATACACCTGAAAATCCCATTCACACTCAATTTGGAGGCAACTCGTAGCTGTCCCCTCGGCAAAAGAGTTACATTTCATTTTCCAAAGCACAAAAGCACACCTTGGTCCTGTTGCCTGCTAATTTCTAAGAATGAAACGGCAATTTGCAGCTTTTTTATTTCACTATGGATATTCTGGCTAAACTTTTTATTGTATGGGGTAAGAATACAAAATTAGAAAAGGAAGAAGGCAAAACAAACGCAAACCCAGAACACATTTAGCAAATTGGAAAACAAGAAACCTGAATGCTGCTGAATGAATACACCTGAAAATCCCATTCACACACAATTTGGCCGCAACTCGTAGCTATTCCCTTGGCAAAAGGGTTATATTTCATTTTCCAAAACACAAAACCTCACCTTGGTCCTGTTGCATGTTAATTTCTATGCATGGAACGCCAATTTGCTGTTTTAATTTTTATTTCTTTATGGATACTCTGGCTAAACTTTTCATTGTATGGTGTAAGAATACAAAATTAGAAAACGAACAAGGCAAAACAAATGCAAACCCAGAACACATTTAGCAAATTGCCAATCAAGAATCTTGAATGCTGCTGACTGAATACACCTGAAAATCCCATTCACACTCAATTTGGAAGCAATTCGTAGCTGTGCCCTCAGCAAAAGGGAAACATTTCATTTTCCAAAACACGAAAACTCACCTTAGTCGTGATGCCTGTAGATTTCTTAGCATGAAACCCCATTTTGCATTGTATTTTTATATCATTTTGACAACTCTCTCAAAAGTCTTTTTTGGATGGTGTCAGGATAGAAAATTTGGAAACAAAGAAGGTAAAACAAACGGAATCCCAGAACACATTTAGCAAATAGCCAATCGAGAAACCTGAATGCTGCTGAATGAATACACCTGAAAATCCCATTCACACTCAATTTGGAGGCAATTCGTAGCTGTGCCCTCGGCAAAAGGGTTACATTTCATTTTGCAAAACATAAAACCTCACTTGGTCCTGTTGCCTGTTAATATCTAAGCATGGAACGCCAATTTGATGTTTTTTTTTTTTTTTATTTCATTAAGGATACTCTCGCTAACCTTTTTATTGTATGGTGTAAGAATACAAAATTAGAAAAGGAAGAAGGCAAAACAAACGCAAACCCAGAAGACATTAAGTAAAATGCCAATTAAGAAACCTGAATGCTGCTGAATGAATACACCTGAAAATCCCATTCACACTCAATTTGGAGGCAATTCATAGCTGTGCCCTCGGCAAAAGAGAAGATTTCATTTTATAAAACACAAAAACTCACCTTGGTCCAGTTACCTTTTAATTTCTAAGCATGGAACGCCCATTTGCTTTTTTTTTTATTATTTCATTAAGGATTCTCTGGCTAAACTTTATTGTATGGTGTAAGAATACAAAATTAGAAAAGGAAGAAGGCAAAACAAATGGAATGCCCAAACACATTTAAGAAATTGCCAATCAAGAAACGTGAATGCTGCTGACTGAATACACCTGAAAATCCCATTCACACTCAATTTGGAGGCAACTCGTAGCTGTCCCCTCGGCAAAAGAGTTACATTTCATTTTCCAAAGCACAAAAGCACACCTTGGTCCTGTTGCCTGCTAATTTCTAAGAATGAAACGGCAATTTGCAGCTTTTTTATTTCACTATGGATATTCTGGCTAAACTTTTTATTGTATGGGGTAAGAATACAAAATTAGAAAAGGAAGAAGGCAAAACAAACGCCAACCCAGAACACATTTAGCAAATTGGAAAACAAGAAACCTGAATGCTGCTGAATGAATACACCTGAAAATCCCATTCACACACAATTTGGCCGCAACTCATAGCTATTCCCTTGGCAAAAGGGTTATATTTCATTTTCCAAAACACAAAACCTCACCTTGGTCCTGTTGCATGTTAATTTCTATGCATGGAACGCCAATTTGCTGTTTTAATTTTTATTTCTTTATGGATACTCTGGCTAAACTTTTCATTGTATGGTGTAAGAATACAAAATTAGAAAACGAACAAGGCAAAACAAATGCAAACCCAGAACACATTTAGCAAATTGCCAACCAAGAAACCTGAATGTTGCTGACTGAATACACCTGAAAATCCCATTCACACTCAATTTGGAGGCAATTTGTAGCTGTGCCCTCGGCAAAAGGGTTACATTTCATTTTCCAAAACACAAAAACTCACCTTGGTCGGTTTGCCTGTTATTTTCTAAGCATGGAACGCCAATTTACTGCTTTTTTTTTATTTCATTAAGGATTCTCTGGCTAAAGATTTATTTTATGGTGAAAGAATACAAAATTAGTAAAGGAAGAAGGCAAAACAAATGGAATGCCCGAACACATTTAAGAAATTGCCAATCACGAAACTTGAATGCTGCTGACTGAATACACCTGAAAATCCCATTCACACTCAATTTGGAGGCAATTCGTAGCTGTGCCCTCGGCAAAAGGGAAACATTTCATTTTCCAAAACACGAAAACTCACCTTAGTCGTGATGCCTGTAGATTTCTTAGCATGAAAGCCAATTTGCATTGAATTTTTATTTCATTTTGACCACTCTGTCAAAAGGCTTTTTTGGATGGTGTCAGGATAGAAAATTTGGAAAGAAAGAAGGTAAAACAAACGAAATCCCAGAACACATTTAGCAAATTGCCAATCAAGAATCTTGAATGCTGCTGACTGAATGCACCTGAAAATCCCATTCACACTCAATTTGGAAGCAATTCGTAGCTGTGCCCTCAGCAAAAGGGAAACATTTCATTTTCCAAAACACGAAAACTCACCTTAGTCGTGATGCCTGTAGATTTCTTAGCATGAAACCCCATTTTGCATTGTATTTTTATATCATTTTGACAACTCTCTCAAAAGTCTTTTTTGGATGGTGTCAGGATAGAAAATTTGGAAACAAAGAAGGTAAAACAAACGGAATCCCAGAACACATTTAGCAAATAGCCAATCGAGAAACCTGAATGCTGCTGAATGAATACACCTGAAAATCCCATTCACACTCAATTTGGAGGCAATTCGTAGCTGTGCCCTCGGCAAAAGGGTTACATTTCATTTTGCAAAACATAAAACCTCACTTGGTCCTGTTGCCTGTTAATATCTAAGCATGGAACGCCAATTCGATGTTTTTTTTTTTTATTTCATTAAGGATACTCTCGCTAACCTTTTTATTGCATGGTGTAAGAATACAAAATTAGAAAAGGAAGAAGGCAAAACAAACGCAAACCCAGAAGACATTAAGTAAAATGCCAATTAAGAAACCTGAATGCTGCTGAATGAATACACCTGAAAATCCCATTCACACTCAATTTGGAGGCAATTCATAGCTGTGCCCTCGGCAAAAGAGAAGATTTCATTTTATAAAACACAAAAACTCACCTTGGTCCAGTTACCTTTTAATTTCTAAGCATGGAACGCCCATTTGCTTTTTTTTTTTATTATTTCATTAAGGATTCTCTGGCTAAACTTTATTGTATGGTGTAAGAATACAAAATTAGAAAAAGAAGAAGGCGAAACAAACGGAATGCCCAAACACATTTAAGAAATTGCCAATCAAGAAACGTGAATGCTGCTGACTGAATACACCTGAAAATCCCATTCACACTCAATTTGGAGGCAACTCGTAGCTGTCCCCTCGGCAAAAGAGTTACATTTCATTTTCCAAAGCACAAAAGCACACCTTGGTCCTGTTGCCTGCTAATTTCTAAGAATGAAACGGCAATTTGCAGCTTTTTTATTTCACTATGGATATTCTGGCTAAACTTTTTATTGTATGGGGTAAGAATACAAAATTAGAAAAGGAAGAAGGCAAAACAAACGCAAACCCAGAACACATTTAGCAAATTGGAAAACAAGAAACCTGAATGCTGCTGAATGAATACACCTGAAAATCCCATTCACACACAATTTGGCCGCAACTCGTAGCTATTCCCTTGGCAAAAGGGTTATATTTCATTTTCCAAAACACAAAACCTCACCTTGGTCCTGTTGCATGTTAATTTCTATGCATGGAACGCCAATTTGCTGTTTTAATTTTTATTTCTTTATGGATACTCTGGCTAAACTTTTCATTGTATGGTGTAAGAATACAAAATTAGAAAACGAACAAGGCAAAACAAATGCAAACCCAGAACACATTTAGCAAATTGCCAACCAAGAAACCTGAATGTTACTGACTGAATACACCTGAAAATCCCATTCACACTCAATTTGGAGGCAATTCGTAGCTGTGCCCTCGGCAAAAGGGTTACATTTCATTTTCCAAAACACAAAAACTCACCTTGGTCGGTTTGCCTGTTATTTTCTAAGCATGGAACGCCAATTTACTGCTTTTTTTTATTTCATTAAGGATTCTCTGGCTAAAGATTTATTTTATGGTGAAAGAATACAAAATTAGTAAAGGAAGAAGGCAAAACAAATGGAATGCCCGAACACATTTAAGAAATTGCCAATCATGAAACTTGAATGCTGCTGACTGAATACACCTGAAAATCCCATTCACACTCAATTTGGAGGCAATTCGTAGCTGTGCCCTCGGCAAAAGTGAAACATTTCATTTTCCAAAACACGAAAACTCACCTTAGTCGTGATGCCTGTAGATTTCTTAGCATGAAAGCCAATTTGCATTGAATTTTTATTTCATTTTGACCACTCTGTCAAAAGGCTTTTTTGGATGGTGTCAGGATAGAAAATTTGGAAAGAAAGAAGGTAAAACAAACGAAATCCCAGAACACATTTAGCAAATTGCCAATCAAGAATCTTGAATGCTGCTGACTGAATACACCTGAAAATCCCATTCACACTCAATTTGGAAGCAATTCGTAGCTGTGCCCTCAGCAAAAGGGAAACATTTCATTTTCCAAAACACGAAAACTCACCTTAGTCGTGATGCCTGTAGATTTCTTAGCATGAAACCCCATTTTGCATTGTATTTTTATATCATTTTGACAACTCTCTCAAAAGTCTTTTTTGGATGGTGTCAGGATAGAAAATTTGGAAACAAAGAAGGTAAAACAAACGGAATCCCAGAACACATTTAGCAAATAGCCAATCGAGAAACCTGAATGCTGCTGAATGAATACACCTGAAAATCCCATTCACACTCAATTTGGAGGCAATTCGTAGCTGTGCCCTCGGCAAAAGGGTTACATTTCATTTTGCAAAACATAAAACCTCACTTGGTCCTGTTGCCTGTTAATATCTAAGCATGGAACGCCAATTTGATGTTTTTTTTTTTTTATTTCATTAAGGATACTCTCGCTAACCTTTTTATTGTATGGTGTAAGAATACAAAATTAGAAAAGGAAGAAGGCAAAACAAACGCAAACCCAGAAGACATTAAGTAAAATGCCAATTAAGAAACCTGAATGCTGCTGAATGAATACACCTGAAAATCCCATTCACACTCAATTTGGAGGCAATTCATAGCTGTGCCCTCGGCAAAAGAGAAGATTTCATTTTATAAAACACAAAAACTCACCTTGGTCCAGTTACCTTTTAATTTCTAAGCATGGAACGCCCATTTGCTTTTTTTTTTTATTATTTCATTAAGGATTCTCTGGCTAAACTTTATTGTATGGTGTAAGAATACAAAATTTGAAAACGAACAAGGCAAAACAAATGCAAACCCAGAACACATTTAGCAAATTGCCAACCAAGAAACCTGAATGTTACTGACTGAATACACCTGAAAATCCCATTCACACTCAATTTGGAGGCAATTCGTAGCTGTGCCCTCGGCAAAAGGGAAACATTTCATTTTCCAAAACACGAAAACTCACCTTAGTCGTGATGCCTGTAGATTTCTTAGCATGAAAGCCAATTTGCATTGAATTTTTATTTCATTTTGACCACTCTGTCAAAAGGCTTTTTTGGATGGTGTCAGGATAGAAAATTTGGAAAGAAAGAAGGTAAAACAAACGAAATCCCAGAACACATTTAGCAAATTGCCAATCAAGAATCTTGAATGCTGCTGACTGAATACACCTGAAAATCCCATTCACACTCAATTTGGAAGCAATTCGTAGCTGTGCCCTCAGCAAAAGGGAAACATTTCATTTTCCAAAACACGAAAACTCACCTTAGTCGTGATGCCTGTAGATTTCTTAGCATGAAACCCCATTTTGCATTGTATTTTTATATCATTTTGACAACTCTCTCAAAAGTCTTTTTTGGATGGTGTCAGGATAGAAAATTTGGAAACAAAGAAGGTAAAACAAACGGAATCCCAGAACACATTTAGCAAATAGCCAATCGAGAAACCTGAATGCTGCTGAATGAATACACCTGAAAATCCCATTCACACTCAATTTGGAGGCAATTCGTAGCTGTGCCCTCGGCAAAAGGGTTACATTTCATTTTGCAAAACATAAAACCTCACTTGGTACTGTTGCCTGTTAATATCTAAGCATGGAACGCCAATTTGATGTTTTTTTTTTTTATTTCATTAAGGATACTCTCGCTAACCTTTTTATTGTATGGTGTAAGAATACAAAATTAGAAAAGGAAGAAGGCAAAACAAACGCAAACCCAGAAGACATTAAGTAAAATGCCAATTAAGAAACCTGAATGCTGCTGAATGAATACACCTGAAAATCCCATTCACACTCAATTTGGAGGCAATTCATAGCTGTGCCCTCGGCAAAAGAGAAGATTTCATTTTATAAAACACAAAAACTCACCTTGGTCCAGTTACCTTTTAATTTCTAAGCATGGAACGCCCATTTGCTTTTTTTTTATTATTTCATTAAGGATTCTCTGGCTAAACTTTATTGTATGGTGTAAGAATACAAAATTAGAAAAAGAAGAAGGCAAAACAAATGGAATGCCCAAACACATTTAAGAAATTGCCAATCAAGAAACCTGAATGCTGCTGACTGAATACACCTGAAAATCCCATTCACACTCAATTTGGAGGCAACTCGTAGCTGTCCCCTCAGCAAAAGAGTTACATTTCATTTTCCAAAGCACAAAAGCACACCTTGGTCCTGTTGCCTGCTAATTTCTAAGAATGAAACGGCAATTTGCAGCTTTTTTATTTCACTATGGATATTCTGGCTAAACTTTTTATTGTATGGGGTAAGAATACAAAATTAGAAAAGGAAGAAGGCAAAACAAACGCAAACCCAGAACACATTTAGCAAATTGGAAAACAAGAAACCTGAATGCTGCTGAATGAATACACCTGAAAATCCCATTCACACACAATTTGGCCGCAACTCATAGCTATTCCCTTGGCAAAAGGGTTATATTTCATTTTCCAAAACACAAAACCTCACCTTGGTCCTGTTGCATGTTAATTTCTATGCATGGAACGCCAATTTGCTGTTTTAATTTTTATTTCTTTATGGATACTCTGGCTAAACTTTTCATTGTATGGTGTAAGAATACAAAATTAGAATACGAACAAGGCAAAACAAATGCAAACCCAGAACACATTTAGCAAATTGCCAATCAAGAATCTTGAATGCTGCTGACTGAATACACCTGAAAATCCCATTCACACTCAATTTGGAAGCAATTCGTAGCTGTGCCCTCAGCAAAAGGGAAACATTTCATTTTCCAAAACACGAAAACTCACCTTAGTCATGATGCCTGTAGATTTCTTAGCATGAAACCCCATTTTGCATTGTATTTTTATATCATTTTGACAACTCTCTCAAAAGTCTTTTTTGGATGGTGTCAGGATAGAAAATTTGGAAACAAAGAAGGTAAAACAAACGGAATCCCAGAACACATTTAGCAAATAGCCAATCGAGAAACCTGAATGCTGCTGAATGAATACACCTGAAAATCCCATTCACACTCAATTTGGAGGCAATTCGTAGCTGTGCCCTCGGCAAAAGGGTTACATTTCATTTTGCAAAACATAAAACCTCACTTGGTCCTGTTGCCTGTTAATATCTAAGCATGGAACGCCAATTTGATGTTTTTTTTTTTATTTCATTAAGGATACTCTCGCTAACCTTTTTATTGTATGGTGTAAGAATACAAAATTAGAAAAGGAAGAAGGCAAAACAAACGCAAACCCAGAAGACATTAAGTAAAATGCCAATTAAGAAACCTGAATGCTGCTGAATGAATACACCTGAAAATCCCATTCACACTCAATTTGGAGGCAATTCATAGCTGTGCCCTGGGCAAAAGAGAAGATTTCATTTTATAAAACACAAAAACTCACCTTGGTCCAGTTACCTTTTAATTTCTAAGCATGGAACGCCCATTTGCTTTTTTTTTTATTATTTCATTAAGGATTCTCTGGCTAAACTTTATTGTATGGTGTAAGAATACAAAATTAGAAAAGAAGGCAAAACAAATGGAATGCCCAAACACATTTAAGAAATTGCCAATCAAGAAACCTGAATGCTGCTGACTGAATACACCTGAAAATCCCATTCACACTCAATTTGGAGGCAACTCGTAGCTGTCCCCTCGGCAAAAGAGTTACATTTCATTTTCCAAAGCACAAAAGCACACCTTGGTCCTGTTGCCTGCTAATTTCTAAGAATTAAACGGAAATTTGCAGCTTTTTTATTTCACTATGGATATTCTGGCTAAACTTTTTATTGTATGGGGTAAGAATACAAAATTAGAAAAGGAAGAAGGCAAAACAAACGCCAACCCAGAACACATTTAGCAAATTGGAAAACAAGAAACCTGAATGCTGCTGAATGAATACACCTGAAAATCCCATTCACACACAATTTGGCCGCAACTCATAGCTATTCCCTTGGCAAAAGGGTTATATTTCATTTTCCAAAACAAAAACCTCACCTTGGTCCTGTTGCATGTTAATTTCTATGCATGGAACGCCAATTTGCTGTTTTAATTTTTATTTCTTTATTGATACTCTGGCTAAACTTTTCATTGTATGGTGTAAGAATACAAAATTTGAAAACGAACAAGGCAAAACAAATGCAAACCCAGAACACATTTAGCAAATTGCCAACCAAGAAACCTGAATGTTACTGACTGAATACACCTGAAAATCCCATTCACACTCAATTTGGAGGCAATTCGTAGCTGTGCCCTCGGCAAAAGGGTTACATTTCATTTTCCAAAACACAAAAACTCACCTTGGTCGGTTTGCCTGTTATTTTCTAAGCATGGAACGCCAATTTACTGCTTTTTTTTATTTCATTAAGGATTCTCTGGCTAAAGATTTATTTTATGGTGAAAGAATACAAAATTAGTAAAGGAAGAAGGCAAAACAAATGGAATGCCCGAACACATTTAAGAAATTGCCAATCACGAAACTTGAATGCTGCTGACTGAATACACCTGAAAATCCCATTCACACTCAATTTGGAGGCAATTCGTAGCTGTGCCCTCGGCAAAAGGGAAACATTTCATTTTCCAAAACACGAAAACTCACCTTAGTCGTGATGCCTGTAGATTTCTTAGCATGAAAGCCAATTTGCATTGAATTTTTATTTCATTTTGACCACTCTGTCAAAAGGCTTTTTTGGATGGTGTCAGGATAGAAAATTTGGAAAGAAAGAAGGTAAAACAAACGAAATCCCAGAACACATTTAGCAAATTGCCAATCAAGAATCTTGAATGCTGCTGACTGAATACACCTGAAAATCCCATTCACACTCAATTTGGAAGCAATTCGTAGCTGTGCCCTCAGCAAAAGGGAAACATTTCATTTTCCAAAACACGAAAACTCACCTTAGTCGTGATGCCTGTAGATTTCTTAGCATGAAACCCCATTTTGCATTGTATTTTTATATCATTTTGACAACTCTCTCAAAAGTCTTTTTTGGATGGTGTCAGGATAGAAAATTTGGAAACAAAGAAGGTAAAACAAACGGAATCCCAGAACACATTTAGCAAATAGCCAATCGAGAAACCTGAATGCTGCTGAATGAATACACCTGAAAATCCCATTCACACTCAATTTGGAGGCAATTCGTAGCTGTGCCCTCGGCAAAAGGGTTACATTTCATTTTGCAAAACATAAAACCTCACTTGGTCCTGTTGCCTGTTAATATCTAAGCATGGAACGCCAATTTGATGTTTTTTTTTTTTATTTCATTAAGGATACTCTCGCTAACCTTTTTATTGTATGGTGTAAGAATACAAAATTAGAAAAGGAAGAAGGCAAAACAAACGCAAACCCAGAAGACATTAAGTAAAATGCCAATTAAGAAACCTGAATGCTGCTGAATGAATACACCTGAAAATCCCATTCACACTCAATTTGGAGGCAATTCATAGCTGTGCCCTCGGCAAAAGAGAAGATTTCATTTTATAAAACACAAAAACTCACCTTGGTCCAGTTACCTTTTAATTTCTAAGCATGGAACGCCCATTTGCTTTTTTTTTATTATTTCATTAAGGATTCTCTGGCTAAGCTTTATTGTATGGTGTAAGAATACAAAATTAGAAAAGGAAGAAGGCAAAACAAATGGAATGCCCAAACACATTTAAGAAATTGCCAATCAAGAAACCTGAATGCTGCTGACTGAATACACCTGAAAATCCCATTCACACTCAATTTGGAGGCAACTCGTAGCTGTCCCCTCGGCAAAAGAGTTACATTTCATTTTCCAAAGCACAAAAGCACACCTTGGTCCTGTTGCCTGCTAATTTCTAAGAATGAAACGGCAATTTGCAGCTTTTTTATTTCACTATGGATATTCTGGCTAAACTTTTTATTGTATGGGGTAAGAATACAAAATTAGAAAAGGAAGAAGGCAAAACAAACGCAAACCCAGAACACATTTAGCAAATTGGAAAACAAGAAACCTGAATGCTGCTGAATGAATACACCTGAAAATCCCATTCACACACAATTTGGCCGCAACTCGTAGCTATTCCCTTGGCAAAAGGGTTATATTTCATTTTCCAAAACACAAAACCTCACCTTGGTCCTGTTGCATGTTAATTTCTATGCATGGAACGCCAATTTGCTGTTTTAATTTTTATTTCTTTATGGATACTCTGGCTAAACTTTTCATTGTATGGTGTAAGAATACAAAATTAGAAAACGAACAAGGCAAAACAAATGCAAACCCAGAACACATTTAGCAAATTGCCAACCAAGAAACCTGAATGTTACTGACTGAATACACCTGAAAATCCCATTCACACTCAATTTGGAGGCAATTCGTAGCTGTGCCCTCGGCAAAAGGGTTACATTTCATTTTCCAAAACACAAAAACTCACCTTGGTCGGTTTGCCTGTTATTTTCTAAGCATGGAACGCCAATTTACTGCTTTTTTTTTTATTTCATTAAGGATTCTCTGGCTAAAGATTTATTTTATGGTGAAAGAATACAAAATTAGTAAAGGAAGAAGGCAAAACAAATGGAATGCCCGAACACATTTAAGAAATTGCCAATCACGAAACTTGAATGCTGCTGACTGAATACACCTGAAAATCCCATTCACACTCAATTTGGAGGCAATTCGTAGCTGTGCCCTCGGCAAAAGGGAAACATTTCATTTTCCAAAACACGAAAACTCACCTTAGTCGTGATGCCTGTAGATTTCTTAGCATGAAAGCCAATTTGCATTGAATTTTTATTTCATTTTGACCACTCTGTCAAAAGGCTTTTTTGGATGGTGTCAGGATAGAAAATTTGGAAAGAAAGAAGGTAAAACAAACGAAATCCCAGAACACATTTAGCAAATTGCCAATCAAGAATCTTGAATGCTGCTGACTGAATACACCTGAAAATCCCATTCACACTCAATTTGGAAGCAATTCGTAGCTGTGCCCTCAGCAAAAGGGAAACATTTCATTTTCCAAAACACGAAAACTCACCTTAGTCGTGATGCCTGTAGATTTCTTAGCATGAAACCCCATTTTGCATTGTATTTTTATATCATTTTGACAACTCTCTCAAAAGTCTTTTTTGGATGGTGTCAGGATAGAAAATTTGGAAACAAAGAAGGTAAAACAAACGGAATCCCAGAACACATTTAGCAAATAGCCAATCGAGAAACCTGAATGCTGCTGAATGAATACACCTGAAAATCCCATTCACACTCAATTTGGAGGCAATTCGTAGCTGTGCCCTCGGCAAAAGGGTTACATTTCATTTTGCAAAACATAAAACCTCACTTGGTCCTGTTGCCTGTTAATATCTAAGCATGGAACGCCAATTTGATGTTTTTTTTTTTTATTTCATTAAGGATACTCTCGCTAACCTTTTTATTGTATGGTGTAAGAATACAAAATTAGAAAAGGAAGAAGGCAAAACAAACGCAAACCCAGAAGACATTAAGTAAAATGCCAATTAAGAAACCTGAATGCTGCTGAATGAATACACCTGAAAATCCCATTCACACTCAATTTGGAGGCAATTCATAGCTGTGCCCTCGGCAAAAGAGAAGATTTCATTTTATAAAACACAAAAACTCACCTTGGTCCAGTTACCTTTTAATTTCTAAGCATGGAACGCCCATTTGCTTTTTTTTTATTATTTCATTAAGGATTCTCTGGCTAAACTTTATTGTATGGTGTAAGAATACAAAATTAGAAAAGGAAGAAGGCAAAACAAATGGAATGCCCAAACACATTTAAGAAATTGCCAATCAAGAAACCTGAATGCTGCTGACTGAATACACCTGAAAATCCCATTCACACTCAATTTGGAGGCAACTCGTAGCTGTCCCCTCGGCAAAAGAGTTACATTTCATTTTCCAAAGCACAAAAGCACACCTTGGTCCTGTTGCCTGCTAATTTCTAAGAATGAAACGGCAATTTGCAGCTTTTTTATTTCACTATGGATATTCTGGCTAAACTTTTTATTGTATGGGGTAAGAATACAAAATTAGAAAAGGAAGAAGGCAAAACAAACGCAAACCCAGAACACATTTAGCAAATTGGAAAACAAGAAACCTGAATGCTGCTGAATGAATACACCTGAAAATCCCATTCACACACAATTTGGCCGCAACTCGTAGCTATTCCCTTGGCAAAAGGGTTATATTTCATTTTCCAAAACACAAAACCTCACCTTGGTCCTGTTGCCCGTTAATTTCTATGCATGGAACGCCAATTTGCTGTTTTAATTTTTATTTCTTTATGGATACTCTGGCTAAACTTTTCATTGTATGGTGTAAGAATACAAAATTAGAAAACGAACAAGGCAAAACAAATGCAAACCCAGAACACATTTAGCAAATTGCCAACCAAGAAACCTGAATGTTACTGACTGAATACACCTGAAAATCCCATTCACACTCAATTTGGAGGCAATTCGTAGCTGTGCCCTCGGCAAAAGGGTTACATTTCATTTTCCAAAACACAAAAACTCACCTTGGTCGGTTTGCCTGTTATTTTCTAAGCATGGAACGCCAATTTACTGCTTTTTTTTTTATTTCATTAAGGATTCTCTGGCTAAAGATTTATTTTATGGTGAAAGAATACAAAATTAGTAAAGGAAGAAGGCAAAACAAATGGAATGCCCGAACACATTTAAGAAATTGCCAATCACGAAACTTGAATGCTGCTGACTGAATACACCTGAAAATCCCATTCACACTCAATTTGGAGGCAATTCGTAGCTGTGCCCTCGGCAAAAGGGAAACATTTCATTTTCCAAAACACGAAAACTCACCTTAGTCGTGATGCCTGTAGATTTCTTAGCATGAAAGCCAATTTGCATTGAATTTTTATTTCATTTTGACCACTCTGTCAAAAGGCTTTTTTGGATGGTGTCAGGATAGAAAATTTGGAAAGAAAGAAGGTAAAACAAACGAAATCCCAGAACACATTTAGCAAATTGCCAATCAAGAATCTTGAATGCTGCTGACTGAATACACCTGAAAATCCCATTCACACTCAATTTGGAAGCAATTCGTAGCTGTGCCCTCAGCAAAAGGGAAACATTTCATTTTCCAAAACACGAAAACTCACCTTAGTCGTGATGCCTGTAGATTTCTTAGCATGAAACCCCATTTTGCATTGTATATTTATATCATTTTGACAACTCTCTCAAAAGTCTTTTTTGGATGGTGTCAGGATAGAAAATTTGGAAACAAAGAAGGTAAAACAAACGGAATCCCAGAACACATTTAGCAAATAGCCAATCGAGAAACCTGAATGCTGCTGAATGAATACACCTGAAAATCCCATTCACACTCAATTTGGAGGCAATTCGTAGCTGTGCCCTCGGCAAAAGGGTTACATTTCATTTTGCAAAACATAAAACCTCACTTGGTCCTGTTGCCTGTTAATATCTAAGCATGGAACGCCAATTTGATGTTTTTTTTTTTTTTATTTCATTAAGGATACTCTCGCTAACCTTTTTATTGTATGGTGTAAGAATACAAAATTAGAAAAGGAAGAAGGCAAAACAAACGCAAACCCAGAAGACATTAAGTAAAATGCCAATTAAGAAACCTGAATGCTGCTGAATGAATACACCTGAAAATCCCATTCACACTCAATTTGGAGGCAATTCATAGCTGTGCCCTCGGCAAAAGAGAAGATTTCATTTTATAAAACACAAAAACTCACCTTGGTCCAGTTACCTTTTAATTTCTAAGCATGGAACGCCCATTTGCTTTTTTTTTTTATTATTTCATTAAGGATTCTCTGGCTAAACTTTATTGTATGGTGTAAGAATACAAAATTAGAAAAGGAAGAAGGCAAAACAAATGGAATGCCCAAACACATTTAAGAAATTGCCAATCAAGAAACCTGAATGCTGCTGACTGAATACACCTGAAAATCCCATTCACACTCAATTTGGAGGCAACTCGTAGCTGTCCCCTCGGCAAAAGAGTTACATTTCATTTTCCAAAGCACAAAAGCACACCTTGGTCCTGTTGCCTGCTAATTTCTAAGAATGAAACGGCAATTTGCAGCTTTTTTATTTCACTATGGATATTCTGGCTAAACTTTTTATTGTATGGGGTAAGAATACAAAATTAGAAAAGGAAGAAGGCAAAACAAACGCAAACCCAGAACACATTTAGCAAATTGGAAAACAAGAAACCTGAATGCTGCTGAATGAATACACCTGAAAATCCCATTCACACACAATTTGGCCGCAACTCGTAGCTATTCCCTTGGCAAAAGGGTTATATTTCATTTTCCAAAACACAAAACCTCACCTTGGTCCTGTTGCATGTTAATTTCTATGCATGGAACGCCAATTTGCTGTTTTAAGTTTTATTTCTTTATGGATACTCTGGCTAAACTTTTCATTGTATGGTGTAAGAATACAAAATTAGAAAACGAACAAGGCAAAACAAATGCAAACCCAGAACACATTTAGCAAATTGCCAATCAAGAATCTTGAATGCTGCTGACTGAATACACCTGAAAATCCCATTCACACTCAATTTGGAAGCAATTCGTAGCTGTGCCCTCAGCAAAAGGGAAACATTTCATTTTCCAAAACACGAAAACTCACCTTAGTCGTGATGCCTGTAGATTTCTTAGCATGAAACCCCATTTTGCATTGTATTTTTATATCATTTTGACAACTCTCTCAAAAGTCTTTTTTGGATGGTGTCAGGATAGAAAATTTGGAAACAAAGAAGGTAAAACAAACGGAATCCCAGAACACATTTAGCAAATAGCCAATCGAGAAACCTAAATGCTGCTGAATGAATACACCTGAAAATCCCATTCACACTCAATTTGGAGGCAATTCGTAGCTGTGCCCTCGGCAAAAGGGTTACATTTCATTTTGCAAAACATAAAACCTCACTTGGTCCTGTTGCCTGTTAATATCTAAGCATGGAACGCCAATTTGATGTTTTTTTTTTTTTATTTCATTAAGGATACTCTCGCTAACCTTTTTATTGTATGGTGTAAGAATACAAAATTAGAAAAGGAAGAAGGCAAAACAAACGCAAACCCAGAAGACATTAAGTAAAATGCCAATTAAGAAACCTGAATGCTGCTGAATGAATACACCTGAAAATCCCATTCACACTCAATTTGGAGGCAATTCATAGCTGTGCCCTCGGCAAAAGAGAAGATTTCATTTTATAAAACACAAAAACTCACCTTGGTCCAGTTACCTTTTAATTTCTAAGCATGGAACGCCCATTTGCTTTTTTTTTATTATTTCATTAAGGATTCTCTGGCTAAACTTTATTGTATGGTGTAAGAATACAAAATTAGAAAAGGAAGAAGGCAAAACAAATGGAATGCCCAAACACATTTAAGAAATTGCCAATCAAGAAACCTGAATGCTGCTGACTGAATACACCTGAAAATCCCATTCACACTCAATTTGGAGGCAACTCGTAGCTGTCCCCTCGGCAAAAGAGTTACATTTCATTTTCCAAAGCACAAAAGCACACCTTGGTCCTGTTGCCTGCTAATTTCTAAGAATGAAACGGCAATTTGCAGCTTTTTTATTTCACTATGGATATTCTGGCTAAACTTTTTATTGTATGGGGTAAGAATACAAAATTAGAAAAGGAAGAAGGCAAAACAAACGCCAACCCAGAACACATTTAGCAAATTGGAAAACAAGAAACCTGAATGCTGCTGAATGAATACACCTGAAAATCCCATTCACACACAATTTGGCCGCAACTCATAGCTATTCCCTTGGCAAAAGGGTTATATTTCATTTTCCAAAACACAAAACCTCACCTTGGTCCTGTTGCATGTTAATTTCTATGCATGGAACGCCAATTTGCTGTTTTAATTTTTATTTCTTTATTGATACTCTGGCTAAACTTTTCATTGTATGGTGTAAGAATACAAAATTTGAAAACGAACAAGGCAAAACAAATGCAAACCCAGAACACATTTAGCAAATTGCCAACCAAGAAACCTGAATGTTACTGACTGAATACACCTGAAAATCCCATTCACACTCAATTTGGAGGCAATTCGTAGCTGTGCCCTCGGCAAAAGGGTTACATTTCATTTTCCAAAACACAAAAACTCACCTTGGTCGGTTTGCCTGTTATTTTCTAAGCATGGAACGCCAATTTACTGCTTTTTTTTTTATTTCATTAAGGATTCTCTGGCTAAAGATTTATTTTATGGTGAAAGAATACAAAATTAGTAAAGGAAGAAGGCAAAACAAATGGAATGCCCGAACACATTTAAGAAATTGCCAATCACGAAACTTGAATGCTGCTGACTGAATACACCTGAAAATCCCATTCACACTCAATTTGGAGGCAATTCGTAGCTGTGCCCTCGGCAAAAGGGAAACATTTCATTTTCCAAAACACGAAAACTCACCTTAGTCGTGATGCCTGTAGATTTCTTAGCATGAAAGCCAATTTGCATTGAATTTTTATTTCATTTTGACCACTCTGTCAAAAGGCTTTTTTGGATGGTGTCAGGATAGAAAATTTGGAAAGAAAGAAGGTAAAACAAACGAAATCCCAGAACACATTTAGCAAATTGCCAATCAAGAATCTTGAATGCTGCTGACTGAATACACCTGAAAATCCCATTCACACTCAATTTGGAAGCAATTCGTAGCTGTGCCCTCAGCAAAAGGGAAACATTTCATTTTCCAAAACACGAAAACTCACCTTAGTCGTGATGCCTGTAGATTTCTTAGCATGAAACCCCATTTTGCATTGTATTTTTATATCATTTTGACAACTCTCTCAAAAGTCTTTTTTGGATGGTGTCAGGATAGAAAATTTGGAAACAAAGAAGGTAAAACAAACGGAATCCCAGAACACATTTAGCAAATAGTCAATCGAGAAACCTGAATGCTGCTGAATGAATACACCTGAAAATCCCATTCACACTCAATTTGGAGGCAATTCGTAGCTGTGCCCTCGGCAAAAGGGTTACATTTCATTTTGCAAAACATAAAACCTCACTTGGTACTGTTGCCTGTTAATATCTAAGCATGGAACGCCAATTTGATGTTTTTTTTTTTATTTCATTAAGGATACTCTCGCTAACCTTTTTATTGTATGGTGTAAGAATACAAAATTAGAAAAGGAAGAAGGCAAAACAAACGCAAACCCAGAAGACATTAAGTAAAATGCCAATTAAGAAACCTGAATGCTGCTGAATGAATACACCTGAAAATCCCATTCACACTCAATTTGGAGGCAATTCATAGCTGTGCCCTCGGCAAAAGAGAAGATTTCATTTTATAAAACACAAAAACTCACCTTGGTCCAGTTACCTTTTAATTTCTAAGCATGGAACGCCCATTTGCTTTTTTTTTATTATTTCATTAAGGATTCTCTGGCTAAACTTTATTGTATGGTGTAAGAATACAAAATTAGAAAAAGAAGAAGGCAAAACAAATGGAATGCCCAAACACATTTAAGAAATTGCCAATCAAGAAACCTGAATGCTGCTGACTGAATACACCTGAAAATCCCATTCACACTCAATTTGGAGGCAACTCGTAGCTGTCCCCTCAGCAAAAGAGTTACATTTCATTTTCCAAAGCACAAAAGCACACCTTGGTCCTGTTGCCTGCTAATTTCTAAGAATGAAACGGCAATTTGCAGCTTTTTTATTTCACTATGGATATTCTGGCTAAACTTTTTATTGTATGGGGTAAGAATACAAAATTAGAAAAGGAAGAAGGCAAAACAAACGCAAACCCAGAACACATTTAGCAAATTGGAAAACAAGAAACCTGAATGCTGCTGAATGAATACACCTGAAAATCCCATTCACACACAATTTGGCCGCAACTCATAGCTATTCCCTTGGCAAAAGGGTTATATTTCATTTTCCAAAACACAAAACCTCACCTTGGTCCTGTTGCATGTTAATTTCTATGCATGGAACGCCAATTTGCTGTTTTAATTTTTATTTCTTTATGGATACTCTGGCTAAACTTTTCATTGTATGGTGTAAGAATACAAAATTAGAATACGAACAAGGCAAAACAAATGCAAACCCAGAACACATTTAGCAAATTGCCAATCAAGAATCTTGAATGCTGCTGACTGAATACACCTGAAAATCCCATTCACACTCAATTTGGAAGCAATTCGTAGCTGTGCCCTCAGCAAAAGGGAAACATTTCATTTTCCAAAACACGAAAACTCACCTTAGTCATGATGCCTGTAGATTTCTTAGCATGAAACCCCATTTTGCATTGTATTTTTATATCATTTTGACAACTCTCTCAAAAGTCTTTTTTGGATGGTGTCAGGATAGAAAATTTGGAAACAAAGAAGGTAAAACAAACGGAATCCCAGAACACATTTAGCAAATAGCCAATCGAGAAACCTGAATGCTGCTGAATGAATACACCTGAAAATCCCATTCACACTCAATTTGGAGGCAATTCGTAGCTGTGCCCTCGGCAAAAGGGTTACATTTCATTTTGCAAAACATAAAACCTCACTTGGTCCTGTTGCCTGTTAATATCTAAGCATGGAACGCCAATTTGATGATTTTTTTTTTATTTCATTAAGGATACTCTCGCTAACCTTTTTATTGTATGGTGTAAGAATACAAAATTAGAAAAGGAAGAAGGCAAAACAAACGCAAACCCAGAAGACATTAAGTAAAATGCCAATTAAGAAACCTGAATGCTGCTGAATGAATACACCTGAAAATCCCATTCACACTCAATTTGGAGGCAATTCATAGCTGTGCCCTCGGCAAAAGAGAAGATTTCATTTTATAAAACACAAAAACTCACCTTGGTCCAGTTACCTTTTAATTTCTAAGCATGGAACGCCCATTTGCTTTTTTTTTATTATTTCATTAAGGATTCTCTGGCTAAGCTTTATTGTATGGTGTAAGAATACAAAATTAGAAAAGGAAGAAGGCAAAACAAATGGAATGCCCAAACACATTTAAGAAATTGCCAATCAAGAAACCTGAATGCTGCTGACTGAATACACCTGAAAATCCCATTCACACTCAATTTGGAGGCAACTCGTAGCTGTCCCCTCGGCAAAAGAGTTACATTTCATTTTCCAAAGCACAAAAGCACACCTTGGTCCTGTTGCCTGCTAATTTCTAAGAATGAAACGGCAATTTGCAGCTTTTTTATTTCACTATGGATATTCTGGCTAAACTTTTTATTGTATGGGGTAAGAATACAAAATTAGAAAAGGAAGAAGGCAAAACAAACGCCAACCCAGAACACATTTAGCAAATTGGAAAACAAGAAACCTGAATGCTGCTGAATGAATACACCTGAAAATCCCATTCACACACAATTTGGCCGCAACTCATAGCTATTCCCTTGGCAAAAGGGTTATATTTCATTTTCCAAAACACAAAACCTCACCTTGGTCCTGTTGCATGTTAATTTCTATGCATGGAACGCCAATTTGCTGTTTTAATTTTTATTTCTTTATTGATACTCTGGCTAAACTTTTCATTGTATGGTGTAAGAATACAAAATTTGAAAACGAACAAGGCAAAACAAATGCAAACCCAGAACACATTTAGCAAATTGCCAACCAAGAATCTTGAATGCTGCTGACTGAATACACCTGAAAATCCCATTCACACTCAATTTGGAGGCAATTCGTAGCTGTGCCCTCGGCAAAAGGGTTAAATTTCATTTTCCAAAACACAAAAACTCACCTTGGTCGGTTTGCCTGTTATTTTCTAAGCATGGAACGCCAATTTACTGCTTTTTTTTTATTTCATTAAGGATTCTCTGGCTAAAGATTTATTTTATGGTGAAAGAATACAAAATTAGTAAAGGAAGAAGGCAAAACAAATGGAATGCCCGAACACATTTAAGAAATTGCCAATCACGAAACTTGAATGCTGCTGACTGAATACACCTGAAAATCCCATTCACACTCAATTTGGAGGCAATTCGTAGCTGTGCCCTCGGCAAAAGGGAAACATTTCATTTTCCAAAACACGAAAACTCACCTTAGTCGTGATGCCTGTAGATTTCTTAGCATGAAAGCCAATTTGCATTGAATTTTTATTTCATTTTGACCACTCTGTCAAAAGGCTTTTTTGGATGGTGTCAGGATAGAAAATTTGGAAAGAAAGAAGGTAAAACAAACGAAATCCCAGAACACATTTAGCAAATTGCCAGTCAAGAATCTTGAATGCTGCTGACTGAATACACCTGAAAATCCCATTCACACTCAATTTGGAAGCAATTCGTAGCTGTGCCCTCAGCAAAAGGGAAACATTTCATTTTCCAAAACACGAAAACTCACCTTAGTCGTGATGCCTGTAGATTTCTTAGCATGAAACCCCATTTTGCATTGTATTTTTATATCATTTTGACAACTCTCTCAAAAGTCTTTTTTGGATGGTGTCAGGATAGAAAATTTGGAAACAAAGAAGGTAAAACAAACGGAATCCCAGAACACATTTAGCAAATAGCCAATCGAGAAACCTGAATGCTGCTGAATGAATACACCTGAAAATCCCATTCACACTCAATTTGGAGGCAATTCGTAGCTGTGCCCTCGGCAAAAGGGTTACATTTCATTTTGCAAAACATAAAACCTCACTTGGTCCTGTTGCCTGTTAATATCTAAGCATGGAACGCCAATTTGATGTTTTTTTTTTTTTATTTCATTAAGGATACTCTCGCTAACCTTTTTATTGTATGGTGTAAGAATACAAAATTAGAAAAGGAAGAAGGCAAAACAAACGCAAACCCAGAAGACATTAAGTAAAATGCCAATTAAGAAACCTGAATGCTGCTGAATGAATACACCTGAAAATCCCATTCACACTCAATTTGGAGGCAATTCATAGCTGTGCCCTCGGCAAAAGAGAAGATTTCATTTTATAAAACACAAAAACTCACCTTGGTCCAGTTACCTTTTAATTTCTAAGCATGGAACGCCCATTTGCTTTTTTTTTATTATTTCATTAAGGATTCTCTGGCTAAACTTTTATTGTATGGTGTAAGAATACAAAATTAGAAAAGGAAGAAGGCAAAACAAATGGAATGCCCAAACACATTTAAGAAATTGCCAATCAAGAAACCTGAATGCTGCTGACTGAATACACCTGAAAATCCCATTCACACTCAATTTGGAGGCAACTCGTAGCTGTCCCCTCGGCAAAAGAGTTACATTTCATTTTCCAAAGCACAAAAGCACACCTTGGTCCTGTTGCCTGCTAATTTCTAAGAATGAAACGGCAATTTGCAGCTTTTTTATTTCACTATGGATATTCTGGCTAAACTTTTTATTGTATGGGGTAAGAATACAAAATTAGAAAAGGAAGAAGGCAAAACAAACGCAAACCCAGAACACATTTAGCAAATTGGAAAACAAGAAACCTGAATGCTGCTGAATGAATACACCTGAAAATCCCATTCACACACAATTTGGCCGCAACTCGTAGCTATTCCCTTGGCAAAAGGGTTATATTTCATTTTCCAAAACACAAAACCTCACCTTGGTCCTGTTGCATGTTAATTTCTATGCATGGAACGCCAATTTGCTGTTTTAATTTTTATTTCTTTATGGATACTCTGGCTAAACGTTTCATTGTATGGTGTAAGAATACAAAATTAGAAAACGAACAAGGCAAAACAAATGCAAACCCAGAACACATTTAGCAAATTGCCAACCAAGAAACCTGAATGTTACTGACTGAATACACCTGAAAATCCCATTCACACTCAATTTGGAGGCAATTCGTAGCTGTGCCCTCGGCAAAAGGGTTACATTTCATTTTCCAAAACACAAAAACTCACCTTGGTCGGTTTGCCTGTTATTTTCTAAGCATGGAACGCCAATTTACTGCTTTTTTTTTTTATTTCATTAAGGATTCTCTGGCTAAAGATTTATTTTATGGTGAAAGAATACAAAATTAGTAAAGCAAGAAGGCAAAACAAATGGAATGCCCGAACACATTTAAGAAATTGCCAATCACGAAACTTGAATGCTGCTGACTGAATACACCTGAAAATCCCATTCACACTCAATTTGGAGGCAATTCGTAGCTGTGCCCTCGGCAAAAGGGAAACATTTCATTTTCCAAAACACGAAAACTCACCTTAGTCGTGATGCCTGTAGATTTCTTAGCATGAAAGCCAATTTGCATTGAATTTTTATTTCATTTTGACCACTCTGTCAAAAGGCTTTTTTGGATGGTGTCAGGATAGAAAATTTGGAAAGAAAGAAGGTAAAACAAACGAAATCCCAGAACACATTTAGCAAATTGCCAATCAAGAATCTTGAATGCTGCTGACTGAATACACCTGAAAATCCCATTCACACTCAATTTGGAAGCAATTCGTAGCTGTGCCCTCAGCAAAAGGGAAACATTTCATTTTCCAAAACACGAAAACTCACCTTAGTCGTGATGCCTGTAGATTTCTTAGCATGAAACCCCATTTTGCATTGTATTTTTATATCATTTTGACAACTCTCTCAAAAGTCTTTTTTGGATGGTGTCAGGATAGAAAATTTGGAAACAAAGAAGGTAAAACAAACGGAATCCCAGAACACATTTAGCAAATAGCCAATCGAGAAACCTAAATGCTGCTGAATGAATACACCTGAAAATCCCATTCACACTCAATTTGGAGGCAATTCGTAGCTGTGCCCTCGGCAAAAGGGTTACATTTCATTTTGCAAAACATAAAACCTCACTTGGTCCTGTTGCCTGTTAATATCTAAGCATGGAACGCCAATTTGATGTTTTTTTTTTTATTTCATTAAGGATACTCTCGCTAACCTTTTTATTGTATGGTGTAAGAATACAAAATTAGAAAAGGAAGAAGGCAAAACAAACGCAAACCCAGAAGACATTAAGTAAAATGCCAATTAAGAAAGCTGAATGCTGCTGAATGAATACACCTGAAAATCCCATTCACACTCAATTTGGAGGCAATTCATAGCTGTGCCCTCGGCAAAAGAGAAGATTTCATTTTATAAAACACAAAAACTCACCTTGGTCCAGTTACCTTTTAATTTCTAAGCATGGAACGCCCATTTGCTTTTTTTTTTATTATTTCATTAAGGATTCTCTGGCTAAACTTTATTGTATGGTGTAAGAATACAAAATTAGAAAAGGAAGAAGGCAAAACAAATGGAATGCCCAAACACATTTAAGAAATTGCCAATCAAGAAACCTGAATGCTGCTGACTGAATACACCTGAAAATCCCATTCACACTCAATTTGGAGGCAACTCGTAGCTGTCCCCTCGGCAAAAGAGTTACATTTCATTTTCCAAAGCACAAAAGCACACCTTGGTCCTGTTGCCTGCTAATTTCTAAGAATGAAACGGCAATTTGCAGCTTTTTTATTTCACTATGGATATTCTGGCTAAACTTTTTATTGTATGGGGTAAGAATACAAAATTAGAAAAGGAAGAAGGCAAAACAAACGCAAACCCAGAACACATTTAGCAAATTGGAAAACAAGAAACCTGAATGCTGCTGAATGAATACACCTGAAAATCCCATTCACACACAATTTGGCCGCAACTCGTAGCTATTCCCTTGGCAAAAGGGTTATATTTCATTTTCCAAAACACAAAACCTCACCTTGGTCCTGTTGCATGTTAATTTCTATGCATGGAACGCCAATTTGCTGTTTTAATTTTTATTTCTTTATGGATACTCTGGCTAAACTTTTCATTGTATGGTGTAAGAATACAAAATTAGAAAACGAACAAGGCAAAACAAATGCAAACCCAGAACACATTTAGCAAATTGCCAACCAAGAAACCTGAATGTTACTGACTGAATACACCTGAAAATCCCATTCACACTCAATTTGGAGGCAATTCGTAGCTGTGCCCTCGGCAAAAGGGTTACATTTCATTTTCCAAAACACAAAAACTCACCTTGGTCGGTTTGCCTGTTATTTTCTAAGCATGGAACGCCAATTTACTGCTTTTTTTTTTATTTCATTAAGGATTCTCTGGCTAAAGATTTATTTTATGGTGAAAGAATTCAAAATTAGTAAAGGAAGAAGGCAAAACAAATGGAATGCCCGAACACATTTAAGAAATTGCCAATCACGAAACTTGAATGCTGCTGACTGAATACACCTGAAAATCCCATTCACACTCAATTTGGAGGCAATTCGTAGCTGTGCCCTCGGCAAAAGGGAAACATTTCATTTTCCAAAACACGAAAACTCACCTTAGTCGTGATGCCTGTAGATTTCTTAGCATGAAAGCCAATTTGCATTGAATTTTTATTTCATTTTGACCACTCTGTCAAAAGGCTTTTTTGGATGGTGTCAGGATAGAAAATTTGGAAAGAAAGAAGGTAAAACAAACGAAATCCCAGAACACATTTAGCAAATTGCCAATCAAGAATCTTGAATGCTGCTGACTGAATACACCTGAAAATCCCATTCACACTCAATTTGGAAGCAATTCGTAGCTGTGCCCTCAGCAAAAGGGAAACATTTCATTTTCCAAAACACGAAAACTCACCTTAGTCGTGATGCCTGTAGATTTCTTAGCATGAAACCCCATTTTGCATTGTATTTTTATATCATTTTGACAACTCTCTCAAAAGTCTTTTTTGGATGGTGTCAGGATAGAAAATTTGGAAACAAAGAAGGTAAAACAAACGGAATCCCAGAACACATTTAGCAAATAGTCAATCGAGAAACCTGAATGCTGCTGAATGAATACACCTGAAAATCCCATTCACACTCAATTTGGAGGCAATTCGTAGCTGTGCCCTCGGCAAAAGGGTTACATTTCATTTTGCAAAACATAAAACCTCACTTGGTACTGTTGCCTGTTAATATCTAAGCATGGAACGCCAATTTGATGTTTTTTTTTTTATTTCATTAAGGATACTCTCGCTAACCTTTTTATTGTATGGTGTAAGAATACAAAATTAGAAAAGGAAGAAGGCAAAACAAACGCAAACCCAGAAGACATTAAGTAAAATGCCAATTAAGAAACCTGAATGCTGCTGAATGAATACACCTGAAAATCCCATTCACACTCAATTTGGAGGCAATTCATAGCTGTGCCCTCGGCAAAAGAGAAGATTTCATTTTATAAAACACAAAAACTCACCTTGGTCCAGTTACCTTTTAATTTCTAAGCATGGAACGCCCATTTGCTTTTTTTTTATTATTTCATTAAGGATTCTCTGGCTAAACTTTATTGTATGGTGTAAGAATACAAAATTAGAAAAAGAAGAAGGCAAAACAAATGGAATGCCCAAACACATTTAAGAAATTGCCAATCAAGAAACCTGAATGCTGCTGACTGAATACACCTGAAAATCCCATTCACACTCAATTTGGAGGCAACTCGTAGCTGTCCCCTCAGCAAAAGAGTTACATTTCATTTTCCAAAGCACAAAAGCACACCTTGGTCCTGTTGCCTGCTAATTTCTAAGAATGAAACGGCAATTTGCAGCTTTTTTATTTCACTATGGATATTCTGGCTAAACTTTTTATTGTATGGGGTAAGAATACAAAATTAGAAAAGGAAGAAGGCAAAACAAACGCAAACCCAGAACACATTTAGCAAATTGGAAAACAAGAAACCTGAATGCTGCTGAATGAATACACCTGAAAATCCCATTCACACACAATTTGGCCGCAACTCATAGCTATTCCCTTGGCAAAAGGGTTATATTTCATTTTCCAAAACACAAAACCTCACCTTGGTCCTGTTGCATGTTAATTTCTATGCATGGAACGCCAATTTGCTGTTTTAATTTTTATTTCTTTATGGATACTCTGGCTAAACTTTTCATTGTATGGTGTAAGAATACAAAATTAGAATACGAACAAGGCAAAACAAATGCAAACCCAGAACACATTTAGCAAATTGCCAATCAAGAATCTTGAATGCTGCTGACTGAATACACCTGAAAATCCCATTCACACTCAATTTGGAAGCAATTCGTAGCTGTGCCCTCAGCAAAAGGGAAACATTTCATTTTCCAAAACACGAAAACTCACCTTAGTCATGATGCCTGTAGATTTCTTAGCATGAAACCCCATTTTGCATTGTATTTTTATATCATTTTGACAACTCTCTCAAAAGTCTTTTTTGGATGGTGTCAGGATAGAAAATTTGGAAACAAAGAAGGTAAAACAAACGGAATCCCAGAACACATTTAGCAAATAGCCAATCGAGAAACCTGAATGCTGCTGAATGAATACACCTGAAAATCCCATTCACACTCAATTTGGAGGCAATTCGTAGCTGTGCCCTCGGCAAAAGGGTTACATTTCATTTTGCAAAACATAAAACCTCACTTGGTCCTGTTGCCTGTTAATATCTAAGCATGGAACGCCAATTTGATGATTTTTTTTTTTATTTCATTAAGGATACTCTCGCTAACCTTTTTATTGTATGGTGTAAGAATACAAAATTAGAAAAGGAAGAAGGCAAAACAAACGCAAACCCAGAAGACATTAAGTAAAATGCCAATTAAGAAACCTGAATGCTGCTGAATGAATACACCTGAAAATCCCATTCACACTCAATTTGGAGGCAATTCATAGCTGTGCCCTCGGCAAAAGAGAAGATTTCATTTTATAAAACACAAAAACTCACCTTGGTCCAGTTACCTTTTAATTTCTAAGCATGGAACGCCCATTTGCTTTTTTTTTATTATTTCATTAAGGATTCTCTGGCTAAGCTTTATTGTATGGTGTAAGAATACAAAATTAGAAAAGGAAGAAGGCAAAACAAATGGAATGCCCAAACACATTTAAGAAATTGCCAATCAAGAAACCTGAATGCTGCTGACTGAATACACCTGAAAATCCCATTCACACTCAATTTGGAGGCAACTCGTAGCTGTCCCCTCGGCAAAAGAGTTACATTTCATTTTCCAAAGCACAAAAGCACACCTTGGTCCTGTTGCCTGCTAATTTCTAAGAATGAAACGGCAATTTGCAGCTTTTTTATTTCACTATGGATATTCTGGCTAAACTTTTTATTGTATGGGGTAAGAATACAAAATTAGAAAAGGAAGAAGGCAAAACAAACGCCAACCCAGAACACATTTAGCAAATTGGAAAACAAGAAACCTGAATGCTGCTGAATGAATACACCTGAAAATCCCATTCACACACAATTTGGCCGCAACTCATAGCTATTCCCTTGGCAAAAGGGTTATATTTCATTTTCCAAAACACAAAACCTCACCTTGGTCCTGTTGCATGTTAATTTCTATGCATGGAACGCCAATTTGCTGTTTTAATTTTTATTTCTTTATTGATACTCTGGCTAAACTTTTCATTGTATGGTGTAAGAATACAAAATTTGAAAACGAACAAGGCAAAACAAATGCAAACCCAGAACACATTTAGCAAATTGCCAACCAAGAATCTTGAATGCTGCTGACTGAATACACCTGAAAATCCCATTCACACTCAATTTGGAGGCAATTCGTAGCTGTGCCCTCGGCAAAAGGGTTAAATTTCATTTTCCAAAACACAAAAACTCACCTTGGTCGGTTTGCCTGTTATTTTCTAAGCATGGAACGCCAATTTACTGCTTTTTTTTTATTTCATTAAGGATTCTCTGGCTAAAGATTTATTTTATGGTGAAAGAATACAAAATTAGTAAAGGAAGAAGGCAAAACAAATGGAATGCCCGAACACATTTAAGAAATTGCCAATCACGAAACTTGAATGCTGCTGACTGAATACACCTGAAAATCCCATTCACACTCAATTTGGAGGCAATTCGTAGCTGTGCCCTCGGCAAAAGGGAAACATTTCATTTTCCAAAACACGAAAACTCACCTTAGTCGTGATGCCTGTAGATTTCTTAGCATGAAAGCCAATTTGCATTGAATTTTTATTTCATTTTGACCACTCTGTCAAAAGGCTTTTTTGGATGGTGTCAGGATAGAAAATTTGGAAAGAAAGAAGGTAAAACAAACGAAATCCCAGAACACATTTAGCAAATTGCCAGTCAAGAATCTTGAATGCTGCTGACTGAATACACCTGAAAATCCCATTCACACTCAATTTGGAAGCAATTCGTAGCTGTGCCCTCAGCAAAAGGGAAACATTTCATTTTCCAAAACACGAAAACTCACCTTAGTCGTGATGCCTGTAGATTTCTTAGCATGAAACCCCATTTTGCATTGTATTTTTATATCATTTTGACAACTCTCTCAAAAGTCTTTTTTGGATGGTGTCAGGATAGAAAATTTGGAAACAAAGAAGGTAAAACAAACGGAATCCCAGAACACATTTAGCAAATAGCCAATCGAGAAACCTGAATGCTGCTGAATGAATACACCTGAAAATCCCATTCACACTCAATTTGGAGGCAATTCGTAGCTGTGCCCTCGGCAAAAGGGTTACATTTCATTTTGCAAAACATAAAACCTCACTTGGTCCTGTTGCCTGTTAATATCTAAGCATGGAACGCCAATTTGATGTTTTTTTTTTTTTATTTCATTAAGGATACTCTCGCTAACCTTTTTATTGTATGGTGTAAGAATACAAAATTAGAAAAGGAAGAAGGCAAAACAAACGCAAACCCAGAAGACATTAAGTAAAATGCCAATTAAGAAACCTGAATGCTGCTGAATGAATACACCTGAAAATCCCATTCACACTCAATTTGGAGGCAATTCATAGCTGTGCCCTCGGCAAAAGAGAAGATTTCATTTTATAAAACACAAAAACTCACCTTGGTCCAGTTACCTTTTAATTTCTAAGCATGGAACGCCCATTTGCTTTTTTTTTATTATTTCATTAAGGATTCTCTGGCTAAACTTTTATTGTATGGTGTAAGAATACAAAATTAGAAAAGGAAGAAGGCAAAACAAATGGAATGCCCAAACACATTTAAGAAATTGCCAATCAAGAAACCTGAATGCTGCTGACTGAATACACCTGAAAATCCCATTCACACTCAATTTGGAGGCAACTCGTAGCTGTCCCCTCGGCAAAAGAGTTACATTTCATTTTCCAAAGCACAAAAGCACACCTTGGTCCTGTTGCCTGCTAATTTCTAAGAATGAAACGGCAATTTGCAGCTTTTTTATTTCACTATGGATATTCTGGCTAAACTTTTTATTGTATGGGGTAAGAATACAAAATTAGAAAAGGAAGAAGGCAAAACAAACGCAAACCCAGAACACATTTAGCAAATTGGAAAACAAGAAACCTGAATGCTGCTGAATGAATACACCTGAAAATCCCATTCACACACAATTTGGCCGCAACTCGTAGCTATTCCCTTGGCAAAAGGGTTATATTTCATTTTCCAAAACACAAAACCTCACCTTGGTCCTGTTGCATGTTAATTTCTATGCATGGAACGCCAATTTGCTGTTTTAATTTTTATTTCTTTATGGATACTCTGGCTAAACTTTTCATTGTATGGTGTAAGAATACAAAATTAGAAAACGAACAAGGCAAAACAAATGCAAACCCAGAACACATTTAGCAAATTGCCAACCAAGAAACCTGAATGTTACTGACTGAATACACCTGAAAATCCCATTCACACTCAATTTGGAGGCAATTCGTAGCTGTGCCCTCGGCAAAAGGGTTACATTTCATTTTCCAAAACACAAAAACTCATCTTGGTCGGTTTGCCTGTTATTTTCTAAGCATGGAACGCCAATTTACTGCTTTTTTTTTTTATTTCATTAAGGATTCTCTGGCTAAAGATTTATTTTATGGTGAAAGAATACAAAATTAGTAAAGCAAGAAGGCAAAACAAATGGAATGCCCGAACACATTTAAGAAATTGCCAATCACGAAACTTGAATGCTGCTGACTGAATACACCTGAAAATCCCATTCACACTCAATTTGGAGGCAATTCGTAGCTGTGCCCTCGGCAAAAGGGAAACATTTCATTTTCCAAAACACGAAAACTCACCTTAGTCGTGATGCCTGTAGATTTCTTAGCATGAAAGCCAATTTGCATTGAATTTTTATTTCATTTTGACCACTCTGTCAAAAGGCTTTTTTGGATGGTGTCAGGATAGAAAATTTGGAAAGAAAGAAGGTAAAACAAACGAAATCCCAGAACACATTTAGCAAATTGCCAATCAAGAATCTTGAATGCTGCTGACTGAATACACCTGAAAATCCCATTCACACTCAATTTGGAAGCAATTCGTAGCTGTGCCCTCGGCAAAAGTGTTACATTTCATTTTCCAAAGCACAAAAGCACACCTTGGTCCTGTTGCCTGCTAATTTCTAAGAATGAAACGGCAATTTGCAGCTTTTTTATTTCACTATGGATATTCTGGCTAAACTTTTTATTGTATGGGGTAAGAATACAAAATTAGAAAAGGAAGAAGGCAAAACAAACGCAAACCCAGAACACATTTAGCAAATTGGAAAACAAGAAACCTGAATGCTGCTGAATGAATACACCTGAAAATCCCATTCACACTCAATTTGGAGGCAATTCGTAGCTGTGCCCTCGGCAAAAGGGTTACATTTCATTTTGCAAAACATAAAACCTCACTTGGTCCTGTTGCCTGTTAATATCTAAGCATGGAACGCCAATTTGATGTTTTTTTTTTTATTTCATTAAGGATACTCTCGCTAACCTTTTTATTGTATGGTGTAAGAATACAAAATTAGAAAAGGAAGAAGGCAAAACAAACGCAAACCCAGAAGACATTAAGTAAAATGCCAATTAAGAAAGCTGAATGCTGCTGAATGAATACACCTGAAAATCCCATTCACACTCAATTTGGAGGCAATTCATAGCTGTGCCCTCGGCAAAAGAGAAGATTTCATTTTATAAAACACAAAAACTCACCTTGGTCCAGTTACCTTTTAATTTCTAAGCATGGAACGCCCATTTGCTTTTTTTTTTATTATTTCATTAAGGATTCTCTGGCTAAACTTTATTGTATGGTGTAAGAATACAAAATTAGAAAAGGAAGAAGGCAAAACAAATGGAATGCCCAAACACATTTAAGAAATTGCCAATCAAGAAACCTGAATGCTGCTGACTGAATACACCTGAAAATCCCATTCACACTCAATTTGGAGGCAACTCGTAGCTGTCCCCTCGGCAAAAGAGTTACATTTCATTTTCCAAAGCACAAAAGCACACCTTGGTCCTGTTGCCTGCTAATTTCTAAGAATGAAACGGCAATTTGCAGCTTTTTTATTTCACTATGGATATTCTGGCTAAACTTTTTATTGTATGGGGTAAGAATACAAAATTAGAAAAGGAAGAAGGCAAAACAAACGCAAACCCAGAACACATTTAGCAAATTGGAAAACAAGAAACCTGAATGCTGCTGAATGAATACACCTGAAAATCCCATTCACACACAATTTGGCCGCAACTCGTAGCTATTCCCTTGGCAAAAGGGTTATATTTCATTTTCCAAAACACAAAACCTCACCTTGGTCCTGTTGCATGTTAATTTCTATGCATGGAACGCCAATTTGCTGTTTTAATTTTTATTTCTTTATGGATACTCTGGCTAAACTTTTCATTGTATGGTGTAAGAATACAAAATTAGAAAACGAACAAGGCAAAACAAATGCAAACCCAGAACACATTTAGCAAATTGCCAACCAAGAAACCTGAATGTTACTGACTGAATACACCTGAAAATCCCATTCACACTCAATTTGGAGGCAATTCGTAGCTGTGCCCTCGGCAAAAGGGTTACATTTCATTTTCCAAAACACAAAAACTCACCTTGGTCGGTTTGCCTGTTATTTTCTAAGCATGGAACGCCAATTTACTGCTTTTTTTTTTATTTCATTAAGGATTCTCTGGCTAAAGATTTATTTTATGGTGAAAGAATTCAAAATTAGTAAAGGAAGAAGGCAAAACAAATGGAATGCCCGAACACATTTAAGAAATTGCCAATCACGAAACTTGAATGCTGCTGACTGAATACACCTGAAAATCCCATTCACACTCAATTTGGAGGCAATTCGTAGCTGTGCCCTCGGCAAAAGGGAAACATTTCATTTTCCAAAACACGAAAACTCACCTTAGTCGTGATGCCTGTAGATTTCTTAGCATGAAAGCCAATTTGCATTGAATTTTTATTTCATTTTGACCACTCTGTCAAAAGGCTTTTTTGGATGGTGTCAGGATAGAAAATTTGGAAAGAAAGAAGGTAAAACAAACGAAATCCCAGAACACATTTAGCAAATTGCCAATCAAGAATCTTGAATGCTGCTGACTGAATACACCTGAAAATCCCATTCACACTCAATTTGGAAGCAATTCGTAGCTGTGCCCTCAGCAAAAGGGAAACATTTCATTTTCCAAAACACGAAAACTCACCTTAGTCGTGATGCCTGTAGATTTCTTAGCATGAAACCCCATTTTGCATTGTATTTTTATATCATTTTGACAACTCTCTCAAAAGTCTTTTTTGGATGGTGTCAGGATAGAAAATTTGGAAACAAAGAAGGTAAAACAAACGGAATCCCAGAACACATTTAGCAAATAGTCAATCGAGAAACCTGAATGCTGCTGAATGAATACACCTGAAAATCCCATTCACACTCAATTTGGAGGCAATTCGTAGCTGTGCCCTCGGCAAAAGGGTTACATTTCATTTTGCAAAACATAAAACCTCACTTGGTACTGTTGCCTGTTAATATCTAAGCATGGAACGCCAATTTGATGTTTTTTTTTTTATTTCATTAAGGATACTCTCGCTAACCTTTTTATTGTATGGTGTAAGAATACAAAATTAGAAAAGGAAGAAGGCAAAACAAACGCAAACCCAGAAGACATTAAGTAAAATGCCAATTAAGAAACCTGAATGCTGCTGAATGAATACACCTGAAAATCCCATTCACACTCAATTTGGAGGCAATTCATAGCTGTGCCCTCGGCAAAAGAGAAGATTTCATTTTATAAAACACAAAAACTCACCTTGGTCCAGTTACCTTTTAATTTCTAAGCATGGAACGCCCATTTGCTTTTTTTTTATTATTTCATTAAGGATTCTCTGGCTAAACTTTATTGTATGGTGTAAGAATACAAAATTAGAAAAAGAAGAAGGCAAAACAAATGGAATGCCCAAACACATTTAAGAAATTGCCAATCAAGAAACCTGAATGCTGCTGACTGAATACACCTGAAAATCCCATTCACACTCAATTTGGAGGCAACTCGTAGCTGTCCCCTCAGCAAAAGAGTTACATTTCATTTTCCAAAGCACAAAAGCACACCTTGGTCCTGTTGCCTGCTAATTTCTAAGAATGAAACGGCAATTTGCAGCTTTTTTATTTCACTATGGATATTCTGGCTAAACTTTTTATTGTATGGGGTAAGAATACAAAATTAGAAAAGGAAGAAGGCAAAACAAACGCAAACCCAGAACACATTTAGCAAATTGGAAAACAAGAAACCTGAATGCTGCTGAATGAATACACCTGAAAATCCCATTCACACACAATTTGGCCGCAACTCATAGCTATTCCCTTGGCAAAAGGGTTATATTTCATTTTCCAAAACACAAAACCTCACCTTGGTCCTGTTGCATGTTAATTTCTATGCATGGAACGCCAATTTGCTGTTTTAATTTTTATTTCTTTATGGATACTCTGGCTAAACTTTTCATTGTATGGTGTAAGAATACAAAATTAGAATACGAACAAGGCAAAACAAATGCAAACCCAGAACACATTTAGCAAATTGCCAATCAAGAATCTTGAATGCTGCTGACTGAATACACCTGAAAATCCCATTCACACTCAATTTGGAAGCAATTCGTAGCTGTGCCCTCAGCAAAAGGGAAACATTTCATTTTCCAAAACACGAAAACTCACCTTAGTCATGATGCCTGTAGATTTCTTAGCATGAAACCCCATTTTGCATTGTATTTTTATATCATTTTGACAACTCTCTCAAAAGTCTTTTTTGGATGGTGTCAGGATAGAAAATTTGGAAACAAAGAAGGTAAAACAAACGGAATCCCAGAACACATTTAGCAAATAGCCAATCGAGAAACCTGAATGCTGCTGAATGAATACACCTGAAAATCCCATTCACACTCAATTTGGAGGCAATTCGTAGCTGTGCCCTCGGCAAAAGGGTTACATTTCATTTTGCAAAACATAAAACCTCACTTGGTCCTGTTGCCTGTTAATATCTAAGCATGGAACGCCAATTTGATGATTTTTTTTTTATTTCATTAAGGATACTCTCGCTAACCTTTTTATTGTATGGTGTAAGAATACAAAATTAGAAAAGGAAGAAGGCAAAACAAACGCAAACCCAGAAGACATTAAGTAAAATGCCAATTAAGAAACCTGAATGCTGCTGAATGAATACACCTGAAAATCCCATTCACACTCAATTTGGAGGCAATTCATAGCTGTGCCCTCGGCAAAAGAGAAGATTTCATTTTATAAAACACAAAAACTCACCTTGGTCCAGTTACCTTTTAATTTCTAAGCATGGAACGCCCATTTGCTTTTTTTTTATTATTTCATTAAGGATTCTCTGGCTAAGCTTTATTGTATGGTGTAAGAATACAAAATTAGAAAAGGAAGAAGGCAAAACAAATGGAATGCCCAAACACATTTAAGAAATTGCCAATCAAGAAACCTGAATGCTGCTGACTGAATACACCTGAAAATCCCATTCACACTCAATTTGGAGGCAACTCGTAGCTGTCCCCTCGGCAAAAGAGTTACATTTCATTTTCCAAAGCACAAAAGCACACCTTGGTCCTGTTGCCTGCTAATTTCTAAGAATGAAACGGCAATTTGCAGCTTTTTTATTTCACTATGGATATTCTGGCTAAACTTTTTATTGTATGGGGTAAGAATACAAAATTAGAAAAGGAAGAAGGCAAAACAAACGCCAACCCAGAACACATTTAGCAAATTGGAAAACAAGAAACCTGAATGCTGCTGAATGAATACACCTGAAAATCCCATTCACACACAATTTGGCCGCAACTCATAGCTATTCCCTTGGCAAAAGGGTTATATTTCATTTTCCAAAACACAAAACCTCACCTTGGTCCTGTTGCATGTTAATTTCTATGCATGGAACGCCAATTTGCTGTTTTAATTTTTATTTCTTTATTGATACTCTGGCTAAACTTTTCATTGTATGGTGTAAGAATACAAAATTTGAAAACGAACAAGGCAAAACAAATGCAAACCCAGAACACATTTAGCAAATTGCCAACCAAGAAACCTGAATGTTACTGACTGAATACACCTGAAAATCCCATTCACACTCAATTTGGAGGCAATTCGTAGCTGTGCCCTCGGCAAAAGGGTTAAATTTCATTTTCCAAAACACAAAAACTCACCTTGGTCGGTTTGCCTGTTATTTTCTAAGCATGGAACGCCAATTTACTGCTTTTTTTTTATTTCATTAAGGATTCTCTGGCTAAAGATTTATTTTATGGTGAAAGAATACAAAATTAGTAAAGGAAGAAGGCAAAACAAATGGAATGCCCGAACACATTTAAGAAATTGCCAATCACGAAACTTGAATGCTGCTGACTGAATACACCTGAAAATCCCATTCACACTCAATTTGGAGGCAATTCGTAGCTGTGCCCTCGGCAAAAGGGAAACATTTCATTTTCCAAAACACGAAAACTCACCTTAGTCGTGATGCCTGTAGATTTCTTAGCATGAAAGCCAATTTGCATTGAATTTTTATTTCATTTTGACCACTTTGTCAAAAGGCTTTTTTGGATGGTGTCAGGATAGAAAATTTGGAAAGAAAGAAGGTAAAACAAACGAAATCCCAGAACACATTTAGCAAATTGCCAGTCAAGAATCTTGAATGCTGCTGACTGAATACACCTGAAAATCCCATTCACACTCAATTTGGAAGCAATTCGTAGCTGTGCCCTCAGCAAAAGGGAAACATTTCATTTTCCAAAACACGAAAACTCACCTTAGTCGTGATGCCTGTAGATTTCTTAGCATGAAACCCCATTTTGCATTGTATTTTTATATCATTTTGACAACTCTCTCAAAAGTCTTTTTTGGATGGTGTCAGGATAGAAAATTTGGAAACAAAGAAGGTAAAACAAACGGAATCCCAGAACACATTTAGCAAATAGCCAATCGAGAAACCTGAATGCTGCTGAATGAATACACCTGAAAATCCCATTCACACTCAATTTGGAGGCAATTCGTAGCTGTGCCCTCGGCAAAAGGGTTACATTTCATTTTGCAAAACATAAAACCTCACTTGGTCCTGTTGCCTGTTAATATCTAAGCATGGAACGCCAATTTGATGTTTTTTTTTTTTTATTTCATTAAGGATACTCTCGCTAACCTTTTTATTGTATGGTGTAAGAATACAAAATTAGAAAAGGAAGAAGGCAAAACAAACGCAAACCCAGAAGACATTAAGTAAAATGCCAATTAAGAAACCTGAATGCTGCTGAATGAATACACCTGAAAATCCCATTCACACTCAATTTGGAGGCAATTCATAGCTGTGCCCTCGGCAAAAGAGAAGATTTCATTTTATAAAACACAAAAACTCACCTTGGTCCAGTTACCTTTTAATTTCTAAGCATGGAACGCCCATTTGCTTTTTTTTTATTATTTCATTAAGGATTCTC
Source organism: Sylvilagus floridanus (assembly GCA_949820135.1). Classification (NCBI taxonomy): domain Eukaryota; kingdom Metazoa; phylum Chordata; class Mammalia; order Lagomorpha; family Leporidae; genus Sylvilagus; species Sylvilagus floridanus. The sequence goes on from OX463227.1 coordinate 141,721,698, forward strand.
TGGCTAAGCTTTATTGTATGGTGTAAGAATACAAAATTAGAAAAGGAAGAAGGCAAAACAAATGGAATGCCCAAACACATTTAAGAAATTGCCAATCAAGAAACCTGAATGCTGCTGACTGAATACACCTGAAAATCCCATTCACACTCAATTTGGAGGCAACTCGTAGCTGTCCCCTCGGCAAAAGAGTTACATTTCATTTTCCAAAGCACAAAAGCACACCTTGGTCCTGTTGCCTGCTAATTTCTAAGAATGAAACGGCAATTTGCAGCTTTTTTATTTCACTATGGATATTCTGGCTAAACTTTTTATTGTATGGGGTAAGAATACAAAATTAGAAAAGGAAGAAGGCAAAACAAACGCAAACCCAGAACACATTTAGCAAATTGGAAAACAAGAAACCTGAATGCTGCTGAATGAATACACCTGAAAATCCCATTCACACACAATTTGGCCGCAACTCGTAGCTATTCCCTTGGCAAAAGGGTTATATTTCATTTTCCAAAACACAAAACCTCACCTTGGTCCTGTTGCATGTTAATTTCTATGCATGGAACGCCAATTTGCTGTTTTAATTTTTATTTCTTTATGGATACTCTGGCTAAACTTTTCATTGTATGGTGTAAGAATACAAAATTAGAAAACGAACAAGGCAAAACAAATGCAAACCCAGAACACATTTAGCAAATTGCCAACCAAGAAACCTGAATGTTACTGACTGAATACACCTGAAAATCCCATTCACACTCAATTTGGAGGCAATTCGTAGCTGTGCCCTCGGCAAAAGGGTTACATTTCATTTTCCAAAACACAAAAACTCACCTTGGTCGGTTTGCCTGTTATTTTCTAAGCATGGAACGCCAATTTACTGCTTTTTTTTTTATTTCATTAAGGATTCTCTGGCTAAAGATTTATTTTATGGTGAAAGAATACAAAATTAGTAAAGCAAGAAGGCAAAACAAATGGAATGCCCGAACACATTTAAGAAATTGCCAATCACGAAACTTGAATGCTGCTGACTGAATACACCTGAAAATCCCATTCACACTCAATTTGGAGGCAATTCGTAGCTGTGCCCTCGGCAAAAGGGAAACATTTCATTTTCCAAAACACGAAAACTCACCTTAGTCGTGATGCCTGTAGATTTCTTAGCATGAAAGCCAATTTGCATTGAATTTTTATTTCATTTTGACCACTCTGTCAAAAGGCTTTTTTGGATGGTGTCAGGATAGAAAATTTGGAAAGAAAGAAGGTAAAACAAACGAAATCCCAGAACACATTTAGCAAATTGCCAATCAAGAATCTTGAATGCTGCTGACTGAATACACCTGAAAATCCCATTCACACTCAATTTGGAAGCAATTCGTAGCTGTGCCCTCAGCAAAAGGGAAACATTTCATTTTCCAAAACACGAAAACTCACCTTAGTCGTGATGCCTGTAGATTTCTTAGCATGAAACCCCATTTTGCATTGTATTTTTATATCATTTTGACAACTCTCTCAAAAGTCTTTTTTGGATGGTGTCAGGATAGAAAATTTGGAAACAAAGAAGGTAAAACAAACGGAATCCCAGAACACATTTAGCAAATAGCCAATCGAGAAACCTGAATGCTGCTGAATGAATACACCTGAAAATCCCATTCACACTCAATTTGGAGGCAATTCGTAGCTGTGCCCTCGGCAAAAGGGTTACATTTCATTTTGCAAAACATAAAACCTCACTTGGTCCTGTTGCCTGTTAATATCTAAGCATGGAACGCCAATTTGATGTTTTTTTTTTTTATTTCATTAAGGATACTCTCGCTAACCTTTTTATTGTATGGTGTAAGAATACAAAATTAGAAAAGGAAGAAGGCAAAACAAACGCAAACCCAGAAGACATTAAGTAAAATGCCAATTAAGAAACCTGAATGCTGCTGAATGAATACACCTGAAAATCCCATTCACACTCAATTTGGAGGCAATTCATAGCTGTGCCCTCGGCAAAAGAGAAGATTTCATTTTATAAAACACAAAAACTCACCTTGGTCCAGTTACCTTTTAATTTCTAAGCATGGAACGCCCATTTGCTTTTTTTTTTATTATTTCATTAAGGATTCTCTGGCTAAACTTTATTGTATGGTGTAAGAATACAAAATTAGAAAAGGAAGAAGGCAAAACAAATGGAATGCCCAAACACATTTAAGAAATTGCCAATCAAGAAACCTGAATGCTGCTGACTGAATACACCTGAAAATCCCATTCACACTCAATTTGGAGGCAACTCGTAGCTGTCCCCTCGGCAAAAGAGTTACATTTCATTTTCCAAAGCACAAAAGCACACCTTGGTCCTGTTGCCTGCTAATTTCTAAGAATGAAACGGCAATTTGCAGCTTTTTTATTTCACTATGGATATTCTGGCTAAACTTTTTATTGTATGGGGTAAGAATACAAAATTAGAAAAGGAAGAAGGCAAAACAAACGCAAACCCAGAACACATTTAGCAAATTGGAAAACAAGAAACCTGAATGCTGCTGAATGAATACACCTGAAAATCCCATTCACACACAATTTGGCCGCAACTCGTAGCTATTCCCTTGGCAAAAGGGTTATATTTCATTTTCCAAAACACAAAACCTCACCTTGGTCCTGTTGCATGTTAATTTCTATGCATGGAACGCCAATTTGCTGTTTTAATTTTTATTTCTTTATGGATACTCTGGCTAAACTTTTCATTGTATGGTGTAAGAATACAAAATTAGAAAACGAACAAGGCAAAACAAATGCAAACCCAGAACACATTTAGCAAATTGCCAACCAAGAAACCTGAATGTTACTGACTGAATACACCTGAAAATCCCATTCACACTCAATTTGGAGGCAATTTGTAGCTGTGCCCTCGGCAAAAGGGTTACATTTCATTTTCCAAAACACAAAAACTCACCTTGGTCGGTTTGCCTGTTATTTTCTAAGCATGGAACGCCAATTTACTGCTTTTTTTTTATTTCATTAAGGATTCTCTGGCTAAAGATTTATTTTATGGTGAAAGAATACAAAATTAGTAAAGGAAGAAGGCAAAACAAATGGAATGCCCGAACACATTTAAGAAATTGCCAATCACGAAACTTGAATGCTGCTGACTGAATACACCTGAAAATCCCATTCACACTCAATTTGGAGGCAATTCGTAGCTGTGCCCTCGGCAAAAGGGAAACATTTCATTTTCCAAAACACGAAAACTCACCTTAGTCGTGATGCCTGTAGATTTCTTAGCATGAAAGCCAATTTGCATTGAATTTTTATTTCATTTTGACCACTCTGTCAAAAGGCTTTTTTGGATGGTGTCAGGATAGAAAATTTGGAAAGAAAGAAGGTAAAACAAACGAAATCCCAGAACACATTTAGCAAATTGCCAATCAAGAATCTTGAATGCTGCTGACTGAATACACCTGAAAATCCCATTCACACTCAATTTGGAAGCAATTCGTAGCTGTGCCCTCAGCAAAAGGGAAACATTTCATTTTCCAAAACACGAAAACTCACCTTAGTCGTGATGCCTGTAGATTTCTTAGCATGAAACCCCATTTTGCATTGTATTTTTATATCATTTTGACAACTCTCTCAAAAGTCTTTTTTGGATGGTGTCAGGATAGAAAATTTGGAAACAAAGAAGGTAAAACAAACGGAATCCCAGAACACATTTAGCAAATAGCCAATCGAGAAACCTGAATGCTGCTGAATGAATACACCTGAAAATCCCATTCACACTCAATTTGGAGGCAATTCGTAGCTGTGCCCTCGGCAAAAGGGTTACATTTCATTTTGCAAAACATAAAACCTCACTTGGTCCTGTTGCCTGTTAATATCTAAGCATGGAACGCCAATTTGATGTTTTTTTTTTTTTTATTTCATTAAGGATACTCTCGCTAACATTTTATTGTATGGTGTAAGAATACAAAATTAGAAAAGGAAGAAGGCAAAACAAACGCAAACCCAGAAGACATTAAGTAAAATGCCAATTAAGAAACCTGAATGCTGCTGAATGAATACACCTGAAAATCCCATTCACACTCAATTTGGAGGCAATTCATAGCTGTGCCCTCGGCAAAAGAGAAGATTTCATTTTATAAAACACAAAAACTCACCTTGGTCCAGTTACCTTTTAATTTCTAAGCATGGAACGCCCATTTGCTTTTTTTTTATTATTTCATTAAGGATTCTCTGGCTAAACTTTATTGTATGGTGTAAGAATACAAAATTAGAAAAGGAAGAAGGCAAAACAAATGGAATGCCCAAACACATTTAAGAAATTGCCAATCAAGAAACCTGAATGCTGCTGACTGAATACACCTGAAAATCCCATTCACACTCAATTTGGAGGCAACTCGTAGCTGTCCCCTCGGCAAAAGAGTTACATTTCATTTTCCAAAGCACAAAAGCACACCTTGGTCCTGTTGCCTGCTAATTTCTAAGAATGAAACGGCAATTTGCAGCTTTTTTATTTCACTATGGATATTCTGGCTAAACTTTTTATTGTATGGGGTAAGAATACAAAATTAGAAAAGGAAGAAGGCAAAACAAACGCAAACCCAGAACACATTTAGCAAATTGGAAAACAAGAAACCTGAATGCTGCTGAATGAATACACCTGAAAATCCCATTCACACACAATTTGGCCGCAACTCGTAGCTATTCCCTTGGCAAAAGGGTTATATTTCATTTTCCAAAACACAAAACCTCACCTTGGTCCTGTTGCATGTTAATTTCTATGCATGGAACGCCAATTTGCTGTTTTAATTTTTATTTCTTTATGGATACTCTGGCTAAACTTTTCATTGTATGGTGTAAGAATACAAAATTAGAAAACGAACAAGGCAAAACAAATGCAAACCCAGAACACATTTAGCAAATTGCCAACCAAGAAACCTGAATGTTACTGACTGAATACACCTGAAAATCCCATTCACACTCAATTTGGAGGCAATTCGTAGCTGTGCCCTCGGCAAAAGGGTTACATTTCATTTTCCAAAACACAAAAACTCACCTTGGTCGGTTTGCCTGTTATTTTCTAAGCATGGAACGCCAATTTACTGCTTTTTTTTTATTTCATTAAGGATTCTCTGGCTAAAGATTTATTTTATGGTGAAAGAATTCAAAATTAGTAAAGGAAGAAGGCAAAACAAATGGAATGCCCGAACACATTTAAGAAATTGCCAATCACGAAACTTGAATGCTGCTGACTGAATACACCTGAAAATCCCATTCACACTCAATTTGGAGGCAATTCGTAGCTGTGCCCTCGGCAAAAGTGAAACATTTCATTTTCCAAAACACGGAAACTCACCTTAGTCGTGATGCCTGTAGATTTCTTAGCATGAAAGCCAATTTGCATTGAATTTTTATTTCATTTTGACCACTCTGTCAAAAGGCTTTTTTGGATGGTGTCAGGATAGAAAATTTGGAAAGAAAGAAGGTAAAACAAACGAAATCCCAGAACACATTTAGCAAATTGCCAATCAAGAATCTTGAATGCTGCTGACTGAATACACCTGAAAATCCCATTCACACTCAATTTGGAAGCAATTCGTAGCTGTGCCCTCAGCAAAAGGGAAACATTTCATTTTCCAAAACACGAAAACTCACCTTAGTCGTGATGCCTGTAGATTTCTTAGCATGAAACCCCATTTTGCATTGTATTTTTATATCATTTTGACAACTCTCTCAAAAGTCTTTTTTGGATGGTGTCAGGATAGAAAATTTGGAAACAAAGAAGGTAAAACAAACGGAATCCCAGAACACATTTAGCAAATAGCCAATCGAGAAACCTGAATGCTGCTGAATGAATACACCTGAAAATCCCATTCACACTCAATTTGGAGGCAATTCGTAGCTGTGCCCTCGGCAAAAGGGTTACATTTCATTTTGCAAAACATAAAACCTCACTTGGTCCTGTTGCCTGTTAATATCTAAGCATGGAACGCCAATTTGATGTTTTTTTTTTTTTATTTCATTAAGGATACTCTCGCTAACCTTTTTATTGTATGGTGTAAGAATACAAAATTAGAAAAGGAAGAAGGCAAAACAAACGCAAACCCAGAAGACATTAAGTAAAATGCCAATTAAGAAACCTGAATGCTGCTGAATGAATACACCTGAAAATCCCATTCACACTCAATTTGGAGGCAATTCATAGCTGTGCCCTCGGCAAAAGAGAAGATTTCATTTTATAAAACACAAAAACTCACCTTGGTCCAGTTACCTTTTAATTTCTAAGCATGGAACGCCCATTTGCTTTTTTTTTTATTATTTCATTAAGGATTCTCTGGCTAAACTTTATTGTATGGTGTAAGAATACAAAATTAGAAAAGGAAGAAGGCAAAACAAATGGAATGCCCAAACACATTTAAGAAATTGCCAATCAAGAAACCTGAATGCTGCTGACTGAATACACCTGAAAATCCCATTCACACTCAATTTGGAGGCAACTCGTAGCTGTCCCCTCGGCAAAAGAGTTACATTTCATTTTCCAAAGCACAAAAGCACACCTTGGTCCTGTTGCCTGCTAATTTCTAAGAATGAAACGGCAATTTGCAGCTTTTTTATTTCACTATGGATATTCTGGCTAAACTTTTTATTGTATGGGGTAAGAATACAAAATTAGAAAAGGAAGAAGGCAAAACAAACGCAAACCCAGAACACATTTAGCAAATTGGAAAACAAGAAACCTGAATGCTGCTGAATGAATACACCTGAAAATCCCATTCACACACAATTTGGCCGCAACTCGTAGCTATTCCCTTGGCAAAAGGGTTATATTTCATTTTCCAAAACACAAAACCTCACCTTGGTCCTGTTGCATGTTAATTTCTATGCATGGAACGCCAATTTGCTGTTTTAAGTTTTATTTCTTTATGGATACTCTGGCTAAACTTTTCATTGTATGGTGTAAGAATACAAAATTAGAAAACGAACAAGGCAAAACAAATGCAAACCCAGAACACATTTAGCAAATTGCCAATCAAGAATCTTGAATGCTGCTGACTGAATACACCTGAAAATCCCATTCACACTCAATTTGGAAGCAATTCGTAGCTGTGCCCTCAGCAAAAGGGAAACATTTCATTTTCCAAAACACGAAAACTCACCTTAGTCGTGATGCCTGTAGATTTCTTAGCATGAAACCCCATTTTGCATTGTATTTTTATATCATTTTGACAACTCTCTCAAAAGTCTTTTTTGGATGGTGTCAGGATAGAAAATTTGGAAACAAAGAAGGTAAAACAAACGGAATCCCAGAACACATTTAGCAAATAGCCAATCGAGAAACCTAAATGCTGCTGAATGAATACACCTGAAAATCCCATTCACACTCAATTTGGAGGCAATTCGTAGCTGTGCCCTCGGCAAAAGGGTTACATTTCATTTTGCAAAACATAAAACCTCACTTGGTCCTGTTGCCTGTTAATATCTAAGCATGGAACGCCAATTTGATGTTTTTTTTTTATTTCATTAAGGATACTCTCGCTAACCTTTTTATTGTATGGTGTAAGAATACAAAATTAGAAAAGGAAGAAGGCAAAACAAACGCAAACCCAGAAGACATTAAGTAAAATGCCAATTAAGAAACCTGAATGCTGCTGAATGAATACACCTGAAAATCCCATTCACACTCAATTTGGAGGCAATTCATAGCTGTGCCCTCGGCAAAAGAGAAGATTTCATTTTATAAAACACAAAAACTCACCTTGGTCCAGTTACCTTTTAATTTCTAAGCATGGAACGCCCATTTGCTTTTTTTTTATTATTTCATTAAGGATTCTCTGGCTAAACTTTATTGTATGGTGTAAGAATACAAAATTAGAAAAGGAAGAAGGCAAAACAAATGGAATGCCCAAACACATTTAAGAAATTGCCAATCAAGAAACCTGAATGCTGCTGACTGAATACACCTGAAAATCCCATTCACACTCAATTTGGAGGCAACTCGTAGCTGTCCCCTCGGCAAAAGAGTTACATTTCATTTTCCAAAGCACAAAAGCACACCTTGGTCCTGTTGCCTGCTAATTTCTAAGAATGAAACGGCAATTTGCAGCTTTTTTATTTCACTATGGATATTCTGGCTAAACTTTTTATTGTATGGGGTAAGAATACAAAATTAGAAAAGGAAGAAGGCAAAACAAACGCAAACCCAGAACACATTTAGCAAATTGGAAAACAAGAAACCTGAATGCTGCTGAATGAATACACCTGAAAATCCCATTCACACACAATTTGGCCGCAACTCATAGCTATTCCCTTGGCAAAAGGGTTATATTTCATTTTCCAAAACACAAAACCTCACCTTGGTCCTGTTGCATGTTAATTTCTATGCATGGAACGCCAATTTGCTGTTTTAAGTTTTATTTCTTTATGGATACTCTGGCTAAACTTTTCATTGTATGGTGTAAGAATACAAAATTTGAAAACGAACAAGGCAAAACAAATGCAAACCCAGAACACATTTAGCAAATTGCCAACCAAGAAACCTGAATGTTACTGACTGAATACACCTGAAAATCCCATTCACACTCAATTTGGAGGCAATTCGTAGCTGTGCCCTCGGCAAAAGGGTTACATTTCATTTTCCAAAACACAAAAACTCACCTTGGTCGGTTTGCCTGTTATTTTCTAAGCATGGAACGCCAATTTACTGCTTTTTTTTTATTTCATTAAGGATTCTCTGGCTAAAGATTTATTTTATGGTGAAAGAATACAAAATTAGTAAAGGAAGAAGGCAAAACAAATGGAATGCCCGAACACATTTAAGAAATTGCCAATCACGAAACTTGAATGCTGCTGACTGAATACACCTGAAAATCCCATTCACACTCAATTTGGAGGCAATTCGTAGCTGTGCCCTCGGCAAAAGGGAAACATTTCATTTTCCAAAACACGAAAACTCACCTTAGTCGTGATGCCTGTAGATTTCTTAGCATGAAAGCCAATTTGCATTGAATTTTTATTTCATTTTGACCACTCTGTCAAAAGGCTTTTTTGGATGGTGTCAGGATAGAAAATTTGGAAAGAAAGAAGGTAAAACAAACGAAATCCCAGAACACATTTAGCAAATTGCCAATCAAGAATCTTGAATGCTGCTGACTGAATACACCTGAAAATCCCATTCACACTCAATTTGGAAGCAATTCGTAGCTGTGCCCTCAGCAAAAGGGAAACATTTCATTTTCCAAAACACGAAAACTCACCTTAGTCGTGATGCCTGTAGATTTCTTAGCATGAAACCCCATTTTGCATTGTATTTTTATATCATTTTGACAACTCTCTCAAAAGTCTTTTTTGGATGGTGTCAGGATAGAAAATTTGGAAACAAAGAAGGTAAAACAAACGGAATCCCAGAACACATTTAGCAAATAGCCAATCGAGAAACCTGAATGCTGCTGAATGAATACACCTGAAAATCCCATTCACACTCAATTTGGAGGCAATTCGTAGCTGTGCCCTCGGCAAAAGGGTTACATTTCATTTTGCAAAACATAAAACCTCACTTGGTCCTGTTGCCTGTTAATATCTAAGCATGGAACGCCAATTTGATGTTTTTTTTTTTTTATTTCATTAAGGATACTCTCGCTAACCTTTTTATTGTATGGTGTAAGAATACAAAATTAGAAAAGGAAGAAGGCAAAACAAACGCAAACCCAGAAGACATTAAGTAAAATGCCAATTAAGAAACCTGAATGCTGCTGAATGAATACACCTGAAAATCCCATTCACACTCAATTTGGAGGCAATTCATAGCTGTGCCCTCGGCAAAAGAGAAGATTTCATTTTATAAAACACAAAAACTCACCTTGGTCCAGTTACCTTTTAATTTCTAAGCATGGAACGCCCATTTGCTTTTTTTTTTATTATTTCATTAAGGATTCTCTGGCTAAACTTTATTGTATGGTGTAAGAATACAAAATTAGAAAAGGAAGAAGGCAAAACAAATGGAATGCCCAAACACATTTAAGAAATTGCCAATCAAGAAACCTGAATGCTGCTGACTGAATACACCTGAAAATCCCATTCACACTCAATTTGGAGGCAACTCGTAGCTGTCCCCTCGGCAAAAGTGTTACATTTCATTTTCCAAAGCACAAAAGCACACCTTGGTCCTGTTGCCTGCTAATTTCTAAGAATGAAACGGCAATTTGCAGCTTTTTTATTTCACTATGGATATTCTGGCTAAACTTTTTATTGTATGGGGTAAGAATACAAAATTAGAAAAGGAAGAAGGCAAAACAAACGCAAACCCAGAACACATTTAGCAAATTGGAAAACAAGAAACCTGAATGCTGCTGAATGAATACACCTGAAAATCCCATTCACACTCAATTTGGAGGCAATTCGTAGCTGTGCCCTCGGCAAAAGGGTTACATTTCATTTTGCAAAACATAAAACCTCACTTGGTCCTGTTGCCTGTTAATATCTAAGCATGGAACGCCAATTTGATGTTTTTTTTTTTATTTCATTAAGGATACTCTCGCTAACCTTTTTATTGTATGGTGTAAGAATACAAAATTAGAAAAGGAAGAAGGCAAAACAAACGCAAACCCAGAAGACATTAAGTAAAATGCCAATTAAGAAACCTGAATGCTGCTGAATGAATACACCTGAAAATCCCATTCACACTCAATTTGGAGGCAATTCATAGCTGTGCCCTCGGCAAAAGAGAAGATTTCATTTTATAAAACACAAAAACTCACCTTGGTCCAGTTACCTTTTAATTTCTAAGCATGGAACGCCCATTTGCTTTTTTTTTATTATTTCATTAAGGATTCTCTGGCTAAACTTTATTGTATGGTGTAAGAATACAAAATTAGAAAAGGAAGAAGGCAAAACAAATGGAATGCCCAAACACATTTAAGAAATTGCCAATCAAGAAACCTGAATGCTGCTGACTGAATACACCTGAAAATCCCATTCACACTCAATTTGGAGGCAACTCGTAGCTGTCCCCTCGGCAAAAGAGTTACATTTCATTTTCCAAAGCACAAAAGCACACCTTGGTCCTGTTGCCTGCTAATTTCTAAGAATGAAACGGCAATTTGCAGCTTTTTTATTTCACTATGGATATTCTGGCTAAACTTTTTATTGTATGGGGTAAGAATACAAAATTAGAAAAGGAAGAAGGCAAAACAAACGCAAACCCAGAACACATTTAGCAAATTGGAAAACAAGAAACCTGAATGCTGCTGAATGAATACACCTGAAAATCCCATTCACACACAATTTGGCCGCAACTCATAGCTATTCCCTTGGCAAAAGGGTTATATTTCATTTTCCAAAACACAAAACCTCACCTTGGTCCTGTTGCATGTTAATTTCTATGCATGGAACGCCAATTTGCTGTTTTAAGTTTTATTTCTTTATGGATACTCTGGCTAAACTTTTCATTGTATGGTGTAAGAATACAAAATTTGAAAACGAACAAGGCAAAACAAATGCAAACCCAGAACACATTTAGCAAATTGCCAACCAAGAAACCTGAATGTTACTGACTGAATACACCTGAAAATCCCATTCACACTCAATTTGGAGGCAATTCGTAGCTGTGCCCTCGGCAAAAGGGTTACATTTCATTTTCCAAAACACAAAAACTCACCTTGGTCGGTTTGCCTGTTATTTTCTAAGCATGGAACGCCAATTTACTGCTTTTTTTTTATTTCATTAAGGATTCTCTGGCTAAAGATTTATTTTATGGTGAAAGAATACAAAATTAGTAAAGGAAGAAGGCAAAACAAATGGAATGCCCGAACACATTTAAGAAATTGCCAATCACGAAACTTGAATGCTGCTGACTGAATACACCTGAAAATCCCATTCACACTCAATTTGGAGGCAATTCGAAGCTGTGCCCTCGGCAAAAGGGAAACATTTCATTTTCCAAAACACGAAAACTCACCTTAGTCGTGATGCCTGTAGATTTCTTAGCATGAAAGCCAATTTGCATTGAATTTTTATTTCATTTTGACCACTCTGTCAAAAGGCTTTTTTGGATGGTGTCAGGATAGAAAATTTGGAAAGAAAGAAGGTAAAACAAACGAAATCCCAGAACACATTTAGCAAATTGCCAATCAAGAATCTTGAATGCTGCTGACTGAATACACCTGAAAATCCCATTCACACTCAATTTGGAAGCAATTCGTAGCTGTGCCCTCAGCAAAAGGGAAACATTTCATTTTCCAAAACACGAAAACTCACCTTAGTCGTGATGCCTGTAGATTTCTTAGCATGAAACCCCATTTTGCATTGTATTTTTATATCATTTTGACAACTCTCTCAAAAGTCTTTTTTGGATGGTGTCAGGATAGAAAATTTGGAAACAAAGAAGGTAAAACAAACGGAATCCCAGAACACATTTAGCAAATAGCCAATCGAGAAACCTGAATGCTGCTGAATGAATACACCTGAAAATCCCATTCACACTCAATTTGGAGGCAATTCGTAGCTGTGCCCTCGGCAAAAGGGTTACATTTCATTTTGCAAAACATAAAACCTCACTTGGTCCTGTTGCCTGTTAATATCTAAGCATGGAACGCCAATTTGATGTTTTTTTTTTTTATTTCATTAAGGATACTCTCGCTAACCTTTTTATTGTATGGTGTAAGAATACAAAATTAGAAAAGGAAGAAGGCAAAACAAACGCAAACCCAGAAGACATTAAGTAAAATGCCAATTAAGAAACCTGAATGCTGCTGAATGAATACACCTGAAAATCCCATTCACACTCAATTTGGAGGCAATTCATAGCTGTGCCCTCGGCAAAAGAGAAGATTTCATTTTATAAAACACAAAAACTCACCTTGGTCCAGTTACCTTTTAATTTCTAAGCATGGAACGCCCATTTGCTTTTTTTTTATTATTTCATTAAGGATTCTCTGGCTAAACTTTATTGTATGGTGTAAGAATACAAAATTAGAAAAGGAAGAAGGCAAAACAAATGGAATGCCCAAACACATTTAAGAAATTGCCAATCAAGAAACCTGAATGCTGCTGACTGAATACACCTGAAAATCCCATTCACACTCAATTTGGAGGCAACTCGTAGCTGTCCCCTCGGCAAAAGAGTTACATTTCATTTTCCAAAGCACAAAAGCACACCTTGGTCCTGTTGCCTGCTAATTTCTAAGAATGAAACGGCAATTTGCAGCTTTTTTATTTCACTATGGATATTCTGGCTAAACTTTTTATTGTATGGGGTAAGAATACAAAATTAGAAAAGGAAGAAGGCAAAACAAACGCAAACCCAGAACACATTTAGCAAATTGGAAAACAAGAAACCTGAATGCTGCTGAATGAATACACCTGAAAATCCCATTCACACACAATTTGGCCGCAACTCGTAGCTATTCCCTTGGCAAAAGGGTTATATTTCATTTTCCAAAACACAAAACCTCACCTTGGTCCTGTTGCATGTTAATTTCTATGCATGGAACGCCAATTTGCTGTTTTAATTTTTATTTCTTTATGGATACTCTGGCTAAACTTTTCATTGTATGGTGTAAGAATACAAAATTAGAAAACGAACAAGGCAAAACAAATGCAAACCCAGAACACATTTAGCAAATTGCCAATCAAGAATCTTGAATGCTGCTGACTGAATACACCTGAAAATCCCATTCACACTCAATTTGGAAGCAATTCGTAGCTGTGCCCTCAGCAAAAGGGAAACATTTCATTTTCCAAAACACGAAAACTCACCTTAGTCGTGATGCCTGTAGATTTCTTAGCATGAAACCCCATTTTGCATTGTATTTTTATACCATTTTGACAACTCTCTCAAAAGTCTTTTTTGGATGGTGTCAGGATAGAAAATTTGGAAACAAAGAAGGTAAAACAAACGGAATCCCAGAACACATTTAGCAAATAGCCAATCGAGAAACCTGAATGCTGCTGAATGAATACACCTGAAAATCCCATTCACACTCAATTTGGAGGCAATTCGTAGCTGTGCCCTCGGCAAAAGGGTTACATTTCATTTTGCAAAACATAAAACCTCACTTGGTCCTGTTGCCTGTTAATATCTAAGCATGGAACGCCAATTTGATGTTTTTTTTTTTTTATTTCATTAAGGATACTCTCGCTAACCTTTTTATTGTATGGTGTAAGAATACAAAATTAGAAAAGGAAGAAGGCAAAACAAACGCAAACCCAGAAGACATTAAGTAAAATGCCAATTAAGAAACCTGAATGCTGCTGAATGAATACACCTGAAAATCCCATTCACACTCAATTTGGAGGCAATTCATAGCTGTGCCCTCGGCAAAAGAGAAGATTTCATTTTATAAAACACAAAAACTCACCTTGGTCCAGTTACCTTTTAATTTCTAAGCATGGAACGCCCATTTGCTTTTTTTTTTATTATTTCATTAAGGATTCTCTGGCTAAACTTTATTGTATGGTGTAAGAATACAAAATTAGAAAAGGAAGAAGGCAAAACAAATGGAATGCCCAAACACATTTAAGAAATTGCCAATCAAGAAACCTGAATGCTGCTGACTGAATACACCTGAAAATCCCATTCACACTCAATTTGGAGGCAACTCGTAGCTGTCCCCTCGGCAAAAGAGTTACATTTCATTTTCCAAAGCACAAAAGCACACCTTGGTCCTGTTGCCTGCTAATTTCTAAGAATGAAACGGCAATTTGCAGCTTTTTTATTTCACTATGGATATTCTGGCTAAACTTTTTATTGTATGGGGTAAGAATACAAAATTAGAAAAGGAAGAAGGCAAAACAAACGCAAACCCAGAACACATTTAGCAAATTGGAAAACAAGAAACCTGAATGCTGCTGAATGAATACACCTGAAAATCCCATTCACACACAATTTGGCCGCAACTCGTAGCTATTCCCTTGGCAAAAGGGTTATATTTCATTTTCCAAAACACAAAACCTCACCTTGGTCCTGTTGCATGTTAATTTCTATGCATGGAACGCCAATTTGCTGTTTTAATTTTTATTTCTTTATGGATACTCTGGCTAAACTTTTCATTGTATGGTGTAAGAATACAAAATTAGAAAACGAACAAGGCAAAACAAATGCAAACCCAGAACACATTTAGCAAATTGCCAACCAAGAAACCTGAATGTTACTGACTGAATACACCTGAAAATCCCATTCACACTCAATTTGGAGGCAATTTGTAGCTGTGCCCTCGGCAAAAGGGTTACATTTCATTTTCCAAAACACAAAAACTCACCTTGGTCGGTTTGCCTGTTATTTTCTAAGCATGGAACGCCAATTTACTGCTTTTTTTTTTATTTCATTAAGGATTCTCTGGCTAAAGATTTATTTTATGGTGAAAGAATACAAAATTAGTAAAGGAAGAAGGCAAAACAAATGGAATGCCCGAACACATTTAAGAAATTGCCAATCACGAAACTTGAATGCTGCTGACTGAATACACCTGAAAATCCCATTCACACTCAATTTGGAGGCAATTCGTAGCTGTGCCCTCGGCAAAAGGGAAACATTTCATTTTCCAAAACACGAAAACTCACCTTAGTCGTGATGCCTGTAGATTTCTTAGCATGAAAGCCAATTTGCATTGAATTTTTATTTCATTTTGACCACTCTGTCAAAAGGCTTTTTTGGATGGTGTCAGGATAGAAAATTTGGAAAGAAAGAAGGTAAAACAAACGAAATCCCAGAACACATTTAGCAAATTGCCAATCAAGAATCTTGAATGCTGCTGACTGAATACACCTGAAAATCCCATTCACACTCAATTTGGAAGCAATTCGTAGCTGTGCCCTCAGCAAAAGGGAAACATTTCATTTTCCAAAACACGAAAACTCACCTTAGTCGTGATGCCTGTAGATTTCTTAGCATGAAACCCCATTTTGCATTGTATTTTTATATCATTTTGACAACTCTCTCAAAAGTCTTTTTTGGATGGTGTCAGGATAGAAAATTTGGAAACAAAGAAGGTAAAACAAACGGAATCCCAGAACACATTTAGCAAATAGCCAATCGAGAAACCTGAATGCTGCTGAATGAATACACCTGAAAATCCCATTCACACTCAATTTGGAGGCAATTCGTAGCTGTGCCCTCGGCAAAAGGGTTACATTTCATTTTGCAAAACATAAAACCTCACTTGGTCCTGTTGCCTGTTAATATCTAAGCATGGAACGCCAATTTGATGTTTTTTTTTTTTTATTTCATTAAGGATACTCTCGCTAACCTTTTTATTGTATGGTGTAAGAATACAAAATTAGAAAAGGAAGAAGGCAAAACAAACGCAAACCCAGAAGACATTAAGTAAAATGCCAATTAAGAAACCTGAATGCTGCTGAATGAATACACCTGAAAATCCCATTCACACTCAATTTGGAGGCAATTCATAGCTGTGCCCTCGGCAAAAGAGAAGATTTCATTTTATAAAACACAAAAACTCACCTTGGTCCAGTTACCTTTTAATTTCTAAGCATGGAACGCCCATTTGCTTTTTTTTTTATTATTTCATTAAGGATTCTCTGGCTAAACTTTATTGTATGGTGTAAGAATACAAAATTAGAAAAGGAAGAAGGCAAAACAAATGGAATGCCCAAACACATTTAAGAAATTGCCAATCAAGAAACCTGAATGCTGCTGACTGAATACACCTGAAAATCCCATTCACACTCAATTTGGAGGCAACTCGTAGCTGTCCCCTCGGCAAAAGAGTTACATTTCATTTTCCAAAGCACAAAAGCACACCTTGGTCCTGTTGCCTGCTAATTTCTAAGAATGAAACGGCAATTTGCAGCTTTTTTATTTCACTATGGATATTCTGGCTAAACTTTTTATTGTATGGGGTAAGAATACAAAATTAGAAAAGGAAGAAGGCAAAACAAACGCAAACCCAGAACACATTTAGCAAATTGGAAAACAAGAAACCTGAATGCTGCTGAATGAATACACCTGAAAATCCCATTCACACACAATTTGGCCGCAACTCGTAGCTATTCCCTTGGCAAAAGGGTTATATTTCATTTTCCAAAACACAAAACCTCACCTTGGTCCTGTTGCATGTTAATTTCTATGCATGGAACGCCAATTTGCTGTTTTAATTTTTATTTCTTTATGGATACTCTGGCTAAATTTTTCATTGTATGGTGTAAGAATACAAAATTAGAAAACGAACAAGGCAAAACAAATGCAAACCCAGAACACATTTAGCAAATTGCCAACCAAGAAACCTGAATGTTACTGAATGAATACACCTGAAAATCCCATTCACACTCAATTTGGAGGCAATTCGTAGCTGTGCCCTCGGCAAAAGGGTTACATTTCATTTTCCATAACACAAAAACTCACCTTGGTCGGTTTGCCTGTTATTTTCTAAGCATGGAACGCCAATTTACTGCTTTTTTTTTATTTCATTAAGGATTCTCTGGCTAAAGATTTATTTTATGGTGAAAGAATACAAAATTAGTAAAGGAAGAAGGCAAAACAAATGGAATGCCCGAACACATTTAAGAAATTGCCAATCACGAAACTTGAATGCTGCTGACTGAATACACCTGAAAATCCCATTCACACTCAATTTGGAGGCAATTCGTAGCTGTGCCCTCGGCAAAAGGGAAACATTTCATTTTCCAAAACACGAAAACTCACCTTAGTCGTGATGCCTGTAGATTTCTTAGCATGAAAGCCAATTTGCATTGAATTTTTATTTCATTTTGACCACTCTGTCAAAAGGCTTTTTTGGATGGTGTCAGGATAGAAAATTTGGAAAGAAAGAAGGTAAAACAAACGAAATCCCAGAACACATTTAGCAAATTGCCAATCAAGAATCTTGAATGCTGCTGACTGAATACACCTGAAAATCCCATTCACACTCAATTTGGAAGCAATTCGTAGCTGTGCCCTCAGCAAAAGGGAAACATTTCATTTTCCAAAACACGAAAACTCACCTTAGTCGTGATGCCTGTAGATTTCTTAGCATGAAACCCCATTTTGCATTGTATTTTTATATCATTTTGACAACTCTCTCAAAAGTCTTTTTTGGATGGTGTCAGGATAGAAAATTTGGAAACAAAGAAGGTAAAACAAACGGAATCCCAGAACACATTTAGCAAATAGCCAATCGAGAAACCTGAATGCTGCTGAATGAATACACCTGAAAATCCCATTCACACTCAATTTGGAGGCAATTCGTAGCTGTGCCCTCGGCAAAAGGGTTACATTTCATTTTGCAAAACATAAAACCTCACTTGGTCCTGTTGCCTGTTAATATCTAAGCATGGAACGCCAATTTGATGTTTTTTTTTTTATTTCATTAAGGATACTCTCGCTAACCTTTTTATTGTATGGTGTAAGAATACAAAATTAGAAAAGGAAGAAGGCAAAACAAACGCAAACCCAGAAGACATTAAGTAAAATGCCAATTAAGAAACCTGAATGCTGCTGAATGAATACACCTGAAAATCCCATTCACACTCAATTTGGAGGCAATTCATAGCTGTGCCCTCGGCAAAAGAGAAGATTTCATTTTATAAAACACAAAAACTCACCTTGGTCCAGTTACCTTTTAATTTCTAAGCATGGAACGCCCATTTGCTTTTTTTTTTTTTTATTTCATTAAGGATTCTCTGGCTAAACTTTATTGTATGGTGTAAGAATACAAAATTAGAAAAGGAAGAAGGCAAAACAAATGGAATGCCCAAACACATTTAAGAAATTGCCAATCAAGAAACCTGAATGCTGCTGACTGAATACAACTGAAAATCCCATTCACACTCAATTTGGAGGCAACTCGTAGCTGTCCCATTGGCAAAAGTGTTACATTTCATTTTCCAAAGCACAAAAATACACCTTGGTCCTGTTGCCTGCTAATTTCCAAGAATTAAAAGCAATTTTCAGTTTTTTTTATTTCATTACGGATATTCTGGCTAAACTTTTTATTGTATGGGGTAAGAATACAAAATGAGAAAAGGAAGAAGGAAAAACAAATGCAAACCAAGAACATATTTAGCAAATTACCAATTGGGAAACCTGAATGTTGCTGAATGAATACACCTGAAAATCCCATTCACACTCAATTTGGAGCAGTTCGTAGCTGTCCCCTCGGCAAAAGTGTTACATTTCATTTTCTAAATCGCGAAAACACACCTTAGTCGTGTTGCCTGTAGATTTCTTAGCATGAAACGCCAATTTGCACTATGTTTTTATTTCATTTTGACCACTCTGTCTAAAGGCTTTTTTGGATGATGTCAGGATAGAAAATTTGGAAAGAAAAAAGGGAAAACAAACGCAAACACAGATGACATTTAAGAAATTGCGAATCAAGAAACCTGAATGCTGCTGACTGAATACACCTGAAAATCCTATTTACACTCAATTTGGAGGCAATTCGTAGCTGTGCCCTAGGCAAAAGGGAAAGATTTCATTTTCAAAAACACAAAAACTCACATTGGTCCAGTTGCCTGTTAATTTCTAAGCATTTAACGCGCATTTGCTGTTTTTTTTTAATTTCATTAAGGATACTCTGGCTAAACTTTTATTGTATGGTGTAAGAATACAAAATTAGAAAAGGAAGAAGGCAAAAGAAATGGAATGCCCAAAC
Source organism: Sylvilagus floridanus (assembly GCA_949820135.1). Classification (NCBI taxonomy): domain Eukaryota; kingdom Metazoa; phylum Chordata; class Mammalia; order Lagomorpha; family Leporidae; genus Sylvilagus; species Sylvilagus floridanus. Next base: position 141,741,272 of record OX463227.1, read on the forward strand.
ACATTTAAGAAATTGCGAATCAAGTAACCTGAATGCTGCTGACTGAAATCACTTGAAAATCCCAATCACACTCAATTTGGAGGTAACTCGTAGCTGTCCCCTCGGCAAAAGGGTTCCATTTCATTTTCCAAAGCACAAAAACGCACCTTGGTCCTGTTGCCTGCTAATTTCTAAGAATGCAATGGCAATTTGCAGTTTTTTTTATTTCATTATGGATATTCTGGCTAACCTTTTTATTGTATGGGGTAAGAATACAAAATTAGAAAAGGAAGAAGGCAAAACAACCACAAACCCAGAACACATTTAGCAAATTGCCAAAGAAGAAACCTGAATGCTTCTGACTGAATACACCTGAAAATCCCATTCCCACTCAATTTGGATGCAACTCATAGCTGTCCCCTCGGCAAAAGGGTTACATTTCATTTTCCAAAGCACAAAAACATACCTTGGTCCTGTTGCCTGCTAAGTTCTAACAATGAAACGGCAATTTGCAGTGTTTTTTATTTCATTATGGATATTCTGGCTAAACTTTTTATTGTATGGGGTAAGAATACAAAATTAGAAAAGGAAGAAGGCAAAGCAACCGCAAACCCAGAACACATTTAGCAAATTGCCAATCAGTAAACCTGAATGCTGCTGACTGAATACACCTGAAAATCCCATGCACACTCAATTTGGAGGCAACTCGTAGCTGTCCCCTCAGCAAAAGTGTTACATTTCATTTTCCAAACCACAAAATCACACCTAGTTCTGTTGCCTGCTAATTTCTAAGAATGAAAAGGCAATTTGCAGTTTTTTTTTTCATTATGGATATTCTTGCTAAACTTTTTATTGTATGGTGTAAGAATACAAAATTAGAAAAGGAAGAAGGCAAAACAAATGCAAACCAAGAACACATTTAGCGAATTGCCAATCAGGAAACCTGAATGTTGCTGACTCAATACACCTGAAAACCCATTCACACTCAATTTAGAGGCAATTGGTAGCTGTGCCCTCGGCAAAAGGGAAAGATTTCATTTTCCAAAAGACGAAAACTCACTTATCGTGTTGCCTGTAGATTTCTTAGCATGGAACGCCAATTTGCACTGTATTTCTATTTCATTTTGACCACTATGTCTAAAGGGTTTTTTGGATGGTGTCAGGATAGAAAATTTGGAAAGAAAAAAGGCAAAACAAACGCAAACCCAGACGACATTTAAGAAATTGCCAATCAAGAAACCTGAATGCTGCTGACTGAATACACCTGAAAATCCCATTCATACTCAATTGGGGGGCAATTCATAGCTGTCACCTCGGCAAAAGGGTTACATAACATTTTCCAAAGCACAAAAACAAACCTTGGACCGGTTGCCTGCTAATTTCTAAGAATGAACCACCAATTTGCTGTTTTCTTTATTTCATTATGGATACTCTGGCTAACGTTTTTCTTGTATGGTGTAAGATTACAAAATTAGAAAAGGAAGAAGGCAAAACTAATGCAAACCAAGAACACATTTAGCAAATTACCAATCGGGAAACATGAATGTTGCTGACTGAATACACCTGAAAATCCCATTCACACTCAATTTGGAGGCAATTCGTAGCTGTGCCCTCGGCAAAAGTGAAAGATTTCATTTTCCAAAACACAAAAACTCACATTGGTCCAGTTGCCTGTTAATTTCTAATCATGGAATGCACATTTGCTGTTTTTTTCTTATTTATTTAATTAAGGATACTCTGGCTAAACTTTTATTGTATGGGGTAAGAATACAAAATTAGTAAAGGAAGAAGGCAAAACAAATGCAAACCAAGAACACATTTAGCAAATTGCCAATCAGGAAACCTGAATGTTGCTGACTGAATACACCTGAAAATCCCATTCACACTCAATTTGCAGGCAATTCGTAGCTGTGCCCTCGGCAAAAGGGAAAGATTTCATTTTCCAAAACACAAAACACACCTTGGTCCTGTGGCATGCTAATTTCTAAAAATGAAACACCAATTTGCTGCTTTCTTTATTTCATTATGGATACTCTGGCTAACCTTTTTCTTGTATGGTGTAAGAATACAAAATTAGAAAAGGAAGAAGGCAAAACAAATGCAAACCAAGAAATCATTTAGCAAATTACCAATCAAGAAACCTGAATGCTGCTGAATGAATACACCTGAAAATCCCATTCATACTCAATTTGGAGGCAATTCATAGCTGTCCCCTCGGCAAAAGGGTTGCATATCATTTTCCAAAGCACAAAAACACACCTTGGTCCTGTTGCCTGCTAATTTCTAAGAATGAAACGGCAATTTGCAGTTTTTTTATTTCATTATGGATATTCTGGCTAAACTTTTTATTGTATGGGGTAAGAATACAAAATTAGAAAAGGAAGAAGGGAAAGCAACCGCAAACCCAGAACACATTTAGCAAATTGCCAAACAAGAAACCTGAATGCTGCTGACTGAATACACCTGAAAATCCCATTCACACTCAATTTGGAGGCAATTCGTAGCTGTTCCCTTGGCAAAAGGGTTACATTTCATTTTCCAAAACACAAAAACTCACCTTGGTCCTGTTGCGTGTTAATTTCTAAAAACGAAACACCAATTTGCTGTTTTCTTTATTTCATTATGGATACTCTGGCTAAACTTTTTTATTGTATGGTGTAAGAATACAAAATGAGAAAAGGAAGAAGGCCAAACAAATGCAAACCAAGAACACATTTAGCAAATTGCCAATCAGGAAACCTGAATGTTGCTGACTGAATACACCTGAAAATCCCATTCACACTCAATTTGCAGGCAATTCGTAGCTGTGCCCTCAGCAAAAGTGAAAGATTTCATTTTCCAAAACACAAAAACACACCTTGGTCCAGTTGCCTGTTAATTTCTAAGCATTGAACGCCCATTTGCTGTTTTTTTTTTTTTTAATTTCTTTAAGGATACTCTGGCTAAACTTTTATTGTATGGGGTAAGAAACAAAATTAGAAAAGGAAGAAGGCAAAACAAATGCAAACCAAGAACACATTTAGCAAATTACCAATCAGGAAACCTGAATGCTGCTGACTGAATACACCTGAAAATCCCATTCACACTCAATTTGGAGGCAACTCGTAGCTGTCCCCTCGGCAAAAGGGTTGCATATCATTTTCCAAAGCACAAAAACACACCTTGGTCCTGTTGCCTGCTAAATTCTAAGAATGAAACGGCAATTTGCAGTTTTTTTTATTTCATTATGGATATTCTGGCTTAGCTTTTTATTGTATGGTGTAAGAATACAAAATTAGAAAAGGAAGAAGGCAATGAAACCGCAAACCCAGAACACATTTAGCAAATTGCCAAACAAGAAACCTGAATGCTGCTGACTGAATACAACTGAAAATCCCATTCACACTCAATTTGGCGGCAATTCGTAGCTGTCCCCTTGGCAAAAGGGTTACATTTCATTTTCCAGAACACAAAAACTCACCTTGGTCCTGTTGCATGTTAATTTCTAACAATGAAACACCAATTTGCTGTTTTCTTTATTTCATTATGGTTAATCTGGATAAACTTTTTATTGTATGGTGTAAGAATACAAAATTAGAAAAGGAAGAAGGCAAAACAAATGCAAACCAAGAACACATTTAGCAAATTGCCAATCAGGAAACCTGAATGTTGCTGACTGAATACACCTGAAAACCCATTCACACTCAATTTTGAGGCAATTCGTAGCTGTCCCCTCGGCAAAAGGGAAAGATTTCATTTTCCAAAACACGAAAACTCACCTGTCGTGTTGCCTGTAGATTTCTTAGCATGAAACGCCAATTTGCACTGTATTTGTATTTCATTTTGACCACTCTGTCTAAAGGCTTTTTTGGATGGTGTCAGGATATAAAATTTGGAAAGAAAAAAGGCAAAACAAACGCAAACCCAGACGACATTTAAGAAATCGCCAATCAAGTAACCTGAATGCTGCTGACTGAATACACTGGAAAATCCCATTCACACTCAATTTGGCGGCAATTCATAGCAGTCTCCTCGGCAAAAGGGTTACATATCATTCTCCAAAGCAGAAAAACTCACCTTGGTCCTGTGGCATGCTAATTTCTAAAAATGAATCACCAATTTGCTGTTTTCTTTATTTCATTATGGATACTCTGGCTAAACTTTTTATTGTATGGTGTAAAAATACAAAATGAGAAAAGGAAGAAGGCAAAACAAATGCAAACCAAGAACACATTTAGCAAACTGCCAATCAGGAAACCTGAATGTTGCTGACTGAATACACCTGAAAATCCCATTCACACTCAATTTGGAGGCAATTCGTAGCTGTGCCCTTGGCAAAAGGGAAAGATTTCATTTTCCAAAACACAAAAACTCACCTTGGTCCTGTTGCCCGTTAATTTCTAAGCATGGAACGCCCATTTGCTGTTTTTTTTTTTTATTTCATTAAGGATACTCTGGCTAAACTTTTATTGTATGGTAAAGAATACAAAATTAGAAAAGGAAGAAGGCAAAACAAATGCAAACCAAAAAATCATTTAGCAAATTACCAATCAGGAAACCTGAATGCTGCTGACTGAATACCCCTTAAAAACCCATTCACACTCAATTTGGAGGCAATTCATAGCTGTCCCCTCGGCAAAAGGGTTGCATATCATTTTCCAAAGCACAAAAACACACCTTGGTCCTGTTGCCTGCTAATTTCTAAGAATGAAACGGCAATTTGCAGTTTTTTTATTTCATTATGGATATTCTGGCTAAGCTTTTTATTGTATGGGTTAAGAATACAAAATTAGAAAAGGAAGAAGGGAAAGCAACTGCAAACCCAGAACAAATTTAGCAAATTGCCAAAGAAGAAACCTGAATGCTGCTGACTGAATACACCTGAAAATCCCATTCACACTCAATTTGGAGGCAATTCGTAGCTGTTCCCTTGGCAAAAGGGTTACATTTCATTTTCCAAAGCACAAAAACACACCTTGGTCCTGTTGCATGTTAATTTCTAAAAATGAAACACCAATTTGCTGTTTTCTTTATTTCATTATGGATACTCTTTCTAAACTTTTTATTGTATGGTGTAAGAATACAAAATAAGAAAAGGAAGAAGGCAAAACAAATGCAAACCAAGAACACATTTAGCAAATTGCCAATCAGGAAACCTGAATGTTGCTGACTGAATACACCTGAAAATCGCATTCACACTCAATTTGGCGGCAACTTGTAGCTGTCCCCTCTGCAAAAGTGAAACATTTCATTTTCCAAAACACGAAAACTACCCTTAGTCATGTTGCCTGTAGATTTCTTAGCATGAAACGCCAATTTGCAATGTATTTTTATTTCATTTGACTACTCTGTCTAAAGGCTTTAGTGGATGATCAGGATAGAAAATTTGGATAGAAAGAAAGAAAAACAAACACAAACCCAGAACACATTTACGAAATTGCCAATCGAGAAACCCGAATGCTGCTGACTGAACATACCTGTAAATCCAATTCACACTCAGTTTGGAGGCAATTCGTAGCAGTGCCCTTGGCAAAAGGGAAACATTTCATTTTCCAAACCACAAAAACTCATATTAGTCGTGCTGCCTGTAGATTTCTTAGCTTGAAACGCCAATTTGCTCCTTATTTTTCATTTCACCACTCTGTCTAAACGCTTTTGAGGATGGTGTCAGGATAGAAAATTTGGATAGAATGAAAGCAAAACAAACACAAACCCAGAACACATTTATCAAATTGCCAATCAAGAAACTAGAATGCTGCTGACTGAATGCACCTGAAAATCCCATTCACACTCAATTTGGAGGCAACTCGTAGCTGTCCCCTCGGCAAAATTGTTACATTTCATTTTCCAAAGCACAAAAACTCACCTAGGTCCTGTTGCATGTTAATATCTAAAAATGAAACACCAATTTGCTGTTTTCTTTATTTCATTATGGATACTCTGGCTAAACATTTCTTGTATGGTGTAAGAATACAAAATTAGAAAAGGAAGAAGGCAAAACAAATGCAAACCCAGAACACATTTAGCAAATTGCCAATCAGGAAACCTGAATGTTGCTGACTGAATACACCTGAAAATCCCATTCACACTCAATTTGCAGGCAATTCGTAGCTGTGCCCTCAGCAAAAGGGAAAGATTTCATTTTCCAAAACACAAAACACACCTTGGTCCTGTGGCATGCTAATTTCTAAAAATGAAACACCAATTTGCTGCTTTCTTTATTTCATTATGGATACTCTGGCTAACGTTTTTATTGTATGGTGTATGAATACAAAATTAGAAAAGGAAGAAGGCAAAACAAATGCAAACCAAGAAATCATTTAGCAAATTACCAATCAAGAAACCTGAACGCTGCTGAATGAATACACCTGAAAATCCCATTCATACTCAATTTGGAGGCAATTCATAGCTGTCCCCTCGGCAAAAGGGTTGCATATCATTTTCCAAAGCACAAAAACACACCTTGGTCCTGTTGCCTGCTAATTTCTAAGAATGAAACGGCAATTTGCAGTTTTTTTATTTCATTATGGATATTCTGGCTAAACTTTTTATTGTATGGGGTAAGAATACAAAATTAGAAAAGGAAGAAGGGAAAGCAACCGCAAACCCAGAACACATTTAGCAAATTGCCAACCAAGAAACCTGAATGCTGCTGACTGAATACACCTGAAAATCCCATTCACACTCAATTTGGCGGCAATTCGTAGATGTTCCCTTGGCAAAAGGGTTACATTTCATTTTCCAAAACACAAAAACTCACCTTGGTCCTGTTGCCTGCTAATTTCTAAGAATGAAACACCAATTTGCTGTTTTCTTTATTTCATTATGGATACTCTGGCTAAACTTTTTCTTGTATGGTGTAAGAATACAAAATGAGAAAAGGAAGAAGGCAAAACAAATGCAAACCAAGAACACATTTAGCAAACTGCCAATCAGGAAACCTGAATGTTGCTGACTGAATACACCTGAAAATCCCATTCACACTCAATTTGCAGGCAATTCGTAGCTGTGCCCTCAGCAAAAGGGAAAGATTTCATTTTCCAAAACACAAAAACACACCTTGGTCCAGTTGCCTGTTAATTTCTAAGCATTGAACGCCCATTTGCTGTTTTTTTTTTTTTTTAATTTCATTAAGGATACTCTGGCTAAACTTTTATTGTATGGGGTAAGAAACAAAATTAGAAAAGGAAGAAGGCAAAACAACCGCAAACTTAGAACACATTTAGCAAATTGCCAATCAGGAAACCTGAATGATGCTGACTGAATACACCTGAAAACCCATTCACACTCAATTTGGAGGCAACTCGTAGCTGTCCCCTCGGCAAAAGGGTTGCATATCATTTTCCAAAGCAGAAAAACACACCTTGGTCCTGTTGCCTGCTAATTTCTAAGAATGAAACGGCAATTTGCAGTTTTTTTTATTTCATTATGGATATCCTGGCTTAGCTTTTTATTGTATGGTGTAAGAATACAAAATTAGAAAAGGAAGAAGGCAAAGCAACCACAAACCCAGAACACATTTAGCAAATTGCCAAACAAGAAACCTGAATGCTGCTGACTGAATACACCTGAAAATCCCATTCACACTCAATTTGGCGGCAATTCGTAGCTGTTCCCTTGGCAAAATGGTTACATTTCATTTTCCAGAACACAAAAACTCACCTTGGTCCTGTTGCATGTTAATTTCTAAAAATGAAACACCAATTTGCTGTTTTCTTTATTTCATTATGGATACTCTGGCTAACATTTTTCTTGTAAGGTGTAAGAATACAAAATTAGAAAAGGAAGAAGGCAAAACAAATGCAAACCAAGAACACATTTAGCAAATTGCCAATCAGGAAACCTGAATGTTGCTGACTGAATACACCTGAAAACCCATTCACACTCAATTTGGAGGCAATTCGTAGCTGTCCCCTCGGCAAAAGGGAAAGATTTCATTTTCCAAAACACGAAAACTCACCTGTCGTGTTGCCTGTAGATTTCTTAGCATGAAACGCCAATTTGCACTGTATTTGTATTTCATTTTGACCACTCTGTCAAAAGGCTTTTTTGGATGGTGTCAGGATATAAAATTTGGAAAGAAAAAAGGCAAAACAAACGCAAACCCAGACGACATTTAAGAAATCGCCAATCAAGAAACCTGAATGCTGCTGACTGAATACACTGGAAAATCCCATTCAAACTCAATTTGGCGGCAATTCATAGCTGTCTCCTCGGCAAAAGGGTTACATATCATTTTCCAAAGCAGAAAAACACACCTTGGTCCTGTGGCATGCTAATTTCTAAAAATGAAACACCAATTTGCTGTTTTCTTTATTTCATTTTGGATACTCTGGCTAACATTTTTATTGTATGGTGTAAGAATACAAAATTAGAAAAGGAAGAAGGCAAAACAAATGCAAACCAAGAACACATTTAGCAAATTGCCAATCAGGAAACCTGAATGTTGCTGACTGAATACACCTGAAAATCCCATTCACACTCAATTTGGAGGCAACTCGTAGCTGTCCCCTCAGCAAAAGCGTTACATTTCATTTTCCAAAGCACAAAAACACACCTTGATCCTGTTGCCGGCTAATTTCAAAGAATGAAACGGCAATTTGCAGTTTTTTTATTTCATTATGGATATTCTGACTGAACATTTTATTGTATGGGGTAAGAATACAAAATTAGAAAAGGAAGAAGGCAAAGCAACCGCAAACCCAGAACACATTTAGCAAATTGCCAAACAAGAAACCTGAATGCTGCTGACTGTATACACCTGAAAATCCCATTCACACTCAATTTGGAGGCAACTCGTAGCTGTCCCCTCCGCAAAAGGGTTACATTTCATTTTCCAAAACACAAAAACTCACCTTGGTCATGTTGCGTGTTAATTTCTAAAAACGAACAAATAAATTTGCTGTTTTCTTTATTTCATTTGGATACTCTGGCTAAACTTTTTCTTGTATGGTGTAAGAATACAAAATGACAAAAGGAAGAATGCAAAACAAATGCAAACCAAGAACACATTTAGCAAATTGCCAATCAGGAAACCTGAATGTTGCTGACTGAATACACCTGAAAATCCCATTCACACTCAATTTGCAGGCAATTCGTAGCTGTGCCCTCGGCAAAAGGGAAAGATTTCATTTTCCAAAACACAAAACACACCTTGGTCCTGTGGCATGCTAATTTCTAAAAATGAAACACCAATTTGCTGCTTTCTTTATTTCATTATGGATACTCTGGCTAACCTTTTTATTGTATGGTGTAAGAATACAAAATTAGAAAAGGAAGAAGGCAAAACAAATGCAAACCAAAAAATCATTTAGCAAATTACCAATCAAGAAACCTGAATGCTGCTGAATGAATACACCTGAAAATCCCATTCATACTCAATTTGGAGGCAATTCATAGCTGTCCCCTCGGCAAAAGGGTTGCATATCATTTTCCAAAGCACAAAAACACACCTTGGTCCTGTTGCCTGCTAATTTCTAAGAATGAAACGGCAATTTGCAGTTTTTTTATTTCATTATGGATATTCTGGCTAAACTTTTTATTGTATGGGGTAAGAATACAAAATTAGAAAAGGAAGAAGGGAAAGCAACCGCAAACCCAGAACACATTTAGCAAATTGCCAAACAAGAAACCTGAATGCTGCTGACTGAATACACCTGAAAATCCCATTCACACTCAATTTGGAGGCAATTCGTAGCTGTTCCCTTGGCAAAAGGGTTACATTTCATTTTCCAAAACACAAAAACTCACCTTGGTCCTGTTGCGTGTTAATTTCTAAAAATGAAACACCAATTTGCTGTTTTCTTTATTTCATTATGGATACTCTGGCTTAACTTTTTTATTGTATGGTGTAAGAATACAAAATGAGAAAAGGAAGAAGGCAAAACAAATGCAAACCAAGAACACATTTAGCAAATTGCCAATCAGGAAACCTGAATGTTGCTGACTGAATACACCTGAAAATCCCATTCACACTCAATTTGGAGGCAATTCGTAGCTGTGCCCTCAGCAAAAGTGAAAGATTTCATTTTCCAAAACACAAAAACACACCTGGGTCCAGTTGCCTGTTAATTTCTAAGCATTGAACGCCCATTTGCTGTTTTTTTTTTTTTAATTTCATTAAGGATACTCTGGCTAAACTTTTATTGTATGGGGTAAGAAACAAAATTAGAAAAGGAAGAAGGCAAAACAAATGCAAACCAAGAACACATTTAGCAAATTACCAATCAGGAAACCTGAATGCTGCTGACTGAATACACCTGAAAATCCCATTCACACTCAATTTGGAGGCAACTCGTAGCTGTCCCCTCGGCAAAAGGGTTGCATATCATTTTCCAAAGCAGAAAAACACAGCTTGGTCCTGTTGCCTGCTAAATTCTAAGAATGAAATGGCAATTTGCAGTTTTTTTTTATTTCATTATGGATATTCTGGCTTAGTTTTTATTGTATGGTGTAAGAATACAAAATTAGAAAAGGAAGAAGGCAAAGCAACCGCATACCCAGAACACATTTAGCAAATTGCCAAACAAGAAACCTGAATGCTGCTGACTGAATACACCTGAAAATCCCATTCACACTCAATTTGGCGGCAATTCGTAGCTGTTCCCTTGGCAAAAGGGTTACATTTCATTTTCCAGAACACAAAAACTCACCTTGGTCCTGTTGCATGTTAATTTCTAACAATGAAACACCAATTTGCTGTTTTCTTTATTTCATTATGGATACTCTGGCTAACCTTTTTATTGTATGGTGTAAGAATACAAAATTAGAAAAGGAAGAAGGCAAAACAAATGCAAACCAAGAACACATTTAGCAAATTGCCAATCAGGAAACCTGAATGTTGCTGACTGAATACATCTGAAAACCCATTCACACTCAATTTGGAGGCAATTCGTAGCTGTCCCCTCGGCAAAAGGGAAAGATTTCATTTTCCAAAACACGAAAACTCACCTGTCGTGTTGCCTGTAGATTTCTTAGCATGAAACGCCAATTTGCACTGTATTTGTATTTCATTTTGACCACTCTGTCTAAAGGCTTTTTTGAATGGTGTCAGGATATAAAATTTGGAAAGAAAACAGGCAAAACAAACGCAAACCCAGACGACATTTAAGAAATCGCCAATCAAGAAACCTGAATGCTGCTGACTGAATACACTGGAAAATCCCATTCACACTCAATTTGGCGGCAATTCATAGCTGTCTCCTCGGCAAAAGGGTTACATATCATTCTCCAAAGCAGAAAAACACACCTTGGTCCTGTGGCATGCTAATTTCTAAAAATGAAACACCAATTTGCTGTTTTCTTTATTTCATTATGGATACTCTGGCTAAACTTTTTATTGTATGGTGTAAGAATACAAAATGAGAAAAGGAAGAAGGCAAAACAAATGCAAACCAAGAACACATTTAGCAAATTGCCAATCAGGAAACCTGAATGTTGCTGACTGAATACACCTGAAAATCCCATTCACACTCAATTTGGAGGCAATTCGTAGCTGTGCCCTTGGCAAAAGGGAAAGATTTCATTTTCCAAAACACAAAAACTCACCTTGGTCCTGTTGCCCGTTAATTTCTAAGCATGGAACGCCCATTTGCTGTTTTTTTTTTTTTTATTTCATTAAGGATACTCTGGCTAAACTTTTATTGTATGGTAAAGAATACAAAATTAGAAAAGGAAGAAGGCAAAACAAATGCAAACCAAGAAATCATTTAGCAAATTACCAATCAGGAAACCTGAATGCTGCTGACTGAATACCCCTTAAAAACCCATTCACACTCAATTTGGAGGCAATTCATAGCTGTCCCCTCGGCAAAAGGGTTGCATATCATTTTCCAAAGCACAAAAACACACCTTGGTCCTGTTGCCTGCTAATTTCTAAGAATGAAACGGCAATTTGCAGTTTTTTTATTTCATTATGGATATTCTGGCTAAGCTTTTTATTGTATGGGTTAAGAATACAAAATTAGAAAAGGAAGAAGGGAAAGCAACTGCAAACCCAGAACAAATTTAGCAAATTGCCAAAGAAGAAACCTGAATGCTGCTGACTGAATACACCTGAAAATCCCATTCACACTCAATTTGGAGGCAATTCGTAGCTGTTCCCTTGGCAAAAGGGTTACATTTCATTTTCCAAAGCACAAAAACACACCTTGGTCCTGTTGCATGTTAATTTCTAAAAATGAAACACCAATTTGCTGTTTTCTTTATTTCATTATGGATACTCTTTCTAAACTTTTTATTGTATGGTGTAAGAATACAAAATAAGAAAAGGAAGAAGGCAAAACAAATGCAAACCAAGAACACATTTAGCAAATTGCCAATCAGGAAACCTGAATGTTGCTGACTGAATACACCTGAAAATCGCATTCACACTCAATTTGGCGGCAACTTGTAGTTGTCCCCTCTGCAAAAGTGAAACATTTCATTTTCCAAAACACGAATTCTACCCTTAGTCGTGTTGCCTGTAGATTTCTTAGCATGAAACGCCAATTTGCAATGTATTTTTATTTCATTTGACTACTCTGTCTAAAGGCTTTAGTGGATGATCAGGATAGAAAATTTGGATAGAAAGAAAGAAAAACAAACACAAACCCAGAACACATTTACGAAATTGCCAATCGAGAAACCCGAATGCTGCTGACTGAACATACCTGTAAATCCAATTCACACTCAGTTTGGAGGCAATTCGTAGCAGTGCCCTTGGCAAAAGGGAAACATTTCATTTTCCAAACCACAAAAACTCACATTAGTCGTGCTGCCTGTAGATTTCTTAGCTTGAAACGCCAATTTGCTCCTTATTTTTCATTTCACCACTCTGTCTAAACGCTTTTGAGGATGGTGTCAGGATAGAAAATTTGGATAGAATGAAAGCAAAACAAACACAAACCCAGAACACATTTATCAAATTGCCAATCAAGAAACTAGAATGCTGCTGACTGAATGCACCTGAAAATCCCATTCACACTCAATTTGGAGGCAACTCGTAGCTGTCCCCTCGGCAAAATTGTTACATTTCATTTTCCAAAGCACAAAAACTCACCTAGGTCCTGTTGCATGTTAATATCTAAAAATGAAACACCAATTTGCTGTTTTCTTTATTTCATTTTGGATACTCTGGCTAAACTTTTTCTTGTATGGTGTAAGAATACAAAATTAGAAAAGGAAGAAGGCAAAACAAATGCAAACCAAGAACACATTTAGCAAATTGCCAATCAGGAAACCTGAATGTTGCTGACTGAATACACCTGAAAATCCCATTCACACTCAATTTGCAGGCAATTCGTAGCTGTGCCCTCAGCAAAAGGGAAAGATTTCATTTTCCAAAACACAAAACACACCTTGGTCCTGTGGCATGCTAATTTCTAAAAATGAAACACCAATTTGCTGCTTTCTTTATTTCATTATGGATACTCTGGCTAACGTTTTTATTGTATGGTGTAAGAATACAAAATTAGAAAAGGAAGAAGGCAAAACAAATGCAAACCAAGAAATCATTTAGCAAAATACCAATCAAGAAACCTGAACGCTGCTGAATGAATACACCTGAAAATCCCATTCATACTCAATTTGGAGGCAATTCATAGCTGTCCCCTCGGCAAAAGGGTTGCATATCATTTTCCAAAGCACAAAAACACACCTTGGTCCTGTTGCCTGCTAATTTCTAAGAATGAAACGGCAATTTGCAGTTTTTTTATTTCATTATGGATATTCTGGCTAAACTTTTTATTGTATGGGGTAAGAATACAAAATTAGAAAAGGAAGAAGGGAAAGCAACCGCAAACCCAGAACACATTTAGCAAATTGCCAAACAAGAAACCTGAATGCTGCTGACTGAATACACCTGAAAATCCCATTCACACTCAATTTGGTGGCAATTCGTAGCTGTTCCCTTGGCAAAAGGGTTACATTTCATTTTCCAAAACACAAAAACTCACCTTGGTCCTGTTGCGTGGTAATTTCTAAAAATGAAACACCAATTTGCTGTTTTCTTTATTTCATTATGGATACTCTGGCTAAACTTTTTCTTGTATGGTGTAAGAATACAAAATGAGAAAAGGAAGAAGGCAAAACAAATGCAAACCAAGAACACATTTAGCAAATTGCCAATCAGGAAACCTGAATGTTGCTGACTGAATACACCTGAAAATCCCATTCACACTCAGTTTGGCGGCAATTCGTAGCTGTGCCCTCGGCAAAAGGGAAAGATTTCATTTTCCAAAACACAAAAACACACCTGGGTCCAGTTGCCTGTTAATTTCTAAGCATTGAACGCCCATTTGCTGTTTTTTTTTTTTTTTTAATTTCATTAAGGATACTCTGGCTAAACTTTTATTGTATGGGGTAAGAAACAAAATTAGAAAAGGAAGAAGGCAAAACAACCGCAAACTTAGAACACATTTAGCAAATTACCAATCAGGAAACCTGAATGCTGCTGACTGAATACACCTGAAAATCTCATTCACACTCAATTTGGAGGCAACTCGTAGCTGTCCCCTCGGCAAAAGGGTTGCATATCATTTTCCAAAGCAGAAAAACACACCTTGGTCCTGTTGCCTGCTAATTTCTAAGAATGAAACGGCAATTTGCAGTTTTTTTTATTTCATTATGGATATCCTGGCTTAGCTTTTTATTGTATGGTGTAAGAATACAAAATTAGAAAAGGAAGAAGGCAAAGCAACCACAAACCCAGAACACATTTAGCAAATTGCCAAACAAGAAACCTGAATGCTGCTGACTGAATACACCTGAAAATCCCATTCACACTCAATTTGGCAGCAATTCGTAGCTGTTCCCTTGGCAAAATGGTTACATTTCATTTTCCAGAACACAAAAACTCACCTTGGTCCTGTTGCATGTTAATTTCTAAAAATGAAACACCAATTTGCTGTTTTCTTTATTTCATTATGGATACTCTGGCTAACATTTTTCTTGTAAGGTGTAAGAATACAAAATTAGAAAAGGAAGAAGGCAAAACAAATGCAAACCAAGAACACATTTAGCAAATTGCCAATCAGGAAACCTGAATGTTGCTGACTGAATACACCTGAAAACCCATTCACACTCAATTTGGAGGCAATTCGTAGCTGTCCCCTCGGCAAAAGGGAAAGATTTCATTTTCCAAAACACGAAAACTCACCTGTCGTGTTGCCTGTAGATTTCTTAGCATGAAACGCCAATTTGCGCTGTATTTGTATTTCATTTTGACCACTCTGTCAAAAGGCTTTTTTGGATGGTGTCAGGATATAAAATTTGGAAAGAAAAAAGGCAAAACAAACGCAAACCCAGACGACATTTAAGAAATCGCCAATCAAGAAACCTGAATGCTGCTGACTGAATACACCGGAAAATCCCAATCATACTCAATTTGGAGGCAATTCATAGCTGTCCCCTCGGCAAAAGGGTTACATTTTATTTTCCAAAGCACAAAAACACACCTTTTTCCTGTTGCCTAATAATTTCTTAGAATGAAACGGCAATTTGCAGTTTTTTTTTTATTTCATTATGGATATTCTGGCTAAACTTTTTATTGTATGGGGTAAGAATACAAAATTAGAAAAGGAAGAAGGCAAAACAAACGCAAACCCAGAACACATTTAGCAAGTTACCAATCAAGAAACCTGAATGCTGCTGACTGAATACACCTGAAAATCCCATTCATACTCAATTTGGAGGCAATTCATAGCTGTCCCCTCGGCAAAAGGGTTGCATATCATTTTCCATAGCACAAAAACACACCTTGGTCCTGTTGCCTTCTAATTTCTAAGAATGAAACGGCAATTTGCAGTTTTTTTTTTTTTCATTATGGATATCCTGGCTAAGATTTTTATTGTATGGGGTAAGAATACAAAATTAGAAAAGGAAGAAGGGAAAGCAACTGCAAACCCAGAACACATTTAGCAAATTGCCAAACAAGAAACCTGAATGCTGCTGACTGAATACACCTGAAAATCCCATTCACACTCAATTTGGAGGCAACTCGTAGCTGTCCCCTCGGCAAAAGGGTTACATTTCATTTTCCAAAGCACAAAAACACACATTGGTCCTGTTGCCTGCTAATTTCTAACAATGAAACGGCAATTTGCAGTTTTTTTTATTTCATTATGGATATTCTGTCTAAGCTTTTTATAGTATGTGGTAAGAATACAAAATTAGAAAAGGAAGAAGGGAAAGCAACTGCAAACCCAGAACACATTTAGCAAATTGCCAATCAGGAAACCTGAATGATGCTGACTGAATACACCTGAAAATCCCATTCACACTCAATTTGGAGGCAACTCGTAGCTGTGCCCTCGGCAAAAGGGAAAGATTTCATTTTCCAAAACACGAAAACTCACTTGTCATGTTGCCTGTAGATTTCTTAGCATGAAACGCCAATTTACACTGTATTTGTATTTCATTTTGACCACTCTGTCTAAAGGCTTTTTTGGATGGTGTCAGGATATAAAATTTGGAAAGAAAAAAGGCAAAACAAACGCAAACCCAGACGACATTTAAGAAATTGCCGATCAAGAAACCTGAATGCTGCTGACTGAATACACCTGAAAATCCCATTCATACTCAATTTGGAAGCAATTCATAGCTGTCCCCTCGGCAAAAGGGTTACATAACATTTTCCGAAGCACAAAAACATACCTTGGTCCTGTTGCCTGCTAATTTCTAAGAATGAAACGGCAATTTCCAGTTTTTTCTATTTCATTATGGATATACTGGCTAAACTTTTTATTGTATGGGGTAAGAATACAAAATTAGAAATGGAAGAAGGCAAAACAAACGCAAACCCAGAACACATTTAGCAAATTGCCAAACAAGAAACCTGAATGCTGATGACTGAATGCACCTGAAAATCGCATTCACACTCAATTTGGCGACAATTCATAGCTGTTTCTTGGCAAAAGGTTACATTTCATTTTCCAAAACACAAAAACTCACCTTTGTCCTGTTGCATGCTAACTTCTTAAAATGAAACACCAATTTGCTGTTTTCTTTATTTCATTATGGATACTCTGGCTAAACTTTTTCTTGTATGGTGTAAGAATACAAAATGAGAAAAGGAAGAAGGCAAAACAAATGCAAACCAAAAACACATTTAGCAAATTGCCAATCAAGAAACCTGAATGCTGCTGACTGAATACACCTGAAAATCCCATTCATACTCAATTTGGAGGCAATTCATAGCTGTCCCCTCGGCAAAAGGGTTGCATATCATTTTCCAAAGCACAAAAACACACCTTGGTCCTGTTGCCTGCTAATTTCTAAGAATGAAACGGCAATTTGCAGTTTTTTTTTTATTTCATTATGGATATCCTGGCTAAGCTTTTTATTGTATGGGGTAAGAATACAAAATTAGAAAAGGAAGAAGGGAAAGCAACTGCAAACCCAGAACACATTTAGCAAATTGCCAAATAAGAAACCTGAATGCTGCTGATTGAATACACCTGAAAATCCCATTCACACTCAATTTGGAGGCAACTCGTAGCTGTCCCCTCGGCAAAAGGGTTACATTTCATTTTCCAAAGCACAAAAACACAACTTGGTCCTGTTGCCTGCTAAAATCTAAGAATGAAACGGCAATTTGCAGTTTTTTTTTTATTTCATTATGGATATTCTGTCTAACCTTTTTATTGTATGGGGTAAGAATACAAAATTAGAAAAGGAAGAAGGCAATGCAACCGCAAACCCAGAACACATTTAGCAAATTGCCAATCAGGAAACCTGAATGATGCTGACTGAATACACCTGAAAATCCCATTCACACTCAATTTGCAGACAATTTGTAGCTGTGCCCTCGGCAAAAGGGTTACATTTCATTTTCCAAAACACAAAAACTCAACTTGGTCCAGTTGCCTGTTAATTTCTAAGCATGGAATGCCCATTTGCTGTTTCTTTTTTTTTATTTCATTAAGGATACTCTGGCTAAACTTTTATTGTATGGGGTAAGAATACAAAATTAGAAAAGGAAGAAGGCAAAACAACCGCAAACCCAGAACACATTTAGCAAATTGCCAAACAAGAAAGCTGAATGCTGATGACTGAATGCACCTGAAAATCGCATTCACACTCAATTTGGCGACAATTCATAGCTGTTTCTTGGCAAAAGGTTACATTTCATTTTCCAAAACACAAAAACTCACCTTGGTCCTGTTGCATGCTAATTTCTTAAAATGAAACTCCAATTTGCTGTTTTCTTTATTTCATTATGGATACTCTGGTTAAACTTTTCTTGTATGGTGTAAGAATACAAAATTAGAAAAGGAAGAAGGAAAAACAAATGCAAACCAAGAACACATTTAGCCAATTACCAACGGGGAAACCTGAATGTTGCTGACTGAATACACCTGAAAATCCCATTCATACTCAATTTGGAGGCAATTCATAGCTGTCCCCTCGGCAAAAATGTTGCATATCATTTTCCAAAGCACAAAAACACACCTTGGTCCTGTTGCCGGCTAATTTCTAAGAATGAAACGGCAATTTGCAGTTTTTTTTTTTTATTTCATTATGGATATCCTGGCTAAGCTTTTTATTGTATGGGGTAAGAATACAAAATTAGAAAAGGAAGAAAGGAAAGCAACTGCAAACCCAGAACACATTTAGCAAATTGCCAAACAAGAAACCTGAATGCTGCTGACTGAATACACCTGAAAATCCCATTCACACTCAATTTGGAGGCAACTCGTAGCTGTCCCCTCGGGAAAAGGGTTACATTTCATTTTCCAAAGCACAAAAACACAACTTGGTCCTGTTGCCTGCTAAAATCTAAGAATGAAACGGCAATTTGCAGTTTTTTTTATTTCATTATGGATATTCTGGCTAACCATTTTATTGTATGGGGTAAGAATACAAAATTAGAAAAGGAAGAAGGCAAAACAAATGCAAACCAAGAACACATTTAGCAAATTGCCAATCAGGAAACCTGAATGCTGCTGACTGAATACACCTGAAAATCCCATTCACACTCAATTTGCAGGCAATTTGTAGCTGTGCCCTCGGCAAAAGGGAAAGATTTCATTTTCCAAAACACAAAAACTCACCTGGGTCCAGTTGCCTGTTAATTTCTAAGCATGGAACGCCCATTTGCTGTTTCATTTTTTTATTTCATTAAGGATACTCTGCTAAACTTTTATTGTAGTATGTAAGATTACAAAATTAGAAAAGGAAGAAGGCAAAACAAATGCAAACCAAGAACACATTTAGCAAATTGCCAATCAGGAAACCTGAATGTTGCTGACTGAATACACCTGAAAACCCATTCACACTCAATTTGGAGGCAATTCGTTTCTGTCCCCTTGGCAAAGTGTTACATTTCATTTTCTAAACCATGAAAACTGACCTTAGTCTTGTTGCATGTAGATTTCTTAGCATGAAACGCCAATTTGCACCGTATTTTTATTTCATTTTGACCACTCTGTCTAAAGGCTTTTTTGGATGGTGTCAGGATATAAAATTTGGAAAAAAGAAGGTGAAACAAACGCAAACCCAGCCGACATTTAAGAAATTGCCAATCAAGAAACCTGAATGCTGCTGACTGAATACACCTGAAAATCCCATTCACACTCAATTTGGAGGCAACTCGTAGCTGTCCCCTCGGCAAAAGGGTTACATTTCATTTTCCAAACCACAAAAACACACCTTGGTCCTGTTGCCTGCTAATTTCTAAGAATGGAACGGCAATTTGCAGGTTTTTTTTTATTTCATTATGGATATTCTGGCTAAACATTTTATTGTATGGTGTAAGAATACAAAATTAGAAAAGGAAGAAGGCAAAACAAACGCAAACCAAGAACACATTTAGCAAATTGTCAATCAGGAAACCTGAATGTTGCTGACTGAATACACCTGAAAATCCCATTCACACTCAATTTGGAGGCAATTCGTAGCTGTGCCCTCGGCAAAAGGGAAAGATTTCATTTTCCAAAACAGTAAATCTCACCTTGGTCCAGTTGCCTGTTAATTTCTAAGCATGGAACGCCCATTTGCTGTTTCTTTTTTTTTTATTAAGGATACTCTGGCTAAACTTTTATTGTATGGTGTAAAAATACAAAATTAGAAAAGGAAGAAGGCAAAACAACCGCAAACCCAGAACACATTTAGCAAATTGCCAATCAGGAAACCTGAATGCTGCTGACTGAATACACCTGAAAATCGCCTTCACACTCAATTTGGAGGCAACTCGTAGCTGTCCCCTCGGCAAAAAGGAAACATTTCATTTTCCAAAACACAAAAACTCACCTTAGTCGTGCTGCCTGTAGATTTCTTAGCTTAAAACGCCAATTTGCTCTTTATTTTTCATTTCACCACTCTGTCTAAACGCTTTTGTGGATGGTGTCAGGATAGAAAATTTGGATAGAAAGAAGGCAAAACAAACACAAACCCAGAACACATTTATCAAATTGCCAATCAAGAAACCTGAATGCTGCTGACTGAATGCACCTGAAAATCCCATTCACACTCAATTTGGTGGCAATTCGTAGCTGTTCCCTTGGTAAAAGTGTTACATTTCATTTTCCAAAGCACAAAAACTCACCTTGGTCCTGTTGCATGTTAATTTCTAAAAATGAAACACCAATTTGCTGTTTTCTTTATTTCATTATGGACAATCTGGCTAAACTTTTTATAGTATGGTGTAAGAATACAAAATTAGAAAAGGAAGAAGGCAAAACAAATGCAAACCAAGAACACATTTAGCAAATTACCAATCGGGAAACCTGAATGTTGCTGACTGAATACACCTGAAAATCCCATTCACACTCAATTTGCATGCAATTCGTAGCTGTCCCCTCGGCAAAAGTGTTACATTTCATTTTCTAAAACACGAAAACTCACCTTAGTCGTGTTGCCTGTAGTTTTCTTAGCATGAAACGCCAATTTTTCACTGTATTTTTATTTCATTTTGACCACTCCGTCTAAAGGCATTTTTGGATGATGTCAGGATAGAAAATTTCGAAAGAAAGAAGGCAAAACAAACGCAAACCCAGACAACATTTAAGAAATTGCCAATCAAGAAACATGAATGCTGCTGACTTAATACACCTGAAAATCCCATTCACACTCAATTTGGAGGCAACTCGTAGCTGTCCCCTCGGGAAAAGGTTTACATTTCATTTTCCAAAGCACAAAAACACACCTTGGTCCTGTTGCCTGCTAATTTCTAAGAATGAAACGGCAATTTCCAGTTTTTTTTTTATTTCATAATTGATATTCTGGCTAAACTTTTATTGTATGGGGTAAGAATACAAAATTAGAAAAGGAAGAAGGCAAAACAACCGCAAACCCAGAACACATTTAGCAAATTGCCAACCAAGAAACCTGAATGCTGCTGACTCAATACACCTGAAAATCACATTCACACTCAATTTGGACACAAGTCGTAGCTGTCCCCTAGGCAAAGGGTTACATTTCATTTTCCAAAGCACAAAAACACACCTTGGTACTGTTGCATGTTAATTTCTAAAAATGAAACCCCAATTTACTGTTTTCTTTATTTCATTATGGATACTCTGGCTAAACACTTTTTTGTATAGTGTAAGAATACAAAATTAGAAAAGGAAGAAGGCAGAACAAATGCAAACCAAGAATACATTTAGCAAATTGCCAATCAGGAAACCTGAATGTTGTTGACGGAATACACCTGATAATCCCATTCACACTCAATTTGGAGGCAATTCGTAGCTGTCCCCTCGGCAAAAGTGTTACATTTCATTTTCTAAACCTTGAAAACTCACCTTAGTAGTATTGCCTGTAGATTTCTTAGCATGAAACGCCAATTTGCACTGTATTGTTATTTCATTTTGACCACTCTGTCTAAAGGCTTTTTTGGATGGTGTCAGGATATAAAATTTGGAAAAAAGAAGGCGAAACAAACGCAAACCCAGACAACATTTAAGAAATTGCCAATCAAGCAACCTGAATGCTGCTGACTGAATACACCTGAAAATCCCATTCACACTCAATTTGGAGGCAACTCGTAGCTGTCCCCTCGGCAAAAGGGTTACATTTCATTTTCCAAAGTACAAAAACACACCTTGGTCCTGTTGCCTGCTAATTTCTAAGAATGAAACGGCAATTTGCAGTTTTTTTTTTTTTTCATTATGGATATTCTGGCTAAACTTTTTATTGTATGGTGTAAGAATACAAAATTAGAAAAGGAAGAAGGCAAAACAACCGCAAACCCAGAACACATTTAGCAAATTGCCAAACAAGAAACCAGAATGCTGCTGACTGAATACACCTGAAAATCCCATTCACACTCAATTTGGAGGCAATTCGTAGCTGTGCCCTCGGCAAAAGGGAAAGATTTCATTTTACAAAACAGTAAATCTCATCTTGGTCCAGTTGCCTGTTAATTTCTAAGCATGGAACGCCCATTTGTTTTTTTGTTTTTTTTTTTTTTTTCATTAAGGATACTCTGGCTAAACTTTGATTGTATGGTGTAAGAATACAAAATTAGAAAAGGAAGAAGGCAAAACAAATGGAATGCCCAAACACATTTAAGAAATTGCCAATCAAGAAACCTGAATGCTGCAGACTGAATACACCTGAAAATCCCATTCACACTCAATTGGGAGGCAACTCATAGCTGTGCCCTCGGCAAAAGGTAAAGATTTCATTTTCCAGAGCACAAAAACACACCTTGGTCCTGTTGCCTGCTAATTTCTAAGAATGAAACGGCAATTTGCAGTTTTTATTTTTATTTCATTATGGATATTCTGGCTAAACTTTTTATTGTATGGGGTAAGAATACAAATTTAGACAAGGAAGAAGGGAAAGGAACCGCAAACCCAGAACACATTTAGCAAATTGCCAAACAAGAAACCAGAATGCTGCTGACTGAATACACCTGAAAATCCCAATCACACTCAATTTGGACTGGTCGCTGTCCCCTCGGCAAAAGGGTTACATTTCATTTTCCAAAGCACAAAAACACACCTTTTTCCTGTTGCCTGCTAATTTCTAAGAATGAAACGGCAATTTGCAGTTTTTTTATTTCATTATGGATATTCTGGCTAGATTTTTACTGTATCGGGTAAGAATACAAAATTAGAAAAGGAAGAAGGCAAAACAACCGCAAACCCAGAACACATTTAGCAAATTGCCAAACAAGATTCCTGAATGCTGCTGACTGAATACACCTGAAAATCCCATTCACAATCAATTTGGCGGCAATTTGTAGCTGTTTCCTTGGCAAAAGGGTTACATTTCATTTTCAAAAACACAAAAATTCACCTTGGTCCTGTTGCATGTTAATTTCTAAAAATGAAACACCAATTTGCCGTTTTCTTTATTTCATTATGGATATTCTGGCTAAACTTTTTCTTGTATGGTGTAAGAATACAAAATGAGAAAAGGAAGAAGGCAAAATAAATGCAAACCAAGAACACATTTATCAAATTGCCAATCAGGAAACCTGAATGTTGCTGACTGAATACACCTGAAAATCCCATTCACACTCAATTTGGAGGCAATTCATAGCTGTGCCCTCGGCAAAAGGGTTACATTTCATTTTGCAAAACAGTAAATCTCACCTATCGTGTTGCCTCTAGATTTCTTAGCATGAAAGGCCAATTTACACTGTATATTTATTTTATTTTGACCACTCTATCTGAAGGCTTTTTTGGATGGTGTCAGGATAGAAAATTTCGAAAGAAAAAAGGCAAAACAAACGCAAACCCAGACGACATTTAAGAAATTGCCAATCAAGAAACCTGAATGCTGCTGACTGAATACACCTGAAAATCCCATTCATACTCAATTTGGAGGCAATTCATAGCTGTCCCCTAGGCATAAGGGTTACATATCATTTTCCAAAGCACAAAAACACACCTTGGTCCTGTTGCCTGCTAATTTCTAAGAATAAAATGGCAATTTGCAGTTTTTTTATTTCATTATGGATATTCTGGCTAAACTTTTTATTGTATGGGGGAAGAATACAAAATTAGAAAAGGAAGAAGGCAAAACAAACGCAAACCCAGAACACATTTAGCAAATTGCCAAACAAGAAACCTGAATGCTGCTGACTGAATGCACCTGAAAATCCCATTCACACTCAATTTGGTGGCAATTCGTAGCTGTTCCCTTGGCAAAAGGGTTACAATTCATTTTACAAAACACAAAAACTCACCTCGGTCCTGTTGCATGTTCATTTCTAAAAATGAAACACAAATTTGCTGTTTTCTTTATTTCATTATGGATACTCTGGCTAACCTTTTTCTTGTATGGTGTAAGAATACAAAATTAGAAAAGGAAGAAGGCAAAACAAATGCAAACCAAGAACACATTTAGCAAATTGCGAATCAGGAAACCTGAATGCTGCTGACTGAATACACCTGAAAATCCCATTCAAACTCAATTTGCAGGCAATTCGTAGCTGTGCCCTCGGCAAAAGGGAAAGATTTCATTTTCCAAAACAATAAAACTCACGTTGGTCCAGTTGCCTGTTAATTTCTAAGCATGGAACACCCATTTGCTTGTTTTCTTTTTTTTTATTTCATTAAGGACACTCTGGCTAAACTTTTATTGTATGGTGTAAGAATACAAAATTAGAAAAGGAAGAACCAAAACAAATGGAATGCCCATACACATTTAAGAAATTGCCAATCAAGAAACCTGAATGTTGCTGACTGAATACACCTGAAAATCCGATTCACACTCAATTTGGAGGCAACTCGTAGCTGTCCCCTCGGCAAAAGTGTTACATTTCATTTTCCAAAGCACAAAAACACACCTTGGTCCTGTTGCCTGCTAATTTCTAAGAATGAAACGGCAATTTGCAGTTTTTTTATTTCATTATGGATATTCTGGCTATAATTTTTATTGTATTGGGTAAGAATACAAAATTAGAAAAGGAAGAAGGCAAAACAACCGCAAACCCAGAACACATTTAGCAAATTGCCAACCAAGAAACCTGAATGCTGCTGACTGAATACACCTGAAAATCGCATTCACACTCAATTGGCAGCAATTCGTAGCTGTTCCCTTGGCAAAAGGGTTACATTTCATTTTCCAAAACACAAAACCTCACCTTGGTCCTGTTGCATGTTAATTTCTAAAAATGAAACACCAATTTGCTGTTTTCTTTATTTCATTATGGTTACTCTGGCTAAACATTTTCTTGTAATTGTAAGAATACAAATTTAGAAAAGGAAGAAGGCAAAACAGATGAAAACCAAGAACACATTTAGCAAATTGCCAATCAGGAAACCTGAATGTTGCTGACTGAATACACCTGAAAATCCCATTCACACACAATTTGGAGGCAATTCGTAGCTGTGCCCTCGGCAAAAGGGAAAGATTTCATTTTCCAAAACTGTAAATCTCACCTTGGTCCAGTTGCCTGTTAATTTCTAAGCATGGAATGCACATTTGCTGTTTTTTTTTTTTTTATTTTATTAAGGATACTCTGGCTAAACTTTTATTGTAGGGTGTAAGAATACAAAATTAGAAAAGGAAGAAGGCAAAACAAATGGAATGCCCAAACACATTTAAGAAATTGTCAATCAAGAAACCTGAATGTTGCTGACTGAATACACCTGAAACTCCGATTCACACTCAATTTGGAGGCAACTCGTAGCTGTCCCCTCGGCAAAAGGGTTACATTTCATTTTCCAAAGCACAAAAACACACCTTGGTCCTGTTGCCTGCTAATTTCTAAGAATGAAACGGCAATTTGCAGTTTTTTTTTATTTCATTATGGATATTCTGGCTAAACTTTTTATTGTATGGGGTAAGAATACAAAATTAGAAAAGGAAGAAGGCAAAACAACCGCAAACCCAGAACACATTTAGCAAATTGCCAAACAAGAAACCCGAATGCTGCTGACTGAATACACCTGAAAATCGCATTCACACTCAATTGGCAGCAATTCGTAGCTGTTCCCTTGGCAAAAGGGTTACATTTCATTTTCCAAAACGCAAAAACTCACTCACCTTGGTCCTGTTGCATGTTAATTTCTAAAAATGAAACACCAATTTGCTGTTTTCTTTATTTCATTATGGTTACTCTGGATAACCATTTTCTTGTATGGTGTAAGAATACAAAATGAGAAAAGGAAGAAGGCAAAACAAATGCAAACCAAGCACACATTTAGCAAATTACCAATCAGGAAACCTGAATGTTGCTGACTGAATACACCTGAAAATCCCATTCACACTCAATTTGGAGGCAATTCGTAGCTGTGCCCTCAGCAAAAGTGAAAGATTTCATTTTCCAAAACACAAAAACACACCTGGGTCCAGTTGCCTGTTAATTTCTAAGCATGGAACGCCCATTTGCTGTTTTTCTTTTTTTATTTCATTAAGGATACTCAGGCTAAACTTTTATTGTATGGTGTAAGAATACAAAATTAGAAAAGGAAGAACCAAAACAAATGGAATGCCCAAACACATTTAAGAAATTGCCAATCAAGAAACCTGAATGCTGCTGACTGAATACACCTGAAAATCCCATTCACTCTCAATTTGGAGGCAACTCTTAGCTGTCCCCTCGGCAAAAGGGTTACATTTCATATTCCAAAGCACAAAATCACACCTTGGTCCTGTTGCCTGCTAATTTCTAAGAATGAAACGGCAATTTGCAGGTTTTTTTATTTCATTATGGATATTCTGGCTAAACTTTTTCTTGTATGGTGTAAGAATACTAAATTAGAAAAGGAAGAAGGCAAAACAACCGCAAACCCAGAACACATTTAGCAAATTGCCAAACAAGAAACCTGAATGCTGCTGACTGAATACACCTGAAAATCCCATTCACATTCAATTTGGCAGCAATTCGTAGCTGTTCCCTTGGCAAAAGTTTTACATTTCATTTTCCAAAACACAAAAACTCACCTTGGTCTTGTTGCATGTTAATTTCTAAAAATGAAACACCAATTTGCTGTTTTCTTTATTTCATTATGGTTAATCTGGATAAACTTTTTATTGTATGGTGTAAGAATACAAAATTAGAAAAGGAAGAAGGCAAAACAAATGCAAACCAAGAACACATTTATCAAATTACCAATAAGGAAACCTGAATTTTGCTGACTGAATACACCTGAAAATCCCATTCACACTCAATTTGGAGGCAACTCGTAACTGTCCCCTCAGCAAAAGTGTTACATTTCATTTTCTAAAACACGAAAACTCACCTTAGTCGTGTTGCCTGTAGATATCGCAGCATGAAACGCCAATTTGCACTGTATTTTTATTTCGTTTGAATCAATCTGTCTAAAGGCTTTTTTGGATGGTGTCAGGATAGAAAGTTTGGAAAAAAGAAGGCAAAACAAACGGAAACCCAGAACACATTTAAGAAATTGCCAATCAAGAAACCTGAATGCTGCTGACTGAATACACCTGAAAATCCCATTCACACTCAATTTGGCGGCAATTCGAAGCTATGCGCTCGGCAAAAGGGAATGATTTCATTTTCCAAAACAGAAAAACTCACCTTGGTCCAGTTGCCTGTTAATTTCTCAGCATGGACCGCCCATTTGCTCTTTTCTTTTTATTTTTTCATTAAGGATACTCTGGATAAACTTTTATTGTATGGTGTAAGAATACAAAATTAGAAAAGGAAGAAGGCAAAACAAATGCAAACCAAGAAATCATTTAGCAAATTGCCAAAGAAGAAACCTGAATGCTGCTGACTGAATACACCTGAAAATCCCATTCACACTCAATTTGGCGGCAATTCGTAGCTGTTCCCTTGGCAAAAGGGTTACATTTCATTTTCCAAAACACAAAAACTCACCTTGGTCCTGTTGCATGTTAATTTCTAAAAATGAAACACCAATTTGCTGTTTTCTTTATTTCATTATGGATACTCTGGCTAACGATTTTATTGTATGGGGTAAGAATACAAAATTAGAAAATGAAGAAGGCAAAACAAATGCAAACCAAGAACACATTTAGCAAATTACCAATCAGGAAACCTGAATGTTGCTGACAGAATACACCTGAAAATCCCATTCTCACTCCATTTGCAGGCAATTCGTAGCTGTCCCCTCGGCAAAAGTGTTACATTTCATTTTCTAAAACACGAAAACTCATCTTAGTCGTGTTGCCTGTAGTTTTCTTAGCATGAAACGCCAATTTGCACTGTATTTTTATTTCCTTTTGACCACTCTGTCTAAAGGCTTTTTTGGATGGTGTCAGGATATAAACTTTGGAAAGAAAAAAGGCAAAACAAACGCAAACCCAGAACACATTTAAGAAATTGCCAATCAAGAAACATGAATGCTGCTGACTTAATACACCTGAAAATCCCATTCACACTCAATTTGGAGGCAACTCGTAGCTGTCCCCTCGTCAAAAGGGTTACATTTCATTTTCCAAAGCACAAAAACACACCTTGGTCCTGTTGCCTGCTAATTTCTAAGAATGAAACGGCAATTTGCAGTTTTTTTTATTTCATTATGGATACTCTGGCTAACATTTTTATTATATGGGGTAAGAATACAAAATTAGAAAAGGAAGAAGGCAATACAAACGCAAAACTAGAACACATTTAGCAAATTGCCAAACAAGAAACCTGAATGCTGCTGACTGAACACACCTGAAAATCCCATTCACACTCAGTTTGGTGGCAATTCGTAGCTGTTACCTTGGCAAAAGGGTTACATTTCATTTTCCAAAACACAAAAACTCACCTTGGTCCTCTTGCATGTTAATTTCTAAAAATGAAACACCAATTTGCTATTTTCTTTATTTCATTATCGATATCTGGATAACCTTTTTATTGTATGTTGTTAGAATACAAAATTAGAAAAGGAAGAAGGCAAAACAAATGCAAACCAAGAACACATTTAGCAAATTACCAATCGGGAAACCTGAATGTTGCTGACTGAATACACCTGAAAATCCCATTCACACTCAATTTGGAGGCAATTCGTAGCTGTGCCCTGGGCAAAAGGGAAAGATTTCATTTTCCAAAACACTAAAACTCACCTGTCGTGTTGCCTGTAGATTTCTTAACATGAAACGCCCATTTGCTGTTTCTTTTTTTTTATTTCATTAAGGATACTCTGGCTAAACTTTTATTGTATGGTGTAAGAATACAAAATTAGAAAAGGAAGAAGGCAAAACAAATGGAATGCCCAAACACATTTAAGAAATTGCCAATCAAGAAACCTGAATGCTGCTGACGGAATACACCTGAAAATCCCATTCACACTCAATTTGGAGGCAACTCATAGCTCTCCCCTCGGCAAAAGTGTTACATTTCATTTTCTAAAACACGAAAACTCACCTTAGTCGTGTTGCCTGTAGATTTCTTAGCATGAAACCCCAATTTGCACTGTATTTTTATTTCATTTTGACCACTCTGTCTAAAGGCTTGTTTGGATGGTGTCAGGATATAAACTTTGGAAAGAAAAAAGGCAAAACAAACGCAAACCCAGACGACATTTTAGAAATTCCCAAAAAGAAACCTGAATGCTGCTGACTGAATACACCTGAAAATCCCATTCACACTCAGTTTGCTGGCCATTCATAGCTGTTCCCTTGGCAAAAGGGTTACATTTCATTTTCCAAAACATGAAAACTCCCCTAAGTCGTGATGCCTGTAGATTTCTTATCATGAAACGCCAATTTGCACTGTGTTTTTATTTCATTTTGTCCAATCTATCTAAACGCTTTTTTGGATGGTGTCAGGATAGAAAATTAGAAAAGGAAGAAGGCAAAACAAACACAAACCCAGAACACATTGAGGATATTGCCAATCAAGAAACCTGAATGCTGCTGACTGAATACACCTGAAAATCCCATTCACACTCAATTCGGAAACAATTCATAGCAATCCCCTAGGCAAAACGGTTACATTTCATTTTCCAAAACACAAAAACTCAAATTGGTCATGGTGCCTTTTAATTTCTAAGCATGAAACAAAATTTGCTCTTTTTTTTATTTCCGTATGGATACTCTGGCTATACTTTTTATTGCATGGTGTAAGAATACAAAATTAGAACAGGAAGAAGGCAAAACGAATGCAAACCGAGAAATCATTTAGCAAATTGCCAAAGAAGAAACCTGAATGCTGCTGACTGAATACACCTGAAAATCCCATTCACACGCAATTTGGCGGCAATTCGTAGCAGTTCCCTTGGCAAAAGCGTTACATTTCATTTTCCAAAACACAAAAACTCACCTTGGTCCTGTTGCATGTTAATTTCTAAAAATGAAACACCAATTTGCTGTTTTCTTTATTTCATTATCGATATCTGGATAACCTTTTTATTGTATGTTGTTAGAATACAAAATTAGAAAAGGAAGAAGGCAAAACAAATGCAAACCAAGAACACATTTAGCAAATTACCAATCGGGAAACCTGAATGTTGCTGACTGAATACACCTGAAAATCCCATTCACACTCAATTTGGAGGCAACTCGTAGCTGTCCCCTCGTCAAAAGGGTTACATTTCATTTTCCAAAGCACAAAAACACACCTTGGTCCTGTTGCCTGCTAATTTCTAAGAATGAAACGGCAATTTGCTGTTTTTTTTTTTTTTATTTCATTATGGATACTCTGACTAACCTTTTTACTTTATGTTGTAAGAATACAAAATAAGAAAAGGAAGAAGGCAAAACAAACACAAACCCAGAACTCATTTAGCAAATCGCCAATCAATAAACCTGAATGCTGCTGACGGAATACACCTGAAAATCCCATTCACACTCAATTTGGAGGCAATTTGTAGCTGTATCCTCGGCAAAAGGGTTACATTTCATTTTCCAAAACACAAAAACTCACCTTGGTCCTGTTGCCTATTAATTTCTAAGCATGAAATGCCAATTTGCTGTTTTTTTTTTTTATTTCATTATGGATACTCTGGCTAACCATTTTATTGTATGGTTTAAGAATTCAAAATTAGAAAAGGAAGAACGCAAAACAAACGCAAATGCAGAACACATTTGGCAAATTACCAATCAAGAAACCTGAATGCTGTTGACTGAATACACCTGAAAATCCCATTCCCACTCAATTTGGCGGCAATTCGTAGCTGTTCCCTTGGCAAAAGGGTTAAATTTCATTTTCCAAAACACAAAAACTCACCTTGGTCCTGTTACATGTTAATTTCTAAAAATGAAACACCAATTTGCTGTTTTCTTTATTTCATTATGGATACTCTGGCTAACGATTTTATTGTATGGGGTAAGAATACAAAATTAGAAAATGAAGAAGGCAAAACAAATGCAAACAAAGAACATATTTAGCCAATTGCCAATCAGGATACCTGAATGTTGCTGACTGAATACACCTGAAAATTCCATTCACACTCTAATTGGACGCAACTCGTAGCTGTCCCCTAGGCAAAGGGGTTACATTTCATTTTCCAAAGCACAGAAACACACCTTGGTACTGTTGCATGTTAATTTCTAAAAATGAAACACCAATTTGCTGTTTTCTTTATTTCATTATGGATACTCTGGCTAAACATTTTATTGTACAGTGTAAGAATACAAAATGAGAAAAGGAAGAAGGCAAAACAAATGCAAACCAAGAACACATTTAGCAAATTGCCAATCAGGAAACCTGATTGTTGCTGACTGAATACACCTGAAAATCCCATTCACACTCAATTTGCAGGCAATTCGTAGCTGTCCCCTTGGCAAAAGTGATACATTTCATTTTCTAAAACACGAGAACTCACCTTAGTCGTGTTGCCTGTAGATTTCTTGCATGAAACCCCAATTTGCACTGTATTTTTATTTCATTTTGACCACTCTGTCTAAAGGGTTTTTTGGATGGTGTCAGGATATAAAATTTGGAAAAAAGAAGGCGAAACAAACGCAAACCCAGACGACATTTAAGAAATTGCCAATCAAGAAACGTGAATGCTGCTGACTGAATACACCTGAAAATCCCATTCACACTCAATTTGGAGGCAACTCATAGCTGTCCCCTCGGCAAAAGGGTTACATTTCATTTTCCAAAACACAAAAACTCACCTTGGTCCTGTTGCATGTTAATTTCTAAAAATGAAACACTAATTTGCTGTTTTCTTTATTTCATTATGGATACTCTGGCTAACCATTTTATTGTATGGTGTAAGAATACTAAATTAGAAAATGAAAAAGGCAAAACAAATGCAAACCAAGAACATATTTAGCCAATTGCCAATCAGGATACCTGAATGTTGCTGACTGAATACACCTGAAAATCCCATTCACACTCAATTTTACGCAACTCCTAGCTGTTCCCTAGGCAAAGGGGTTACATTTCATTTTCCAAAGCACAAAAACACACCTTGGTCCTGTGGCCTGCTAATTTCTAAAAATGAAACACCAATTTGCTGTTTTCTTTATTTCATTATAGATACTCTGGCTAAACATTTTATTGTATAGTGTAAGAATACAAAATTAGAAAAGGAAGAAGGCAAAACAAATGCAAACCAAGAACACATTGAGCAAATTACCAATAAGGAAACCTGAATGTTGCTGACTGAATACACCTGAAAATCCCATTCACACTCAATTTGCAGGCAATTCGTAGCTGTCCCCTCGGCAAAAGTGTTACATTTTATTTTCTAAAACACGAAAACTCACCGTATTCGTGTTGCCTGTAGATTTCTTAGCATGAAACGCCAATATGCACTGTATTTTTATTTCATTTTGACCACTATGTCTAAAGGGTTTTTTGGATGGTGTCAGGATATAAAATTTGGAAAAAAGAAGGCGAAACAAATGCAAACCCAGACGACATTTAAGAAATTGCCAATCAAGAAACCTGAATGCTGCTGACTGAATACACCTGAAAATCCCATTCACACTCAATTTGGCGGCAATCCGTAGCTGTTCCCTTGGTAAAAGTGTTACATTTCATTTTCCAAAGCACAAAAACTCACCTTGGTCCTGTTGCATGTTCATTTCTAAAAATGAAACACCAATTTGCTGTTCTGTTTATTTCATTATCGATACTCTGGCTAAACTTTTTATTGTATGGTGTAAGAATACAAAATGAGAAAAGGAAGAAGGCCAAACAAATGCAAACCAAGAACACATTTAGCAAATTACCAATCAGGAAACCTGAATGTTGCTGATTGAATACACCTGAAAATCCCATTCACACTCAATTTGGAGGCAACTCGTAGCTGTCCCCTCGGCAAAAGAGTTACATTTGCTTTTCCAAAGCACAAAAACACACCTTGGTCCGGTTGCCTGTAGATTTCGTAGCATGAAACGCCAATTTGCACTGTATTTTTATTTCATTTGAACCACTCTGTCTAAAGGCTTTTTTGGATGGTGTCAGGATAGATAGTTTGGAAAAAAGAAGGCAAAACAAACGGAAACCAAGAACACATTTAAGAAATTGCCAATCAAGAAACCTGAATGCTGCTGACTGAATACTCCTGAAAATCCCATTCACACTCAATTTGGCGGCAATTCGAAGCTATGCGCTCGGCAAAAGGGAAAGATTTCATTTTCCAAAACAGAAAAACTCACCTTGGTCCAGTTGCCTGTTAATTTCTCAGCATGGACCGCCCATTTGCTGTTTTCTTTTTATTTTTTCATTAAGGATACTCTGGATAAACTTTTATTGTATGGTGTAAGAATACAAAATTAGAAAAGGAAGAAGGCAAAACAAATGCAAACCAAGAAATCATTTAGCAAATTGCCAATCAAGAAACATGAATTCTGCTGACTGAATACACCTGAAAATCCCATTCACACTCAATTTGGAGGCAACTCGTAGCTGTCCCCTCGTCAAAAGGGTTACATTTCATTTTCCAAAGCACAAAAACACACCTTGGTCCTTTTGCCTGCTAATTTCTAAGAATGAAACGGCAATTTGCAGGTTTTTTTATTTCATTATGGATATTCTGGCTAAACTTTTTATTGTATGGGGAAAGAATACAAAATTAGAAAAGGAAGAAGGCAATACAAACGCAAAACTAGAACACATTTAGCAAATTGCCAAACAAGAAACCTGAATGCTGCTGACTGAACACACCTGAAAATCCCATTCACACTCAGTTTGGTGGCAATTCGTAGCTGTTCCCTTGGCAAAAGGGTTACATTTCATTTTCCAAAACACAAAAACTCACCTTGGTCCTCTTGCATGTTAATTTCTAAAAATGAAACACCAATTTGCTGTTTTCTTTATTTCATTATCGATATCTGGATAACCTTTTTATTGTATGTTGTTAGAATACAAAATTAGAAAAGGAAGAAGGCAAAACAAATGCAAACCAAGAACACATTTAGCAAATTACCAATCGGGAAACCTGAATGTTGCTGACTGAATACACCTGAAAATCCCATTCACACTCAATTTGGAGGCAATTCGTAGCTGTGCCCTGGGCAAAAGGGAAAGATTTCATTTTCCAAAACACTAAAACTCACCTGTCGTGTTGCCTGTAGATTTCTTAACATGAAACGCCCATTTGCTGTTTCTTTTTTTTTATTTCATTAAGGATACTCTGGCTAAACTTTTATTGTATGGTGTAAGAATACAAAATTAGAAAAGGAAGAAGGCAAAACAAATGGAATGCCCAAACACATTTAAGAAATTGCCAATCAAGAAACCTGAATGCTGCTGACGGAATACACCTGAAAATCCCATTCACACTCAATTTGGAGGCAACTCATAGCTCTCCCCTCGGCAAAAGTGTTACATTTCATTTTCTAAAACACGAAAACTCACCTTAGTCGTGTTGCCTGTAGATTTCTTAGCATGAAACGCCAATTTGCCCTGTATTTTTATTTCATTTTGACCACTCTGTCTAAAGGCTTTAGTGGATGGTCAGGATAGAAAATTTGGATAGAAAGATAGAAAAACAAACACAAACCCAGAACACATTTACGAAATTGCCAATCGAGAACCCCGAATGCTGCTGACTGAACATACCTGTAAATCCAATTCACACTCAGTTTGGAGGCAATTCATAGCAGTGCCCTCGGCAAAAGGGAAACATTTCCTTTTCGAAAACACAAAAACTCACCCTAGTCGTACTGCCTGTAGATTTCTTAGCTTGAAATGCCAATTTGCTCATTATTTTTCATTTCACCACTCTGTCTAAACGCTTTTGTGGATGGCGTCAGGATAGAAAATTTGGATAGAAAGAAGGCAAAAAAAAACACAAACCCAGAACACATTTATCAAATTGCCAATCAAGAAACCTGAATGCTGCTGACTGAACACACCTGAAAATCCCATTCACACACAAATTGGCGGCAATTCGTAGCTGTTCCCTTGGTAAAAGGGTTACATTTCATTTTCCAAAGCACAAAAACTCAGCTTGGTCCTGTTGCATGTTAATTTCTAAAAATGAAACACCAATTTGCTGTTTTCTTTATTTCATTATGGATACTCTGTCTAACTTTTTTTATTGTATGGTGTAAGAATACAAAATTAGAAAAGGAAGAAGGCAAAACAAATGCAAACCAAGAACACATTTAGCAAATTACCAACGGGGAAACCTGAATGTTGCTGACTGAATACACCTGAAAATCCCATTCACACTCAATTTGGAGGCAACCTGTAGCTGTCCCCTCGGAAAAAAAGAGTTACATTTCATTTTCCAAAGCACAAAAACACACCTTGATCCTGTTGCCTGCTAATTTCTAAGAATGAAACGGCAAATTGCAGTTTTTTTTTAATTCTTTATGGATATTCTGGCTAAACTTTTTATTGTATGGGGTAAGATTACAAAATTAGAAAAGGAAGAAGGCAAAACAACCACAAACCCAGAACACATTTAGCAAATTGCCAAACAAGAAACCTGAAGGCTGCTGACTGAATACACCTGAGAATCCCATTCACACTCAATTTGGTGGCAATTCGTAGCTTTCCCCTCGGCAAAAGTGTTACATTTCATTTTCTAAAACACGAAAACTCACCTTAGTCGTGTTGCCTGTAGATTTCTTAGCATGAAACCCCAATTTGCACTGTATTTTTATTTCATTTTGACCACTCTGTCTAAAGGCTTGTTTGGATGGTGTCAGGATATAAACTTTGGAAAGAAAAAAGGCAAAACAAACGCAAACCCATACGACATTTTAGAAATTCCCAAAAAGAAACCTGAATGCTGCTGACTGAATACACCTGAAAATCCCATTCACACTCAGTTTGCTGGCCATTCATAGCTGTTCCCTTGGCAAAAGGGTTACATTTCATTTTCCAAAACATGAAAACTCCCCTAAGTCGTGATGCCTGTAGATTTCTTATCATGAAACGCCAATTTGCACTGTGTTTTTATTTCATTTTGTCCAATCTATCTAAACGCTTTTTTGGATGGTGTCAGGATAGAAAATTAGAAAAGGAAGAAGGCAAAACAAACACAAACCCAGAACACATTGAGGATATTGCCAATCAAGAAACCTGAATGCTGCTGACTGAATACACCTGAAAATCCCATTCACACTCAATTCGGAAACAATTCATAGCAATCCCCTAGGCAAAACGGTTACATTTCATTTTCCAAAACACAAAAACTCAAATTGGTCATGGTGCCTTTTAATTTCTAAGCATGAAACAAAATTTGCTCTTTTTTTTATTTCCTTATGGATACTCTGGCTATACTTTTTATTGCATGGTGTAAGAATACAAAATTAGAACAGGAAGAAGGCAAAACGAATGCAAACCGAGAAATCATTTAGCAAATTGCGAAAGAAGAAACCTGAATGCTGCTGACTGAATACACCTGAAAATCCCATTCACACTCAATTTGGCGGCAATTCGTAGCAGTTCCCTTGGCAAAAGCGTTACATTTCATTTTCCAAAACACAAAAACTCACCTTGGTCCTGTTGCATGTTAATTTCTAAAAATGAAACACCAATTTGCTGTTTTCTTTATTTCATTATCGATATCTGGATAACCTTTTTATTGTATGTTGTTAGAATACAAAATTAGAAAAGGAAGAAGGCAAAACAAATGCAAACCAAGAACACATTTAGCAAATTACCAATCGGGAAACCTGAATGTTGCTGACTGAATACACCTGAAAATCCCATTCACACTCAATTTGGAGGCAACTCGTAGCTGTCCCCTCGTCAAAAGGGTTACATTTCATTTTCCAAAGCACAAAAACACACCTTGGTCCTGTTGCCTGCTAATTTCTAAGAATGAAACGGCAATTTGCTGTTTTTTTTTTTTTATTTCATTATGGATACTCTGACTAACCTTTTTACTTTATGTTGTAAGAATACAAAATAAGAAAAGGAAGAAGGCAAAACAAACACAAACCCAGAACTCATTTAGCAAATCGCCAATCAATAAACCTGAATGCTGCTGACGGAATACACCTGAAAATCCCATTCACACTCAATTTGGAGGCAATTTGTAGCTGTATCCTCGGCAAAAGGGTTACATTTCATTTTCCAAAACACAAAAACACACCTTGGTCCTGTTGCCTATTAATTTCTAAGCATGAAATGCCAATTTGCTGTTTTTTTTTTTATTTCATTATGGATACTCTGGCTAACCATTTTATTGTATGGTTTAAGAATTCAAAATTAGAAAAGGAAGAACGCAAAACAAACGCAAATGCAGAACACATTTGGCAAATTACCAATCAAGAAACCTGAATGCTGTTGACTGAATACACCTGAAAATCCCATTCCCACTCAATTTGGCGGCAATTCGTAGCTGTTCCCTTGGCAAAAGGGTTAAATTTCATTTTCCAAAACACAAAAACTCACCTTGGTCCTGTTACATGTTAATTTCTAAAAATGAAACACCAATTTGCTGTTTTCTTTATTTCATTATGGATACTCTGGCTAACGATTTTATTGTATGGGGTAAGAATACAAAATTAGAAAATGAAGAAGGCAAAACAAATGCAAACAAAGAACATATTTAGCCAATTGCCAATCAGGATACCTGAATGTTGCTGACTGAATACACCTGAAAATTCCATTCACACTCTAATTGGACGCAACTCGTAGCTGTCCCCTAGGAAAAGGGGTTACATTTCATTTTCCAAAGCACAGAAACACACCTTGGTACTGTTGCATGTTAATTTCTAAAAATGAAACACCAATTTGCTGTTTTCTTTATTTCATTATGGATACTCTGGCTAAACATTTTATTGTACAGTGTAAGAATACAAAATGAGAAAAGGAAGAAGGCAAAACAAATGCAAACCAAGAACACATTTAGCAAATTGCCAATCAGGAAACCTGATTGTTGCTGACTGAATACACCTGAAAATCCCATTCACACTCAATTTGCAGGCAATTCGTAGCTGTCCCCTTGGCAAAAGTGATACATTTCATTTTCTAAAACACGAGAACTCACCTTAGTCGTGTTGCCTGTAGATTTCTTGCATGAAACCCCAATTTGCACTGTATTTTTATTTCATTTTGACCACTCTGTCTAAAGGGTTTTTTGGATGGTGTCAGGATATAAAATTTGGAAAAAAGAAGGCGAAACAAACGCAAACCCAGACGACATTTAAGAAATTGCCAATCAAGAAACGTGAATGCTGCTGACTGAATACACCTGAAAATCCCATTCACACTCAATTTGGAGGCAACTCATAGCTGTCCCCTCGGCAAAAGGGTTACATTTCATTTTCCAAAACACAAAAACTCACCTTGGTCCTGTTGCATGTTAATTTCTAAAAATGAAACACTAATTTGCTGTTTTCTTTATTTCATTATGGATACTCTGGCTAACCATTTTATTGTATGGTGTAAGAATACTAAATTAGAAAATGAAAAAGGCAAAACAAATGCAAACCAAGAACATATTTAGCCAATTGCCAATCAGGATACCTGAATGTTGCTGACTGAATACACCTGAAAATCCCATTCACACTCAATTTTACGCAACTCCTAGCTGTTCCCTAGGCAAAGGGGTTACATTTCATTTTCCAAAGCACAAAAACACACCTTGGTCCTGTGGCCTGCTAATTTCTAAAAATGAAACACCAATTTGCTGTTTTCTTTATTTCATTATAGATACTCTGGCTAAACATTTTATTGTATAGTGTAAGAATACAAAATTAGAAAAGGAAGAAGGCAAAACAAATGCAAACCAAGAACACATTGAGCAAATTACCAATAAGGAAACCTGAATGTTGCTGACTGAATACACCTGAAAATCCCATTCACACTCAATTTGCAGGCAATTCGTAGCTGTCCCCTCGGCAAAAGTGTTACATTTTATTTTCTAAAACACGAAAACTCACCGTATTCGTGTTGCCTGTAGATTTCTTAGCATGAAACGCCAATATGCACTGTATTTTTATTTCATTTTGACCACTATGTCTAAAGGGTTTTTTGGATGGTGTCAGGATATAAAATTTGGAAAAAAGAAGGCGAAACAAATGCAAACCCAGACGACATTTAAGAAATTGCCAATCAAGAAACCTGAATGCTGCTGACTGAATACACCTGAAAATCCCATTCACACTCAATTTGGCGGCAATCCGTAGCTGTTCCCTTGGTAAAAGTGTTACATTTCATTTTCCAAAGCACAAAAACTCACCTTGGTCCTGTTGCATGTTCATTTCTAAAAATGAAACACCAATTTGCTGTTCTGTTTATTTCATTATCGATACTCTGGCTAAACTTTTTATTGTATGGTGTAAGAATACAAAATGAGAAAAGGAAGAAGGCCAAACAAATGCAAACCAAGAACACATTTAGCAAATTACCAATCAGGAAACCTGAATGTTGCTGATTGAATACACCTGAAAATCCCATTCACACTCAATTTGGAGGCAACTCGTAGCTGTCCCCTCGGCAAAAGAGTTACATTTGCTTTTCCAAAGCACAAAAACACACCTTGGTCCGGTTGCCTGTAGATTTCGTAGCATGAAACGCCAATTTGCACTGTATTTTTATTTCATTTGAACCACTCTGTCTAAAGGCTTTTTTGGATGGTGTCAGGATAGATAGTTTGGAAAAAAGAAGGCAAAACAAACGGAAACCAAGAACACATTTAAGAAATTGCCAATCAAGAAACCTGAATGCTGCTGACTGAATACACCTGAAAATCCCATTCACACTCAATTTGGCGGCAATTCGAAGCTATGCGCTCGGCAAAAGGGAAAGATTTCATTTTCCAAAACAGAAAAACTCACCTTGGTCCAGTTGCCTGTTAATTTCTCAGCATGGACCGCCCATTTGCTGTTTTCTTTTTATTTTTTCATTAAGGATACTCTGGATAAACTTTTATTGTATGGTGTAAGAATACAAAATTAGAAAAGGAAGAAGGCAAAACAAATGCAAACCAAGAAATCATTTAGCAAATTGCCAATCAAGAAACATGAATGCTGCTGACTGAATACACCTGAAAATCCCATTCACACTCAATTTGGAGGCAACTCGTAGCTGTCCCCTCGTCAAAAGGGTTACATTTCATTTTCCAAAGCACAAAAACACACCTTGGTCCTTTTGCCTGCTAATTTCTAAGAATGAAACGGCAATTTGCAGGTTTTTTTATTTCATTATGGATATTCTGGCTAAACTTTTTATTGTATGGGGAAAGAATACAAAATTAGAAAAGGAAGAAGGCAATACAAACGCAAAACTAGAACACATTTAGCAAATTGCCAAACAAGAAACCTGAATGCTGCTGACTGAACACACCTGAAAATCCCATTCACACTCAGTTTGGTGGCAATTCGTAGCTGTTCCCTTGGCAAAAGGGTTACATTTCATTTTCCAAAACACAAAAACTCACCTTGGTCCTCTTGCATGTTAATTTCTAAAAATGAAACACCAATTTGCTGTTTTCTTTATTTCATTATCGATATCTGGATAACCTTTTTATTGTATGTTGTTAGAATACAAAATTAGAAAAGGAAGAAGGCAAAACAAATGCAAACCAAGAACACATTTAGCAAATTACCAATCGGGAAACCTGAATGTTGCTGACTGAATACACCTGAAAATCCCATTCACACTCAATTTGGAGGCAATTCGTAGCTGTGCCCTCGGCAAAAGGGAAAGATTTCATTTTCCAAAACACTAAAACTCACCTGTCGTGTTGCCTGTAGATTTCTTAACATGAAACGCCCATTTGCTGTTTCTTTTTTTTTTTTCATTAAGGATACTCTGGCTAAACTTTTATTGTATGGTGTAAGAATACAAAATTAGAAAAGGAAGAAGGCAAAACAAATGGAATGCCCAAACACATTTAAGAAATTGCCAATCAAGAAACCTGAATGCTGCAGCCTGAATACACCTGAAAATCCCATTCACAATCAATTTGGAGGCAACTCGTAGCTGTCCCCTCGGCAAAAGGGTTACATTTTATTTTCTAAAACACGAAAACTCACCTTAGTCGTGTTGCCTGTAGATTTCTTAGCATGAAACGCCAATTTGCCCTGTATTCAATTTGGAGGCAACTCGTAGCTGTCCCCTCGGCAAAAGGTTAAGATTTATTTCCCAAAACTGTAAATCTCACCTTTGTCCAGTTGCCTGTTAATTTCTAAGCATGGAACGCCCATTTGCTATTTTTTTTTTTATTTCATTAAGGATACTCTGGCTGAACTTTTATTGTATGGTGTAAGAATACAAAATTAGAAAAGGAAGAAGGCAAAACAAATGGAATGCCCAAACACATTTAAGAAATTGCCAATCAAGAAACCTGAATGCTGCAGCCTGAATACACCTGAAAATCCCATTCACACTCAATTTGGAGGCAACTCATAGCTGTCCCCTCGGCAAAAGGGTTACATTTCATTTTCCAAAACACGAGAAATTCCCTTAGTCGTGTTGCCTGTAGATTTCTTAGCATGAAACTCCAATTAGCAATGTATTTTTATTTCATTTTGACCACTCTGTCTAAACGCTTAGTGGATGGTCAGGATAGAAAATTTGGATAGAAAGAAAGAAAAACAAACACAAACCCAGAACACATTTACGAAATTGCCAATCGAGAACCCCGAATGCTGCTGAATGAACATACCTGTAAATCCAATTCACACTCAGTTTGGAGGCAATTCATAGCAGTGCCCTCGGCAAAAGGGAAACATTTCCTTTTCGAAAACACAAAAACTCACCCTAGTCGTACTGCCTGTAGATTTCTTAGCTTGAAATGCCAATTTGCTCATTATTTTTCATTTCACCACTCTGTCTAAACGCTTTTGTGGATGGCGTCAGGATAGAAAATTTGGATAGAAAGAAGGCAAAAAAAAACACAAACCCAGAACACATTTATCAAATTGCCAATCAAGAAACCTGAATGCTGCTGACTGAACACACCTGAAAATCCCATTCACACACAAATTGGCGGCAATTCGTAGCTGTTCCCTTGGTAAAAGGGTTACATTTCATTTTCCAAAGCACAAAAACTCAGCTTGGTCCTG
Organism: Sylvilagus floridanus; assembly: GCA_949820135.1. NCBI lineage: Eukaryota > Metazoa > Chordata > Mammalia > Lagomorpha > Leporidae > Sylvilagus > Sylvilagus floridanus. Next base: position 141,783,464 of record OX463227.1, read on the forward strand.
TTGCATGTTAATTTCTAAAAATGAAACACCAATTTGCTGTTTTCTTTATTTCATTATGGATACTCTGGCTAACTTTTTTTATTGTATGGTGTAAGAATACAAAATTAGAAAAGGAAGAAGGCAAAACAAATGCAAACCAAGAACACATTTAGCAAATTACCAACGGGGAAACCTGAATGTTGCTGACTGAATACACCTGAAAATCCCATTCACACTCAATTTGGAGGCAACCTGTAGCTGTCCCCTCGGAAAAAAAGAGTTACATTTCATTTTCCAAAGCACAAAAACACACCTTGATCCTGTTGCCTGCTAATTTCTAAGAATGAAACGGCAAATTGCAGTTTTTTTTTAATTCTTTATGGATATTCTGGCTAAACTTTTTATTGTATGGGGTAAGAATACAAAATTAGAAAAGGAAGAAGGCAAAACAACCACAAACCCAGAACACATTTAGCAAATTGCCAAACAAGAAACCTGAAGGCTGCTGACTGAATACACCTGAGAATCCCATTCACACTCAATTTGGTGGCAATTCGTAGCTTTCCCCTCGGCAAAAGTGTTACATTTCATTTTCTAAAACACGAAAACGCACCTTAGTCGTGTTGCCTGTAGTTTTCTTAGCATAAAACGTCAATTTGCACTGTATTTTTATTTCATTTTGACCACTCTGTCTAAAGGCTTTTTTGGATGGTGCAGGAAAGAAAATTTCGAAAGAAAGAAGGCAAAACAAACGCAAACCCAGACGACATTTAAGAAATTGCCAATCAAGAAACCTGAATGCTGCTGACTGAATACGCCTGAAAATCCCATTCACACTCAATTTGGAGGCAACTCGTAGCTGTCCCCTCGGCAAAAGGTTTACATTTCATTTTCCAAAGCACAAAAACACACCTTGGTCCTGTTGCCTGCTAATTTCTAAGAATGAAACGGCAATTTCCAGTTTTTTTTTTTTTTTATTTCATTGTGGATATTCTGGCTAAACTTTTATTGTATGGGGTAAGAATACAAAATTGGAAAAGGAAGAAGACAAAACAACCGCAAACCCAGAACACATTTAGCAAATTGCCAAACAAGAAACCTGAATGCTGCTGACTGAATTCACCTGAAAATCCCATTCACACTCAATTTGGCGGCAATTCGTAGCTGTTCCCTTGGCAAAAGGGTTAAATTTCATTTTCCAAAACACAAAAACTCACCTTGTCCTGTTGCATGTTAATTTCTAAAAATGAAACACCAATTTGCTGTATTCTTTATTTCATTATGGATACTCTGGCTAAACTTTTTCTTGTATGGTGTAAGAATACAAAATTAGAAAATGAAGAAGGCAAAACAAATGCAAACCAAGAACATATTTAGCCAATTGCCAATCAGGATACCTGAATGTTGCTGACTGAATACGCCTGAAAATCCCATTCACACTCAATTTTGACGCAACTCGTAGCTGTCTCCTTGGCAAAAGGGTTACATTTCATTTTCCAAAGCACAAAAACACACCTTGGTCCTGTTGCCTTCTAATTTCTAAGAATGAAATGGCAATTTGCAGTTTTTTTTATTTCATTATGGATATTCTGGCTAAACTTTTTATTGTATGGGGTAAGAATACAAAATTAGAAAAGGAAGAAGGCAAAACAACCGCAAACCCAGAACACATTTAGCAAATTGTCAAACAAGAAACCCGAATGCTGCTGACTGAACACACCTGAAAATGGCATTTGCACTCAATTGGCAGCAATTCGTAGCTGTTCCCTTGGTAAAAGGGTTACATTTCATTTTCCAAAACACAAAAACTCACCTTGGTCCTGTTGCATGTTAATTTCTAAAAATGAAACACCAATTTGCTGTTTTCTTTATTTCATTATGGTTACTCTGGCTAAACATTTTATTGTATGGTGTAAGAATACAAAATGAGAAAAGGAAGAAGGCAAAACAAATGCAAACCAAGAACACATTGAGCAAATTACCAATGGGGAAACCTGAATGTTGCTGACAGAATACACCTGAAAATCCCATTCACACTCAACTTGGAGGCAATTCGTAGCTGTCCCCACGGCAAAGTGTTACATTTCATTTTCTAAAACACGAAAACTCACCTTAGTCGTGTTTCCTGTAGTTTTCTTAGCATGAAACGCCAATTTGCACTGCATTTCTATTTCATTTTGACCACTCTGTCTAAAGGTGTTTTTGGATGGTGTCAGGATAGAAAATTTCGAAAGAAAGAAGGCAAAACAAATGGAATGCCCAAACACATTTAAGAAATTGCCAAGCAAGAAACCTGAATGTTGCTGACTGAATACACCTGAAAATCCCATTCACACTCAATTTGGAGGCAACTCGTAGCTGTCCCCTCAGCAAAAGTTTTACATTTCATTTTCCAAAGCACAAAAACACACCTTGGTCCTGTTGCCTGCTAATTTCTAAGAATGAAACGGCAATTTGCATTTTTTTTATTTCATTATGGATATTCTTGCTAAACTTTTATTGTATGGGTAAGAATACAAAATTAGCAAAGGAAGAAGGCAAAACAAATGCAAACCCAGAACACATTTAGCAAATTACCAAACAAGAAACCTGAATGCTGATGACTGAACGCACCTGAAAATTGCATTCACACTCAATTTGGAGGCAACTCGTAGCTGTGCCCTCGGCAAAAGGGAAAGATTTCATTTTCCAAAACAAAAAAACTCACCTTGGTCCTGTTGCATGTTAATTTCTAAAAATGAAACACCAATTTGTTGTTTTCTTTATTTCTTTATGGATACTCTAGCTAACCTTTGTATTGTATGGTGTAAGAATAAAAAATTAGAAAAGGAAGAAGGCAAAACAAATGCAAACCAAGAACACATTTAGCAAATTGCCAATCAGGAATCCTGAATGTTGCTGACTGAATACACCTGAAAATCCCATTCACACTCAATTTGGAGGCAATTCGTAGCTGTGCCCTCGGCAAAAGGTAAAGATTCCATTTTCCAAAACACAAAAATTCACCTTGGTCCAGTTGCCTGTTAATTTCTAAGCATGGAACAATCATTTGCTGTTTTTTTTTTTTTATTTCGTTAAGGATACTCTGGCAAAATTTTATTGTATGGTGTAAGAATACAAAATTAGAAAAGGAAGAAGGCAAAACAAATGCAAACCAAGAACACATTTAGCAAATTACCAATGGGGAAAGCTGAATGATGCTGACTGAAAACACCTGAAAATCCCATTCACAATCAATTTGGAGGCAACTCGTAGCTGTCCCCTCGGCAAAAGCGTTACATATCATTTTCCTAAGCACAAAAACACACCTTGGTCCTGTTGCCTGCTAATATATTTGTTTTTTGAAATGGCAATAGCAGTTTTTTTTATTTCATTATGGATATTCTGGCTAAACTTTTTATTGTATAGTGTAAGAATACAAAATTAGAAAAGGAAGAAGGGAAAGCAACCGCAAACCCAGAACACATTTAGCAAATTGCCAACCAAGAAACATGAATCCTGCTGACTGAATACACCTGAAAATCCCATTCACACTCAATTTGGAGGCAACTCATAACTGTCCCCTCGGCAAAAGGGTTACATTTCATTTTCCAAAGCACAAAAACACACCTTGGTCCTGTTGCCTGCTAATTTCTAAGAATGAAACAGCTATTTGCAGTTTTTTTTATTTCATTACGGATATTTTGGCTAAACTTTTTATTGTATGGGGTAAGAATACAAAATTAGAAAACGAAGAAGGCAAAACAACCGCAAACCCAGAACACATTTAGCAAATTGCCAAACAAGAAACCTGAATGCTGCTGACTGAATACACCTGAAAATCCCATTCACACTCAATTTGGTGGCAATTCGTAGCTGTTCCCTTGGCAAAAGGGTTACATTTCGTTTTCCAAAACATAAAAACTCACCTTGGTCCTGTTGCATGTTAATTTCGAAAATGAAACACCAATTTGGTGTTTTCTTTATTTCATTATGGTTACTCTGGCTAAACATTTTATTGTATAGTGTAAGAATACAAAATTAGAAAAGGAAGAAGGCAAAACAAATGCAAACCAAGAACACATTGAGCAAATTGCCAATCAGGAAACCTGAATGTTGCTGACTGAATACACCTGAAAATCCCATTCACACTCAATTTGCAGGCAATTCGTAGCTGTCCCCTCGGCTAAAGTGTTACATTTCATTTTCTAAATCAGGAAAACTCACCTTAGTCGTGTTGCCTGTAGATTTCTTAGCATGAAACGCCAATTTGCACTGTATTTTTATTTCATTTTGAACACTCTGTCTAAAGGGTTTTTTGGATGGTGTCAGGATATAAAATTTGGAAAAAAGAAGCCGAAACAAACGCAAACCCAGACGACATTTAAGAAATTGCCAATCAAGAAACCTGAATGCTGCTGACTGAATACACCTGAAAATCCCATTCACACTCAATTTGGAGGCAATTCATAGCTGTCCCCTCGGCAAAAGGGTTACATTTCATTTTCCAAAGCACAAAAACACACCTTGGTCCTGTTGCCTGCTAATTTCTAAGAATGAAACGGCAATTTGCAGGTTTTTTTTATTTCATTATGGATATTCTGGCTAAACATTTTATTGTATGGGGTAAAATACAAAATTAGAAAAGGAAGAAGGCAAAACAACCACAAACCCAGAACACATTTAGCAAATTGCCAAACAAGAAACCTGAATGCTGCTGACTGAATACAATTGAAAATCCCATTCACACTCAATTTGGCGGCAATTCATAGCTGTTCCCTTGGCAAAAGTGTTACATTTCATTTATTTCATTTTCCAAAACAGAAAAACTCACCTTGGTCCTGTTGCATGTTAATATCTAAAAATGAAACACCAATTTGCTGTTTTCTTTATTTCATTATGGATACTCTGGCTAAACATTTTCTTGTAAGGTGTAAGAATACAAAATTAGAAAAGGAAGAAGGCAAAACAAATGCAAACCAAGAACACATTCAGCAAATTGCCAATCAGGAAACCTGAATGCTGCTGACTGAATACACCTGAAAATCCCATTCACACTCAATTTGCAGGCAACTCGTAGCTGTCCCCTCGGCAAAAGTGAAACATTTCATTTTCCAAAACACGAAAACTACCCTTAGTCGTGTTGCCTGTAGATTTCTAGGCATGAAACGCCAATTTGCAATGTATTTTTATTTTATTTTGACCACCTTGTCTAAAGGCTTTAGTGGATGGTCAGGATAGAGAATTTGGATAGAAAGAAAGAAAAACAAACACAAACCCAGAACACATTTACGAAATTGCCAATCGAGAAACCCGAATGCTGCTGACTGAACATACCTGTAAATCCAATTCACACTCAGTTTGGAGGCAATTCGTAGCAGTGCCCTCGGCAAAAGGGAAACATTTCATTTTCGAAAACACAAAAACTCACCTTAGTCGTACTGCCGGTAGATTTCTTAGCTTGAAACGCCAATTTGCTCCTTATTTTTCCTTTCACCACTCTGTCTAAACGCTTTTGTGGATGGTGTCAGGATAGAAAATTTGGATAGAAAGAAGGCAAAACAAACACAAACCCAGAACACATTTATCAAATTGCCAATCAAGAAAGCTGAATGCTGCTGACTTAACACACCTGAAAATCCCATTCACACTCAATTTGGCGGCAATTCGTAGCTGTTCCCTTGGCAAAAGTGTTACATTTCATTTTCCAAAGCACAAAAACTCACCTTGGTCCTGTTGCATGTTAATTTCTAAAAATGAAACACCAATTTGCTGTTATCTTTATTTCATTATGGATACTCTGGCTAAACTTTTTATTGTATGGTGTAAGAATACAAAATTAGAAAAGGAAGAAGGCAAAACAAATGCAAACCAAGAACACATTTAGCAAATTACCAATCAGGAAACCTGAATGTTGCTGACTGAATACACCTGAAAATCCCATTCACACACAATTTGGAGGCAAAACAACCACAAACCCAGAACACATTTAGCAAATTGCCAAACAAGAAACCTGAATGCTGCTGACTGAATGCACCTGAAAATCCCATTCACACTCAATTTGGACGCAATCGTAGCTGTCCCCTTGGCAAAAGTGTTACATTTCATTTTCCAAAGCAAAAAAACACACCTTGGTCCTGTTGCCTGCTAATTTCTAAGAGTGAAACTGCAATTTGCAGGTTTTTTTAATTTCATTATGGATATTTTGGCTAAACTTTTTATTGTATGGGGCAAGAATACAAAGAAACCGCAAACCCAGAACACATTTAGCAAATTGCCAAACAAGAAACCTGAATTCTGCTGAATGAATACACCTGAAAATCCCATTCACACTCAATTTGGCGGCAATTCGTAGCTGTTCCCTTGGCAAAAGGGATACATTTCATTTTCCAAAACACAAAAACTCACCTTGGTCCTGTTGCATGTTAATTTCTAAATATGAAACACTAATTTGCTGTTTTCTTTTATTCATTATGAATACTCTGGCTAAACTTTTTATTGTATGGTGTAAGAATACAAAATTAGAAAATGAAGAAGGCAAAACAAATGCAAACCAAGAACATATTTAGGCAATTGCCAATCAGGATACCTGAATGTTGCTGACTGAATACACCTGAAAATCCCATTAACACTCAATTTGGACACAACTCGTAGCTGTGCCCTAGGCAAAGGCGTTACATTTCATTTTCCAAAGCACAAAAACACACTCTGGCTAAACATTTTATTGTATAGTGTAAGAATACAAAATTAGAAAAGGAAGAAGGCAAAACAAATGCAAACCAAGAACACATTGAGCAAATTGCCAATCAGGAAACCTGAATGTTGATGACTGAATACACCTGAAAATCCCATTCACACTCAATTTGCAGGCAATTCGTAGATGTCCCCTTGGCTAAAGTGTTACATTTCATTTTCTAAAACACGAAAACTCACCTTAGTCGTGTTGCCTGTAGATTTCTTATCATGAAACGCCAATTTGCACTGTATTTTTATTTCATTTTGACCACTCTGTCTAAATGCTTTTTTGGATGGTGTCAGGATATAAAATTTGGTAAAAAGAAGGCGAAACAAACGCAAACCCAGACGACATTTAAGAAATTGCCAATCAAGAAACCTGAATGCTGCTGACTGAATACACCTGAAAATCCCATTCAAACTCAATTTGGAGGCAACTCTTAGCTGTCCCCTCGGCAAAAGGGTTATATTTCATTTTCCAAAGCACAAAAACACACCTTGGTGCAGTTGCCTGCTAATTTCTTAGAGTGAAACTGCAATTTGCAGGTTTTTTTAATTTCATTATGGATATTCTTGCTAAGCTTTTTATTGTATGGGGCAAGAATACAAAATTAGAAAAGGAAGAAGGCAAAGAAACCGCAAACCCAGAACACATTTAGCAAATTGCCAAAATGAAACCTGAATGCTGCTGACTGAATACAATTGAAAATCCCATTCACACTCAATTTGGCGGCAATTCTTAGCTGTTCCCTTGGCAAAAGGGTTACATTTCATTTTCCAAAACACAAAAACTCACCTTGGTCCTGTTGCATGTTAATTTCTAAAAATGAAACACTAATATGCTGTTTTCTTTATTTCATTATGGATACTCTGGCTAAACTTTTTCTTGTATGGTGTAAGAATACAAAATTAGAAAAGGAAGAAGGCAAAACAAATGCAAACCAAGAACACATTTAGCAAATTGCCAATCGGGAAACCTGAATGTTGCTGACTGAATACACCTGAAAATCCGATTCACACTCAATTTGGAGGCAATTCGTAGCTGTGCCCTCGGCAAAAGGGAAAGATTTCATTTTCCAAAACAGTAAATCTCACCTTGGTCCAGTTGCCTGTAAATTTCTAAGCATGGAACGCCCATTTGTTGTTTTTTTTTTTTATATCATTAAGGATACACTGTTAAACTTTTATTGTATGGTGTAAGAATACAAAATTAGAAAAGGAAGAAGGCCAAACAAATGGAATGCCCAAACACATTTAAGAAATTGCCAATCAAGAAACGTGAATGCTGCTGACTGAATACACCTGAAAATCCCATTCACACTCAATTTGGAGGCAACTCTTAGCTGTCCCCTCGGCAAAAGGGTTATATTTCATATTCCAAAGAACAAAATCACACCTTGGTCCTGTTGCCTGCTAATTTCTAAGAATGAAACGGCAATTTGCAGGTTTTTTTTATTTCATTATTTATATTCTGGATAAACTTTTTATTGTATGGGGTAAGAATACAAAATTAGAAAAGGAAGAACGCAAATCAACCGCAAACCCAGAACACATTTAGCAAATTGCCAAACAAGAAACCTGAATGCTGCTGAATGAATACACCTGAAAATCCCATTCACATTCAATTTGGCAGAAATTCGTAGCTGTTCCCTTGGCAAAAGGGTTACATTTCATTTTGCAAGACACAAAAACTCAGCTTGGTCCTGTTGCATGTTAATTTCTGAAAAAGAAACACCAATTTGCTGTTTTCTTTATTTCATTATGGATACTCTGGCTAACCTTTTTCTTTTATGGTGTAAGAATACAAAATTAGAAAAGGAAGAAGGCAAAACAAATGCAAACCAAGAACACATTTAGCAAATTACCAATCGGGAAACCTGAATGTTGCTGACTGAATACACCTGAAAATCCCATTCACACTCAATTTGGAGGCAATTCCCAGCTGTCCCCTCAGCAAAAGTGTTACATTTCATTTTCTAAAACAAGAAAACTCACCTTAGTCGTGTTGCCCGTAGATTTCTTAGCATGAAATGCCAATTTACACTGCATTTCTATTTCATTTTGACCACTCTGTCTAAAGGCTTTTTTGGATGGTGTCAGGATAGAAAATTTCGAAAGAAAGAAGGCAAAACAAACGCAAACCCAGACGACATTTAAGAAATTGCCAATCAAGAAACCTGAATGCTGCTGACTGAATACACCTGAAAATCCCATTCACACTCAATTTGGAGGCAACTCGTATCTGTCCCCTCAGCAAAAGGGTTCCATTTCATTTTCCAAAGCAGAAAAACACACCTTGGTCCTGTTGCCTGCTAATTTCTAAGAATGAAACGGCAATTTGCAGTTTTTTTACTTCATTATGGATATTCTGGCTAAACATTTTATTGTATGGGGTAAGAATACAACATTAGAAAAGGAAGAAGGCAAAACAAACGCAAAACCAGAACACATTTAGCAAATTGCCAAACAAGAAACCTGAATGATGCTGACTGAATACACCTGAAAATCCCATTCACACTCAATTTGGAGGAAACTCGTAGCTGTCCCCTCGCCAAAGTGTTTCATTTCATTTTCCAAAACATGAAAACTCACCTGTCGTGTTGCCTGTAGATTTCTTAGCATGAAACGCCAATTTGCACTGTATTTTTATTTCATTTCGACCACTCTGTCTAAATGCTTTTTTGGATCATGTCAGGATATAAAATTTGGAAAGAAAAAAGGCAAAACAAACGCAAACCCAGACGACATTTAAGAAATTGCCAATCAAGAAATCTGAATGCTGCTGACTGAATACACCTGAAAATCCCATTCATACTCAATTTGGAGGCAATTCATAGCTGTCCCCTCGGCAAAAGGGTTACATATCATTTTCCAAAGCACAAAAACACACCTTGGTCCTGTTGCCTTCTAATTTCGAAGAATGAAACGGCAATTTGCAGTTTTTTTTATTTCATTCTGTATATTCTGGCTAAACTTTTTATTGTATGGGGTAAGAATACAAAATTAGAAATGGAAGAAGGCAAAACAAAGGCAAACCCAGAACACATTTAGCAAATTGCCAAACAAGAAACCTGAATGCTGCCTACTGAATACACCTGAAAATCCCATTCACACTCAATTTGGTGGCAAGTCGTAGCTGTTCCCTTGGCAAAAGGGAAAGATTTCATTTTCCAAAACAGTAAATCTCACCCTGGTCTAGTAGCCTGTTATTTCTAAGCATGGAACACCCATTTGTTTTTTTTTTTTGTTTGTTTGTTTTTTTTTCATTAAGGATACTCTGGCTAAACTTTTATTGTATGGTGTAAGAATACAAAATTAGAAAAGGAAGAAGGCAAAACAAATGGAATGCCCAAACACATTTATGAAATTGCCATTCAAAAAACCTGAATGCTGCAGACTGAATACACCTGAAAATCCCATTCACACTCAATTTGGAGGCAACTCGTAGCTGTCCCCTCGGCAAAAGGGTTACATTTCATTTTCCAAAGCACAAAAACACACCTTGGTCCTGTTGCCTGCTAATTTCTAAGAATGAAATGGCAATTTGCAGGTTTTTTTATTTCATTATGGATACTCAGGCTAAACATTTTATTGAATAGTGTAAGAATACAAAATTAGAAAAGGAAGAAGGCAAAACAAACGCAAACCCAGAACACATTTAGCAAATTGCCAAACAAGAAACCTGAATGCTGCTGACTGAATACACCTGAAAATCACATTCACACTCAATTTGGCGGCAATTTGTAGCTGTTCCCTTGGCAAAAGGGTTAAATTTCATTTTCCAAAACACAAAAACTCACCTTGGTCCTGTTGCATGTTAATTTCTAAAAATGAAACACCAATTTGCTGTTTTCTTTATTTCATTATGGATACTCCGGCTAAACACTTTATTGTATAGTGTAAGAATACAAAATTATAAAAGGAAGAAGGCAAAACAAATGCAAACCAAGAACACATTTAGCAAATTGCCAATCAGGAATCCTGAATGTTGCTGACTGAATACACCTGAAAATCCCATTCTCACTCAACTTGGAGGCAATTCGTAGCTGTCCCCTTGGCAAAAGTGTTACATTTCATTTTCCAAAGCACAAAAACACACCTTAGTCGTGTTGCCTGTAGATTTCTTAGCATGAAACGCCAATTTACACTGTATTTTTATTTCATTTTGACCACTCTTCTAAAGGCTTTTTTGGATGGTTTCACGATATAAAATTCTGAAAAAAGAAGGCTAAACAAACGCAAACCCAGATGACATTTAAGAAATTGCCAATCAAGAAACCTGAATGCTGCTGACTGAATACACCTGAAAATCCCATTAACACTCAATTTGGAGGCAACTGGTAGCTGTCCCCTTGGCAAAAGTGTTACATTTCATTTTCCAAAGCACAAAAACACACCTTCGTCCTGTTGCCTGCTAATTTCTAAGAATGAAACGGCAATTTGCAGGTTTTTTTTAATTTCATTCTGTATACTCTGGCTAACCTTTTATTGTATGGTGTAAGAATACAAAATTAGAAGAGGAAGAATGCAAAACAAATGCAAACGAAGAACACATTTAGCAAATTGCCAATTAGGAAACCTGAATGTTGCTGACTGAATACACCTGAAAATCCCATTCACACCTAATTTGGAGGCAATTCATAGCTGTGCCCTCGGCAAAAGGGAAAGATTTCATTTTCAAAACTGTAAATCTCACCTTGGACCAGTTGCCTGTAAATTTCTAAGCATGGAACGCCCATTTGTTGTTTTTTTTATTATTTCATTAAGGATACTCTGGCTAAACTTTTATTGTATGGTGTAAGAATACAAAATTAGAAAAGGAAGAAGGCAAAACAAATGGAATGCCCAAACACATTTAAGAAATTGCCAATCAAGAAACGTGAATGCTGCTGACTGAATACACCTGAAAATCCCATTCACACTCAATTTGGAGGCAACTCATAGCTGTCCCCTCGGCAAAAGGGTTACATTTCATTTTCCAAAGCACAAAATCACACCTTTGTCCTGGTGCCTGCTAATTTCTAAGAATGAAACGGCAATTTGCAATTTTTCTTTATTTCATTATGGATATTCTGGCTAAACTTTTTATTGTATGGGGTAAGAATACAAAATTAGAAAAGGAAGAAGGCAAAACAAACGCAAACCCAGAACACATTTAGCAAATTGCCAAACAAGAAACCTGAATGCTGCTGACTGAATACACCTGAAAATCCCATTCACACTCAATTTGGCGGCAATTCGTAGCTGTTCCCTTGGCAAAAGGGTTACATTTCATTTATTTCATTTTCCAAAGCACAAAATCACACCTTTGTCCTGTTGCCTGCTAATTTCTAAAATGAAACGGCAATTTGTAGTTTTTTTTTATTTCATTATGGATATTCTGGCTAAACTTTTTATTGTATGGGGAAAGAATACAAAATTAGAAAAGGAAGAAGGCAAAACAAACGCAAACCCAGACGACATTTAAGAAATTGCCAATCAAGAAACCTGAATGCTGCTGACTGAATACACCTGAAAATCCGATTCACACTCAATTTGGAGGCAATTTGTAGCTGTTCCCTTGGCAAAAGGGTTACATTTCATTTTCCAAAACACAAAAACTCACCTTGGTCCTGTTGCATGTTAATTTCTAAAAATGAAACGGCAATTTGCAGTTTTTTATTATTTCATTATGGATACTTTGGCTAACCTTTTTCTTGTATGGTGTAAGAATACAAAATTAGAAAAGGAAGAAGGCAAAACAAATGCAAATGAAGAACACATTTAGCAAATTGCCAAACAAGAAACCTGAATGCTGCTGACTGAATACACCTGAAAATCCCATTCACACTCAATTTGGAGGCAATTCGTAGCTGTTTCCTTGGCAAAAGTAATACATTTCATTTTCCAAAACACAATAACTCATCTTGGTCCTGAAGCATGTTAATTTCTAAAAATGAAACACCAATTTGCTGTTTTCTTTATTTCATTATGGATACTCTGGCTAACCTTTTTATTGTATGGTGTAAGAATACAAAATTAGAAAAGGAAGAGGGCAAAACAAATGCAAACCAAGAACACATTTAGCAAATTACCAATCGGGAAACCTGAATGTTGCTGACTGAATACACCTGAAAATCCCATTCACACTCAATTTGGATTCAATTCATAGCTGTCCCCTCGGCACAAGTGTTACATTTCATTTTCTAAAACACGAAAACTCACCTTAGTAGTGTTGCCTGTAGATTTCTTAGCATGAAACGCCAATTTGAACTGTATTTTTATTTCATTTTGACCACTCTGTCTAAAGGCTTTTTTGGATGGTGTCAGGATATAAAATTTGGAAAAAAGAAGGCAAAACAAACGCAAACCCAGACGACATTTAAGATATTGCCAATCAAGAAACCTGAATGCTGCTGACTGAATACACCTGAAAATCCCATTCACACTCAATTTGGAGGCAACTCGTAGCTGTCCCCTCGGCAAAAGTGTTACATTTCATTTTCCAAAGCACAAAACACACCTTGGTCCTGTTGCCAGCTAATTTCTAAGAATGAAACGGCAATTTGCAGTTTTTTTTTTTTTTATTTCATTATGGATATTCTGGCTAAACTTTTTATTGTATGGGGTAAGAATACAAAATTAGAAAAGGAAGAAGACAAAACAACCGCAAACCCAGAACACATTTAGCAAATTGCCAAACAAGAAACCTGAATGCTGCTGAGTGAATGCACCTGAAAATCGCATTCACACTCAATTTTGCGGCAATTCGTAGCTGTTCCCTTGGCACAAGGGTTACATTTCATTTTCCAAAACACAAAAACTCACCTTGGTCCTGTTGCATGTTAATTTCTAAAAATGAAACACCAATTTGCTGTTTTCTTTATTCCATTATGGATACTCTGGCTATCCTGTTTATTGTATGGTGTAAGAATACAAAATTAGAAAAGGAAGAAGGCAAAACAAATGCAAACCAAGAACATATTTAGCAAATTGCCAATCAGGAAACCTTAATGTTGCTGACTGAATACACCTGAAAATCCCATTCACACTCAATTTGTAGGCAATTCGTAGCTGTACCCTGGGCAAAAGGGAAAGATTTCACTTTCCAAACACTAAAACTCACCTTGGTCCAGTTGCCTGATAATTTCTAAGCATGGAACGCCCATTTGCTGTTTTTTTTTTTTTTATTTCATTAAGGATACTCTGGCTAAACTTTTATTGTACGGTGTAAGAATACAAAATTGGAAAAGGAAGAAGGCAAAACAAATGGAATGCTCAAACACATTTAAGAAATTGCCAATCAAGAAACCTGAATGCTGCTGACTCAATACACCTGAAAATCCCATTCACACTCAATTTGGAGGCAACTCTTAGCTGTGCCCTCGGCAAAAGGGAAAGATTTCATTTTCCAAAACACGAAAACTCACCTGTTGTGTTGCCTGTAGATTTCTTAGCATGAAACGCCAATTTGCACTGTATTTTTATTTCATTTTGACCACTCTGTCTAAAGGCTTTTTTGGATGGTGTCAGGATATAAAATTTGGAAAGAAAAAAGGAAAAACAAACGCAAACCCAGACCACATTTAAGAAATTGCCAATCAAGAAACCTGAATGCTGCTGACTGAATACACGTGAAAATCCAATTCACACTAAATTTGGAAGCAATTCGTAGCTGTTCCCTTGGCAAAAGGGTTACATTTCATTTTCCAAAACACAAAAACTCACCTTGGTCCTGTTGCATGTTAATTTCTAAAAATGAATAGGCAATTTGCAGTTTTTTATTATTTCATTATGGATATTCTGGCTAACCTTTTTCTTGTATGGTGTAAGAATACAAAATTAGAAAAGGAAGAAGGCAAAACAAATGCAAATGAAGAACACATTTAGCGAATTGCCAAACAAGAAACCTGAATGCTGCTGACTGAATACACCTGAAAATCCCATTCACACTCAATTTGGAGGCAATTCATAGCTGTTTCCTTGGCAAAAGGGTTACATTTCATTTTCCAAAACACAATAACTCATCTTGGTCCTGTTGCATGTTAATTTCTAAAAATGAAACACCAATTTGCTGTTTTCTTTATTTCATTATGGATACTCTGGCTAACATTTTCTTGGATGGTGTAAGAATACAAAATTAGAAAAGGAAGAGGGCAAAACAAATGCAAACCAAGAACACATTTAGCAAATTACCAATCGGGAAACCTGAATGTTGCTGACTGAATACACCTGAAAATCCCATTCACACTCAATTTGGATTTAATTCATAGCTGTCCCCTCGGCACAAGTGTTACATTTCATTTTCTAAAACACGAAAACTCACCTGTTGTTTTGCCTGTAGATTTCTTAGCATGAAACGCCAATTTGCACTGTATTTTTATTTCATTTTGACCACTCTGTCTAAAGGCTTTTTTGGATGGTGTCAGGATATAAAATTTGGAAAGAAAAAAGGCAAAACAAACGCAAACCCAGACCACATTTAAGAAATTGCGAATCAAGAAACCTGAATGCTGCTGACTGAATACACCTGAAAATCCCATTCACACTCAATTTTGAGGCAATTCATAGCTGTCCCCTCGGCAAAAGGGTTACATTTCATTTTCCAAAGCACAAAAACCCACCTTGGTCCTGTTGCCTGCTAATTTCTAAGAATGAAACGGCAATTTGCAGTTTTTTTTTATTTCATTATGGATATTCTGGCTAAACTTTTTATTGTATGGGGTAAGAATACAAAATTAGAAAAGGAAGAAGGCAAAACAAAGGCAAACCCAGAACACATTTAGCAAGTTGCCAAACAAGAAACCTGAATGCTGCTGACTGAATGCACCTGAAAATCCCATTCACAATCAATTTGGTGGCAATTCGTAGCTGTTTCTTGGCAAAAGGGTTACATTTCATTTTCCAAAACACAAAAAATCACCTTGGTCCTGTTGCATGCTAATTTCTTAAAATGAAACACCAATTTGCTGTTTTCTTTATTTCATTATGGATACTCTGGCTAACCTTTTTCTTGTATGGTGTAAGAATACAAAATTGGAAAAGGAAGAAGGCAAAACAAATGCAAACCAAGAACACATTTAGCAAATTGCCAATCAGGAAACCTGAATGTTGCTGACTGAATACACCTGAAAATCACATTCACACTCAATTTGGAGGCAATTCGTAGATGTGCCCTCGCAAAAGGGAAAGATTTCATTTTCCAAAACACAAAAACTCATCTGGGTCCAGTTGCCTGTTAATTTCTAAGCATGGAATGCCCATTTGCTGTTTTTTTTTTTATTTCATTAAGGATACTCTGGCTAAACTTTTATTGTATGGTGTAAGAATACAAAATTAGAAAAGGAAGAAGACAAAACAACCGCAAACCCAGAACACATTTAGCAAATTGCCAAACAAGAAACCTGAATGCTGCTGACTGAATACACCTGAAAATCCCATTCACACTCAATTTGGAGGCAACTCGTAGCTGTCCCCTCGGCAAAAGGGTTACATTTCATTTTCCAAAGCACAAAAACACACCTTGGTCCTGTTGCCTGCTAATTTCTAAGAATGAAACGTCAATTTGCAGTTTTTTTTTATTTCATTATGGATATTCTGGCTAAATTTTATTGTATGGTGTAAGAATAAAAAATTAGAAAAGGAAGAAGGCAAAACAACTGCAAACCCAGAACACATTTAGCAAATTGCCAAACAAGAAACCTGAATGCTGCTGACTGAATACACCTGAAAATCACATTCACACTCAAATTGGCGGCAATTCGTAGCTTTTCCCTTGGCAAAAGGGTTACATTTCATTTATTTCATTTTCCAAAGCACAAAATCACACCTTTGTCCTGTTGCCTGCTAATTTCTAAAATGAAACGGCAATTTGCAGTTTTTTTTTATTTCATTATGGATATTCTGGCTAAACTTTTTATTGTATGGGGAAAGAATACAAAATTAGAAAAGGAAGAAGGCAAAACAAACGCAAACCCAGACGACATTTAAGAAATTGCCAATCAAGAAACCTGAATGCTGCTGACTGAATACACCTGAAAATCCGATTCACACTCAATTTGGAGGCAATTTGTAGCTGTTCCCTTGGCAAAAGGGTTACATTTCATTTTCCAAAACACAAAAACTCACCTTGGTCCTGTTGCATGTTAATTTCTAAAAATGAAACGGCAATTTGCAGTTTTTTATTATTTCATTATGGATACTTTGGCTAACCTTTTTCTTGTATGGTGTAAGAATACAAAATTAGAAAAGGAAGAAGGCAAAACAAATGCAAATGAAGAACACATTTAGCAAATTGCCAAACAAGAAACCTGAATGCTGCTGACTGAATACACCTGAAAATCCCATTCACACTCAATTTGGAGGCAATTCGTAGCTGTTTCCTTGGCAAAAGTAATACATTTCATTTTCCAAAACACAATAACTCATCTTGGTCCTGAAGCATGTTAATTTCTAAAAATGAAACACCAATTTGCTGTTTTCTTTATTTCATTATGGATACTCTGGCTAACCTTTTTATTGTATGGTGTAAGAATACAAAATTAGAAAAGGAAGAGGGCAAAACAAATGCAAACCAAGAACACATTTAGCAAATTACCAATCGGGAAACCTGAATGTTGCTGACTGAATACACCTGAAAATCCCATTCACACTCAATTTGGATTCAATTCATAGCTGTCCCCTCGGCACAAGTGTTACATTTCATTTTCTAAAACACGAAAACTCACCTTAGTAGTGTTGCCTGTAGATTTCTTAGCATGAAACGCCAATTTGAACTGTATTTTTATTTCATTTTGACCACTCTGTCTAAAGGCTTTTTTGGATGGTGTCAGGATATAAAATTTGGAAAAAAGAAGGCAAAACAAACGCAAACCCAGACGACATTTAAGATATTGCCAATCAAGAAACCTGAATGCTGCTGACTGAATACACCTGAAAATCCCATTCACACTCAATTTGGAGGCAACTCGTAGCTGTCCCCTCGGCAAAAGTGTTACATTTCATTTTCCAAAGCACAAAACACACCTTGGTCCTGTTGCCAGCTAATTTCTAAGAATGAAACGGCAATTTGCAGTTTTTTTTTTTTTATTTCATTATGGATATTCTGGCTAAACTTTTTATTGTATGGGGTAAGAATACAAAATTAGAAAAGGAAGAAGACAAAACAACCGCAAACCCAGAACACATTTAGCAAATTGCCAAACAAGAAACCTGAATGCTGCTGAGTGAATGCACCTGAAAATCGCATTCACACTCAATTTTGCGGCAATTCGTAGCTGTTCCCTTGGCACAAGGGTTACATTTCATTTTCCAAAACACAAAAACTCACCTTGGTCCTGTTGCATGTTAATTTCTAAAAATGAAACACCAATTTGCTGTTTTCTTTATTCCATTATGGATACTCTGGCTATCCTGTTTATTGTATGGTGTAAGAATACAAAATTAGAAAAGGAAGAAGGCAAAACAAATGCAAACCAAGAACATATTTAGCAAATTGCCAATCAGGAAACCTTAATGTTGCTGACTGAATACACCTGAAAATCCCATTCACACTCAATTTGTAGGCAATTCTTAGCTGTACCCTGGGCAAAAGGGAAAGATTTCACTTTCCAAACACTAAAACTCACCTTGGTCCAGTTGCCTGATAATTTCTAAGCATGGAACGCCCATTTGCTGTTTTTTTTTTTTTTTTATTTCATTAAGGATACTCTGGCTAAACTTTTATTGTACGGTGTAAGAATACAAAATTGGAAAAGGAAGAAGGCAAAACAAATGGAATGCTCAAACACATTTAAGAAATTGCCAATCAAGAAACCTGAATGCTGCTGACTCAATACACCTGAAAATCCCATTCACACTCAATTTGGAGGCAACTCGTAGCTGTGCCCTCGGCAAAAGGGAAAGATTTCATTTTCCAAAACACGAAAACTCACCTGTTGTGTTGCCTGTAGATTTCTTAGCATGAAACGCCAATTTGCACTGTATTTTTATTTCATTTTGACCACTCTGTCTAAAGGCTTTTTTGGATGGTGTCAGGATATAAAATTTGGAAAGAAAAAAGGCAAAACAAACGCAAACCCAGACCACATTTAAGAAATTGCCAATCAAGAAACCTGAATGCTGCTGACTGAATACACGTGAAAATCCAATTCACACTAAATTTGGAAGCAATTCGTAGCTGTTCCCTTGGCAAAAGGGTTACATTTCATTTTCCAAAACACAAAAACTCACCTTGGTCCTGTTGCATGTTAATTTCTAAAAATGAATAGGCAATTTGCAGTTTTTTATTATTTCATTATGGATATTCTGGCTAACCTTTTTCTTGTATGGTGTAAGAATACAAAATTAGAAAAGGAAGAAGGCAAAACAAATGCAAATGAAGAACACATTTAGCGAATTGCCAAACAAGAAACCTGAATGCTGCTGACTGAATACACCTGAAAATCCCATTCACACTCAATTTGGAGGCAATTCATAGCTGTTTCCTTGGCAAAAGGGTTACATTTCATTTTCCAAAACACAATAACTCATCTTGGTCCTGTTGCATGTTAATTTCTAAAAATGAAACACCAATTTGCTGTTTTCTTTATTTCATTATGGATACTCTGGCTAACATTTTCTTGGATGGTGTAAGAATACAAAATTAGAAAAGGAAGAGGGCAAAACAAATGCAAACCAAGAACACATTTAGCAAATTACCAATCGGGAAACCTGAATGTTGCTGACTGAATACACCTGAAAATCCCATTCACACTCAATTTGGATTTAATTCATAGCTGTCCCCTCGGCACAAGTGTTACATTTCATTTTCTAAAACACGAAAACTCACCTGTTGTTTTGCCTGTAGATTTCTTAGCATGAAACGCCAATTTGCACTGTATTTTTATTTCATTTTGACCACTCTGTTAAAGGCTTTTTTGGATGGTGTCAGGATATAAAATTTGGAAAGAAAAAAGGCAAAACAAACGCAAACCCAGACCACATTTAAGAAATTGCGAATCAAGAAACCTGAATGCTGCTGACTGAATACACCTGAAAATCCCATTCACACTCAATTTTGAGGCAATTCATAGCTGTCCCCTCGGCAAAAGGGTTACATTTCATTTTCCAAAGCACAAAAACCCACCTTGGTCCTGTTGCCTGCTAATTTCTAAGAATGAAACGGCAATTTGCAGTTTTTTTTTATTTCATTATGGATATTCTGGCTAAACTTTTTATTGTATGGGGTAAGAATACAAAATTAGAAAAGGAAGAAGGCAAAACAAAGGCAAACCCAGAACACATTTAGCAAGTTGCCAAACAAGAAACCTGAATGCTGCTGACTGAATGCACCTGAAAATCCCATTCACAATCAATTTGGTGGCAATTCGTAGCTGTTTCTTGGCAAAAGGGTTAGATTTCATTTTCCAAAACACAAAAAATCACCTTGGTCCTGTTGCATGCTAATTTCTTAAAATGAAACACCAATTTGCTGTTTTCTTTATTTCATTATGGATACTCTGGCTAACCTTTTTCTTGTATGGTGTAAGAATACAAAATTGGAAAAGGAAGAAGGCAAAACAAATGCAAACCAAGAACACATTTAGCAAATTGCCAATCAGGAAACCTGAATGTTGCTGACTGAATACACCTGAAAATCACATTCACACTCAATTTGGAGGCAATTCGTAGATGTGTCCTCGCAAAAGGGAAAGATTTCATTTTCCAAAACACAAAAACTCATCTGGGTCCAGTTGCCTGTTAATTTCTAAGCATGGAATGCCCATTTGCTGTTTTTTTTTTTATTTCATTAAGGATACTCTGGCTAAACTTTTATTGTATGGTGTAAGAATACAAAATTAGAAAAGGAAGAAGACAAAACAACCGCAAACCCAGAACACATTTAGCAAATTGCCAAACAAGAAACCTGAATGCTGCTGACTGAATACACCTGAAAATCCCATTCACACTCAATTTGGAGGCAACTCGTAGCTGTCCCCTCGGCAAAAGGGTTACATTTCATTTTCCAAAGCACAAAAACACACCTTGGTCCTGTTGCCTGCTAATTTCTAAGAATGAAACGTCAATTTGCAGTTTTTTTTATTTCATTATGGATATTCTGGCTAAATTTTATTGTATGGTGTAAGAATAAAAAATTAGAAAAGGAAGAAGGCAAAACAACTGCAAACCCAGAACACATTTAGCAAATCGCCAAACAAGAAACCTGAATGCTGCTGACTGAATACACCTGAAAATCACATTCACACTCAAATTGGCGGCAATTCGTAGCTTTTCCCTTGGCAAAAGGGTTACATTTCATTTATTTCATTTTCCAAAGCACAAAATCACACCTTTGTCCTGTTGCCTGCTAATTTCTAAAATGAAACGGCAATTTGCAGTTTTTTTTATCTCATTATGGATATTTTGGCTAAACTTTTTATTGTATGGGGTAAGAATAAAAAATTAGAAAAGGAAGAAGGCAAAACAAACGCAAACCCAGAAAACATTTAGCAAATTGCCAAACAAGAAACTGGAATGCTGCTGACTGAATACACCTGAAAATCCCATTCACACTCAATTTGGCGGCAATTCGTAGCTGTTCCCTTGGCAAAAGGGTTACATTTCATTTATTTCATTTTCGAAAACACAAAAACTCACCTTGGTCCTGTTACATGTTAATTTCTAAAAATGAAACACCAATTTGCTGTTTTCTTTATTTCATTATGGATACTCTGGCAAAACTTTTTATTGTATGGTGTAAGAATACAAAATTAGAAAAGGAAGAAGGCAAAACAAATGTAAACCAAGAAAACATTTAGCAAATTACGAATCGGGAAACCTGAATGTTGCAGACTGAATACAGCTGAAAACCCATTCACACTCAATTTGGAGGCAATTCGTAGCTGTCCCCTCGGCAAAAGGGAAAGATTTCATTTTCTAAAACACGAAAACTCACCTTAGTCGTGTTGCCTGTAGATTTCTTAGCATGAAACGCCAATTTGCACTGTATTTTTATTTCATTTTGACCACTCTGTCTAAAGGCTTTTTTGGATGGTGTCAGGATATAAAATTTGGAAAGAAGAAGGCAAACCAAACGCAAACCCAGATGACAATTAAGAAATTGCCAATCAAGAAACCTGAATGCTGCTGACTGAATGCACCTGAAAATCCCATTCACACTCAATTTGGAGGCAACTCGTAGCTGTCCCCTCGGCAAAAGGGTTACATTTCATTTTCCAAAGCACAAAAACACACCTTGGTCCTGTTGCCAGCTAATTTCTAAGAATGAAACGGCAATTTGCAGTTTTTTTTTTTTTATTTCATTATGGATATTCTGGCTAAACTTTTTATTGTATGGGGTAAGAATACAAAATTAGAAAAGGAAGAAGGCAAAACAACCGCAAACCCAGAACACATTTAGCAAATTGCCAAACAAGAAACCTGAATGCTGCTGACTGTATGCACCTGAAAATCGCATTCACACTCAATTTTGCGACAATTCGTATCTGTTCCCTTGGCACAAGGGTTACATTTCATTTTCCAAAACACAAAAACTCACCTTGGTCCTGTTGCATGTTAATTTCTAAAAATGAAACACCAATTTGCTGTTCTCTTTATTTCATTATGGATACTCTGGCTAACCTTTTTATTGTATGGTGTAAGAATACAAAATTAGAAAAGGAAGAAGGCAAAACAAATGCAAACCAAGAACATATTTAGCAAATTGCCAATCAGGAAACCTTAATGTTGCTGACTGAATACACCTGAAAATCCCATTCACACTCAATTTGAGGGCAATTTGTAGCTGTACCGTCGGCAAAAGGGAAAGATTTCACATTCCAAAACACTATAACTCACCTTGGTCCAGTTGCCTGTTAATTTCTAAGCATGGAACCCCCATTTGCTGTTTTTTTTTTTTATTTCATTAAGGATACTCTGGCTAAACTTTTATTGTATGGTGTAAGAATACAAAATTGGAAAAGGAAGAAGGCAAAATAAATGGAATGCCCAAACACATTTAAGAAATTGCCAATCAAGAAACCTGAATGCTGCTGACTCAATACACCTGAAAATCCCATTCACACTCAATTTGGAGGCAACTCGTAGCTGTGCCCTCGGCAAAAGGGAAAGAATTCATTTTCCAAAACATGAAAACTTACCTGTCGTGTTGCCTGTAGATTTCTTAGCATGAAACGCCAATTTGCACTGTATTTTTATTTCATTTTGACCACTCTGTCTAAAGGCTTTTTTGGATGGTGTCAGGATATAAAATTTGGAAAGAAAAAAGGCAAAACAAACGCAAACCCAGACGACATTTAAGAAATTGCCAATCAAGAAACCTGAATGCTGCTGACTGAATACACCTGAAAATCCCATTCACACTCAATTTGGAGGCAATTCATAGCTGTCCCCTCGGCAAAAGGGTTACATATCATTTTCCAAAGCAGAAAAACACACCTTGGTCCTGTTGCCTGCTAATTTCTAACAATGAAACGGCAATTTGCAGTTTTTTTTATTTCATTATGGATATTCTGGCTAAACATTTTCTTGTATGGGGTAAGAATACAAAATTAGAAAAGGAAGAAGGCAAAACAAACGCAAACCCAGAACACATTTAGCAAATTGCCAAACAAGAAACCTGAATGCTGCTGACTGAATGCACCTGAAAATCGCATGCACACTCAATTTGGCGGCAATTCATAGCTGTTTCTTGGCAAAAGGGTTACATTTCATTTTCCAAAACACAAAAACACACCTTGTCCTGTTGCATGCTAATTTCTTAAAATGAAACACCAATTTGCTGTTTTCTTTATTTCATTATGGATACTCTGGCTAAACTTTTTCTTGTATGGTGTAAGAATACAAAATGAGAAAAGGAAGAAGGCAAAACAAATGCAAACCAAGAACACATTATCAAATTGCCAATCAGGAAACCTGAATGTTGCTGACTGAATACACCTGAAAATCCCATTCACACTCAATTTGGAGGCAATTCGTAGCTGTGCCCTCGGCAAAAGGGAAAGATTTCATTTTCCAAAACACAAAAACTCACCTTGGTCCAGTTGCCTGTTAATTTCTAAGCATGGAACGCCCATTTGCTGTTTTTTTTTTTTATTTCATTAAGGATACTCTGGCTAAACTTTTATTGTATGGTGTAAGAATACAAAATTAGAAAAGGAAGAAGGCAAAACAAATGCAAACCAAGAAATCATTTAGCAAATTACCAATCAAGAAACCTGAATGCTGCTGACTGAATGCACCTGAAAATTGCATTCACACTCAATTTGGCGGCAATTCGTAGCTGTTTCTTGGCAAAAGGGTTACATTTCATTTTCCAAAACACAAAAACTCACCTTGGTCCTGTTGCATGTTAATTTCTAAAAATGAAACGGCAATTTCCAGTTTTTTATTATTTCATTATGGATACTCTGGCTAACCTTTTTCTTGTATGGTGTAAGAATACAAAATTAGAAAAGGAAGAAGGCAAAGCAACCGCAAACCCAGAACACATTTAGCAAATAGCCAAACAAGAAACCTGAATGCGGCTGACTGAATACACCTGAAAATCCCATTCACACTCAATTTGGCGGCAATTCGTAGCTGTTCCCTTGGCGAAAGGGTTACATTTCATTTTCCAAAACACGAAAACTCACCTTGGTCCTGTTGCATGTTAATTTCTAAAATTGAAACACCAATTTGCTGTTTTCTTTATTTCATTATGGATACTCTGGCTAACTTTTTTCTTGTATGGTGTAAGATTACAAAATTAGAAAACGAAGAAGGCAAAACAAATGCAAACCAAGAACACATTTAGCAAATTTCCAATCAGGAAACAAGAATGTTGCTGACTGAATACAACTGAAAACCCATTCACACTCAATTTGGAGGCAATTCGTAGCTGTGCCCTCGGCAAAAGGGAAAGATTTCATTTTCCAAAACACGAAAACTCACCTGTTGTTTTTCCTGTAGATTTCTTAACATGAAACGCCAATTTGCACTGTATTTTTATTTCATTTTGACCACTCTGTCTAAAGGCTTTTTTGGATGGTGTCAGGATATAAAATTTGGAAAGAAAAAAGGCAAAACAAACGCAAACCCAGACGACATTTAAGAAATTGCCAATCAAGAAACCTGAATGCTGCTGACTGAATACACCTGAAAATCCCATTCACACTCAATTTGGAGGCAATTCATAGCTGTCCCCTCGGCAAAAGGGTTACATATCATTTTCCAAAGCACAAAAACACACCTTGGTCCTGTTGCCTGCTAATTTCTAACAATGAAACGGCAATTTGCAGTTTTTTTTATTTCATTATGGATATTCTGGCTAAACATTTTCTTGTATGGGGTAAGAATACAAAATTAGAAAAGGAAGAAGGCAAAACAAACGCAAACCCAGAACACATTTAGCAAATTGCCAAACAAGAAACCTGAATGCTGCTGACTGAATGCACCTGAAAATCGCATGCACACTCAATTTGGCGGCAATTCATAGCTGTTTCTTGGCAAAAGGGTTACATTTCATTTTCCAAAACACAAAAACTCACCTTGTCCTGTTGCATGCTAATTTCTTAAAATGAAACACCAATTTGCTGTTTTCTTTATTTCATTATGGATACTCTGGCTAAACTTTTTCTTGTATGGTGTAAGAATACAAAATGAGAAAAGGAAGAAGGCAAAACAAATGCAAACCAAGAACACATTATCAAATTGCCAATCAGGAAACCTGAATGTTGCTGACTGAATACACCTGAAAATCCCATTCACACTCAATTTGGAGGCAATTCGTAGCTGTGCCCTCGGCAAAAGGGAAAGATTTCATTTTCCAAAACACAAAAACTCACCTTGGTCCAGTTGCCTGTTAATTTCTAAGCATGGAACGCCCATTTGCTGTTTTTTTTTTTTTTTATTTCATTAAGGATACTCTGGCTAAACTTTTATTGTATGGTGTAAGAATACAAAATTAGAAAAGGAAGAAGGCAAAACAAATGCAAACCAAGAAATCATTTAGCAAATTACCAATCAAGAAACCTGAATGCTGCTGACTGAATGCACCTGAAAATTGCATTCACACTCAATTTGGATTCAATTCATAGCTGTCCCCTTTGCAAAACTGTTACATTTCATTTTCTAAAACACGAAAACTCACCTTAGTCGTGTTGCCTGTAGATTTCTTACCATGAAACGCCAATTTGCACTGTATATTTATTTCATTTTCACCACTCTGTCTAAAGGCTTTAGTGGAAAACCCATTCACACTCAATTTGGAGGCAATTCGTAGCTGTGCCCTCGGAAAAAGTGAAAGATTTCATTTTCCAAAACACTAAAACTCACCTGTCGTGTTGCCTGAATACACCTGAAAATCCCATTCATACTCAATTTGGAGGCAATTCATAGCAGTCCCCTCGGCAAAAGTGTTACATTTCATTTTCTAAAACACGAAAACTCACCTTAGTCGTGTTGTCTGTAGATTTCTTATCATGAAACTCCAATTTGCACTGTATTTTTATTTCATTTTGACCACTCTGTCTAAAGGCTTTTTTGGATGGTGTCAGGATAGAAAATTTGGAAAAACGAAGGCTAAACAAACGCAAACCCAGAGGACATTTAAGAAATTGCCAATCAAGAAACCTGAATGCTGCTGACTGAATACACCTGAATATCCCATTCACACTAAATTTGGAGGCAATTCATAGCCTTCCCCTCGGCAAAAGTGTTACATTTCATTTTCCAAAGCACAAAAACACACCTTGGTCCTGTTGCCTGCTAATTTCTAAGAATGAAACGGCAATTTGCAGATTTTTTTATTTCATTATGGATATTCTGGCTAAATTTTTATTGTATGGGGTAAGAATACAAAATTAGAAAAGGAAGAAGGCAAAACAAATGCAAACCAAGAACACATTTAGCAAATTGCCAAACAAGAAACCTGAATGCTGCGGACTGAATGCACCTGAAAATCCCATTCACACTCAATTTGGCGGCAATTCGTAGCTGTTCCCTTGGAAAAAGGGTTACATTTCATTTTCCAAAACACAAAAACTCACCTTGGTCCTGTTGCATGTTCATTTCTAAAAATGAAACACCAATTTCCTGTTTTCTTTATTTCATTATGGATACTCTGGCTAAATTTTTTTATTTTTTTTTTTTATTTTTTTGACAGGCAGAGTGGACAGTGAGAGAGAGAGACAGAGAGAAAGGTCTTCCGTTGCCGTTGGTTCACCCTCCAATGGCCGCTGCTGACGGCGCGCTGCGGCCGGCACACCCCACTCATCCGATGGCAGGAGCCAGGAGCCAGGTGCTTTTCCTGGTCTCCCAATGGGGTGCAGGGCCAAGCACCTGGGCCATCCTCCACTGCACTCCTGGGCCACAGCAGAGGGCTGGCCTGGAAGAGGGGCAACCGGGACAGAATCCGGTGCCCCGACCGGGAATAGAACCCGGTGTGCCGGCGCCGCAAGGCGGAGGATTAGCCTGTTGAGCCACGGCGCTCTAGCTAACTTTTTTCTTGTATGGTTTAATAATACAAAATTAGAAAAGGAAGAAGGCAAAACAAATGCAAACCAAGAACACATTTAGCAAATTACCAATCGGGAAACCTGAACGTTGCTGACTGAATACACCTGAAAATCCCATTCACACTCAATTTGGACGCAATTCGTAGCTGTCCCCTTGGCAAAAGTGTTACATTTCATTTTCTAAAACACGAAAACTCACCATAGTCGTGTTGCCTGTAGATTTCTTAGCATGAAACGCCAATTTGCACTGTATTTTTATTTCATTTTCACCACTCTGTCTAAAGGTTTTTTTGGATGGTGTCAGGATATAAAATTTGGAAAAAAGAAGGCAAAACAAACGCAAACCCAGACGACATTTAAGAAATTGCCAAACAAGAAACCTGAATGCTGCTGACTGAATACACCTGAAAATCCCATTCATACTCAATTTGGAGGCAATTCATAGCTGTCCCCTCAGCAAAAGGGTTACATATCATTTTCCAAAGCACAAAAACACACCTTGGTCCTGTTGCCTGCTAATTTCTGAGAATGAAATACAAATTTGCTGTTTTCTTTATTTCATTATGGATACTCTGGCTAAACTTTTTCTTGTATGGTGTAAGATTACAAAATCAGAAAAGGAAGAAGGCAAAACAAATGCAAACCAAGAACATATTTAGCAAATAACCAATCGGGAAACCTGAATGTTGCTGAATGAATACACCTAAAAATCCCATTCACACTCAATTTGGAGGCAATTCGTAGCCTTCCCATCGGCAAAAGTGAAAGATTTCATTTTCCAAATCACTAAAACTCACCTGTCGTGTTGCCTGTAGATTTCTTAACATGAAACGCCCATTTGCTGTTTCTTTTTTTTTATTTCATTAAGGATATTCTGGCTAAACTTTTTCTTGTATGGTGTAAGAATACAAAATTAGAAAATGAAGAAAGCAAAACAACCGCAAACCCAGAACACATTTATCAAATTGCCAAACAAGAAACCTGAATGCTGCTGACTGAATACACCTGAAAATCCCATTCCCACTCAATTTGGAGGCAACTCGTAGCTGTCCCCTCGGCAAAAGGGTTACATTTCATTTTCCAAAGCACAAAAACACACCTTGGTCCTGTTGCCTGCTAATTTCTAAGATTGAAATGGCAATTTGCAGTTTTTTTTATTTCATTATGGATATTCTGGCTAAACATTTTATTGTATGGGGTAAGAATACAAAATTAGAAAAGGAAGAAAGCAATGCAACCACAAACCAAGAACACATTTAGCAAATTGCCAAACATGAAACCTGAATGCTGCTGACTGAATACACCTGAAAATCCCATTCACACTCAATTTGGAGGCAATTCATAGCTATTCCCTTGGCAAAAGGGTTACATTTCATTTTCCAAAACAGAAAAACTCACCTTGGTCCTGTTGCATGTTAATTTCTAAAAATGAAACACCAATTTGCTGTTTTCTTTATTTTATTATGGATACTCTGGCTAAATTTTTTCTTGTATGGTGTAAGATTACAAAATTAGAAAAGGAAGAAGGCAAAACAAATGCAAACCAAGAACACATTTAGCAAATTGTCAATCAGGAAACCTGAATGTTGCGGACAGAATACATCTGAAAACCCATTCACACTCAATTTGGAGGCAATTCGTAGCTGTCCCCTCGGCAAAAGGGAAAGATTTCATTTTCCAAAACACGAAAACTCACCTTAGTCGTGTTGCCTGTAGATTTCTTAGCATGAAACGCCAATTTGCACTGTATTTTTATTTCATTTTGACCACTCTGTCTAAAGGCTTTTTTGGATGGTGTCAGGATATAAAATTTGAAAAGAAAAACGGCAAAACAAAGGCAAACCAAGAACACATTTAGCAAATTGCCAATCAGGAAACCTGAATGTTGCAGACTGAATACGCCTGAAAACCCATTCACACTCAACTTGGAGGCAACTCGTAGCTGTCCCCTAGGCAAAAGGGTTACATTTCATTTTCCAAAACACAAAAACTCACCTTGGTCCTGTTGCATGTTAATTTCTAAAAATGAAACACCAATTTCCTGTTTTCTTTATTTCATTATGGATGATCTGGCTAAACTTTTTCTTCTATGGTGTAAGAATACAAAATGAGAAAATGAAGAAGGCAAAAGAAATGCAAACCAAGAACACATTTAGCAAATTGCCAATCAGGAAACCTGACTGTTGCTGACTGAATACACCTGAAAACCCATTCACACTCAACTTGGAGGCAACTCGTAGCTGTTCCCTTGGCAAAAGGGTTACATTTCATTTTCCAAAGCACAAAAACACACCTTGTTCCTGTTGCCAGATAATTTCTAAGAATGAAACGGCACTTTGCAGGTTTTTTTAATTTCATTATGGATATTCTGGCTAAACATTTTATTGTATGGGGTAAGAATACAAAATTAGAAAAGGAAGAAGGCAAAACAACCGCAAACCCAGAACACATTTAGCAAATTGCCAAACAAGAAACCTGAATGCTGCTGACTGAATACACCTGAAAATCCCATTCACACTCTATTTGGCGGCATTTCGTAGCTGTTCCCTTGGCAAAAGGGTTACATTTCAATTTCCAAAACACAAAAACTCACCTTGGTCCTGTTGCATGTTAATTTCTAAAAATGAAACACCAATTTGCTGTTTTCTTTATTTCATTATAGATACTCTGGCTAAACTTTTTCTTGTATGGGGTAAGAATACAAATTTAGAAAAGGAAGAAGGCAAAACAAATGCAAACCAAGAACACATTTAGCAAATTACCAATTGGAAAACCTGAATGTTGCTGACTGAATACACCTGAAAATCCCATTCACACTCAATTTGGAGGCAATTCGTAGCTGTCCCCTTGGCAAAACTGTTACATTTCATTTTCTAAAACACGAAAACTCACGTTAGTCGTGTTGCCTGTAGATTTCTTACCATGAAACGCCAATTTGCACTGTATATTTATTTCATTTTCACCACTCTGTCTAAAGGCTTTTTTGGATGGTGTCAGGATATAAAATTTGGAAAAAAGAAGGCAAAACAAACGCAAACCCAGACGACATTTAAGAAATTGCCAATCAAGAAACCTGAATGCTGCTGAATGAATACACCTGAAAATCACATTCACACTCAATTTGGCGGCAATTCGTAGCAGTTCCCTTGGCAAAAGGGTTACATATCATTTTCAAAAACACAAAAACTCAGTTGGTTTTGTTGCATGTTCATTTATAAAATGAAACACCAATTTGCTGTTTTCTTTATTTCATTATGGATACTCTGGCTAAACATTTTCTTGTATGGTGTAAGAATACAAAATTAGAAAAGGAAAAAGGCAAAACAACCGCAAACCCAGAACACATTTAGCAAATTGCCAAACAAGAAACCTGAATACTGCTGACTGAATACACCTGAAAATCCCATTCACACTCTATTTGGCGGCACTTCGTTGCTGTTCCCTTGGCAAAAGGGTTACATTTCATTTTCCAAAACACAAAAACTCACCTTGGTCCTGTTGCATGTTAATTTCTAAAAATGAAACACCAATTTGCTGTTTTCTTTATTTCATTATGGATACTCTGGCTAAACTTTTTCTTGTATGGTGTAAGAATACAAAATTAGAAAAGGAAGAAGGCAAAACAAATGCAAACCAAGAACACATTTAGCAAATTGCCAATCAGGAAACCTGAATGTTGCTGACTGAATACACCTGAAAATCCCATTCACACTCAATTTGGAGGCAATTCGTAGCTGTCCCCTTGGCAAAAGTGTTACATTTCATTTTCTAAAACACGAAAACTCACCATAGTCGTGTTGCCTGTAGATTTCATAGCATGAAACGCCAATTTGCACTGTATTTTTATTTCATTTTCACCACTCTGTCTAAAGGCTTTTTTGGATGGTGTCAGGATATAAAATTTGGAAAAAAGAAGGCAAAACAAACGCAAACCCAGACGACATTTAAGAAATTGCCAAACAAGAAACCTGAATGCTGCTGACTGAATACACCTGAAAATCCCATTCATACTCAATTTGGAGGCAATTCATAGCTGTCCCCTCAGCAAAAGGGTTACATATCATTTTCCAAAGCTCAAAAACACACCTTGGTCCTGTTGCCTGCTAATTTCTGAGAATGAAATACAAATTTGCTGTTTTCTTTATTTCATTATGGATACTCTGGCTAAACTTTTTCTTGTATGGTATAAGATTACAAAATTAGAAAAGGAAGAAGGCAAAACAAATGCAAACCAAGAACATATTTAGCAAATAACCAATCGGGAAACCTGAATGTTGCTGACTGAATACACCTGAAAATCCCATTCACACTCAATTTGGAGGCAATTCGTAGCCTTCCCATCGGCAAAAGTGAAAGATTTCATTTTCCAAATCACTAAAACTCACCTGTCGTGTTGCCTGTAGATTTCTTAACATGAAACGCCCATTTGCTGTTTCTTTTTTTTTATTTCATTAAGGATACTCTGGCTAAACTTTTTCTTGTATGGTGTAAGAATACAAAATTAGAAAATGAAGAAAGCAAAACAACCGCAAACCCAGAACACATTTATCAAATTGCCAAACAAGAAACCTGAATGCTGCTGACTGAATACACCTGAAAATCCCATTCCCACTCAATTTGGAGGCAACTCCTAGCTGTCCCCTCGGCAAAAGGGTTACATTTCATTTTCCAAAGCACAAAAACACACCTTGGTCCTGTTGCCTGCTAATTTCTAAGATTGAAATGGCAAATGCAGTTTTTTTTATTTCATTATGGATATTCTGGATAAACATTTTATTGTATGGGGTAAAAATACAAAATTAGAAAAGGAAGAAAGCAATGCAACCACAAACCAAGAACACATTTAGCAAATTGCCAAACATGAAACCTGAATGCTGCTGACTGAATACACCTGAAAATCCCATTCACACTCAATTTGGAGGCAATTCAGAGCTATTCCCTTGGCAAAAGGGTTACATTTCATTTTCCAAAACAGAAAAACTCACCTTGGTCCTGTTGCATGTTAATTTCTAAAAACGAAACACCAATTTGCTGTTTTCTTTATTTTATTATGGATACTCTGGCTAAATTTTTTCTTGTATGGTGTAAGATTACAAAATTAGAAAAGGAAGAAGGTAAAACAAATGCAAACCAAGAACACATTTAGCAAATTGTCAATCAGGAAACCTGAATGTTGCGGACAGAATACATCTGAAAACCCATTCACACTCAATTTGGAGGCAATTCGTAGCTGTCCCCTCGGCAAAAGGGAAAGATTTCATTTTCCAAAACACGAAAACTGACCTTAGTCGTGTTGCCTGTCGATTTCTTAGCATGAAACGCCAATTTGCACTGTATTTTTATTTCATTTTGACCACTCTGTCTAAAGGCTTTTTTGGATGGTGTCAGGATATAAAATTTGGAAAGAAAAACGGCAAAACAAAGGAAAACCAAGAACACATTTAGCAAATTGCCAATCAGGAAACCTGAATGTTGCAGACTGAATACGCCTGAAAACCCATTCACACTCAACTTGGAGGCAACTCGTAGCTGTCCCCTAGGCAAAAGGGTTACATTTCATTTTCCAAAACACAAAAACTCACCTTGGTCCTGTTGCATGTTAATTTCTAAAAATGAAACACCAATTTCCTGTTTTCTTTATATCATTATGGATGCTCTGGCTAAACTTTTTCTTCTATGGTGTAAGAATACAAAATGAGAAAATGAAGAAGGCAAAAGAAATGCAAACCAAGAACACATTTAGCAAATTGCCAATCAGGAAACCTGAATGTTGCTGACTGAATACACCTGAAAACCCATTCACACTCAACTTGGAGGCAACTCGTAGCTGTTCCCTTGGCAAAAGGGTTACATTTCATTTTCCAAAGCACAAAAACACACCTTGTTCCTGTTGCCAGATAATTTCTAAGAATGAAACGGCACTTTGCAGGTTTTTTTAATTTCATTATGGATATTCTGGCTAAACATTTTATTGTATGGGGTAAGAATACAAAATTAGAAAAGGAAGAAGGCAAAACAACCGCAAACCCAGAACACATTTAGCAAATTGCCAAACAAGAAACCTGAATGCTGCTGACTGAATACACCTGAAAATCCCATTCACACTCTATTTGGCGGCATTTCGTAGCTGTTCCCTTGGCAAAAGGGTTACATTTCAATTTCCAAAACACAAAAACTCACCTTGGTCCTGTTGCATGTTAATTTCTAAAAATGAAACACCAATTTGCTGTTTTCTTTATTTCATTATAGATACTCTGGCTAAACTTTTTCTTGTATGGGGTAAGAATACAAATTTAGAAAAGGAAGAAGGCAAAACAAATGCAAACCAAGAACACATTTAGCAAATTACCAATTGGAAAACCTGAATGTTGCTGACTGAATACACCTGAAAATCCCATTCACACTCAATTTGGAGGCAATTCGTAGCTGTCCCCTTGGCAAAACTGTTACATTTCATTTTCTAAAACACGAAAACTCACCTTAGTCGTGTTGCCTGTAGATTTCTTACCATGAAACGCCAATTTGCACTGTATATTTATTTCATTTTCACCACTCTGTCTAAAGGCTTTTTTGGATGGTGTCAGGATATAAAATTTGGAAAAAAGAAGGCAAAACAAACGCAAACCCAGACGACATTTAAGAAATTGCCAATCAAGAAACCTGAATGCTGCTGAATGAATACACCTGAAAATCGCATTCACACTCAATTTGGCGGCAATTCGTAGCAGTTCCCTTGGCAAAAGGGTTACATTTCATTTTCCAAAACACAAAAACTCAGTTGGTTTTGTTGCATGTTCATTTATAAAATGAAACACCAAATTGCAGTTTTCTTTATTTCATTATGGATACTCTGGCTAAACATTTTCTTGTATGGCGTAAGAATACAAAATTAGAAAAGGAAAAAGGCAAAACAACCGCAAACCCAGAACACATTTAGCAAATTGCCAAACAAGAAACCTGAATACTGCTGACTGAATACACCTGAAAATCCCATTCACACTCTATTTGGCGGCACTTCGTTGCTGTTCCCTTGGCAAAAGGGTTACATTTCATTTTCCAAAACACAAAAACTCACCTTGGTCCTGTTGCATGTTAATTTCTAAAAATGAAACACCAATTTGCTGTTTTCTTTATTTCATTATGGATACTCTGGCTAAACTTTTTCTTGTATGGTGTAAGAATACAAAATTAGAAAAGGAAGAAGGCAAAACAAATGCAAACCAAGAACACATTTAGCAAATTGCCAATCAGGAAACCTGAATGTTGCTGACTGAATACACCTGAAAATCCCATTCACACTCAATTTGGAGGCAATTCGTAGCTGTGCCCTCGGCAAAAGGGAAAGATTTCATTTTCCAAAACACGAAAACTACCCTTAGTCATGTTGCCTGTAGATTTCTTGCATGAAACCCCAATTTGCACTGTATTTTTATTTCATTTTGACCACTCTGTCTAAAGGCTTTTTTGGATGGTGTCAGGATAGAAAATTTGGAAAAAGAAAGCAAAACAAACGCAAACCCAGACGACATTTAAGAAATTGCCAATCAAGAAACCTGAATGCTGCTGACTGAATACACCTGAAAATCCCATTCATACTCAATTTGGAGGCAATTCATAGCAGTCCCCTCGGCAAAAGTGTTACATTTCATTTTCTAAAACACGAAAACTCACCTTAGTCGTGTTGTCTGTAGATTTCTTATCATGAAACACCAATTTGCACTGTATTTTTATTTCATTTTGACCACTCTGTCTAAAGGCTTTTTTGGATGGTGTCAGGATAGAAAATTTGGAAAAACGAAGGCTAAACAAACGCAAACCCAGACGACATTTAAGAAATTGCCAATCAAGAAACCTGAATGCTGCTGACTGAATACACCTGAAAATCCCATTCACACTCAATTTGGAGGCAATTCATAGCCTTCCCCTCGGCAAAAGTGTTACATTTCATTTTCCAAAGCACAAAAACACACCTTGGTACTGTTGCCTGCTAATTTCTAAGAATGAAACGGCAATTTGCAGTTTTTTTTATTTCATTATGGATATTCTGGCTAAATTTTTATTGTATGGGGTAAGAATACAAAATTAGAAAAGGAAGAAGGCAAAACAAACGCAATCCCAGAACACATTTAGCAAATTGCCAAAAAGAAACCTGAATGCTGCGGACTGAATGCACCTGAAAATCCCATTCACACTCAATTTGGCGCCAATTCGTAGTTGTTCCCTTGGAAAAAGGGTTACATTTCATTCTCCAAAACACAAAAACTCACCTTGGTCCTGTTGCATGTTAATTTCTAAAAATGAAACACCAATTTGCTGTTTTCTTTATTTCATTATGGATACTCTGGCTAACTTTTTTCTTGTATGGTGTAAGAATACAAAATTAGAAAAGGAAGAAGGCAAAACAAATGCAAACCAAGAACACATTTAGCAAATTACCAATCGGGAAACCTGAACGTTGTTGACTGAATACACCTGAAAATCCCATTCACACTCAATTTGGAGGCAATTCGTAGCTGTCCCTTGGCAAAAGTGTTACATTTCATTTCCTAAAACACGAAAACTCACCATAGTCGTGTTGCCGGTAGATTTCTTAGCATGAAACGCCAATTTGCACTGTATTTTTATTTCATTTTCACCACTCTGTCTAAAGGCTTTTTTGGATGGTGTCAGGATATAAAATTAGGAAAAAAGAAGGCAAAACAAACGCAAACCCAGACGGCATTTAAGAAATTGCCAATCAAGAAACCTGAATGCTGCTGACTGAATACACCTGAAAATCCCATTCAAACTCAATTTGGAGGCAACTCGTAGCTGTCCCCTCGGCAAAATGGTTACATTTCATTTTCCAAAGCACAAAAACTCACCTTGGTCCTGTTGCATGTTCATTTCTAAAATGAAACACCAATTTGCTGTTTTTTTTTTTCATTATGGATACTCTGGCTAAGATTTTTCTTGTATTGTGTAAGAATACAAAATGTGAAAAGGAAGAAGGCAAAACAAATGCAAACCAAGAACACATTTAACAAATTGCCAATCAGGAAACCTGAATGTTGCTGACTGAATACACCTGAAAATCCCATTCCCACTCAATTTGGAGGCAACTCGTAGCTGTCCCCTCGGCAAAAGTGTTACATTTCATTTTCCAAAGCACAAAAACACACCTTGGTCCTGTTGCCTGCTAATTTCTAAGATTGAAATGGCAAATGCAGTTTTTTTTATTTCATTATGGATATTCTGGATAAACATTTTATTGTATGGGGTAAAAATACAAAATTAGAAAAGGAAGAAAGCAATGCAACCACAAACCAAGAACACATTTAGCAAATTGCCAAACATGAAACCTGAATGCTGCTGACTGAATACACCTGAAAATCCCATTCACACTCAATTTGGAGGCAATTCAGAGCTATTCCCTTGGCAAAAGGGTTACATTTCATTTTCCAAAACAGAAAAACTCACCTTGGTCCTGTTGCATGTTAATTTCTAAAAACGAAACACCAATTTGCTGTTTTCTTTATTTTATTATGGATACTCTGGCTAAATTTTTTCTTGTATGGTGTAAGATTACAAAATTAGAAAAGGAAGAAGGCAAAACAAATGCAAACCAAGAACACATTTAGCAAATTGTCAATCAGGAAACCTGAATGTTGCGGACAGAATACATCTGAAAACCCATTCACACTCAATTTGGAGGCAATTCGTAGCTGTCCCCTCGGCAAAAGGGAAAGATTTCATTTTCCAAAACACGAAAACTGACCTTAGTCGTGTTGCCTGTAGATTTCTTAGCATGAAACGCCAATTTGCACTGTATTTTTATTTCATTTTGACCACTCTGTCTAAAGGCTTTTTTGGATGGTGTCAGGATATAAAATTTGGAAAGAAAAACGGCAAAACAAAGGAAAACCAAGAACACATTTAGCAAATTGCCAATCAGGAAACCTGAATGTTGCAGACTGAATACGCCTGAAAACCCATTCACACTCAACTTGGAGGCAACTCGTAGCTGTCCCCTAGGCAAAAGGGTTACATTTCATTTTCCAAAACACAAAAACTCACCTTGGTCCTGTTGCATGTTAATTTCTAAAAATGAAACACCAATTTCCTGTTTTCTTTATATCATTATGGATGCTCTGGCTAAACTTTTTCTTCTATGGTGTAAGAATACAAAATGAGAAAATGAAGAAGGCAAAAGAAATGCAAACCAAGAACACATTTAGCAAATTGCCAATCAGGAAACCTGAATGTTGCTGACTGAATACACCTGAAAACCCATTCACACTCAACTTGGAGGCAACTCATAGCTGTTCCCTTGGCAAAAGGGTTACATTTCATTTTCCAAAGCACAAAAACACACCTTGTTCCTGTTGCCAGATAATTTCTAAGAATGAAACGGCACTTTGCAGGTTTTTTTAATTTCATTATGTATATTCTGGCTAAACATTTTATTGTATGGGGTAAGAATACAAAATTAGAAAAGGAAGAAGGCAAAACAACCGCAAACCCAGAACACATTTAGCAAATTGCCAAACAAGAAACCTGAATGCTGCTAACTGAATACACCTGAAAATCCCATTCACACTCTATTTGGCGGCATTTCGTAGCTGTTCCCTTGGCAAAAGGGTTACATTTCAATTTCCAAAACACAAAAACTCACCTTGGTCCTGTTGCATGTTAATTTCTAAAAATGAAACACCAATTTGCTGTTTTCTTTATTTCATTATAGATACTCTGGCTAAACTTTTTCTTGTATGGGGTAAGAATACAAATTTAGAAAAGGAAGAAGGCAAAACAAATGCAAACCAAGAACACATTTAGCAAATTACCAATTGGAAAACCTGAATGTTGCTGACTGAATACACCTGAAAATCCCATTCACACTCAATTTGGAGGCAATTCGTAGCTGTCCCCTTGGCAAAACTGTTACATTTCATTTTCTAAAACACGAAAACTCACCTTAGTCGTGTTGCCTGTAGATTTCTTACCATGAAACGCCAATTTGCACTGTATATTTATTTCATTTTCACCACTCTGTCTAAAGGCTTTTTTGGATGGTGTCAGGATATAAAATTTGGAAAAAAGAAGGCAAAACAAACGCAAACCCAGACGACATTTAAGAAATTGCCAATCAAGAAACCTGAATGCTGCTGAATGAATACACCTGAAAATCGCATTCACACTCAATTTGGCGGCAATTCGTAGCAGTTCCCTTGGCAAAAGGGTTACATTTCATTTTCCAAAACACAAAAACTCAGTTGGTTTTGTTGCATGTTCATTTATAAAATGAAACACCAAATTGCAGTTTTCTTTATTTCATTATGGATACTCTGGCTAAACATTTTCTTGTATGGGGTAAGAATACAAAATTAGAAAAGGAAAAAGGCAAAACAACCGCAAACCCAGAACACATTTAGCAAATTGCCAAACAAGAAACCTGAATACTGCTGACTGAATACACCTGAAAATCCCATTCACACTCTATTTGGCGGCACTTCGTTGCTGTTCCCTTGGCAAAAGGGTTACATTTCATTTTCCAAAACACAAAAACTCACCTTGGTCCTGTTGCATGTTAATTTCTAAAAATGAAACACCAATTTGCTGTTTTCTTTATTTCATTATGGATACTCTGGCTAAACTTTTTCTTGTATGGTGTAAGAATACAAAATTAGAAAAGGAAGAAGGCAAAACAAATGCAAACCAAGAACACATTTAGCAAATTGCCAATCAGGAAACCTGAATGTTGCTGACTGAATACACCTGAAAATCCCATTCACACTCAATTTGGAGGCAATTCGTAGCTGTGCCCTCGGCAAAAGGGAAAGATTTCATTTTCCAAAACACGAAAACTACCCTTAGTCATGTTGCCTGTAGATTTCTTGCATGAAACCCCAATTTGTACTGTATTTTTATTTCATTTTGACCACTCTGTCTAAAGGCTTTTTTGGATGGTGTCAGGATAGAAAATTTGGAAAAAGAAAGCAAAACAAACGCAAACCCAGACGACATTTAAGAAATTGCCAATCAAGAAACCTGAATGCTGCTGACTGAATACACCTGAAAATCCCATTCATACTCAATTTGGAGGCAATTCATAGCAGTCCCCTCGGCAAAAGTGTTACATTTCATTTTCTAAAACACGAAAACTCACCTTAGTCGTGTTGTCTGTAGATTTCTTATCATGAAACACCAATTTGCACTGTATTTTTATTTCATTTTGACCACTCTGTCTAAAGGCTTTTTTGGATGGTGTCAGGATAGAAAATTTGGAAAAACGAAGGCTAAACAAACGCAAACCCAGACGACATTTAAGAAATTGCCAATCAAGAAACCTGAATGCTGCTGACTGAATACACCTGAAAATCCCATTCACACTCAATTTGGAGGCAATTCATAGCCTTCCCCTCGGCAAAAGTGTTACATTTCATTTTCCAAAGCACAAAAACACACCTTGGTACTGTTGCCTGCTAATTTCTAAGAATGAAACGGCAATTTGCAGTTTTTTTTATTTCATTATGGATATTCTGGCTAAATTTTTATTGTATGGGGTAAGAATACAAAATTAGAAAAGGAAGAAGGCAAAACAAACGCAATCCCAGAACACATTTAGCAAATTGCCAAAAAGAAACCTGAATGCTGCGGACTGAATGCACCTGAAAATCCCATTCACACTCAATTTGGCGGCAATTCGTAGTTGTTCCCTTGGAAAAAGGGTTACATTTCATTCTCCAAAACACAAAAACTCACCTTGGTCCTGTTGCATGTTAATTTCTAAAAATGAAACACCAATTTGCTGTTTTCTTTATTTCATTATGGATACTCTGGCTAACTTTTTTCTTGTATGGTGTAAGAATACAAAATTAGAAAAGGAAGAAGGCAAAACAAATGCAAACCAAGAACACATTTAGCAAATTACCAATCGGGAAACCTGAACGTTGTTGACTGAATACACCTGAAAATCCCATTCACACTCAATTTGGAGGCAATTCGTAGCTGTCCCTTGGCAAAAGTGTTACATTTCATTTCCTAAAACACGAAAACTCACCATAGTCGTGTTGCCGGTAGATTTCTTAGCATGAAACGCCAATTTGCACTGTATTTTTATTTCATTTTGACCACTCTGTCTAAAGGCTTTTTTGGATGGTGTCAGGATAGAAAATTTGGAAAAAAGAAGGCAAAACAAACGCAAACCCAGACGGCATTTAAGAAATTGCCAATCAAGAAACCTGAATGCTGCTGACTGAATACACCTGAAAATCCCATTCAAACTCAATTTGGAGGCAACTCGTAGCTGTCCCCTCGGCAAAATGGTTACATTTCATTTTCCAAAGCACAAAAACTCACCTTGGTCCTGTTGCATGTTCATTTCTAAAATGAAACACCAATTTGCTGTTTTTTTTTTTCATTATGGATACTCTGGCTAAGAT
Organism: Sylvilagus floridanus; assembly: GCA_949820135.1. Taxonomy (NCBI): domain Eukaryota; kingdom Metazoa; phylum Chordata; class Mammalia; order Lagomorpha; family Leporidae; genus Sylvilagus; species Sylvilagus floridanus. The sequence goes on from OX463227.1 coordinate 141,824,052, forward strand.
TTTTCTTGTATTGTGTAAGAATACAAAATGTGAAAAGGAAGTAGGCAAAACAAATGCAAACCAAGAACACATTTAACAAATTGCCAATCAGGAAACCTGAATGTTGCTGACTGAATACACCTGAAAATCCCATTCCCACTCAATTTGGAGGCAACTCGTAGCTGTCCCCTCGGCAGAAGGGTTACATTTCATTTTCCAAAGCACAAAAACACACCTTGGTCCTGTTGCCTGCTAATTTCTAAGATTGAAATGTCAAATGCAGTTTTTTTTATTTCATTATGGATATTCTGGATAAACATTTTATTGTATGGGGTAAAAATACAAAATTAGAAAAGGAAGAAAGCAATGCAACCACAAACCAAGAACACATTTAGCAAATTGCCAAACATGAAACCTGAATGCTGCTGACTGAATACACCTGAAAATCCCATTCACACTCAATTTGGAGGCAATTCAGAGCTATTCCCTTGGCAAAAGGGTTACATTTCATTTTCCAAAACAGAAAAACTCACCTTGGTCCTGTTGCATGTTAATTTCTAAAAACGAAACACCAATTTGCTGTTTTCTTTATTTTATTATGGATACTCTGGCTAAATTTTTTCTTGTATGGTGTAAGATTACAAAATTAGAAAAGGAAGAAGGCAAAACAAATGCAAACCAAGAACACATTTAGCAAATTGTCAATCAGGAAACCTGAATGTTGCGGACAGAATACATCTGAAAACCCATTCACACTCAATTTGGAGGCAATTCGTAGCTGTCCCCTCGGCAAAAGGGAAAGATTTCATTTTCCAAAACACGAAAACTGACCTTAGTCGTGTTGCCTGTAGATTTCTTAGCATGAAACGCCAATTTGCACTGTATTTTTATTTCATTTTGACCACTCTGTCTAAAGGCTTTTTTGGATGGTGTCAGGATATAAAATTTGGAAAGAAAAACGGCAAAACAAAGGAAAACCAAGAACACATTTAGCAAATTGCCAATCAGGAAACCTGAATGTTGCAGACTGAATACGCCTGAAAACCCATTCACACTCAACTTGGAGGCAACTCGTAGCTGTCCCCTAGGCAAAAGGGTTACATTTCATTTTCCAAAACACAAAAACTCACCTTGGTCCTGTTGCATGTTAATTTCTAAAAATGAAACACCAATTTCCTGTTTTCTTTATATCATTATGGATGCTCTGGCTAAACTTTTTCTTCTATGGTGTAAGAATACAAAATGAGAAAATGAAGAAGGCAAAAGAAATGCAAACCAAGAACACATTTAGCAAATTGCCAATCAGGAAACCTGAATGTTGCTGACTGAATACACCTGAAAACCCATTCACACTCAACTTGGAGGCAACTCGTAGCTGTTCCCTTGGCAAAAGGGTTACATTTCATTTTCCAAAGCACAAAAACACACCTTGTTCCTGTTGCCAGATAATTTCTAAGAATGAAACGGCACTTTGCAGGTTTTTTTAATTTCATTATGTATATTCTGGCTAAACATTTTATTGTATGGGGTAAGAATACAAAATTAGAAAAGGAAGAAGGCAAAACAACCGCAAACCCAGAACACATTTAGCAAATTGCCAAACAAGAAACCTGAATGCTGCTGACTGAATACACCTGAAAATCCCATTCACACTCTATTTGGCGGCATTTCGTAGCTGTTCCCTTGGCAAAAGGGTTACATTTCAATTTCCAAAACACAAAAACTCACCTTGGTCCTGTTGCATGTTAATTTCTAAAAATGAAACACCAATTTGCTGTTTTCTTTATTTCATTATAGATACTCTGGCTAAACTTTTTCTTGTATGGGGTAAGAATACAAATTTAGAAAAGGAAGAAGGCAAAACAAATGCAAACCAAGAACACATTTAGCAAATTACCAATTGGAAAACCTGAATGTTGCTGACTGAATACACCTGAAAATCCCATTCACACTCAATTTGGAGGCAATTCGTAGCTGTCCCCTTGGCAAAACTGTTACATTTCATTTTCTAAAACACGAAAACTCACCTTAGTCGTGTTGCCTGTAGATTTCTTACCATGAAACGCCAATTTGCACTGTATATTTATTTCATTTTCACCACTCTGTCTAAAGGCTTTTTTGGATGGTGTCAGGATATAAAATTTGGAAAAAAGAAGGCAAAACAAACGCAAACCCAGACGACATTTAAGAAATTGCCAATCAAGAAACCTGAATGCTGCTGAATGAATACACCTGAAAATCGCATTCACACTCAATTTGGCGGCAATTCGTAGCAGTTCCCTTGGCAAAAGGGTTACATTTCATTTTCCAAAACACAAAAACTCAGTTGGTTTTGTTGCATGTTCATTTATAAAATGAAACACCAAATTGCAGTTTTCTTTATTTCATTATGGATACTCTGGCTAAACATTTTCTTGTATGGGGTAAGAATACAAAATTAGAAAAGGAAAAAGGCAAAACAACCGCAAACCCAGAACACATTTAGCAAATTGCCAAACAAGAAACCTGAATACTGCTGACTGAATACACCTGAAAATCCCATTCACACTCTATTTGGCGGCACTTCGTTGCTGTTCCCTTGGCAAAAGGGTTACATTTCATTTTCCAAAACACAAAAACTCACCTTGGTCCTGTTGCATGTTAATTTCTAAAAATGAAACACCAATTTGCTGTTTTCTTTATTTCATTATGGATACTCTGGCTAAACTTTTTCTTGTATGGTGTAAGAATACAAAATTAGAAAAGGAAGAAGGCAAAACAAATGCAAACCAAGAACACATTTAGCAAATTGCCAATCAGGAAACCTGAATGTTGCTGACTGAATACACCTGAAAATCCCATTCACACTCAATTTGGAGGCAATTCGTAGCTGTGCCCTCGGCAAAAGGGAAAGATTTCATTTTCCAAAACACGAAAACTACCCTTAGTCATGTTGCCTGTAGATTTCTTGCATGAAACCCCAATTTGTACTGTATTTTTATTTCATTTTGACCACTCTGTCTAAAGGCTTTTTTGGATGGTGTCAGGATAGAAAATTTGGAAAAAGAAAGCAAAACAAACGCAAACCCAGACGACATTTAAGAAATTGCCAATCAAGAAACCTGAATGCTGCTGACTGAATACACCTGAAAATCCCATTCATACTCAATTTGGAGGCAATTCATAGCAGTCCCCTCGGCAAAAGTGTTACATTTCATTTTCTAAAACACGAAAACTCACCTTAGTCGTGTTGTCTGTAGATTTCTTATCATGAAACACCAATTTGCACTGTATTTTTATTTCATTTTGACCACTCTGTCTAAAGGCTTTTTTGGATGGTGTCAGGATAGAAAATTTGGAAAAACGAAGGCTAAACAAACGCAAACCCAGACGACATTTAAGAAATTGCCAATCAAGAAACCTGAATGCTGCTGACTGAATACACCTGAAAATCCCATTCACACTCAATTTGGAGGCAATTCATAGCCTTCCCCTCGGCAAAAGTGTTACGTTTCATTTTCCAAAGCACAAAAACACACCTTGGTACTGTTGCCTGCTAATTTCTAAGAATGAAACGGCAATTTGCAGTTTTTTTTATTTCATTATGGATATTCTGGCTAAATTTTTATTGTATGGGGTAAGAATACAAAATTAGAAAAGGAAGAAGGCAAAACAAACGCAATCCCAGAACACATTTAGCAAATTGCCAAAAAGAAACCTGAATGCTGCGGACTGAATGCACCTGAAAATCCCATTCACACTCAATTTGGCGGCAATTCGTAGTTGTTCCCTTGGAAAAAGGGTTACATTTCATTCTCCAAAACACAAAAACTCACCTTGGTCCTGTTGCATGTTAATTTCTAAAAATGAAACACCAATTTGCTGTTTTCTTTATTTCATTATGGATACTCTGGCTAACTTTTTTCTTGTATGGTGTAAGAATACAAAATTAGAAAAGGAAGAAGGCAAAACAAATGCAAACCAAGAACACATTTAGCAAATTACCAATCGGGAAACCTGAACGTTGTTGACTGAATACACCTGAAAATCCCATTCACACTCAATTTGGAGGCAATTCGTAGCTGTCCCTTGGCAAAAGTGTTACATTTCATTTCCTAAAACACGAAAACTCACCATAGTCGTGTTGCCGGTAGATTTCTTAGCATGAAACGCCAATTTGCACTGTATTTTTATTTCATTTTCACCACTCTGTCTAAAGGCTTTTTTGGATGGTGTCAGGATATAAAATTTGGAAAAAAGAAGGCAAAACAAACGCAAACCCAGACGGCATTTAAGAAATTGCCAATCAAGAAACCTGAATGCTGCTGACTGAATACACCTGAAAATCCCATTCAAACTCAATTTGGAGGCAACTCGTAGCTGTCCTCTCGGCAAAATGGTTACATTTCATTTTCCAAAGCACAAAAACTCACCTTGGTCCTGTTGCATGTTCATTTCTAAAATGAAACACCAATTTGCTGTTTTTTTTTTTCATTATGGATACTCTGGCTAAGATTTTTCTTGTATTGTGTAAGAATACAAAATGTGAAAAGGAAGAAGGCAAAACAAATGCAAACCAAGAACACATTTAACAAATTGCCAATCAGGGAACCTGAATGTTGCTGACTGAATACACCTGAAAATCCCATTCACACTCAATTTGGAGGCAATTCGTAGCAGTCCCCTCGGCAAAAGGGAAAGCTTTCATTTTCCAAAACACTAAAACTCAACTTGGTTCAGTTGCTTGTTAACTTCTAAGCATGGAACGTGCATTTGCTGTTTTTTTTTTTATTTCATTAAGGATACTCTGGCTAAACTTTTATTGTATGGTGTAAGAATACAAAATTACAAAAGGAAGAAGGGAAAACAAATGGAATGCCCAAACACATTTAAGAAATTGCCAATCAAGAAACCTGAATGCTGCTGACTGAAAACACCTGAAAATCCCATTCACACTCAATTTGGCGGCAATTCGTAGCTGTTCCCTTGGCAAAAGGGTTACATTTCATTGTCCAAAACACAAAAACTCACCTTGGTCCTGTTGCATGTTCTTTTCTAAAAATGAAACACCAATTTGCTGTTTTCTTTATTTCATTATGGATACTCTGGCTAAACTTTTTCTTGTATGGTGTAAGAATACAAAATTAGAAAAGGAAGAAGGCAAAACAAATGCAAACCAAGAACACATTTAGCAAATTGCCAATCAGGAAACCTGAATGTTGCTGACTGAATACACCTGAAAATCCCATTCACACTCAATTTGGAGGCAATTTGTAGCTGTGCCCTCGGCAAAAGGGAAAGATTTCATTTTCCAAAACACTAAAACTCACTTTGGTCAAGTTTCCTGTTAATCTCTAAGCATGGAACGCCCATTTGCTGTTTTTCTTTTTTTTTTATTTCATTAAGGATACTCTAGCTAAACTTTTATTGTATGGTGTAAGAATACAAAATTAGAAAAGGAAGAAGGCAAAACAAATGGAATGCCCAAACACATTTAAGAAATTGCCAATCAAGAAACCTGAATGCTGCTGACTGAATACACCTGAAAATCCCATTCACACTGAATTTGGAGGCAACTCGTAGCTGTCCCCTCGGCAAAAGGGAAAGATTTCATTTTCCAAAACAGTAAATCTCACCTTGGTCCAGTTGCCTCTTAATTTCTAAGAATGAAACGGCAATATGCAGTTTTTTATTATTTCATGATGGATATTCTGGCTAAACTTTTTATTGTATGGGGTAAGAATACTAAATTAGAAAAGGAAGAAGGCAAAACAACCGCAAACCCAGAACACATTTAGCAAATTGCCAACCAAGAAACCTGAATGCTGCTGACTGAATACACCTGAAAATCCCATTCACACTCAATTTGGCGGCAATTCGTAGCTGTTCCCTTGGCAAAAGGGTTACATTTCATTTTCCAAAACACAAAAACTCACCTTGGTCCTGTTGCATGTTCATTTCTAAAAATGAAACACCAATTTGCTGTTTTCTTTATTTCATTATGGATACTCTGGCTAAACTTTTTCTTGTATGGTGTAAGAATACAAAATTAGAAAAGGAAGAAGGCAAAACAAATGCAAACCAAGAACACATTTAGCAAATTGCCAATCAGGAAACCTGAATGTTGCTGACTGAATACACCTGAAAATCCCATTCACACTCAATTTGGAGGCAATTCGTAGCTGTACCCTCGGCAAAAGGGAAAGATTTCATTTTCCAAAACACAAAAACTCACCTTGTTCCAGTTGCCTGTTAATTTCTAAACATGGAACGCCCATTTGCTGTTTTTCTTTCATTTCATTAAGGATACTCTAGCTAAACATTTATTGTATGGTGTAACAATACAAAATTAGAAAAGGAAGAAGGCAAAACAAATGGAATGCCCAAACACATTTAAGAAATTGCCAATGAAGAAACCTGAATGCTGCTGACTGAATACACCTGAAAATCCCATTCACACTCAATCTGGAGGAAACTCGTAGCTGTCCCCTCGGCAAAAGGGTTACATTTCATTTTCCAAGCAGAAAAACACACTGGTCCTGTTGCCTACTAATTTCTAAGAATGAAACGGCAATTTTCAGGTTTTTTTTTTTCATTATGGATATTCTGGCTAAACTTTTTATTGTATGGGGTAAGAATACAAAATTAGAAAAGGAAGAAGGCAAAACAAACGCAAACCCAAAACACATTTAGCAAATTGCCAAACAAGAAACCTGAATGCTGCTGACTGAATACACCTGAAAATCGCATTCACACTCAATTTGCCGGCAATTCGTAGCTGTTCCCTTGGCAAAAGGGTTACATTTCATTTTCCAAAACACAAAAACTCAGTTGGTTTTGTTGCATGTTCATTTATAAAATGAAACACCAAATTGCAGTTTTCTTTATTTCATTATGGATACTCTGGCTAAACATTTTCTTGTATGGGGTAAGAATACAAAATTAGAAAAGGAAAAAGGCAAAACAACCGCAAACCCAGAACACATTTAGCAAATTGCCAAACAAGAAACCTGAATACTGCTGACTGAATACACCTGAAAATCCCATTCACACTCTATTTGGCGGCACTTCGTTGCTGTTCCCTTGGCAAAAGGGTTACATTTCATTTTCCAAAACACAAAAACTCACCTTGGTCCTGTTGCATGTTAATTTCTAAAAATGAAACACCAATTTGCTGTTTTCTTTATTTCATTATGGATACTCTGGCTAAACTTTTTCTTGTATGGTGTAAGAATACAAAATTAGAAAAGGAAGAAGGCAAAACAAATGCAAACCAAGAACACATTTAGCAAATTGCCAATCAGGAAACCTGAATGTTGCTGACTGAATACACCTGAAAATCCCATTCACACTCAATTCGGAGGCAATTCGTAGCTGTGCCCTCGGCAAAAGGGAAAGATTTCATTTTCCAAAACACGAAAACTACCCTTAGTCATGTTGCCTGTAGATTTCTTGCATGAAACCCCAATTTGTACTGTATTTTTATTTCATTTTGACCACTCTGTCTAAAGGCTTTTTTGGATGGTGTCAGGATAGAAAATTTGGAAAAAGAAAGCAAAACAAACGCAAACCCAGACGACATTTAAGAAATTGCCAATCAAGAAACCTGAATGCTGCTGACTGAATACACCTGAAAATCCCATTCATACTCAATTTGGAGGCAATTCATAGCAGTCCCCTCGGCAAAAGTGTTACATTTCATTTTCTAAAACACGAAAACTCACCTTAGTCGTGTTGTCTGTAGATTTCTTATCATGAAACACCAATTTGCACTGTATTTTTATTTCATTTTGACCACTCTGTCTAAAGGCTTTTTTGGATGGTGTCAGGATAGAAAATTTGGAAAAACGAAGGCTAAACAAACGCAAACCCAGACGACATTTAAGAAATTGCCAATCAAGAAACCTGAATGCTGCTGACTGAATACACCTGAAAATCCCATTCACACTCAATTTGGAGGCAATTCATAGCCTTCCCCTCGGCAAAAGTGTTACGTTTCATTTTCCAAAGCACAAAAACACACCTTGGTACTGTTGCCTGCTAATTTCTAAGAATGAAACGGCAATTTGCAGTTTTTTTTATTTCATTATGGATATTCTGGCTAAATTTTTATTGTATGGGGTAAGAATACAAAATTAGAAAAGGAAGAAGGCAAAACAAACGCAATCCCAGAACACATTTAGCAAATTGCCAAAAAGAAACCTGAATGCTGCGGACTGAATGCACCTGAAAATCCCATTCACACTCAATTTGGCGGCAATTCGTAGTTGTTCCCTTGGAAAAAGGGTTACATTTCATTCTCCAAAACACAAAAACTCACCTTGGTCCTGTTGCATGTTAATTTCTAAAAATGAAACACCAATTTGCTGTTTTCTTTATTTCATTATGGATACTCTGGCTAACTTTTTTCTTGTATGGTGTAAGAATACAAAATTAGAAAAGGAAGAAGGCAAAACAAATGCAAACCAAGAACACATTTAGCAAATTACCAATCGGGAAACCTGAACGTTGTTGACTGAATACACCTGAAAATCCCATTCACACTCAATTTGGAGGCAATTCGTAGCTGTCCCTTGGCAAAAGTGTTACATTTCATTTCCTAAAACACGAAAACTCACCATAGTCGTGTTGCCGGTAGATTTCTTAGCATGAAACGCCAATTTGCACTGTATTTTTATTTCATTTTCACCACTCTGTCTAAAGGCTTTTTTGGATGGTGTCAGGATATAAAATTTGGAAAAAAGAAGGCAAAACAAACGCAAACCCAGACGGCATTTAAGAAATTGCCAATCAAGAAACCTGAATGCTGCTGACTGAATACACCTGAAAATCCCATTCAAACTCAATTTGGAGGCAACTCGTAGCTGTCCCCTCGGCAAAATGGTTACATTTCATTTTCCAAAGCACAAAAACTCACCTTGGTCCTGTTGCATGTTCATTTCTAAAATGAAACACCAATTTGCTGTTTTTTTTTTTCATTATGGATACTCTGGCTAAGATTTTTCTTGTATTGTGTAAGAATACAAAATGTGAAAAGGAAGAAGGCAAAACAAATGCAAACCAAGAACACATTTAACAAATTGCCAATCAGGGAACCTGAATGTTGCTGACTGAATACACCTGAAAATCCCATTCACACTCAATTTGGAGGCAATTCGTAGCAGTCCCCTCGGCAAAAGGGAAAGCTTTCATTTTCCAAAACACTAAAACTCAACTTGGTTCAGTTGCTTGTTAACTTCTAAGCATGGAACGTGCATTTGCTGTTTTTTTTTTTATTTCATTAAGGATACTCTGGCTAAACTTTTATTGTATGGTGTAAGAATACAAAATTACAAAAGGAAGAAGGGAAAACAAATGGAATGCCCAAACACATTTAAGAAATTGCCAATCAAGAAACCTGAATGCTGCTGACTGAAAACACCTGAAAATCCCATTCACACTCAATTTGGCGGCAATTCGTAGCTGTTCCCTTGGCAAAAGGGTTACATTTCATTGTCCAAAACACAAAAACTCACCTTGGTCCTGTTGCATGTTCTTTTCTAAAAATGAAACACCAATTTGCTGTTTTCTTTATTTCATTATGGATACTCTGGCTAAACTTTTTCTTGTATGGTGTAAGAATACAAAATTAGAAAAGGAAGAAGGCAAAACAAATGCAAACCAAGAACACATTTAGCAAATTGCCAATCAGGAAACCTGAATGTTGCTGACTGAATACACCTGAAAATCCCATTCACACTCAATTTGGAGGCAATTTGTAGCTGTGCCCTCGGCAAAAGGGAAAGATTTCATTTTCCAAAACACTAAAACTCACTTTGGTCAAGTTTCCTGTTAATCTCTAAGCATGGAACGCCCATTTGCTGTTTTTCTTTTTTTTTTATTTCATTAAGGATACTCTAGCTAAACTTTTATTGTATGGTGTAAGAATACAAAATTAGAAAAGGAAGAAGGCAAAACAAATGGAATGCCCAAACACATTTAAGAAATTGCCAATCAAGAAACCTGAATGCTGCTGACTGAATACACCTGAAAATCCCATTCACACTGAATTTGGAGGCAACTCGTAGCTGTCCCCTCGGCAAAAGGGAAAGATTTCATTTTCCAAAACAGTAAATCTCACCTTGGTCCAGTTGCCTCTTAATTTCTAAGAATGAAACGGCAATATGCAGTTTTTTATTATTTCATGATGGATATTCTGGCTAAACTTTTTATTGTATGGGGTAAGAATACTAAATTAGAAAAGGAAGAAGGCAAAACAACCGCAAACCCAGAACACATTTAGCAAATTGCCAACCAAGAAACCTGAATGCTGCTGACTGAATACACCTGAAAATCCCATTCACACTCAATTTGGCGGCAATTCGTAGCTGTTCCCTTGGCAAAAGGGTTACATTTCATTTTCCAAAACACAAAAACTCACCTTGGTCCTGTTGCATGTTCATTTCTAAAAATGAAACACCAATTTGCTGTTTTCTTTATTTCATTATGGATACTCTGGCTAAACTTTTTCTTGTATGGTGTAAGAATACAAAATTAGAAAAGGAAGAAGGCAAAACAAATGCAAACCAAGAACACATTTAGCAAATTGCCAATCAGGAAACCTGAATGTTGCTGACTGAATACACCTGAAAATCCCATTCACACTCAATTTGGAGGCAATTCGTAGCTGTACCCTCGGCAAAAGGGAAAGATTTCATTTTCCAAAACACAAAAACTCACCTTGTTCCAGTTGCCTGTTAATTTCTAAACATGGAACGCCCATTTGCTGTTTTTCTTTCATTTCATTAAGGATACTCTAGCTAAACATTTATTGTATGGTGTAACAATACAAAATTAGAAAAGGAAGAAGGCAAAACAAATGGAATGCCCAAACACATTTAAGAAATTGCCAATGAAGAAACCTGAATGCTGCTGACTGAATACACCTGAAAATCCCATTCACACTCAATCTGGAGGAAACTCGTAGCTGTCCCCTCGGCAAAAGGGTTACATTTCATTTTCCAAGCAGAAAAACACACTGGTCCTGTTGCCTACTAATTTCTAAGAATGAAACGGCAATTTTCAGGTTTTTTTTTTTCATTATGGATATTCTGGCTAAACTTTTTATTGTATGGGGTAAGAATACAAAATTAGAAAAGGAAGAAGGCAAAACAAACGCAAACCCAAAACACATTTAGCAAATTGCCAAACAAGAAACCTGAATGCTGCTGACTGAATACACCTGAAAATCGCATTCACACTCAATTTGCCGGCAATTCGTAGCTGTTCCCTTGGCAAAAGGGTTACATTTCATTTTCCAAAACACAAAAACTCAGTTGGTCCTGTTGCATGTTCATTTCTAAAAATGAAACCCCAATTTGCTGTTTTCTTTATTTCATTATGGATACTCTGGCTAAACTTTTTCTTGTATGGTGTAAGAATACAAAATTAGAAAAGGAAGAAGGCAAAACAAATGCAAACCAAGATAACATTTAGCAAATTGCCAATCAGGAAACCTGAATGTTGCTGACTGAATACACCTGAAAACCCATTCACACTCAATTTGGAGGCAATTCGTAGCTGTGCCCTCGGCAAAAGTATTACATTTCATTTTCCAAAACACGAAAACTCACCTGTCGTTTTGCCTGTAGATTTCTTAGCATGAAACGACAATTTGTACTGTATTTTTATTTTATTTTGACCACTCTATCTGAAGGCTTTCTTGGATGGTGTCAGGATATAAAATTTGAAAACAAAGAAGGCAAAACAAATGCAAACCCAGACGACATTTGAGAAATTGCCAGTCAAGAAACCTGAATGCTGCTGACTGAATACACCTGAAAATCCCATTCATACTCAATTTGGAGGCAATTCATAGCTGTCCCCTAGGCATAAAGGTTACATATCATTTTCCAAAACACAAAAACTCACCTTGGTCCTGTTACCTGCTAATTTCTAAGAATGAAATGGCAATTTGCAGTTTTTTTATTTCATTATGGATACTCTGGCTAAACTTTTTATTGTATGGCGTAAGAATACAAACTTCGAAAAGGAAGAAGGCAAAACAACCGCAAACCCAGAACACATTTAGCAAATTGCCAAACAAGAAACCTGAATGCTGCTGACTGAATACACCTGAAAATCCCATTCACACTCAATTTGCAGGCAATTCGTAGCTGTCCCCTCGGCAAAAGGGAAAGATTTCATTTTCCAAAACACGAAAACTTACCTTAGTCGTGTTGCCTGTAGATTTCTTAGCATGAAACGCCAATTTGCACTGTATTTTTGTTTCATTTTGACCACTCTGTCTAAAGGCTTTTTTGGATGGTGTCAGGATAGAAAATTTGGAAAGAAAGAAAGCAAAACAAACGCAAACCCAGATGACATTTAAGAAATTGCCAATCAAGAAACCTGAATGCTGCTGACTGAATACACCTGAAAATCCCATTCACACTCAATTTGGAGGCAACTCGTAGCTGTCCACTCGGCAAAAGGGTTACATTTCATTTTCCAAAGCAGAAAAACACACATTGGTCCTGTTGCCTACTAATTTCTAAGAATGAAACGGCAATTTGCAGTTTTTTTTTTTTTCATTATGGATATTCTGGCTAAACTTTTTATTGTATGGGGTAAGAATACAAAATTAGAAAAGGAAGAAGGCAAAACAAACGCAAACCCAGAACACATTTAGCAAATTGCCAAACAAGAAACCTGAATGCTGCTGACTGAATGCACCTGAAAATCGCATTCACACTCAATTTGCCGGCAATTCGTAGCTGTTCCCTTGGCAAAAGGGTTACATTTCATTTTCCAAAACACAAAAACTCACCTTGGTCCTGTTGCATGTTCATTTCTAAAAATGAAACACCAATTTGCTGTTTTCTTTATTTCATTATGGATACTCTGGCTAAACTTTTTCTTGTATGGTGTAAGAATACAAAATTAGTAAAGGAAGAAGGCAAAACAAATGCAAACCAAGAACACATTTAGCAAATTGCCAATCAGGAAACCTGAATGCTGCTGACTGAATACACCTGAAAATCCCATTCACACTCAATTTGGAGGCAATTCATAGCTATTCCCTTGGCAAAAGGGTTACATTTCATTTTCCAAAACAGAAAAACTCACCTTGGTCCTGTTGCATGTTAATTTCTAAAAACGAAACACCAATTTGCTGTTTTCTTTATTTTATTATGGATACTCTGGCTAAATTTTTTCTTGTATGGTGTAAGATTACAAAATTAGAAAAGGAAGAAGGCAAAACAAATGCAAACCAAGAACACATTTAGCAAATTGTCAATCAGGAAACCTGAATGTTGCGGACAGAATACATCTGAAAACCCATTCACACTCAATTTGGAGGCAATTCGTAGCTGTCCCCTCGGCAAAAGGGAAAGATTTCATTTTCCAAAACACGAAAACTCACCTTAGTCGTGTTGCCTGTAGATTTCTTAGCATGAAACGCCAATTTGCACTGTATTTTTGTTTCATTTTGACCACTCTGTCTAAAGGCTTTTTTGGATGGTGTCAGGATATAAAATTTGGAAAGAAAAACGGCAAAACAAAGGAAAACCAAGAACACATTTAGCAAATTGCCAATCAGGAAACCTGAATGTTGCAGACTGAATACGCCTGAAAACCCATTCACACTCAACTTGGAGGCAACTCGTAGCTGTCCCCTAGGCAAAAGGGTTACATTTCATTTTCCAAAACACAAAAACTCACCTTGGTCCTGTTGCATGTTAATTTCTAAAAATGAAACACCAATTTCCTGTTTTCTTTATATCATTATGGATGCTCTGGCTAAACTTTTTCTTCTATGGTGTAAGAATACAAAATGAGAAAATGAAGAAGGCAAAAGAAATGCAAACCAAGAACACATTTAGCAAATTGCCAATCAGGAAACCTGAATGTTGCTGACTGAATACACCTGAAAACCCATTCACACTCAACTTGGAGGCAACTCGTAGCTGTTCCCTTGGCAAAAGGGTTACATTTCATTTTCCAAAGCACAAAAACACACCTTGTTCCTGTTGCCAGATAATTTTTAGGAATGAAACGGCACTTTGCAGGTTTTTTTAATTTCATTATGGATATTCTGGCTAAACATTTTATTGTATGGGGTAAGAATACAAAATTAGAAAAGGAAGAAGGCAAAACAACCGCAAACCCAGAACACATTTAGCAAATTGCCAAACAAGAAACCTGAATGCTGCTGACTGAATACACCTGAAAATCCCATTCACACTCTATTTGGCGGCATTTCGTAGCTGTTCCCTTGGCAAAAGGGTTACATTTCAATTTCCAAAACACAAAAACTCACCTTGGTCCTGTTGCATGTTAATTTCTAAAAATGAAACACCAATTTGCTGTTTTCTTTATTTCATTATAGATACTCTGGCTAAACTTTTTCTTGTATGGGGTAAGAATACAAATTTAGAAAAGGAAGAAGGCAAAACAAATGCAAACCAAGAACACATTTAGCAAATTACCAATTGGAAAACCTGAATGTTGCTGACTGAATACACCTGAAAATCCCATTCACACTCAATTTGGAGGCAATTCGTAGCTGTCCCCTTGGCAAAACTGTTACATTTCATTTTCTAAAACACGAAAACTCACCTTAGTCGTGTTGCCTGTAGATTTCTTACCATGAAACGCCAATTTGCACTGTATATTTATTTCATTTTCACCACTCTGTCTAAAGGCTTTTTTGGATGGTGTCAGGATATAAAATTTGGAAAAAAGAAGGCAAAACAAACGCAAACCCAGACGACATTTAAGAAATTGCCAATCAAGAAACCTGAATGCTGCTGAATGAATACACCTGAAAATCGCATTCACACTCAATTTGGCGGCAATTCGTAGCAGTTCCCTTGGCAAAAGGGTTACATTTCATTTTCCAAAACACAAAAACTCAGTTGGTTTTGTTGCATGTTCATTTATAAAATGAAACACCAAATTGCAGTTTTCTTTATTTCATTATGGATACTCTGGCTAAACATTTTCTTGTATGGGGTAAGAATACAAAATTAGAAAAGGAAAAAGGCAAAACAACCGCAAACCCAGAACAAATTTAGCAAATTGCCAAACAAGAAACCTGAATACTGCTGACTGAATACACCTGAAAATCCCATTCACACTCTATTTGGCGGCACTTCGTTGCTGTTCCCTTGGCAAAAGGGTTACATTTCATTTTCCAAAACACAAAAACTCACCTTGGTCCTGTTGCATGTTCATTTCTAAAAATGAAACACCAATTTGCTGTTTTCTTTATTTCATTATGGATACTCTGGCTAAACTTTTTCTTGTATGGTGTAAGAATACAAAATTAGAAAAGGAAGAAGGCAAAACAAATGCAAACCAAGAACACATTTAGCAAATTGCCAATCAGGAAACCTGAATGTTGCTGACTGAATACACCTGAAAATCCCATTCACACTCAATTTGGAGGCAATTCGTAGCTGTGCCCTCGGCAAAAGGGAAAGATTTCATTTTCCAAAACACGAAAACTACCCTTAGTCATGTTGCCTGTAGATTTCTTTCATGAAACCCCAATTTGCACTGTATTTTTATTTCATTTTGACCACTCTGTCTAAAGGCTTTTTTGGATGGTGTCAGGATAGAAAATTTGGAAAAAGAAAGCAAAACAAACGCAAACCCAGACGACATTTAAGAAATTGCCAATCAAGAAACCTGAATGCTGCTGACTGAATACACCTGAAAATCCCATTCATACTCAATTTGGAGGCAATTCATAGCAGTCCCCTCGGCAAAAGTGTTACATTTCATTTTCTAAAACACGAAAACTCACCTTAGTCGTGTTGTCTGTAGATTTCTTATCATGAAACACCAATTTGCACTGTATTTTTATTTCATTTTGACCACTCTGTCTAAAGGCTTTTTTGGATGGTGTCAGGATAGAAAATTTGGAAAAACGAAGGCTAAACAAACGCAAACCCAGACGACATTTAAGAAATTGCCAATCAAGAAACCTGAATGCTGCTGACTGAATACACCTGAAAATCCCATTCACACTCAATTTGGAGGCAATTCATAGCCTTCCCCTCGGCAAAAGTGTTACATTTCATTTTCCAAAGCACAAAAACACACCTTGGTCCTGTTGCCTGCTAATTTCTAAGAATGAAACGGCAATTTGCAGTTTTTTTTATTTCATTATGGATATTCTGGCTAAATTTTTATTGTATGGGGTAAGAATACAAAATTAGAAAAGGAAGAAGGCAAAACAAACGCAATCCCAGAACACATTTAGCAAATTGCCAAAAAGAAACCTGAATGCTGCTGACTGAATGCACCTGAAAATCCCATTCACACTCTATTTGGCGGCAATTCGTAGTTGTTCCCTTGGAAAAAGGGTTACATTTCATTTTCCAAAACACAAAAACTCACCTTGGTCCTGTTGCATGTTAATTTCTAAAAATGAAACACCAATTTGCTGTTTTCTTTATTTCATTATGGATACTCTGGCTAACTTTTTTCTTGTATGGTGTAAGAATACAAAATTAGAAAAGGAAGAAGGCAAAACAAATGCAAACCAAGAACACATTTAGCAAATTACCAATCGGGAAACCTGAACGTTGTTGACTGAATACACCTGAAAATCCCATTCACACTCAATTTGGAGGCAATTCGTAGCTGTCCCCTTGGCAAAAGTGTTACATTTCATTTCCTAAAACACGAAAACTCACCATAGTCGTGTTGCCGGTAGATTTCTTAGCATGAAACGCCAATTTGCACTGTATTTTTATTTCATTTTCACCACTCTGTCTAAAGGCTTTTTTGGATGGTGTCAGGATATAAAATTTGGAAAAAAGAAGCAAAACAAACGCAAACCCAGACGGCATTTAAGAAATTGCCAATCAAGAAACCTGAATGCTGCTGACTGAATACACCTGAAAATCCCATTCAAACTCAATTTGGAGGCAACTCGTAGCTGTCCCCTCGGCAAAATGGTTACATTTCATTTTCCAAAGCACAAAAACTCACCTTGGTCCTGTTGCATGTTCATTTCTAAAATGAAACACCAATTTGCTGTTTTTTTTTTTTTCATTATGGATACTCTGGCTAAGATTTTTCTTGTATTGTGTAAGAATACAAAATGTGAAAAGGAAGAAGGCAAAACAAATGCAAACCAAGAACACATTTAACAAATTGCCAATCAGGAAACCTGAATGTTGCTGACTGAATACACCTGAAAATCCCATTCACACTCAATTTGGAGGCAATTCGTAGCAGTCCCCTCGGCAAAAGGGAAAGCTTTCATTTTCCAAAACACTAAAACTCAACTTGGTTCAGTTGCTTGTTAACTTCTAAGCATGGAACGTGCATTTGCTGTTTTTTTTTTTTTTATTTCATTAAGGATACTCTGGCTAAACTTTTATTGTATGGTGTAAGAATACAAAATTACAAAAGGAAGAAGGGAAAACAAATGGAATGCCCAAACACATTTAAGAAATTGCCAATCAAGAAACCTGAATGCTGCTGACTGAATACACCTGAAAATCCCATTCACACTCAATTTGGCGGCAATTCGTAGCTGTTCCCTTGGCAAAAGGGTTACATTTCATTGTCCAAAACACAAAAACTCACCTTGGTCCTGTTGCATGTTCTTTTCTAAAAATGAAACACCAATTTGCTGTTTTCTTTATTTCATTATGGATACTCTGGCTAAACTTTTTCTTGTATGGTGTAAGAATACAAAATTAGAAAAGGAAGAAGGCAAAACAAATGCAAACCAAGAACACATTTAGCAAATTGCCAATCAGGAAACCTGAATGTTGCTGACTGAATACACCTGAAAATCCCATTCACACTCAATTTGGAGGCAATTCCTAGCTGTGCCCTCGGCAAAAGGGAAAGATTTCATTTTCCAAAACACTGAAACTCACTTTGATCAAGTTTCCTGTTAATCTCTAAGCATGGAATGCCCATTTTCTGTTTTTCTTTTTTTTTTATTTCATTAAGGATACTCTAGCTAAACTTTTATTGTATGGTGTAAGAATACAAAATTAGAAAAGGAAGAAGGGAAAACAAATGGAATGCCCAAACACATTTAAGAAATTGCCAATCAAGAAACCTGAATGCTGCTGACTGAATACACCTGAAAATCCCATTCACACTGAATTTGGAGGCAACTCGTAGCTGTCCCCTCGGCAAAAGGGAAAGATTTCATTTTCCAAAACAGTAAATCTCACCTTGGTCCAGTTGCCTCTTAATTTCTAAGAATGAAACGGCAATATGCAGTTTTTTATTATTTCATGATGGATATTCTGGCTAAACTTTTTATTGTATGGGGTAAGAATACTAAATTAGAAAAGGAAGAAGGCAAAACAACCGCAAACCCAGAACACATTTAGCAAATTGCCAACCAAGAAACCTGAATGCTGCTGACTGAATACACCTGAAAATCCCATTCACACTCAATTTGGCGGCAATTCGTAGCTGTTCCCTTGGCAAAAGGGTTACATTTCATTTTCCAAAACACAAAAACTCACCTTGGTCCTGTTGCATGTTCATTTCTAAAAATGAAACACCAATTTGCTGTTTTCTTTATTTCATTATGGATACTCTGGCTAAACTTTTTCTTGTATGGTGTAAGAATACAAAATTAGAAAAGGAAGAAGGCAAAACAAATGCAAACCAAGAACACATTTAGCAAATTGCCAATCAGGAAACCTGAATGTTGCTGACTGAATACACCTGAAAATCCCATTCACACTCAATTTGGAGGTAATTCGTAGCTGTACACTCGGCAAAAGGGAAAGATTTCATTTTCCAAAACACAAAAACTCACCTTGTTCCAGTTGCCTGTTAATTTCTAAACATGGAACGCCCATTTGCTGTTTTTCTTTCATTTCATTAAGGATACTCTAGCTAAACATTTATTGTATGGTGTAACAATACAAAATTAGAAAAGGAAGAAGGCAAAACAAATGGAATGCCCAAACACATTTAAGAAATTGCCAATGAAGAAACCTGAATGCTGCTGACTGAATACACCTGAAAATCCCATTCACACTCAATTTGGAGGAAACTCGTAGCTGTCCCCTCGGCAAAAGGGTTACATTTCATTTTCCAAGCAGAAAAACACACTGGTCCTGTTGCCTACTAATTTCTAAGAATGAAACGGCAATTTTCAGGTTTTTTTTTTTCATTATGGATATTCTGGCTAAACTTTTTATTGTATGTGGTAAGAATACAAAATTAGAAAAGGAAGAAGGCAAAACAAACGCAAACCCAAAACACATTTAGCAAATTGCCAAACAAGAAACCTGAATGCTGCTGACTGAATGCACCTGAAAATCGCATTCACACTCAATTTGCCGGCAATTCGTAGCTGTTCCCTTGGCAAAAGGGTTACATTTCATTTTCCAAAACACAAAAACTCAGTTGGTCCTGTTGCATGTTCATTTCTAAAAATGAAACCCCAATTTGCTGTTTTCTTTATTTCATTATGGATACTCTGGCTAAACTTTTTCTTGTATGGTGTAAGAATACAAAATTAGAAAAGGAAGAAGGCAAAACAAATGCAAACCAAGATAACATTTAGCAAATTGCCAATCAGGAAACCTGAATGTTGCTGACTGAATACACCTGAAAACCCATTCACACTCAATTTGGAGGCAATTCGTAGCTGTGCCCTCGGCAAAAGTATTACATTTCATTTTCCAAAACACGAAAACTCACCTGTCGTTTTGCCTGTAGATTTCTTAGCATGAAACGACAATTTGTACTGTATTTTTATTTTATTTTGACCACTCTATCTGAAGGCTTTCTTGGATGGTGTCAGGATATAAAATTTGAAAACAAAGAAGGCAAAACAAATGCAAACCCAGACGACATTTGAGAAATTGCCAGTCAAGAAACCTGAATGCTGCTGACTGAATACACCTGAAAATCCCATTCATACTCAATTTGGAGGCAATTCATAGCTGTCCCCTAGGCATAAAGGTTACATATCATTTTCCAAAACACAAAAACTCACCTTGGTCCTGTTGCCTGCTAATTTCTAAGAATGAAATGGCAATTTGCAGTTTTTTTATTTCATTATGGATACTCTGGCTAAACTTTTTATTGTATGGGGTAAGAATACAAACTTCGAAAAGGAAGAAGGCAAAACAACCGCAAACCCAGAACTGATTTAGCAAATTGCAAAACAAGAAACCTGAATGCTGCTGACTGAATACACCTGAAAATCCCATTCACACTCAATTTGGAGGCAATTCGTAGCTGTCCCCTCGGCAAAAGGGAAAGATTTCATTTTCCAAAACACGAAAACTACCCTTAGTCATGTTGCCTGTAGATTTCTTGCATGAAACCCCAATTTGCACTGTATTTTTATTTCATTTTGACCACTCTGTCTAAAGGCTTTTTTGGATGGTGTCAGGATAGAAAATTTGGAAAAAGAAAGCAAAACAAACGCAAACCCAGACGACATTTAAGAAATTGCCAATCAAGAAACCTGAATGCTGCTGACTGAATACACCTGAAAATCCCATTCATACTCAATTTGGAGGCAATTCATAGCAGTCCCCTCGGCAAAAGTGTTACATTTCATTTTCTAAAACACGAAAACTCACCTTAGTCGTGTTGTCTGTAGATTTCTTATCATGAAACACCAATTTGCACTGTATTTTTATTTCATTTTGACCACTCTGTCTAAAGGCTTTTTTGGATGGTGTCAGGATAGAAAATTTGGAAAAACGAAGGCTAAACAAACGCAAACCCAGACGACATTTAAGAAATTGCCAATCAAGAAACCTGAATGCTGCTGACTGAATACACCTGAAAATCCCATTCACACTCAATTTGGAGGCAATTCATAGCCTTCCCCTCGGCAAAAGTGTTACATTTCATTTTCCAAAGCAAAAAACACACCTTGGTCCTGTTGCCTGCTAATTTCTAAGAATGAAACGGCAATTTGCAGTTTTTTTTATAACATTATGGATATTCTGGCTAAACTTTTATTGTATGGGGTAAGAATACAAAATTAGAAAAGGAAGAAGGCAAAACAAACGCAATCCCAGAACACATTTAGCAAATTGCCAAAAAGAAACCTGAATGCTGCTGACTGAATGCACCTGAAAATCCCATTCACACTCTATTTGGCGGCAATTCGTAGTTGTTCCCTTGGAAAAAGGGTTACATTTCATTTTCCAAAACACAAAAACTCACCTTGGTCCTGTTGCATGTTCATTTCTAAAAATGAAACACCAATTTGCTGTTTTCTTTATTTCATTATGGATACTCTGGCTAACTTTTTTCTTGTATGGTGTAAGAATACAAAATTAGAAAAGGAAGAAGGCAAAACAAATGCAAACCAAGAACACATTTAGCAAATTACCAATCGGGAAACCTGAACGTTGTTGACTGAATACACCTGAAAATCCCATTCACACTCAATTTGGAGGCAATTCGTAGCTGTCCCCTTGGCAAAAGTGTTACATTTCATTTCCTAAAACACGAAAACTCACCATAGTCGTGTTGCCGGTAGATTTCTTAGCATGAAACGCCAATTTGCACTGTATTTTTATTTCATTTTCACCACTCTGTCTAAAGGCTTTTTTGGATGGTGTCAGGATATAAAATTTGGAAAAAAGAAGGCAAAACAAACGCAAACCCAGACGGCATTTAAGAAATTGCCAATCAAGAAACCTGAATGCTGCTGACTGAATACACCTGAAAATCCCATTCAAACTCAATTTGGAGGCAACTCGTAGCTGTCCCCTCGGCAAAATGGTTACATTTCATTTTCCAAAGCACAAAAACTCACCTTGGTCCTGTTGCATGTTCATTTCTAAAATGAAACACCAATTTGCTGTTTTTTTTTTTTCATTATGGATACTCTGGCTAAGATTTTTCTTGTATTGTGTAAGAATACAAAATGTGAAAAGGAAGAAGGCAAAACAAATGCAAACCAAGAACACATTTAACAAATTGCCAATCAGGAAACCTGAATGTTGCTGACTGAATACACCTGAAAATCCCATTCACACTCAATTTGGAGGCAATTCGTAGCAGTCCCCTCGGCAAAAGGGAAAGCTTTCATTTTCCAAAACACTAAAACTCAACTTGGTTCAGTTGCTTGTTAACTTCTAAGCATGGAACGTGCATTTGCTGTTTTTTTTTTTTTTTTATTTCATTAAGGATACTCTGGCTAAACTTTTATTGTATGGTGTAAGAATACAAAATTACAAAAGGAAGAAGGGAAAACAAATGGAATGCCCAAACACATTTAAGAAATTGCCAATCAAGAAACCTGAATGCTGCTGACTGAATACACCTGAAAATCCCATTCACACTCAATTTGGCGGCAATTCGTAGCTGTTCCCTTGGCAAAAGGGTTACATTTCATTGTCCAAAACACAAAAACTCACCTTGGTCCTGTTGCATGTTCTTTTCTAAAAATGAAACACCAATTTGCTGTTTTCTTTATTTCATTATGGATACTCTGGCTAAACTTTTTCTTGTATGGTGTAAGAATACAAAATTAGAAAAGGAAGAAGGCAAAACAAATGCAAACCAAGAACACATTTAGCAAATTGCCAATCAGGAAACCTGAATGTTGCTGACTGAATACACCTGAAAATCCCATTCACACTCAATTTGGAGGCAATTTGTAGCTGTGCCCTCGGCAAAAGGGAAAGATTTCATTTTCCAAAACACTAAAACTCACTTTGGTCAAGTTTCCTGTTAATCTCTAAGCATGGAACGCCCATTTGCTGTTTTTCTTTTTTTTTTATTTCATTAAGGATACTCTAGCTAAACTTTTATTGTATGGTGTAAGAATACAAAATTAGAAAAGGAAGAAGGGAAAACAAATGGAATGCCCAAACACATTTAAGAAATTGCCAATCAAGAAACCTGAATGCTGCTGACTGAATACACCTGAAAATCCCATTCACACTGAATTTGGAGGCAACTCGTAGCTGTCCCCTCGGCAAAAGGGAAAGATTTCATTTTCCAAAACAGTAAATCTCACCTTGGTCCAGTTGCCTCTTAATTTCTAAGAATGAAATGGCAATATGCAGTTTTTTATTATTTCATGATGGATATTCTGGCTAAACTTTTTATTGTATGGGGTAAGAATACTAAATTAGAAAAGGAAGAAGGCAAAACAACCGCAAACCCAGAACACATTTAGCAAATTGCCAACCAAGAAACCTGAATGCTGCTGACTGAATACACCTGAAAATCCCATTCACACTCAATTTGGCGGCAATTCGTAGCTGTTCCCTTGGCAAAAGGGTTACATTTCATTTTCCAAAACACAAAAACTCACCTTGGTCCTGTTGCATGTTCATTTCTAAAAATGAAACACCAATTTGCTGTTTTCTTTATTTCATTATGGATACTCTGGCTAAACTTTTTCTTGTATGGTGTAAGAATACAAAATTAGAAAAGGAAGAAGGCAAAACAAATGCAAACCAAGAACACATTTAGCAAATTGCCAATCAGGAAACCTGAATGTTGCTGACTGAATACACCTGAAAATCCCATTCACACTCAATTTGGAGGAAACTCGTAGCTGTCCCCTCGGCAAAAGGGTTACATTTCATTTTCCAAGCAGAAAAACACACTGGTCCTGTTGCCTACTAATTTCTAAGAATGAAACGGCAATTTTCAGGTTTTTTTTTTTCATTATGGATATTCTGGCTAAACTTTTTATTGTATGTGGTAAGAATACAAAATTAGAAAAGGAAGAAGGCAAAACAAACGCAAACCCAAAACACATTTAGCAAATTGCCAAACAAGAAACCTGAATGCTGCTGACTGAATGCACCTGAAAATCGCATTCACACTCAATTTGCCGGCAATTCGTAGCTGTTCCCTTGGCAAAAGGGTTACATTTCATTTTCCAAAACACAAAAACTCAGTTGGTCCTGTTGCATGTTCATTTCTAAAAATGAAACCCCAATTTGCTGTTTTCTTTATTTCATTATGGATACTCTGGCTAAACTTTTTCTTGTATGGTGTAAGAATACAAAATTAGAAAAGGAAGAATGCAAAACAAATGCAAACCAAGATAACATTTAGCAAATTGCCAATCAGGAAACCTGAATGTTGCTGACTGAATACACCTGAAAACCCATTCACACTCAATTTGGAGGCAATTCGTAGCTGTGCCCTCGGCAAAAGTATTACATTTCATTTTCCAAAACACGAAAACTCACCTGTCGTTTTGCCTGTAGATTTCTTAGCATGAAACGACAATTTGTACTGTATTTTTATTTTATTTTGACCACTCTATCTGAAGGCTTTCTTGGATGGTGTCAGGATATAAAATTTGAAAACAAAGAAGGCAAAACAAATGCAAACCCAGACGACATTTGAGAAATTGCCAGTCAAGAAACCTGAATGCTGCTGACTGAATACACCTGAAAATCCCATTCATACTCAATTTGGAGGCAATTCATAGCTGTCCCCTAGGCATAAAGGTTACATATCATTTTCCAAAACACAAAAACTCACCTTGGTCCTGTTGCCTGCTAATTTCTAAGAATGAAATGGCAATTTGCAGTTTTTTTATTTCATTATGGATACTCTGGCTAAACTTTTTATTGTATGGGGTAAGAATACAAACTTCGAAAAGGAAGAAGGCAAAACAACCGCAAACCCAGAACTGATTTAGCAAATTGCAAAACAAGAAACCTGAATGCTGCTGACTGAATACACCTGAAAATCCCATTCACACTCAATTTGGAGGCAATTCGTAGCTGTCCCCTCGGCAAAAGGGAAAGATTTCATTTTCCAAAACACGAAAACTTACCTTAGTCGTGTTGCCTGTAGATTTCTTAGCATGAAACGCCAATTTGCACTGTATTTTTGTTTCATTTTGACCACTCTGTCTAAAGGCTTTTTTGGATGGTGTCAGGATAGAAAATTTGGAAAGAAAGAAAGCAAAACAAACGCAAACCCAGATGACATTTAAGAAATTGCCAATCAAGAAACCTGAATGCTGCTGACTGAATACACCTGAAAATCCCATTCACACTCAATTTGGAGGCAACTCGTAGCTGTCCACTCGGCAAAAGGGTTACATTTCATTTTCCAAAGCAGAAAAACACACATTGGTCCTGTTGCCTACTAATTTCTAAGAATGAAACGGCAATTTGCAGTTTTTTTTTTTTTCATTATGGATATTCTGGCTAAACTTTTTATTGTATGGGGTAAGAATACAAAATTAGAAAAGGAAGAAGGCAAAACAAACGCAAACCCAGAACACATTTAGCAAATTGCCAAACAAGAAACCTGAATGCTGCTGACTGAATGCACCTGAAAATCGCATTCACACTCAATTTGCCGGCAATTCGTAGCTGTTCCCTTGGCAAAAGGGTTACATTTCATTTTCCAAAACACAAAAACTCACCTTGGTCCTGTTGCATGTTCATTTCTAAAAATGAAATACCAATTTGCTGTTTTCTTTATTTCATTATGGATACTCTGGCTAAACTTTTTCTTGTATGGTGTAAGAATACAAAATTAGTAAAGGAAGAAGGCAAAACAAATGCAAACCAAGAACACATTTAGCAAATTGCCAATCAGGAAACCTGAATGCTGCTGACTGAATACACCTGAAAATCCCATTCACACTCAATTTGGAGGAAATTTGTAGCTGTGCCCTCGGCAAAAGGGAAAGATTTCATTTTCCAAAACACTAAAACTCACTTTGGTCAAGTTTCCTTTTAATCTCTAAGCATGGAACGCCCATTTGCTGGTTTTGTTTTTTTTTATTTCATTAAGGATACTCTGTCTAAACTTTTATTGTATGATGTAAGAATACAAAATTAGAAAAGGAAGAAGGCAAAACAAATGGAATGCACAAACACATTTAAGAAATTGCCAATGAAGAAACCTGAATGCTGCTGACTGAATACACCTGAAAATCCCATTCACACTCAATTTGGAGGCAACTCGTAACTGTCCCCTCGGCAAAAGGGAAAGATTTCATTTTCCAAAACAGTAAATCTCACCTTGGTCCAGTTGCCTGTTAATTTCTAAGAATGAAACGGTAATATGCAGTTTTTTATTATTTCATGATGGATATTCTGCCTAAACATTTTATTGTATGGGGTAAGAATACAAAATTAGAAAAGGAGGAAGGCAAAACAGCCGCAAACCCAGAACACATTTAGCAAATTGCCAACCAAGAAACCTGAATGCTGCTGACTGAATACACCTGAAAATCCCATTCACACTCAATTTTGCGGCAATTCGTAGCTGTTCCCTTGGCAAAAGGGTTACATTTCATTTTCCAAAACACAAAAACTCACCTTGGTCCTGTTGCATGTTCATTTCTAAAAATGAAACACCAATTTGCTGTTTTCTTTATTTCAGTATGGATACTCTGGCTAAACTTTTTCTTGTATGGTGTAAGAATACAAAATTAGAAAAGGAAGAAGGCAAAACAAATGCAAACCAAGAACACATTTAGCAAATTGCCAATCAGGAAACCTGAATGTTGCTGACTGAATACACCTGAAAATCCCATTCACACTCAATTTGGAGGCAATTTGTAGCTGTGCCCTCGGCAAAAGGTAAAGATTTCATTTTCCAAAACACTAAAACTAACTTTGGTCAAGTTTCCTGTTAATCTCTAAGCATGGAACGCCCATTTGCTGTTTTTCTTTTTTTTTTATTTCATTAAGGATACTCTAGCTAAACTTTTATTGTATGGTGTAAGAATACAAAATTAGAAAAGGAAGAAGGGAAAACAAATGGAATGCCCAAACACATTTAAGAAATTGCCAATCAAGAAACCTGAATGCTGCTGACTGAATACACCTGAAAATCCCATTCACACTAAATTTGGAGGCAACTCGTAGCTGTCCCCTCGGCAAAAGAGAAAGATTTCATTTTCCAAAGCAGTAAATCTCACCTTGGTCCAGTTGCCTCTTAATTTCTAAGAATGAAACGGCAATATGCAGTTTTTTATTATTTCATGATGGATATTCTGGCTAAACTTTTTATTGTATGGGGTAAGAATACTAAATTAGAAAAGGAAGAAGGCAAAAAAACCGCAAACCCAGAACACATTTAGCAAATTGCCAACCAAGAAACCTGAATGCTGCTGACTGAATACACCTGAAAATCCCATTCACACTCAATTTGGCGGCAATTCGTAGCTGTTCCCTTGGCAAAAGGGTTACATTTTATTTTCCAAAACACAAAAACTCACCTTGGTCCTGTTGCATGTTAATTTCTAAAAATGAAACACCAATTTGCTGTTTTCTTTATTTCATTATGGATACTCTGGCTAAACTTTTTCTTGTATGGTGTAAGAATACAAAATTAGAAAAGGAAGAAGGCAAAACAAATGCAAACCAAGAACACATTTAGCAAATTGCCAATCAGGAAACCTGAACGTTGCTGACTGAATACACCTGAAAATCCCATTCACACTCAATTTGGAGGCAATTCGTAGCTGTAACCTCGGCAAAAGGGAAAGATTTCATTTTCCAAAACACAAAAACTCACCTTGTTCCAGTTGCCTGTTAATTTCTAAACATGGAACGCCCATTTGCTGTTTTTCTTTCATTTCATTAAGGATACTCTAGCTAAACATTTATTGTATGGTGTAACAATACAAAATTAGAAAAGGAAGAAGGCAAAACAAATGGAATGCCCAAACACATTTAAGAAATTGCCAATCAAGAAACCTGAATGCTGCAGCCTGAATACACCTGAAAATCCCATTCACACTCAATTTGGAGGCAACTCGTAGCTGTCCCCTCGGCAAAAGGGTTACATTTCATTTTCCAAAGCAGAAAAACACACTGGTCCTGTTGCCTACTAATTTCTAAGAATGAAACGGCAATTTTCAGGTTTTTTTTTTTTTTTCATTATGGATATTCTGGCTAAACTTTTTATTGTATGTGGTAAGAATACAAATTTAGAAAAGGAAGAAGGCAAAACAACCGCAAACCCAAAACACATTTAGCAAATTGCCAAACAAGAAACCTGAATGCTGCTGACTGAATGCGCCTGAAAATCGCATTCACACTCAATTTGCCGGCAATTCGTAGCTGTTCCCTTGGCAAAAGGGTTACATTTCATTTTCCAAAACACAAAAACTCACCTTGGTCCTGTTGCATGTTCATTTCTAAAAATGAAACCCCAATTTGCTGTTTTCTTTATTTCATTATGGATACTCTGGCTATCGTTTTTATTATATGGTGTAAGAATACAAAATTAGAAAAGGAAGAAGGCAAAACAAATGCAAACCAAGATAACATTTAGCAAATTGCCAATCAGGAAACCTGAATGTTGCTGACTCAATACACCTGAAAACCCATTCACACTCAATTTGGAGGCAATCCGTAGCTGTGCCCTCGGCAAAAGTATTACATTTCATTTTCCAAAACACGAAAACTCACCTGTCGTTTTGCCTGTAGATTTCTTAGCATGAAACGACAATTTGTACTGTATTTTTATTTTATTTTGACCACTCTATCTGAAGGCTTTCTTGGATGGTGTCAGGATATAAAATTTGAAAACAAAGAAGGCAAAACAAATGCAAACCCAGACGACATTTGAGAAATTGCCAATCAAGAAACCTGAATGCTGCTGACTGAATACACCTGAAAATCCCATTCATACTCAATTTGGAGGCAATTCATAGCTGTCCTCTAGGCATAAAGGTTACATATCATTTTCCAAAACACAAAAACTCACCTTGGTCCTGTTGCCTGCTAATTTCTAAGAATGAAATGGCAATTTGCAGTTTTTTTATTTCATTATGGATACTCTGGCTAAACTTTTTATTGTATGGGGTAAGAATACAAACTTCGAAAAGGAAGAAGGCAAAACAACCGCAAACCCAGAACACATTTAGCAAATTGCCAAACAAGAAACCTGAATGCTGCTGACTGAAAACAACTGAAAATCCCATTCACACTCAATTTGCAGGCAATTCGTAGCTGTCCCCTCGGCAAAAGGGAAAGATTTCATTTTCCAAAACACGAAAACTTACCTTAGTCGTGTTGCCTGTAGATTTCTTAGCATGAAACGCCAATTTGCACTGTATTTTTGTTTCATTTTGACCACTCTGTCTAAAGGCTTTTTTGGATGGTGTCAGGATAGAAAATTTGGAAAGAAAGAAAGCAAAACAAACGCAAACCCAGATGACATTTAAGAAATTGCCAATCAAGAAACCTGAATGCTGCTGACTGAATACACCTGAAAATCCCATTCACACTAAATTTGAAGGCAACTCGTACTGTCTACTCGGCAAAAGGGTTACATTTCATTTTCCAAAGCAGAAAAACACACATTGGTCCTGTTGCCTACTAATTTCTAAGAATGAAACGGCAATTTGCAGTTTTTTTTTTTTCATTATGGATATTCTGGCTAAACTTTTTATTGTATGGGGTAAGAATACAAAATTAGAAAAGGAAGAAGGCAAAACAAACGCAAACCCAGAACACATTTAGCAAATTGCCAAACAAGAAACCTGAATGCTGCTGACTGAATGCACCTGAAAATCGCATTCACACTCAATTTGGCTTCAATTCGTAGCTGTTCCCTTGGCAAAAGGGTTACATTTCATTTTCCAAAACACAAAAACTCACCTTGGTCCTGTTGCATGTTCATTTCTAAAAATGAAACACCAATTTGCTGTTTTCTTTATTTCATTATGGATACTCTGGCTAAACTTTTTCTTGTATGGTGTAAGAATACAAAATTAGTAAAGGAAGAAGGCAAAACAAATGCAAACCAAGAACACATTTAGCAAATTGCCAATCAGGAAACCTGAATGCTGCTGACTGAATACACCTGAAAATCCCATTCACACTCAATTTGGAGGCAATTTGTAGCTGTGCCCTCGGCAAAAGGGACAGATTTCATTTTCCAAAACACTAAAACTCACTTTGGTCAAGTTTCCTTTTAATCTCTAAGCATGGAACGCCCATTTGCTGTTTTTGCTTTTTTTTATTTCATTAAGGATACTCTGGCTAAACTTTTATTGTATGGTGTAAGAATACAAAATTAGAAAAGGAAGAAGGCAAAACAAATGGAATGCCCAAACACATTTAAGAAATTGCCAATGAAGAAACCTGAATGCTGCTGACTGAATACACCTGAAAATCCCATTCACACTCAATTTGGAGGCAACTCGTAACTGTCCCCTCGGCAAAAGGGAAAGATTTCATTTTCCAAAACAGTAAATCTCACCTTGGTCCAGTTGCCTGTTAATTTCTAAGAATGAAACGGTAATATGCAGTTTTTTATTATTTCATGATGGATATTCTGGCTAAACATTTTATTGCATGGGGTAAGAATACAAAATTAGAAAAGGAAGAAGGCAAAACAACCGCAAACCCAGAACACATTTAGCAAATTGCCAACCAAGAAACCTGAATGCTGCTGACTGAATACACCTGAAAATCCCATTCACACTCAATTTTGGGGCAATTCATAGCTGTTCCCTTGGCTAAAGGGTTACATTTCATTTTCCAAAACACAAAAACTCACCTTGGTCCTGTTGCATGTTAATTTCTAAAAATGAATCACCAATTTGCTGTTTTCTTTATTTCATTATGGATACTCTGGCTAAACTTTTTCTTGTATGGTGTAAGAATACAAAATTAGAAAAGGAAGAAGGCAAAACAAATGCAAACCAAGAACACATTTAGCAAATTGCCAATCAGGAAACCTGAATGTTGCTGACTGAATACACCTGAAAATCCCATTCACACTCAATTTAGAGGCAATTCGTAGCTGTACCCTCGGCAAATGGGAAAGATTTCATTTTCCAAAACACAAAAACACACCTTGTTCCAGTTGCCTGTTAATTTCTAAACATGGAACGTCCATTTGCTGTTTTTTTTTCATTTCATTAAGGATACTCTAGCTAAACATTTATTGTATGGTGTAACAAAACAAAATTAGAAAAGGAAGAAGGCAAAACAAATGGAATGCCCAAACACATTTAAGAAATTGCCAATGAAGAAACCTGAATGCTGCTGACTGAATACACCTGAAAATCCCATTCACACTCAATTTGGAGGCAACTCGTAGCTGTCCCCTCGGCAAAAGGGAAAGATTTCATTTTCCAAAACAGTAAATCTCACCTTGGTCCAGTTGCCTCTTAATTTCTAAGAATGAAACGGCAATATGCAGTTTTTTATTATTTCATGATGGATATTCTGGCTAAACTTTTTATTGTATGGGGTAAGAATACAAAATTAGAAAAGGAAGAAGGCAAAACAACCGCAAACCCAGAACACATTTAGCAAATTGCCAACCAAGAAACCTGAATGCTGCTGACTGAATACACCTGAAAATCCCATTCACACTCAATTTGGCGGCAATTCGTAGCTGTTCCCTTGGCAAAAGGGTTACATTTCATTTTCCAAAACACAAAAACTCACCTTGTCCTGTTGCATGTTCATTTCTAAAAATGAAACACCAATTTGCTGTTTTCTTTATTTCATTATGGATACTCTGGCCTACCTTTTTCTTGTATGGTGTAAGAATACAAAATTAGAAAAGGAAGAAGGCAAAACAAATGCAAACCAAGAACACATTTAGCAAATTGCCAATCAGGAAACCTGAATGTTGCTGACTGAATACACCTGAAAATCCCATTCACACTCAATTTGGAGGCAATTTGTAGCTATGCCCTCGGCAAAAGGGAAAGATTTCATTTTCCAAAACACTAAAACTCACTTTGGTCAAGTTTCCTATTAATCTCTAAGCATGGAACGCCCATTTGCTGTTTTTCTTTTTTTTTTATTTCATTAAGGATACTCTAGCTAAACTTTTATTGTATGGTGTAAGAATACAAAATTAGAAAAGGAAGAAGGCAAAACAAATGGAATGCACAAACACATTTAAGAAATTGCCAATGAAGAAACCTGAATGCTGCTGACTGAATACACCTGAAAATCCCATTCACACTAAATTTGGAGGCAACTCGTAGCTGTCCCCTCGGCAAAAGGGAAAGATTTCATTTTCCAAAACAGTAAATCTCACCTTGGTCCAGTTGCCTCTTAATTTCTAAGAATGAAACGGCAATATGCAGTTTTTTATTATTTCATGATGGATATTCTGGCTAAACTTTTTATTGTATGGGGTAAGAATACTAAATTAGAAAAGGAAGAAGGCAAAACAACCGCAAACCCAGAACACATTTAGCAAATTGCCAACCAAGAAACCTGAATACTGCTGACTGAATACACCTGAAAATCCCATTCACACTCAATTTGGAGGCAACTCGTAGCTGTCCCCTCGGCAAAAGGGAAAGATTTCATTTTCCAAAACACGAAAACTCACTTGTCGTGTTGCCTGTAGATTTCTTAGCATGAAACGCCAATTTGCACTGTATTTTTATTTCATTTTGACCACTCTGTCTAAAGGCTTTTTTGGATGGTGTCAGGATAGAAAATTTCAAAAGAAAGAAGGCAAGAGAAACGCAAACCCAGACGACATTTAAGAAATTTCCAATCAAGAAACCTGAATGCTGCTGACTGAATACACCTGAAAATCCCATTCATACTCAATTTGGAGGCAATTCATAGCTGTCCCCTCGGCAAAAAGGGTTACATATCATTTTCCAAAGCACAAAAACACACCTTGGTCCTGTTGCCTGCTAATTTCTAAGAAAGAAACAGCAATTTGCAGTTTTTTCTATTTCATTATGGATATTCTGGCTAAACTTTTTATTGTATGGGGTAAGAATACAAAATTAGAAAAGGAAGAAGGCAAAACAAACGCAAACCCAGAGCACATTTAGCAAATTGCCAAACAAGAAACCTGAATGCTGCTGACTGAATGCACCTGAAAATCGCATTCACTCTCAATTTGGCGGCAATTCATAGCTGTTTCTTGGCAAAAGGGTTACATTTCATTTTCCAAAACACAAAAACTCACCTTGGTCCTGTTGCATGCTAATTTCTTAAAATGAAACACCAATTTGCTGTTTTCTTTATTTCATTATGGATACTCTGGCTAAACTTTTTCTTGTAGGGTGTTAGAATACAAAATGAGAAAAGGAAGAAGGCAAAACAAATGCAAACCAAGAACACATTTAGCAAATTGCCAATCAGCAAACCTGAATGTTGCTCACTGAATACACCTGAAAATCCCATTCACACTCAATTTGGAGGCAATTCGTAGATGTTCCCTCAGCAAAAGGGACAGATTTCATTTTCCAAAACACAAAAACTCACCTTGGTCCAGTTGCCTGTTAATTTCTAAGCATGGAACGCCATTTGCTGTTTCTTTTTTTTTATTTCATTATGGAAACTCTGGCTAAGCTTTTATTGAATGGGGCAAGAATACAACATTAGAAAAGCAAGAAGGCAAAACAACCGCAAACCCAGAACACATTTAGCAAATTGCCAAACAAGAAACCTGAATGCTACTGACTCAATACACCTGAAAATCCCAATCACATTCAATTTGGCGGCACTTCGTAACTGTTCCCTTGGCAAAAGGGTTACATTTCATTTTCCAGAACACAAAAACTCACCTTGGTGCTGTTGCATGTTAATTTCTAAAAATGAAACACCAATTTGCTGTTTTCTTTATTTCATTATGGATACTCTCGCTAACCTTTTTCTTGTATGGTGTAAGAATACAAAATTAGAAAAGGAAGAAGGCAAAACAAATGCAAACCAAGAACACATTTAGCAAATTGCCAATCAGGAAACCTGAATGTTGCTGACTCAATACACCTGAAAACCCATTCACACTCAATTTGGAGGCAATTCGTAGCTGTGCCCTCGGCAAAAGGGAAAGATTTCATTTTCCAAAACACTAAAACTCACCTGTCGTGTTGCCTGTAGATTTCTTAACATGAAACGCCCAGTTGCTGTTTCTTTTTTTTTATTTCATTAAGGATACTCTGGCTAAAATTTTCTTGTATGGTGTAAGAATACAAAATTAGAAAAGGAAGAAGGCAAAACAAATGGAATTCCCAAACACATTTAAGAAATTGCCAATCAAGAAACCTGGATGCTGCTGACTGAATACACCTGAAAATCCCATTCACACTCAATTTGGAGGCAACTCGTAGCTGTCCCCTCGGCAAAAGTGATACATTTCATTTTCCAAAGCACAAAATCACCCCTGGTCCTGTTGCCTGCTAATTTCTAAGAATTAAACGGGAATTTCCAGTTTTTTTTATTTCATTATGGATATTCTGGCTAAACATTTTATTGTATGGGGTAAGAATACAAAATTAGAAAAGGAAAAAGGCAAAACAAATGGAATTCCCAAACACATTTAAGAAATTGCCAATCAAGAAACCTGAATGCTGCTGACTGAATACACCTGAAAATCCCATTCACACTCAATTTGGAGGCAACTCGTAGCTGTCCCCTCGGCAAAAGTGAAACATTTCATTTTCCAAAACACAAAAAATCACCTTGGTCCAGTTGCCTGTTAATTTCTAAGCATGGAACGCCATTTGCTGTTTCTTTTTTTTTATTTCATTAAGGATAATCTGGCTAAGCTTTTATTGTATGGGGTAAGAATACAAAATTAGAAAAGGAAGAAGGCAAAACAACCGCAAACCCAGAACACATTTAGCAAATTGCCAAACAAGAAACCTGAATGCTGCTGACTCAATACACCTGAAAATCCCATTCACACTCAATTTGGCGGCACTTCGTAACTGTTCCCTTGGCAAAAGGGTTACATTTCATTTTCCAAAACACAAAAACTCACCTTGGTGCTGTTGCATGTTAATTTCTAAAAATGAAACACCAATTTGCTGTTTTCTTTATTTCATTATGGATACTCTCGCTAACCTTTTTCTTGTATGGTGTAAGAGTACAAAATTAGAAAAGGAAGAAGGCAAAACAACCGCAAACCCAGAACACATTTAGCAAATTGCCAAACAAGAAACCTGAATGCTGCTGACTCAATACACCTGAAAATCCCATTCACACTCAATTTGGCGGAACTTCGTAACTGTTCCCTTGGCAAAAGGGAAAGATTTCATTTTCCAAAACACAAAAACTCACCTTGGTGCTGTTGCATGTTAATTTCTAAAAATGAAACACCAATTTGCTGTTTTCTTTATTTCATTATGGATACTCTCGCTAACCTTTTTCTTGTATGGTGTAAGAATACAAAATTAGAAAAGGAAGAAGGCAAAACAAACGCAAACCCAGAACACATTTAGCAAATTGCCAAACAAGAAACCTGAATGCTGCTGACTCAATACACATGAAAATCCCATTCACACTCAATTTGGCGGCACTTCGTTACTGTTCCCTTGGCAAAAGGGTTACATTTCATTTTCCAAAACACAAAAACTCACCTTGGTGCTGTTGCATGTTAATTTCTAAAAATGAAACACCAATTTGCTGTTTTCTTTATTTCATTATGGATACTCTCGCTAACCTTTTTCTTGTATGGTGTAAGAATACAAAATTAGAAAAGGAAGAAGGCAAAACAAATGCAAACCAAGAACACATTTAGCAAATTGCCAATCAGGAAACCTGAATGTTGCTGACTCAATACACCTGAAAACCCATTCACACTCAATTTGGAGGCAACTCGTAGCTGTCCCCTCGGCAAAAGTGAAAGATTTCATTTTCCAAAACACTAAATCACTCCTTGGTCCAGTTGCCTGCTAATTTCTAAGAATGAAACGGGAATTTTCAGTTTTTTTTATTTCATTATGGATATTCTGGCTAAACTTTTTATTGTATGGGGTAAGAATACAAAATTAGAAAAGGAAGAAGGCAAAGCAACCGCAAACCCAGAACACATTTATCAAATTGCCAAACAAGAAACCTGAATGCTGCTGACTGAATACACCTGAAGATCGCATTCACACTCAATTTGGCGGCAATTCGTAGCTGTGCGCTTGGCAAAAGTGTTACATTTCATTTTCCAAAACACAAAAACTCACCTTGGTCCTGTTGCATGTTCATTTCTAAAAATGAAACACCAATTTGCTGTTTTCTTTATTTCATTATGGATACTCTGGCTAAACTGTTTTGTAAGGTGTAAGAATACAAAATTAGAAAAGGAAGAAGGCAAAACAAATGCAAACCAAGAACACATTCAGCAAATTGCCAATCAGGAAACCTGAATGCTGCTGACTGAATACACCTGAAAATCCCATTCACACTCAATTTGGAGGCAACTCGTAGCTGTCCCCTCGGCAAAATGAAACATTTCATTTTCCAAAACACGAAAACTACCCTTAGTCATGTTGCCTGTAGATTTCTTAGCATGAAACGCCCTTTTGCTGTTTTTTTTTTTATTTCATTAAGGATTCTCTGGCTAAACTTTTATTGTATGGTGTAAGAATACAAAATTAGAAAAGAAGAAGGCAAAACAACCGCAAACCCAGAACACATTTAGCAAATTGCCAAACAAGAAACCTGAATGCTGCTGACTGAATACACCTGAAAATCCCATTCAGACTCAATTTGGAGGCAACTCGTAGCTGTCCCCTCGGCAAAAGGGTTACATTTCATTTTCCAAAGCACAAAAACACACCTTGGTCCTTTTGCCTGCTAATTTCTAACAATGAATCGGCAATTTGCAGTTTTTTTTAATTTCATTATGGATATTCTGGCTAAACATTTTATTGTATGGGGT
Source organism: Sylvilagus floridanus (assembly GCA_949820135.1). Taxonomy (NCBI): domain Eukaryota; kingdom Metazoa; phylum Chordata; class Mammalia; order Lagomorpha; family Leporidae; genus Sylvilagus; species Sylvilagus floridanus. The sequence continues at coordinate 141,860,577 of OX463227.1, forward strand.
AAGAATACAAAATTAGAAAAGGAAGAAGGCAATGCAACCGCAAACCAAGAACACATTTAGCAAATTGCCAAACAAGAAACCTGAATGCTGCTGACTGAATAAACCTGAAAATCCCATTCACACTCAATTTGGCGGCACTTCGTAACTGTTCCCTTGGCAAAAGGGTTACATTTCATTTTCCAAAACACAAAAACTCACCTGGGTCCTGTTGCATGTTAATTTCTAAAAATGAAACACCAATTTGCTGTTTTCTTTATTTCATTATGGATACTCTCGCTAAACTTTTTCTTGTATGGTGTAAGAATACAAAATGAGAAAAGGAAGAAGGCAAAACAAATGCAAACCAAGAACACATTTAGCAAATTGCCAATCAGGAAACCTGAATGTTGCTGACTCAATACACCTGAAAACCCATTCACACTCAATTTGGAGGCAATTCGTAGCTGTGCCCTCGGCAAAAGGGAAAGATTTCATTTTCCAAAACACTAAAACTCACCTGTCGTGTTGCCTGTAGATTTCTTAACATGAAACGCCCAGTTGCTGTTTCTTTTTTTTTATTTCATTAAGGATACTCTGGTAAAAATTATATTGTATGGTGTAAGAATACAAAATTAGAAAAGGAAGAAGGCAAAACAAATGGAATTCCCAAACACATTTAAGAAATTGCCAATCAAGAAACCTGAATGCTGCTGACTGAATACACCTGAAAATCCCATTCACACTCAATTTGGAGGCAACTCGTAGCTGTCCCCTCGGCAAAAGTGAAACATTTCATTTTCCAAAACACGAAAACTACCCTTAGTCATGTTGCCTGTAGATTTCTTATCATGAAACGCCCATTGCTGTTTTTTTTTTTTTATTTCATTAAGGATTCTCTGGCTAAACTTTTATTGTATGGTGTAAGAATACAAAATTAGAAAAGGAAGAAGGCAAAACAAATGCAAACCAAGAACACATTTAGCAAATTGCCAATCAGGAAACCTGATTGTTGCTGACTGAATACACCTGAAAATCCCATTCACACTCAATTTGGAGGCAATTGGTAGCTGTTCCCTCAGCAAAAGGGACAGATTTCATTTTCCAAAACACAAAAACTCACCTTGGTCCAGTTGCCTGTTAATTTCTAAGCATGGAACGCCATTTGCTGTTTCTTTTTTTTTATTTCATTATGGATACTCTGGCCAAGCTTTTATTGTATGGGGTAAGAATACAAAATTAGAAAAGGAAGAAGGCAAAACAACCGCAAACCCAGAACACATTTAGCAAATTGCCAAACAAGAAACCTGAATGCTGCTGACTGAATACACCTGAAAATCCCATTCAGACTCAATTTGGAGGCAACTCGTAGCTGTCCCCTCGGCAAAAGGGTTACATTTCATTTTCCAAAGCACAAAAACACACCTTGGTCCTTTTGCCTGCTAATTTCTAACAATGAATCGGCAATTTGCAGTTTTTTTTAATTTCATTATGGATATTCTGGCTAAACATTTTATTGTATGGGGTAAGAATACAAAATTAGAAAAGGAAGAAGGCAATGCAACCGCAAACCAAGAACACATTTAGCAAATTGCCAAACAAGAAACCTGAATGCTGCTGACTGAGTAAACCTGAAAATCCCATTCACACTCAATTTGGCGGCACTTCGTAACTGTTCCCTTGGCAAAAGGGTTACATTTCATTTTCCAAAACACAAAAACTCACCTGGGTCCTGTTGCATGTTAATTTCTAAAAATGAAACACCAATTTGCTGTTTTCTTTATTTCATTATGGATATTCTCGCTAACCTTTTTCTTGTATGGTGTAAGAATACAAAATTAGAAAAGGAAGAAGGCAAAACAAATGCAAACCAAGAACACATTTAGCAAATTGCCAATCAGGAAACCTGAATGTTGCTGACTCAATACACCTGAAAACCCATTCACACTCAATTTGGAGGCAATTCGTAGCTGTGCCCTCGGCAAAAGGGAAAGATTTCATTTTCCAAAACACTAAAACTCACCTGTCGTGTTGCCTGTAGATTTCTTAACATGAAACGCCCAGTTGCTGTTTCTTTTTTTTTTATTTCATTAAGGATACTCTGGTAAAAATTATATTGTATGGTGTAAGAATACAAAATTAGAAAAGGAAGAAGGCAAAACAAATGGAATTCCCAAACACATTTAAGAAATTGCCAATCAAGAAACCTGAATGCTGCTGACTGAATGCACCTGAAAATCCCATTCACACTCAATTTGGAGGCAACTCGTAGCTGTCCCCTCGGCAAAAGTGAAACATTTCATTTTCCAAAACACGAAAACTACCCTTAGTCATGTTGCCTGTAGATTTCTTATCATGAAACGCCCATTGCTGTTTTTTTTTTTTTATTTCATTAAGGATTCTCTGGCTAAACTTTTATTGTATGGTGTAAGAATACAAAATTAGAAAAGGAAGAAGGCAAAACAAATGCAAACCAAGAACACATTTAGCAAATTGCCAATCAGGAAACCTGATTGTTGCTGACTGAATACACCTGAAAATCCCATTCACACTCAATTTGGAGGCAATTGGTAGCTGTTCCCTCAGCAAAAGGGACAGATTTCATTTTCCAAAACACAAAAACTCACCTTGGTCCAGTTGCCTGTTAATTTCTAAGCATGGAACGCCATTTGCTGTTTCTTTTTTTTTATTTCATTATGGATACTCTGGCTAAGCTTTTATTGTATGGGGTAAGAATACAAAATTAGAAAAGGAAGAAGGCAAAACAACCGCAAACCCAGAACACATTTAGCAAATTGCCAAACAAGAAACCTGAATGCTGCTGACTGAATACACCTGAAAATCCCATTCAGACTCAATTTGGAGGCAACTCGTAGCTGTCCCCTCGGCAAAAGGGTTACATTTCATTTTCCAAAGCACAAAAACACACCTTGGTCCTTTTGCCTGCTAATTTCTAACAATGAATCGGCAATTTGCAGTTTTTTTTAATTTCATTATGGATATTCTGGCTAAACATTTTATTGTATGGGGTAAGAATACAAAATTAGAAAAGGAAGAAGGCAATGCAACCGCAAACCAAGAACACATTTAGCAAATTGCCAAACAAGAAACCTGAATGCTGCTGACTGAGTAAACCTGAAAATCCCATTCACACTCAATTTGGCGGCACTTCGTAACTGTTCCCTTGGCAAAAGGGTTACATTTCATTTTCCAAAACACAAAAACTCACCTGGGTCCTGTTGCATGTTAATTTCTAAAAATGAAACACCAATTTGCTGTTTTCTTTATTTCATTATGGATATTCTCGCTAACCTTTTTCTTGTATGGTGTAAGAATACAAAATTAGAAAAGGAAGAAGGCAAAACAAATGCAAACCAAGAACACATTTAGCAAATTGCCAATCAGGAAACCTGAATGTTGCTGACTCAATACACCTGAAAACCCATTCACACTCAATTTGGAGGCAATTCGTAGCTGTGCCCTCGGCAAAAGGGAAAGATTTCATTTTCCAAAACACTAAAACTCACCTGTCGTGTTGCCTGTAGATTTCTTAACATGAAACGCCCAGTTGCTGTTTCTTTTTTTTTATTTCATTAAGGATACTCTGGCGAAAATTTTATTGTATTGTGTAAGAATACAAAATTAGTAAAGGAAGAAGGCAAAACAAATGAAATTCCCAAACACATTTAAGAAATTGCCAATCAAGAAACCTGAATGCTGCTGACTGAATATACCTGAAAATCCCATTCACACTTAATTTGGAGGCAACTCGTAGCTGTCCCCTCGGCAAAAGGGATACATTTCATTTTCCAAAGCACAAAAATCACTCCTTGGTCCTGTTGCCTGCTAATTTCTAACAATGAAACGGCAATTTGCAGTTTTTTTTTATTTCATTATGGATATTCTGGCTAAACTTTTTATTGTATGGGGTAAGAATACAAAATTAGAAAATGAAGAAGGCAAAGCAACCGCAAACCCAGAACACATTTAGCAAATTGCCAAACAAGAAACCTGAATGCTGCTGACTGAATACACCTGAAGATCGCATTCACACTCAATTTGGCGGCAATTCGTAGCTGTGCGCTTGGCAAAAGGGTTACATTTCATTTTCCAAAACACAAAAACTCACCTTGGTCCTGTTGCATGTTCATTTCTAAAAATGAAACACCAATTTGCTGTTTTCTTTATTTCATTATGGATACTCTGGCTATCGTTTTTATTATATGGTGTAAGAATTCAAAATTAGAAAAGGAAGAATGCAAAACAAATGCAAACCAAGAACACATTCAGCAAATTGCCAATCAGGAAACCTGAATGCTGCTGACTGAATACACCTGAAAATCCCATTCACACTCAATTTGGAGGCAACTCGTAGCTGTCCCCTCGGCAAAAGTGAAACATTTCATTTTCCAAAACACGAAAACTACCCTTAGTCGTGTTGCCTGTAGATTTCTTAGCATGAAACGCCAATTTGCAATGTATTTTTATTTCATTTTGACCACTCTGTCTAAAGGCTTTAGTGGATGGTCAGGATAGAAAATTTGGATAGAAAGAAAGAAAAACAAACACAAACCCAGAACACATTTACGAAATTGCCAATCGAGAAACCCGAATGCTGCTGACTGAACATACATGTAAATCCAATTCACACTCAGTTTAGAGGCAATTCGTAGCAGTGCTCTCGGCAAAAGGGAAACATTACATTTTACAAAACACAAAAACTCACCTTGGTCCTGTTGCATGTTAATTTCTAAAAATGAAACACCAATTTGCTGTTTTCTTTATTTCATTATGGATACTCTGGCTAAACTTTTTATTGTATGGTGTAAGAATACAAAATTAGAAAAGGAAGAAGGCAAAACAAATGCAAACCAAGAACACATTTAGCAAATTACCAATCGGGAAACCTGAATGTTGCTGACTGAATACACCTGAAAATCCCATTCATACTCAATTTGGAGGCAATTCATAGCTGTCCCCTTGGCAAAAGGGTTACATATCATTTTCCAAAGCACAAAAACACACCTTGGTTTTGTTGCCTGCTAATTTCTAAGAATGAAACGGCAATTTGCAGTTTTTTCTATTTCATTATGGATATTCTGGCTAAACTTTTATTGTATGGGGTAAGAATACAAAATTAGAAAAGGAAGAAGGCAAAACAAACGCAAACCCAGAGCACATTTAGCAAATTGCCAACCAAGAAACCTGAATGCTGCTGACTGAATACACCTGAAAATCCCATTCACACTCAATTTGGCGGCAATTCGTAGCTGTCCCATCGGCAAAAGTGAACATTTCATTTTCCAAAACACGAAAACTACCCTTAGTCGTGTTGCCTGTAGATTTCTTAGCATGAAACGCCCATTTGCTGTTTTTTTTTTTTTATTTCATTAAGGATACTCTGGCTAAACTTTTATTGTATGGTGTAAGAATACAAAATTAGAAAAGGAAGAAGGCAAAACAAATGCAAACCAAGAACACATTTAGCAAATTACAAATCAGGAAACCTGAATGTTGCTGACTGAATACACCTGAAAATCCCATTCACACTCAATTTGGAGGCAATTCGTAGCTGTCCCCTCGGCAAAAGGTTACATTTCATTTTCTAAAACACGAAAACTCACCTTAGTCGTGTTGCCTGTTGTGTTCTTAGAATGAAACGCCAATTTTTCACTGTATTTTTATTTCACTTTGACCACTCTGTCTAAAGGCTTTTTTGGATGGTGTCAGGATAGAAAATATCGAAAAAAAGAAGGCAAAACAAACGCAAACCCAGACGACATTTAAGAAATTGCCAATCAAGAAACCTGAATGCTGCTGACTGAATACGCCTGAAAATCCCATTCACACTCAATTTGGAGGCAACTCGTAGCTGTCCCCTCAGCAAAAGGTTTACATTTCATTTTCCAAAGCACAAAAACACACCTTGGTCCTGTTGCCTGCTAATTTCTAAGAATGAAATGGCAATTTCCAGTTTTTTTTTTATTTCATTATGGATATTCTGGCTGAACTTTTATTGTATGGTGTAAGAATACAAAATTAGAAAAGGAAGAAGGCAAAACAAAGGCAAACTCAGAACATATTTAGCAAATTGCCAAACAAGAAACCTGAATGCTGCTGACTCAATACACCTGAAAATCCCATTCACACTCAATTTGGAGGCAACTCGTAGCTGTCCCCTCGGCAAAAGTGAAACATTTCATTTTCCAAAACACGAAAACTATCCTTAGTTGTGTTCCCTGTAGATTTCTTAGCATGAAACGCCAATTTGCAATGTATTTTTATTTCATTTTGACCACTCTGTCTAAAGGCTTTAGTGGATGGTCAGGATAGAAAATTTGGATAGAAAGAAAGAAAAACAAACACAAACCCAGAACACATTTACGAAATTGCCAATCGAGAAACCCGTATGCTGCTGACTGAACATACCAGTAAATCCAATTCACACTCAGTTTGGAGTCAATTCGTAGCAGTGCCCTCGGCAAAAGGGAAACATTTCATTTTCCAAACCACAAAAACTCACCTTAGTCGTGCTGCCTGTAGATTTCTTAGCTTGAAACACCAATTTACTCTTTATTTTTCATTTCACCACTCTGTCTAAACGCTTTTGTGGATGGTGTCAGGATGGAAAATTTGGATAGAAAGAAGGCAAAACAAACACAAACCCAGAACACATTTATCAAATTACCAATCGGGAAACCTGAATGCTGCTGACTGAATACACCAGAAAATCCCATTCACACTCAATTTGGAGGCAACTCGTAGCTGTCCCCTTGGCAAAAGGGAAAGATTTCATTTTAGAAAACATGAAAACTCACCTTAGTCGTGTTGCCAGTAGTTTTATTAGCATGAAACGACAATTTGCACTGTATTTTTATTTCATTTTGACCACTCTGTCTAAAGGCTTTTTTGGATGGTGTCAGGATAGAAAATTTCGAAAGAAAGAAGGCAAAACAAAGGCAAACCCAGACGACATTTAAGAAATTGCCAATCAAGAAACCTGAATGCTGCTGACTGAATACACCTGAAAATCCCATTCACACTCAATTTTGAGGCAACTCCTAGCTGTCCCCTCGGCAAAAGTGTTACATTTCATTTTCCAAAGCACAAAAACACACCTTGGTCCTGTTGCCTGCTAATTTCTAAGAATGACACGGCAATTTGCAGTTTTTTTTATTTCATTATGGATATTCTGGCTAACCTTTTTATTGTATGGTGTAAGAATACAAAATTAGAAAAGGAAGAAGGCAAAACAAATGCAAAACAAGAACACATTTAGCAAACTGCCAATCAGGATACCTGAATGTTGCTGACTGAATACACCTGAAAATCCCATTCACACTCAATTTGGACGCAACTCGTAGCTGTCCCCTAGGCAAAGGGGTTACATTTCATTTTCCAAAGCACAAAAACACACCTTGGTACTGTTGCATGTTAATTTCTAAAAATGAAACACCAATTTGCTGTTTTCTTTATTTCATTATTGATACTCTGGCTAAACACTTTATTGTATAGTGTAAGAATACAAAATTAGAAAAGGAAGAAGGCAAAAAAAATGCAAACCAAAAACATATTTAGCAAATTGCCAATCAGGAAACCTGAATGTTGCTGAAGGAATACACCTGATAATCCCATTCACACTCAATTTGGGGGCAATTCATAGCTGTCCCCTTGGGAAAAGTGTTACATTTCATTTTCTAAACCACGAAAACTCACCTTAGTCGGGTTGCCTGTAGATTTCTTAGCATGAAACGCCAATTTGCACTGTATTTTTATTTCATTTTGACCACTCTGTCTAAAGGCTTTTTTGGATGGTGTCAGGATATAAAATTTGGAAAAAAGAAGGCGAAACAAAGGCAAACCCAGACGACATTTAAGAAATTGCCAATCAAGAAACCTGAATGCTGCTGACTGAATACACCTGAAAATCCCATTCACACTCAATTTGGAGGCAACTCGTAGCTGTCCCCTCGGCAAAAGGGTTACATTTCATTTTCCAAAGCACAAAAACACACCTTGGTCCTGTTGCCTGCTAATTTCTAACAATGAAACGGCAATTTGCAGTTTTTTTTTTTATTTCATTATGGATATTCTGGCTAACCTCTTTATTGTATGGTGTAAGAATACAAAATTAGAGAAGGAAGTAGGCAAAACAAATGCAAACCAAGAACACATTTAGTAAATTGTCAATCAGGAAACCTGAATGTTGCTGACTGAATACACCTGAAAATCCCATTCACACTCAATTTGGAGGCAATTCGTAGCTGTGCCCTCAGCAAAAGGGAAAGGTTTCATTTTCCAAAACAGTAAATCTCACATTGGTCCAGTTGCCTGTTAATTTCTAAGCATAGAACGCCCATTTGTTTTTTTTTTTTTTCATTAAGGATACTCTGGCTAAACTTTTATTGTATGGTGTAAGAATACAAAATTAGAAAAGGAAGAAGGCAAAACAAATGGAATGCCCAAACACATTTAAGAAATTGCCAATCAAGAAACCTGAATGCTGCTGACTGAATACACCTGAAAATCCCATTCACACTTAATTTGGAGGCAACTCGTAGCTGTCCCCTCGGCAAAAAGGATACATTTCATTTTCCAAAGCACAAAAATCACTCCTTGGTCCTGTTGCCTGCTAATTTCTAAGAATGAAACGGCAATTTGCAGTTTTTTTTTTTATTTCATTATGGATATTCTGGATAAACTTTTTATTGTATGGGGTAAGAATACAAAATTAGAAAAGGAAGAAGGCAAAGCAACCGCAAACCCAGAACACATTTAGCAAATTGCCAAACAAGAAACCTGAATGCTGCTGACTGAATACACCTGAAGATCGCATTCACACTCAATTTGGCGGCAATTCGTAGCTGTGCCCTTGGCAAAAGGGTTACATTTCATTTTCCAAAACACAAAAACTCACCTTGGTCCTGTTGCATGTTCATTTCTAAAAATGAAACACCAATTTGCTGTTTTCTTTATTTCATTATGGATACTCTGGCTATCGTTTTTATTATATGGTGTAAGAATACAAAATTAGAAAAGGAAGAATGCAAAACAAATGCAAACCAAGAACACATTCAGCAAATTGCCAATCAGGAAACCTGAATGCTGCTGACTGAATACACCTGAAAATCCCATTCACACTCAATTTGGAGGCAACTCGTAGCTGTCCCCTCGGCAAAAGTGAAACATTTCATTTTCCAAAACACGAAAACTCACTTGTCGTGTTGCCTGTAGATTTCTTAGCATGAAACGCCAATTTGCAATGTATTTTTATTTCATTTTGACCACTCTGTCTAAAGGCTTTAGTGGATGGTCAGGATAGAAAATTTGGATAGAAAGAAAGAAAAACAAACACAAACCCAGAACACATTTACGAAATTGCCAATCGAGAAACCCGAATGCTGCTGACTGAACATACATGTAAATCCAATTCACACTCAGTTTAGAGGCAATTCGTAGCAGTGCTCTCGGCAAAAGGGAAACATTACATTTTCCAAAACACAAAAACTCACCTTGGTCCTGTTGCATGTTAATTTCTAAAAATGAAACAACAATTTGCTGTTTTCTTTATTTCATTATGGATACTCTGGCTAAACTTTTTATTGTATGGTGTAAGAATACAAAATTAGAAAAGGAAGAAGGCAAAACAAATGCAAACCAAGAACACATTTAGCAAATTACCAATCGGGAAACCTGAATGTTGCTGACTGAATACACCTGAAAATCCCATTCATACTCAATTTGGAGGCAATTCATAGCTGTCCCCTTGGCAAAAGGGTTACATATCATTTTCCAAAGCACAAAAACACACCTTGGTTTTGTTGCCTGCTAATTTCTAAGAATGAAACGGCAATTTGCAGTTTTTTCTATTTCATTATGGATATTCTGGCTAAACTTTTATTGTATGGGGTAAGAATACAAAATTAGAAAAGGAAGAAGGCAAAACAAACGCAAACCCAGAGCACATTTAGCAAATTGCCAAACAAGAAACCTGAATGCTGCTGACTGAATACACCTGAAAATCCCATTCACACTCAATTTGGCGGCAATTCGTAGCTGTCCCATCGGCAAAAGTGAACATTTCATTTTCCAAAACACGAAAACTACCCTTAGTCGTGTTGCCTGTAGATTTCTTAGCATGAAACGCCCATTTGCTGTTTTTTTTTTTTTTATTTCATTAAGGATACTCTGGCTAAACTTTTATTGTATGGTGTAAGAATATAAAATTAGAAAAGGAAGAAGGCAAAACAACCTCAAACCCAGAACACATTTAGCAAATTACAAATCAGGAAACCTGAATGTTGCTGACTGAATACACCTGAAAATCCCATTCACACTCAATTTGGAGGCAATTCGTAGCTGTCCCCTCGGCAAAAGGTTACATTTCATTTTCTAAAACACGAAAACTCACCTTAGTCGTGTTGCCTGTTGTGTTCTTAGCATGAAACGCCAATTTTTCACTGTATTTTTATTTCACTTTGACCACTCTGTCTAAAGGCTTTTTTGGATGGTGTCAGGATAGAAAATATCGAAAAAAAGAAGGCAAAACAAACGCAAACCCAGACGACATTTAAGAAATTGCCAATCAAGAAACCTGAATGCTGCTGACTGAATACGCCTGAAAATCCCATTCACACTCAATTTGGAGGCAACTCGTAGCTGTCCCCTCAGCAAAAGGTTTACATTTCATTTTCCAAAGCACAAAAACACACCTTATCCTGTTGCCTGCTAATTTCTAAGAGTGAAATGGCAATTTCCAGTTTTTTTTTATTTCATTATGGATATTCTGGCTAAACTTTTATTGTATGGTGTAAGAATACAAAATTAGAAAAGGAAGAAGGCAAAACAAAGGCAAACTCAGAACATATTTAGCAAATTGCCAAACAAGAAACCTGAATGCTGCTGACTCAATACACCTGAAAATCCCATTCACACTCAATTTGGAGGCAACTCGTAGCTGTCCCCTCGGCAAAAGTGAAACATTTCATTTTCCAAAACACGAAAACTAACCTTAGTTGTGTTGCCTGTAGATTTCTTAGCATGAAACGCCAATTTGCAGTGTATTTTTATTTCATTTTGACCACTCTGTCTAAAGGCTTTAGTGGATGGTCAGGATAGAAAATTTGGATAGAAAGAAAGAAAAACAAACACAAACCCAGAACACATTTACGAAATTGCCAATCGAGAAACCCGTATGCTGCTGACTGAACATACCTGTAAATCCAATTCACACTCAGTTTGGAGGCAATTCGTAGCAGTGCCCTCGGCAAAAGGGAAAGATTTCATTTTCCAAACCACAAAAACTCACCTTAGTCGTGCTGCCTGTAGATTTCTTAGCTTGAAACGCCAATTTACTCTTTATTTTTCATTTCACCACTCTGTCTAAACGCTTTTGTGGATGGTGTCAGGATGGAAAATTTGGATAGAAAGAAGGCAAAACAAACACAAACCCAGAACACATTTATCAAATTACCAATCGGGAAACCTGAATGCTGCTGACTGAATACACCAGAAAATCCCATTCACACTCAATTTGGAGGCAACTCGTAGCTGTCCTTGGCAAAAGGGAAAGATTTCATTTTAGAAAACACGAAAACTCACCATAATCGTGTTGCCAGTAGTTTTCTTAGCATGAAACGACAATTTGCACTGTATTTTTATTTCATTTTGACCACTCTGTCTAAAGGCTTTTTTGGATGGTGTCAGGATAGAAAATTTCGAAAGAAAGAAGGCAAAACAAAGGCAAACCCAGACGACATTTAAGAAATTGCCAATCAAGAAACCTGAATGCTGCTGACTGAATACACCTGAAAATCCCATTCACACTCAATTTTGAGGCAACTCCTAGCTGTCCCCTCGGCAAAAGTGTTACATTTCATTTTCCAAAGCACAAAAACACACCTTGGTCCTGTTGCCTGCTAATTTCTAAGAATGAAACGGCAATTTGCAGTTTTTTTTTTATTTCATTATGGATATTCTGGCTAACCTTTTTATTGTATGGTGTAAGAATACAAAATTAGAAAAGGAAGAAGGCAAAACAAATGCAAAACAAGAACACATTTAGCAAATTGCCAATCAGGATACCTGAATGTTGCTGACTGAATACACCTGAAAATCCCATTCACACTCAATTTGGACGCAACTCGTAGCTGTCCCCTAGGCAAAGGGGTTATATTTCATTTTCCAAAGCACAAAAACACACCTTGGTACTGTTGCATGTTAATTTCTAAAAATGAAACACCAATTTGCTGTTTTCTTTATTTCATTATCGATACTCTGGCTAAACACTTTATTGTATAGTGTAAGAATACAAAATTAGAAAAGGAAGAAGGCAAAAAAAATGCAAACCAAAAACATATTTAGCAAATTGCCAATCAGGAAACCTGAATGTTGCTGAAGGAATACACCTGATAATCCCATTCACACTCAATTTGGGGGCAATTCATAGCTGTCCCCTTGGGAAAAGTGTTACATTTCATTTTCTAAACCACGAAAACTCAACTTAGTCGTGTTGCCTGTAGATTTCTTAGCATGAAACGCCAATTTGCACTGTATTTTTATTTCATTTTGACCACTCTGTCTAAAGGCTTTTTTGGATGGTGTCAGGATATAAAATTTGGAAAAAAGAAGGCGAAACAAAGGCAAACCCAGACGACATTTAAGAAATTGCCAATCAAGAAACCTGAATGCTGCTGACTGAATACACCTGAAAATCCCATTCACACTCAATTTGGAGGCAACTCGTAGCTGTCCCCTCGGCAAAAGGGTTACATTTCATTTTCCAAAGCACAAAAACACACCTTGGTCCTGTTGCCTGCTAATTTCTAACAATGAAACGGCAATTTGCAGGTTTTTTTTTATTTCATTATGGATATTCTGGCTAACCTCTTTATTGTATGGTGTAAGAATACAAAATTAGAGAAGGAAGTAGGCAAAACAAATGCAAACCAAGAACACATTTAGCAAATTGTCAATCAGGAAACCTGAATGTTGCTGACTGAATACACCTGAAAATCCCATTCACACTCAATTTGGAGGCAATTCGTAGCTGTGCCCTCGGCAAAAGGGAAAGGTTTCATTTTCCAAAACAGTAAATCTCACATTGCTCCAGTTGCCTGTTAATTTCTAAGCATAGAACGCCCATTTGTTTTTTTTTTTTTTTCATTAAGGATACTCTGGCTAAACTTTTATTGTATGGTGTAAGAATACAAAATTAGAAAAGGAAGAAGGCAAAACAAATGGAATGCCCAAACACATTTAAGAAATTGCCAATCAAGAAACCTGAATGCTGCTGACTGAATACACCTGAAAATCCCATTCACACTTAATTTGGAGGCAACTCGTAGCTGTCCCCTCGGCAAAAGGGATACATTTCATTTTCCAAAGCACAAAAATCACTCCTTGGTCCTGTTGCCTGCTAATTTCTAAGAATGAAACGGCAATTTGCAGTTTTTTTTTATTTCATTATGGATATTCTGGCTAAACTTTTTATTGTATGGGGTAAGAATACAAAATTAGAAAAGGAAGAAGGCAAAGCAACCGCAAACCCAGAACACATTTAGCAAATTGCCAAACAAGAAACCTGAATGCTGCTGACTGAATACACCTGAAGATCGCATTCACACTCAATTTGGCGGCAATTCGTAGCTGTGCTCTTGGCAAAAGGGTTACATTTCATTTTCCAAAACACAAAAACTCACCTTGGTCCTGTTGCATGTTCATTTCTAAAAATGAAACCCCAATTTGCTGTTTTCTTTATTTCATTATGCATACTCTGGCTAACCTTTTTCTTGTATGGTGTAAGAATACAAAATTAGAAAAGGAAGAAGGCAAAACAAATGCAAACCAAGAACACATTCAGCAAATTGCCAATCAGGAAACCTGAATGCTGCTGACTGAATACACCTGAAAATCCCATTCACACTCAATTTGGAGGCAACTCGTAGCTGTCCCCTCGGCAAAAGTGAAACATTTCATTTTCCAAAACACGAAAACTAACCTTAGTTGTGTTGCCTGTAGATTTCTTAGCATGAAACGCCAATTTGCAATGTATTTTTATTTCATTTTGACCACTCTGTCTAAAGGCTTTAGTGGATGGTCAGGATAGAAAATTTGGATAGAAAGAAAGAAAAACAAACACAAACCCAGAACACATTTACGAAATTGCCAATCGAGAAACCCGTATGCTGCTGACTGAACATACCTGTAAATCCAATTCACACTCAGTTTGGAGGCAATTCGTAGCAGTGCCCTCGGCAAAAGGGAAACATTTCATTTTCCAAACCACAAAAACTCACCTTAGTCGTGCTGCCTGTAGATTTCTTAGCTTGAAACGCCAATTTACTCTTTATTTTTCATTTCACCACTCTGTCTAAATGCTTTTGTGGATGGTGTCAGGATGGAAAATTTGGATAGAAAGAAGGCAAAACAAACACAAACCCAGAACACATTTATCAAATTACCAATCGGGAAACCTGAATGCTGCTGACTGAATACACCAGAAAATCCCATTCACACTCAATTTGGAGGCAACTCGTAGCTGTCCTTGGCAAAAGGGAAAGATTTCATTTTAGAAAACACGAAAACTCACCATAATCGTGTTGCCAGTAGTTTTCTTAGCATGAAACGACAATTTGCACTGTATTTTTATTTCATTTTGACCACTCTGTCTAAAGGCTTTTTTGGATGGTGTCAGGATAGAAAATTTCGAAAGAAAGAAGGCAAAACAAAGGCAAACCCAGACGACATTTAAGAAATTGCCAATCAAGAAACCTGAATGCTGCTGACTGAATACACCTGAAAATCCCATTCACACTCAATTTTGAGGCAACTCCTAGCTGTCCCCTCGGCAAAAGTGTTACATTTCATTTTCCAAAGCACAAAAACACACCTTGGTCCTGTTGCCTGCTAATTTCTAAGAATGTAACGGCAATTTGCAGTTTTTTTTATTTCATTATGGATATTCTGGCTAACCTTTTTATTGTATGGTGTAAGAATACAAAATTAGAAAAGGAAGAAGGCAAAACAAATGCAAAACAAGAACACATTTAGCAAATTGCCAATCAGGATACCTGAATGTTGCTGACTGAATACACCTGAAAATCCCATTCACACTCAATTTGGACGCAACTCGTAGCTGTCCCCTAGGCAAAGGGGTTATATTTCATTTTCCAAAGCACAAAAACACACCTTGGTACTGTTGCATGTTAATTTCTAAAAATGAAACACCAATTTGCTGTTTTCTTTATTTCATTATCGATACTCTGGCTAAACACTTTATTGTATAGTGTAAGAATACAAAATTAGAAAAGGAAGAAGGCA